>JAAGVU020000015.1:10614809-10638509 GCA_011763525.2 Mormyrus iriodes | reverse complement strand
GGACTCACCTTCAATATAACAGTTAGCCCCACCCCTAATTTACACCTTCAGGGAGACCGAAACTACACTTGATTGGTCTCCTGAAACTACTGATTAACAGAAACTAGCAGACACTACAACAGTTTCAACTGAGTCCAAGACAGAAAGTAAACATGAAGAGGATGGAAAATTAGTTGCTGAAATGCACAAGGCGGGAAAAATATAGAAGAGTTTGAATGTCCCGTCAAGCACTGCTGGATTCATCATCAGAAAGTGGAAGGTTCATCACAGCACCCAGACCCTGCATCAATGCTAGATGTCAACTGGTGTGAGGAGGCTATACGAAAAAGGCAGCCATCACTCTCAGTATTCTTCAATGCTCTTTGGCTGACACTGGAGTGAAGGTGAATGGGTCCACAATTTCAAGAGCCCTCTATAAAACAGGCCTCTAGAGGAGGGTAGCAAGAAACCGTTCCTTAAGAAGGTCCACATAGAAGCACGTGTGGCATTTGCTACAAAGCATGAGAAAGACTCAATTAAGAGAAGGTTTTATGGTCAGATGAGACCAAAACAACTTTTTTGCCAGACTTCAAAGAGATATGTGTGGTGTAAAACTAACACTGCCCATACCTCAAGAAACACCATATCTACAGTGAAAAATCGTGGTAGCAGCATTATGCTATGGGGGGGCTTTTTATATGCTGGGACTAGGAAACTTGTCAGAGTTGAAGAGACAATGGATGGACACAAATACCAAACAATATTGCGGGAGAACTTGTTCCAGTCTGCTATGAACCTATGGCTCGGGAGAAGATTCATCTTTCACCATGACAATGACCCCAAGCGTAAGGCCAAAGCAACACTGCAATGGCTCAGAAACAGAAAGGTGAATGTCCTGGAATGGCCAAGTCAAAGCCCTGATCTTAACCCTATTGAGAATTGGTGGCACTTATTTGAAAACTGCTCTCCAGAGGCGCTGTCCAACTAACCTAGAGGATCTTTATAAATTCTGGCAAGAAAAATGGGGAAGAATCACTTCTGAACAATGTGCAAAATGATACATACTTACCTGAAAAGAATTAAGGCTGTTATTGCAGCAAAAGGGCTCTCAACAAAATATTAATGTATAGGGGTTGAATACTTATGACACTAAATACTGAGTTTTTCTTCTTCGGATCAATATCTACAGGGTTTATTTTGACTTTGGAAATGTATTGTTACAGCATATGAGCTCACAATAAAAATACTGAATGGACAAATGTGTGTACAAGTCTTTTGTCATGCAGAAAAGTATGATGACATTGAAGGGGGTTGAATACTTTTGCAGCCATTGTAAATAATGAAATCATTCGTTAGCTCCCTCGTTTATCCTGTATATATGTGCTTCCCAGTCCTGTGTTCCCTAGTCCAGTCATTGATGTCGAACCCTCCTGTTGCTCGTGCCCTTCCTAGTTTACAGTTCTCCCATTTTGATCCCTCGCAATCCAGTTTGTTTCCACATTCTGTTAATTTAAGTTTAAATTAAACCCCATTTGATACAATGCCAACCCTTTTGAAAAACTGCCTTTTGTTAAAAACACACACACACACAGATATAATTCAGGCTGTTATTAATAAAGTTTTATTGGTTTGCATTACATTATTTATAGCTAATTGTTTTGTGATTGTTCATCACTGCATTCGTAATGATGCTTCAAAAGTTGCCCTGGATCTCCAGTCCGCAATTTATACAGCAGGATAGTATTCACTGTTGCGCCCAAGGGTAAAGACACCCCCTTCTGGGACTAGATCTGGCTCAGATCTGTCAGTGGTTCTGTTCTGTAATTACATGACAGTGTGACGTATAGTTTCAGAACCTCCTCGCCAATGACTGCAAGACAATGACAGCATTCAGCACTTTCTGATCTCGATTGCATCAGTTATCAGTTCTGTTTATTATTATTATTATTATTTATTGTTGTTGTTGTTGTTGTTATTGTTATTTTAATCCTTTCCCGTGTTGTGTTCTGTGTACGCAAATACTAAACAAATCACTCTCCGCACTGTACACTTCCTGCACCTTGGGAGATGGTTTATAGTGGAGCCAAAGTGATTAGTGCCACGGTGGAAGCTGACAAGGCTGTTTGCTATGACAGACATTTTCAATTAAAAAGAGTAAATAGCCCCTGTGCTATCTGTCCTCTCTTCCAGAGATCAGTGCCAGTCCATCTTTCGGTAAATCTCCTCTCCCCTGAAGTAGCTGCATGCCCCCCCATCCCCCACCTTCCCTCGTCAGTTCCTTGGCTCCTACTTTTTCAGCTTGGCAGAGGGAGATGCCATATTTACAGTTTGGGCTTGTGTCTTCTCATCTGGTGTACTTTGTCATGATGGATGTAATGTAACGTGGGTCTCTGTGCTCTCCTCAGTAATATAGGAAGTCCTAAGGTTGCTCCCTGTTCCAGTACTGCTTACACTTGTACCTGGGCATTCATTGGAAGCTCAGCCTAGCTGCACTTATGCCTAGTTTACTCTCTGATAGGGCATATCATTGTGATGTGCTGTTAACCTCACTTATATGTCACTTTGCATAAAAGCATCTTCTAATGAAAATAAGTCAGAATGTAGTAAAGTAAATAAACTGACATGCAAACACTTTTTCAGTTGTAGGGGCCCTGGAATAATAATAATAATAATAATAATAATAATAATAATAATAATAATAATAATACATTGGAGTTTTTGGTTTCTCTCCTCCATTGTCATCTGGCTTGCTTTCTTTCATTTTTTGTCTTGTTTCAGATTTATTCTGTATTCTGTATAAATGATGCAGGAATGTATTAGAACACATCCATTTCGAGTCATTTCATGATACTTTATTCATCACTGTGGGGAAATTCTTTTTGCTTACCCCATCTCCATGAGACACACAGACACATACACAGGCGAGAGCAAGCCTGGGGGCCACAGCACAGGGTCAGGCAGTATATAGCACCCCTGGAGCTGGGGGTTAAGGACTTTGCTCAGGAGCCCATGGACATGTGACTATTCCACTGAAGGCAGGGACCCAAACCAGCAACCTTCTGACCACAAGCACAGGTGAAAAATCTGACTAAAAAGTGGAAGGAGTCCAGCTCAGCTGCCCACTGTTGCAGTCCTCTAGATTGACTGTTTTGAGTTTTCTGTGTATTGCCAGAGAACATTGCACTGAGTGGCTTAAGTGCTGAGACAAGCACAGGAATGCAGCCAAGTATCCCTCTCACACCCAGGACTCACAAAGTCAGTTCCTTTGTTTGCCTGCAATCATTAAATCCACCTTGGAAGTTCGTTCTTAAAATACAGCGAGCCCTTGACTGGAAATCCATTATAAGCCTGCTGGACAGATTAGCTATATTATTATTCTATATAGTGTAATTAGAATCACATCTGATGACACAACTTAGTCTACGATCCGTCTTGTTCAACATGAGGACATAGCACGAAGAGGAATTATGTCTCATGATCATATGGATAATAATTAAAAGCAATAACATGCATCATTATTTATCATTCGCATTTATGGCCTATTAGTAGGCCAATCAACTAATCATATTGATAATGAAGGAGGACATGCATATAGCTAACAATGGCCCAAAACAAAAAAACACTACAACAATAAATTAGGAATTTCAAAGCAATCATGACCTCTGTGATCTTATCTGTTTTAGTCTTCCTGTAGTCTTCCTATTCCAGGCAGTGAGTGTGCAGAGCTAATCTGCTAAATCCTGCAGATCTTCCTGTTCTTGTACTTTATTCCACCTACATCAAACAAAATAATGCATGTCACATGCAAATATAGATTAATATATAATTTGTCGTTTCATACTTAATATTCTACTAGTGAAGGATATTCCTTATGCATAAAATCCGTCATTGAGCTTTTTGAACAGGAAAGAAAGGCAAGGGCTTTCTTTTCAGGCCGTGTAGTGAGCGGGCTTCCTATACAGGGCGTCCCCTACCTTGTCCCTGTGATTCCTGGGATCTCCTCCAAACTCACTATGACCTTTTATTCCATGACCTTTGGTAATGGATGAATGGATGAATAAATCCCCAGATGGAGTAACAGTTTTGCAAAGCTTTAGGCTATTGTAACTTCATCGAAATCAAGCACATTTTTCTTTTTAAAATGTCCTTCGCAGACACTGCATGACTGCAGTGCCTTAAGTACAGTTGATGTGCCTTTTCATAAAGAGCAGAAATGATGTGTTTGCCGATTATGCATTAATTTGGGCGGCCCTGTTAGGTCAGGAAGCGATAATCACATTCAGCTGTTCCTTACGCTGCATTAAATCTCACCCTGTTTCAAGACAACCCCTGCACCTGATGCACACTTCCTCAGGTGGAAGAAACAGCCAAGTAGCAGCGCCCCCTTGTGTTAAAAATCACCCCATTTGTCATCTTTGGAAGGCCTTCTAATAGAGGCATAGTTGTGCTGAAGTTCTCATACATGTAGTACCAGTCAAAAGTTTGGACGCAGCAAACCACCTACAGTGGAGAGTGATGGAGGGCTGCATCACATGACCTGGCCACCTGGCCTAAATACAGTAAAAATGGTTTTGAAGGAGTTTGACCAGAGAGTGAAGGAAAAGCGGTCACTGAGTGCTCAGCATATGTGGGACTTCCTTCAGGACAGCTGGAAAAGCATCCCAGGAGGTCACCTCATGAAACTGGCGTAGATGAGACAGTAGGGCCCGCCAGTCCCTGGAGTAACTGGGGTTAAGGGCTTTGTTCAAGGGCCCAATGGTGGGATAACTCTGCCGACCCAGGGATTTGAACCAGCAACCTTCTGTGACCTAACCCTAAGAGCTGCCAACCCCAACAAATATTTTTTTTGTTAAATACTTTTTTCACCAGTGCACAATTCCATATGTGTTATTTTGTACTTTAGATGTCTTTTTAATTACTCTAAAATGTAGAGAAAAGTACAAATAAACCTTTTTCCAGACTTTTTACTGGTACTGTATATTCATTTCAATTCAAGATCCACAGGTCTGAGCAGAGGTCTGGCTATACAGTACAGCATCTTGGGACATTGTTAGGAGTGCAGACCCAGCTTTGGGTAAAACCACGAATCATGGGCAAGACTATGGAAATAACATACAGGGATACGGATGAGAGGTCTATACATTTATTGGTCCTTTGACTATTATAGTAGGAAACTGCTTTACACTCTAACCTTCTACCTGACATAACATACTATACTGTACAAGTAAGCTTCCTTAAGAAATAAACTAGAAAAAGATCAAAACGATGTATTTTTTTATAAAATCAGCGCATGCAGAGCACAAAACAAGCAGCCAGCCATGGGGTCTCTCTGGAGTCAAACATACACCTGTATTTACCTAGCGATTACCCAAAACAGCTGTGATTGCTAATTATCACCCCCCGCCCCCACCACCAAATTAATTAAACAATTTTACAGCTGAATATGAGGCAATTGAAAAAACGCTTCACATTTACTTCTGAGTTGTATTTTTACATTTTTTTTATAAATGCCTGTCTGTGTGTATTTCTAGCAATGAATAAACAAATCAACGCAGGGTCATCATTTTTAATTCTGATTCGTTGAGGACATTGACACATACTGTTGAAGTGCTGCTGTGATTGGGTGACATTAGCCCATGAATCTGAACTAGCTGGATCTCCATGGTAGGTTCTCAGGTTTGTTGACGTACAGGCTAGGTAATAAGCCAATATGTAGTACTAATGTTCAATATTCCAGATGTTAAAGGGGTCATGACCCTGCTGATCTGCTCTTTTGGCACACCATGAGCCCTCATAGTGCTCCCAGCCACCCTTTTGGCCCCATCTTTAATACCGCACGCGCGGTTTGCAGTGACAAGGTGACTGATGGTGTAAAAGCAGCTCAGGATAAAGTTGGCAGCTCCCGTGGCGGTAAAGCGTAGCGCTCCTGGGGGTTCTCTGTGGCTCCTTGGCAGATTATCCATCTCACGCCTCGACATGGGCCCTGAGATCTGGGCTGTTGGTGGTGAGGCTTCCCTCAACGGCCGATTAATCCGGTTTTCAGGCGGCCGTCACTTCTGTTGTCCTCTCCAGAGAACAGACCGCCACTTGTTTTACTTACTGCTGCCCTTGAATTCCACTCTGATGATTTTCTTTGAAGGAGATTTTTCGGGGGGAGAAAATATCTACCTCTGCCCTCCCCAGGAACACTGCTGACAGACAAATGTCTCTCCTTTGTGACTCGGTCAGCTGGTCTCTTGAGGTTTTGTTGGAATAGGTTCACAGTCGGATTTCAACACACACATATCTGGCACCAGGCTTTCAAATCACAGTTTCTACTTATTGGAGTTGAATTATTACCCACAAATGTTAACTGTTACATTTTCTTTCATATTATAATTTTGCTCTAATTTAACATGAATGATCACGATTTTTTCAAATGCTCAATGAGAAAAGCCAAAAACTTTGCCACAAGTTCCTCAAGCTTCCTGTCCTTCATTTCAGGGATGGCTGAAATAAACCATTTAGTTGTGATTGAAAACAATGCTGCTGTATTATCTATTATTTTCTTGTAATGTTTCACCTCTATTCATTTTGCAGGTCTCAGAGGAGAGAATGTTCCACTGATTTTCACACCTTCAACCTCAAAGTAAGGCTACTTATCCTGTGTCTAGCTTTCAGTGTTTTTCATGGCTGATGGTCATGGGAATTTGTGATCTATTATTTGTTATCATGTCTGGTACAAAGGATAACCAACCAGCTGAAATATGCATGAGAACTGGAGCCTGTAGAATAGTTGGGGTAGGTATAGATTTTATTGTGGGGACCAAATACCTTGTTATTTTTTGTGGGGAAGCTCAGTTTTATAAAAATCTGTAAGTGCAATCAAAAAATCTGAAATACATTTTATTTGATTACTTGTTAGTTAAGGTTAGGGCTGGGTACTGGTTAAGGTTGTCATAGTTGGGATTATGATTTTGCGCATAGAAATGAATGGACAGTCCCCACAAAGATATGAATACAAACATATTTGTGTGTATGTGCGTGTATGTGTGTGTGTGTGTGTGTGTGTGTGTGTGCGTGTGTGTGAGGTGTTTGCAATTATTACATTGTGGAAACCAGATTTCCCCACACTGCTATAAAAACCTAGACCCTTGTGGGTCCATTGTTTTCGGTCTCCACAATATGAACTTCAATTAAAAAAAAAATCTATGACTGCAATCAAAAAACTAAAAATGCCAAAAGTCCTGTATTTTGTTGGATTACTTGTGGTTTAGGTTATGGCTGGGTAGGGGTTAAGGCTGTCAATGTTTAGAGTAGAAAGTTGCCCATAGAAATGAATGGAGAGTCCCCATAAAGATATGAGTACAGGTCTGTGTGTGTGTGTGTGTGTGATACACACGCACACACACACACACACGCGCGCGCACACACACACACACACACACACACATTATATATAAAGCAAATTTTGCATTTATGCATTTACATAAACCCCTCATGTTTCCACTGTAATTCAGAAGAAATCCTTTGAAATGTCCTTTAAGTAATAATTTCCTTTGTAATAAAATTGCAGTAATTTAATTTTCGCCAATGCAAAACAGCTACACAGCTCGAAATTAACAGTCATCAGTAGCAAAGGGTTAAATACGGTAATTAGGATTATGAATGCCCCTTAAATTACTGTTGTAGTAATTGTGTTGAGACGGCGGACAGTCATAAGGTTTAATATTAGTGGGTTTGTCCCTCCTGTTTCGTCCTCATCTGGGTAATGAAATCTGTGAGCGTAGCAAAATTAAACAACGGAGTCAACTGTGTGTCGACTAGCGCTGAACAATGCCCGGGCATTTCCATTCATCTCGACCTTCCGAGGAAGGAGTCTGCTCCACGTGCCGCATTTAATTAAGAGCGCAGAACATTGCCCTGGGGTGGTACCCGCTCTCATTTCCATCCTCTGTACCGATGCTCATCTAGCTTCCGAAAGACTTTCATTTTGGAATGCAATCGGGTTAGATCCACTCTGTAATGTGAATGTTAACAATAATCACAATATACTTCAGTGTTTCACATTGAGGATGGCAGATGGAATTTTATACATTTAAGAATCAAACCACCAGGACTATATTAGCTAGCTTTAATCCTCAAGAAATAAACACAAACAAAAACTCCATATGCAGAGTGTTGTTTCACATGCACCGTTACTCACTCTTGTTTTCTTCTGTTTGTATTTCTGTGTTTACCCAGCTCTGTCATTAATCACTGCTAACCTATGAGTTTCATTCTGTACCAGAAAATGAAGGATGACAAACTCTGGGGATGAGGTTGATATTTCCCAGCTAGAGTACAGCAAAGATTAACACATGTAACATCACACTGTGCATGGAGGAGTTGGCTTCCAAAACTCAGGAGAGCAACAGGGGCAATAAATATGTGGATGAATGGATGAATTATCTGCAATGTGGAGGAAGATCTAAGGCTACATCAGCTCTGTACCTTAATGCATCTAAAAGAAGTTATAGATGACAGCTAAGAACTGGTTATGGCTTCAAGAATTAGGGGTTAATGCCATCTTTTTTTCAGAAAGTGGGGGGAAAATGCATTTTCATTGTTCCATACAGAACTAACTAATTTCGCCATCTCACTTGCTCTCTGTAGTTGAGGATCTTCTGTAGTCCTACACACACAGCATATAACACCAGCTATAATGCTACAACAGGAGGCTAAGCAATGATGACCATCATGACATACTCATACCTAAAATGATAACCATCATGACATACTCATCCCTAAAAGAATAACCATCATGGGACACTCATGCCTAAAAGGATAACAATCATGGGACACTCATACTTAAAAGAATAACCGTTATGACTTACTCATGCCTGAAAGGATAACCATTATGACTTACTCATGCCTGAAAGGATAACCAGCATGACATACTCATCCCTAAAAGGATTACCATCATGACATATTCATCCCTGAAAGGATAACCATCATGACATACTCGTGCCTAAAATGGTAACCATCATGACATACTCATCCCTAAAAAATAGCCGTCATGACACACTCATGCTGAAATGAATAACCGTCATGGCATACTCATGCCTAAAGGAATAACCTTCATGGCATTATCCTCATGACATGAGAATCCCCTAAAAGAATAAACGTTATGATATACACTCTGCTCAGGGCATAAACACGCACCACAAATGTCTATAAGCCCCTGCTCATACTGCAGAATGGGATTTTTACCTCATGCTGCCGTTATTAAGTGAGCCTGACAGTCTGAGCATTAAGTGTGTGCTTTTCCAAACAAGCTACATCTCTTTCTCCGCATCGAGTAGAGAGCCAAAGTCTAGCCACTCCCTCACGGCTTGCTGTGGCAGGCATGGAGTCACATGTTTGTTGGTGAAACAGGAATCTGTTCAGGCTGAGCCATGTCCTGTGGGTGTCCAGGAACTTCTGCAGGAAATTAGACCTGACACATCTGTGAATCTCCCTCCTCCGTGGTTCGGATGGCTTTCCTGCTGCATGGCGTGGTGCTCGCGAATCGCTTTCCACATTCCCTGGCCCATACATCACTTCAAACGAGGTGTTATGCGCTGTAGGTGTAGGTGCCGATCTACCATAAATGTGTCAGAGTTGTGAAATGAGAGCCATATTCTATGGTCCAATTTTGAACCCTATGAATAAGATACCTCCACTATAACTATGTATTCTTCAGAATTTTTGCCTGTATCCAGTTAAATGGTTTTCGCTGTAGCTTATGACAAGTTTGTCTTTTCTGATGTTGTCCAAGGCAACCTACTGAGTCTGCAGAAGGCACGATGGCAGGCTTTTAGGCCAGACCTGCCCAATTGCCCCATAATTTTCTTTGCAGTTGTTATTTCTATTTAATTTTATTTTAATTTTCCATTCTCCAAACAGAGAAAACAATTCTAATTTTATACCTTTAACAAAGATTTAAATCATCTGTTAAACGGCACTGAATTGGTACCTCCATTAAAATATCATTATTTTACCAAATTAGTGTTTAAATTCCAGAAATCTGTATCCTAGACTTGGTTAGGACAATATGTACCTGTGTGCTATAATCATATTTATTAATTTTAAATGATGACAGCTGGTCTCTTTCTATGTTAAATTAAAAGTGTAAATGAGATAGTATAGGTACAGACGGCAGAGAATGCGTTAAAATGCATTACAATTTTCAGATGTCACCCAGCACAGAACAAGGTTGATATTGCTCTGTGGAATATACATGGGCCTAAGATATCTGTGAAGTGACCTGGTGCCACAGTCATCATGTGTAAGAACTTAGAAAGGTCTGTGCATTTTACAGTGCATATTCTCACTGTACAGTGTACTACAGTCCATTCCATTTAATGTATTTCACAAGACATTGAAAATTAAGTGAAACATATTTGCTCCCAGAATCCCAATGTGCATGATGCCTTTTCTTAATAAGGTTAACCATAACGCGTCAGACCTACTGCGGCAAGTCCACATAAAATACGTATGTGCGGTTCGGCAGCCTGCCTCCACACTGTCAGCCTGGCTCGTCTGTGACTAATACGTTTTACATGTGCTTGAATTAGAGAGTATTTATGCACTCCAGGAAATGTGCTTCCTTTCTCTGTCGACGCATCATGCCGCACTTTAGAGTCCTTCACGAGTGCAGTGCAGAATGCGATTTGGCTCAGGATTAAAAACGGAACATATAAAGCGCTCTCTTTGTCTAGCGTGTCGTTGACATGCGGTCGTAAGTGTTGTTCTGGCAGCAAAAACCCTGAAGAGCTCTCTCAACCTTTGTCTATGGTGGTTTATTCCAACATGCCAGTGATTAAAATAGCTTCCTGCTATAAGAGTGCTGTCTCTTTAAGGAAATAATGTCTGAGGGTAGAGGACATGCAATGAAAAGGTCTATCTTTACAGACACCACCAGTCTCAAGAAAAAAGGAAAACCTGAATACCGAATTTAAATAAATAAAATAGTTACACAGGAAAGTGCTTGTTTTATTTGAATGAAAAGAAATTACTCTTAATTCTTAGTATCACATTCGTCCTAATTTTGTTTGAAAATAGCTAATGGATTAATGGATGTTCACTAATTACAACTGTCATCCATTGTGGGGTTGACATTGTACTCAAAATATTCTTTTTTTTTTAATGGAAGGGATTTTAAGTTGACAAAATAGACTGGAGAAGCCGCTGAAATAAATATTTTTCTGGCTCAGAAGTAAAATTCCAGTGTAAGTTTGGTCATACATGCAAGAACGTAACAACGTATTTTCAAAAAGAGTGATCGTATTATCACCCACAATGCCGTTGGCCTGCCTTATAAAATGCTTCTCATTTAGGCTGGGTACCAGCTTGTTTTCTCTGTGCACCGTTGATGTTCAGTCATTCGTTTTCTAGTTATCTCATTATTCAGGTTTTACTAAACAGAAGAGCTAATTACAAAGTTTTCGAAATAAAATTGGCTACATGAGGGCCCTCGAAGTGGGTTTATTTTTGGAGTGGCATTCTGAAGACTGGAATGGAAAGCATCATATTTAAATCAGTACGTGAAGGTGTCAACTAGTGTTGAGTATATAAAACATCAGCCATAGACGTCGTTGCAATTAAAAAATAAAGGATAGCATTTCTAAACTTTCGTTAAAGTGTGCTTGTAATGCTGTCGTCTTGTTAAGAGCTATGAAGCAGCTATATTGCAAATGGCTCCACGTGAAAATAAATGGGACTGAGTTTGAAGCTCTGGGCGCTGTGCTCATACTTCACTGCTGCAGAGTGAAAATGGTGGTAATGAATTCAGAAGAGGATTGTTTAATATCCCACACACATGATGGCCATAAAAAGCATTCATTACCTTCGGCAGACCCCTGTATCCGAAAATAATGGAATTCCTGAGTTGTTAACTCGGGAATTATACATACTGCCCTGTTCTATAGATCGCTCAACCTCTATCAGTAGTAGTAGTATCAGCTACATGGGTGGCATAGAAGTCAATGTATTCCTGGAATAGCCAAGAACCGTTCACAAACAACTCAGTAGCCAAGGGGTTAATGTCTTTATTAAGATACCATTATCTTTTAATGATTGTGGTGTGATTCATTTAGCATATATAAATATCAAAGCTATATATAATTTTACATTGACATATTTAGCAGCTGCTTTTGTCCAATGTGACGTACAAGAGAAGCAAAAAGCACATCGCAAACATTTATGCTGTCAAGGAGTCGACTAGGCGTAAGTGCAGCTAGGCTGAGTTTCCCCTGGATGCCCAGGTACTAGTGTAAGCAGTGTTGGAGGAGGAGCTACACAACTTCTAAGAAGAGCAAGAACCTAATAAAGACTGTTCAAGGACCAGAAGTGCAACCTAGGAACGCTCAGGAATGTAAAGACACATCCAGCCAGAAGATGAATTCATGGGGCAGATAAGTCTTGAGGTATTTCTTGAAGCTACTGTATATCTCAGTGAAATTATAATTTATCAGCTGGAACCAATCTTTAGCAAACATTAGACCAGTCATGTTTTGCTATCACAATATAAAAAGTTAAATCACAATGCATCTCATGTGAAGTGGCTGAAAAGACACTTACGCTGAGAAACGTTGTTTTTAGACAGAAAAGCCCCCCCACTCTGACTCAACGAGTTCTGACTTTGACTTGCATGAAGCCTCAAGTCTGTAGGAGCTGGCCTACAAGCTGGATGGCAGATCACTCTAAACAGAACCACAGAAATGAAGACAGACCAGTACACAATCTGAGAAATGTGTACAACTCTGATGGAAAGGGGTCTTTTCAGGCCATGTCTCTCTTCATTTGGCGTAAGTGAAAAGGACAGTGTTATGAAGTACGGGAGATTTCAGTCAGATACGCGCGCTGTTGTGGGACAGCCAAAATAAAGGCAGGGGAAGCAGCTGCGCTAATCAACTTCACAACGGCTCAACAAAACGATTTGGTGGGTGAGAGGAGAGGGGATAATATATATCAGCTTACGTTTTATGCGAGTCTGGCATTCTGTCACCGATGACAATGAGTTCATTGTTGCCCAATAGCTTTTCAGAGCTGATCATTTCAGACTGAATCCTTGAAACCAATAAAGGCACCAGAGAGATACAAACTCCAACAATAATGGCACGTGGAGGAAGTCACGGAGGTTTTAATGGGGAAGACAATTTGTAATGGGCACCTCGATCAGCACATTAATTGTGGCAATATATTTCTAATGCCAGAGTAAAACTATGCTTTTATATGAGAAAGAGGTTATTTTACGGCAAAAAGTGAAAACTTCGGAATAGCTATTATTCTACCTGTTGCCCTTTAAATGAATAGTCGTTTTATTTTATGTGTTTTCATGACATTCTCTTCTCTTTCATCTGCACTGGATAATTCATGTTTATTGATTATTGATTATATTGCACATGGTGCTGAACTGATATTTGTTGTCATGGACAACATGATTACAGAAAGTAATTTCTGGAAAAACGCAATGCTTGACTTCACGCCCTCGTGAGACCTTTAAGGTCACTGGCTGCCATATTCCCTCTTTGTCTGTTACTGTAATTACATTCAGTGTGAATCCTTCTGGATAATTACATCTGTAAAGCCTTCAGCTGTCCAATTCACTAAACTCTCTGGCATTACATCCACCCTACAACTCCAAGAGAAACTATTTTGGTACATTCCTTTATAAATCTGTCAAAAAGTTAATTATCTTCCATTATAAAATAGTTCCCGGAGTCTAACGGAAGACCATTTTAATTGCTTTTGTTTATCTTGTAAAAATGGACATATTCTCATTTAGGATATTGCCGGATTTTATTATGAGCGAAATGTTATGAACGACTGTTTTCCATTAATTTTCTCAGTGTGCTATGGGCAGACAATCTGATTTACATTTCCTGTATTCCTCAAAGGAAACACTGAGCAGGAGAAAATCAGGGATTCTGCAAAACACGACGCTGAGTCCACATTGAGGGGATTCTTTTTAAAGGTTATTTTAATTATATTATTATTATTTTGAGTACTATTTGAGTACTATTTGAGTACTTTTGAGTATTATTATTTTGTATTATTATTATTATTATTATTATTATTATTATATCCCACAGTCCAAAAGCATACAGTTAGGAGGATCAATGTCTCAAAATAGTCCTCAACATTGGATGCAGTCCAGCGTATTCCCTGCCCTGTGCTCATTCTGACCCTATACAGACCCTCCTCGGGGTACGATGGTTCATGTTATGATATTTTGACTTTACGATGGGTATTCCAGTTCCGTTCTGTCTTTCACTTTCAGTACATTATTCAATAGATTACATAAGATATTCAGCACTTTATTATAAAATAGATTTTGCGTTAATGATTTTGCCCAACTGTAGGCTAATGTAAGTGTTCTAAGAATGTTTAAGATATGCTAGGCTATGATGTTTGTTGGGTTAGGATTACTGTACTCAAATGCATTTTTGCCTTACGATATTTTCACCTTACAATAGGTTTTTCAGAACATAGCCCCATCGCAACCTGAGGACCGTCTGTGCTGGATAATTATTCGTAAAAGGCAAATAGATGTATTGAGATAGGAATTATTATTACTACTTGTGTTGATGAAGTTCCATTACAGATGTTTCCTGTCTCGTATTGTAAGCATTTGGCAATCTAGCCAAAAGGCCCCAGCCATACTCATGTGGATGAGGTGTCACCCGACCTGTGACCATACATTGCTGGTAAAGGACAGTCAGGCTGATACCTGAAACGTGGCCCTTTTGTGAGCATGTCTCACCACTGGCTTTAAATGAGACACAGACGACGTCTAATAGTAATTGGTGTGATTTAAGAGGTGAATAATCACGGCTGCCGTTCGGTACGCACCTCTGAGGGTCAGTTATGCCGTTTATCAATGGGCCGCCTTCGCTGACAATCACTCACTTTTATGGAGGCTGATGGAGGCGCATCTGGCAATGACATCAAAGTGCTGCCGGATTCCCCATGACGCTGGTGAGATGGAGGTGGCCAATGATGCTCAAGCAGAACGCCTCGGTGAAAGGCGTTAAAAACACACCTGTGCTCTTATCGGGACAGGGGCCCCGTAATTAGCCGAAAGTAGGTCAGCCGTGAACTCCCAGTGGCGCAGCACACAATCGGCCAGGACATCTTTAATTAAATGTGGCGTTTTGCGAGCAACAGCTCCTCTGTGTGTTTGCATGCCGTGCCTGGTTCACACTGCATTCCCTGACTGGCAGAACCAGTCCATCACAGAGAGAAAACACCGAATAGCACCGCAAAACAATGAAAAACGTATTAACAAGTTAAAATTATGACCTACGCCTGACCCTTAAAGTCACACATCGCCTTGCATTTTGCCACCCAGCTGCTATAATACAAATTGACCAAAAGCATGATACTTGTACTTTCCATGAACTGCAGCAGTTCCTTACATTTCTCAAAAGAACAGCTTCAAATGCAGTTGATTAAGAAACTTTTTTCGCATGACCCCCCCCCCCCCCCCATCCCCCAACTCAAGGCTGTAGTCACAATGAAATGGATATCTGTGAGCAGGTGTTCGGTTGCCTATGAATTTCTTCATTTGCCATGTCTTCTGTGGCTCCATGGAGACCCATGGTGATCGACTGCAGTGGAGCTGTAGGAAAGATGTGGATGTGAGCGCCACATCGGGAGAGTGTTCCGGAAGGCTGGTGATATCTTTCTCTGAGTGCGGAGGAAGTAGAGGGAAGTCAGACTGGGAAGGGAAGAGGATTTCACGCATGACTGAAGTTCTGCTCAGACACCTGTGTCTCATAAGGCGGCTTGTGCCAAAGGTCACTCTTTTGTGCAGGAGAAGTTATGCTCAGTCTGACCCTTTCATGCAATGACACACGACAGGAACCTGCAAATGCTGTAGAATGATGGAACGGTGCAGTTTTATTTTACAGCTTGATCTTTCCTTCTCTTTCTTCATACTGACTGTGTCTGTACAGTTTTTTTTATTGCTAAAAAGAGTCATGTGGCAATTTGGTTGAAATTGGAATAGAAGATTTTATTCCTCTCATTTATGTTTGTGGAAGCATGCACATATATCCTGGTGTCTGCCGGTTTTCTTTGGCAGGAGGAGAAGCAGGAGGCTCAAGCAGACTGGGAAAAACACTGTATCCATCATTCTCCTTGTAGAGTGTCACAGAAAGGTATGGGAAGGAGGCAAGGACAAGGTTTGAGAGGAAACAGAAAGGGACTTTATTAAACTTAATGAAACAAACTGACAAATTAGGGTGGAAACAGAGAGGCAGGCACTGGGAAAAGCTGCAGGCATACCCGAGGGGGAGGGATATGACGTCAGTGACAGGACTGGGGAACACTTTTGTACAGGAATGATGAGGGAGTAAACGGGAGGCAGCTGGAGTGATCTACGCGAGGGCTGAAATGAGAGGCAAGACAAAATAAGCAACAGGCGTGGCTCATTAAGGCCACACTCGGGGGAGAATGAGATGGGCGGGAAGGCGTCTCTCTTCCCTAACGTGTGGACAAGGAGCAGAGGACAAGCAGTTAGAGACTTTATTAATAGTGCTGAATAATTAAATGCTCAAAATATGACACAACATCATGATGGTTCAAAGTCATCCTGTACAGTCTCAGGAACGATGCATGTTTTTTTACTTACACAAGCATTAATTTAATTTATTTTTATTTACAAAAGATTCTTAAGCTTAATGCCATATGCAGCACAGCTGGCTTCAGCAGAGATTTTGTATCATTTAGAGACTAATTTAAACCAGGTTTTATTAACAGACAACAGATAGGAAACAGGTAACTGATACATTTTAAAATAAAAGGCACCTCTCAAACTGTCCACCTCTCAAACACTAACATTTCTCCGGGATGGGAGAGGAGATGGCAGGTACACGATGCACAGTTTGATTTTAAGATCTTGCAGGGTCACAGTAATCATTGGATGAGGTTGTTGGAAAGGAAGCAAAACCCTTTGACACACTTTACAAAAATTGGTGGAGGAGTGGGGAAAAGGGATTTGAGAAGGCACTACCCGATCTTGTTTACTGACTGCGTAATGGGGTAATGGTCCGAGGGACTGGCCAAGGTCAGTGATGAAGACTGTGCCTACAAGACAAATCGATAAACTGTTATGGTTGAGAGGATTCTGCATCATTCAGCGTTAAGACTTTAAAGTAGGAGGACTGAGCCAAACCAGCGACTTGAGATGATCTCACTGTAGAAGTGGAGAGAGGAAAAGTAGTTAAGGTATCAAGAGTTTGACCGGAACTTCAAAAAATGATGACAGAAGCAGCAAGGAGTTTGAACCACTGAGGGTAACATGGAAGCTGTCAAACCCTAAACTTGTAGCATGAGATAAAGAGTTAAAGCAGTAATGAAAGCTTGGATGTAGGAGATACGAGGGGGAAAAAAGCAGGGTCAAAGGAGCAAAGGGCTTCAAGCAGGAATTAAACAGTGTATTAAACCCTTAAATCCGCATGAATCCCATAAAACACATTTATGGTCTGTGGTGATCAGTTCTAGTCAAGGGACCCTGAGGTTGTAACCTTAGTGAGGTACTTTATCTCTTAATGAATATCTTCAACGATCAATCAAGTTTCACTTCTCATAGGACATTTTTGCAAAACAGTGTATCACAAAGTGCTTTCCAGAGATTTACGGGGAATTTTCCTAGAGGAAATTATGAGAGGCTGATGGAGGCTAGAGATTGTCATTGGACAAATGTAGACAGTGTATGTTGTCTCTAATAACCTTACAGGTTCCAAGCATAGAGAATGGATCTGGTCTGCTGGATACATAGCTGTATGTATGTAATATGTATATGGGGGATGGGCAAAATAATGGAAACACCTAATAACATATTAACTGAAGTACCTAATAAAGAGGACGGCTACCCTTTGTTTCCTGGACAGCTGTAATCCTTCTTGGAATTTCCACTCCCTTCTTGGAATGTGGTGGAAAAATACTTTTCATACTGTACTCTGGACCTCCCCATAAAAGGTCAGTGATTTTCAGGTCTGCTGATTATAGAGGGAGTATGAATATCTGTTGTTAATGAAGCCATTCTTGAATTTATATAGCGTTGTGTGTGTGGGTGGGGGGTGGGGGGGGGGATTATCATGTTGGGATCACATGGAAACATGATGAGTCAGTGGTGCTTGCACCATATGGTACAGCTTGTCCTGTAAAATGACTTCGTATTTCAGAATAATCCTCCTCCTATTAGATGGCCGCTCATACCAGCAGACGTTGTGACTTGAAGGCACCCGTTGGCTTTCTCCAAATGTAAACCCATCTGGATGTAGGGAATAGGGTAAAGGATGGCTAATCAGACTACATTAATGTTTCTGTTGCTCAAGGGTCCATGTTTTATACCCCATCACTCCAGGTTATGCGTTTTTGTGGATTGGATTTAGCCATACAATACAAACCATTTCTGAATGGTGGGTCTTGCATAGGATTGTGAAGATCACGGTACAGTGTTTGTTTGGACTGGGTCACAGAAGTTCTGATCCAGGTCTGCAATACTTTTTAAGGGCATTATTTTGTGGTATTGATCAAGTTTGCTGTGATTTACAACTCCTGTTCCTCTTTGCCGATGCAGCTTGTGTGTGTTTGTATCTTTTTCGAGCACATACCCCATGGCACATTAAATAATTGACCAGTTTTGGTAACCGTTGCATGTACTGTTCGGGCACTTACTCTTTGGCCTCTATGGAGCTCCGTTAATTAAATCATGTTGCTTTGAAAACCCATATATATAAGTGCTGATAGTAAGATCTCTCGTATGTGTAACACACACCGTTAACTGGCATCCAGCCTAATATGGCTTAATTTGTGGCTGTTTGTAATTGTGATTTAGTTAAAGCCCATTTTCATGTGTTGTTTCCATTATAATACATCGTGGTATGTTATTAGTGTAGCAGTATTAATTAACACCACAACTACAGCTAATATCCTCAAGGAGCAGAAGACAGATAGGAAATAATAGTGGGCCGGTACCCCATACATGACTCTTGAGAGTTTCGCCAGTTAATTGTTCACGGATGATTATTAGTAATGGTTGAACAAATAAGACTGAAGCTAAGAACGAGGTCATCCTTCAAGACCAACAAGCTTTCCTAGTCTGCCCAACAGAAAATAGCCAGAAGAGGGGAGCAAATCGTTCGGTAAGTATCCTGAATTGTTTTGCTTTGGTGTTATAGGGAACTTGGATTGAAACATGTCATAGACAGACATTAATATATGCCTGCATGTTAATAAATTCTATGGATCCAGGTTAGGCTTCAATGTGATTACAGTTTTCTTTAGAAACTGGAGGGTATATTTAAAAACAAAAAAAAAGTGAATGATGTATTGTTATGGCAGGGCATGATGGAAGGAAAAATGATCCACGGTGCAGCCTACGAAAAATTGAATGTGAAAATGTGAATTTATTATAAACAGCCTAAACAAACAGGAAACTACAAGGGGTCAAACCAAGACAGGTAGGAAACAAGAACTGCTAGGCTATAATTAACATGAGGGAAAACTAACACTACATATGTTTAGGGAAACACAAGAAAGGTAGATACACATGAACCAAGCAGAGAGCAACAGAGGAACAAGCATAACGAGCGAGTGAGGAACAAGGGAAGGACAGGCATTTAAACATACATGAGAAGAGGGCAGGACAAGGAACAGGTGTAGGCCATAACTGATTAACCAAACACTGAAGACTAAAGTAACAAGACACAGGTGAGGGTAATAGGTGAACCAGAACATAAAACATAAACTAATTTCAAGCAGGGTAAACTAGGAGCAAAGGTATAAAGAAATACTTAAACTGAAATATGTTAACACAAGGAAATAGGGAAAACAGAATCTAAGGGCACAAAAATATGAATGTCCAAACCAGCAAGACTGACCTCTGGCCAGCCTCAAACCCACGACAGAGGAGTTGCTTGGTACAGAGTCTCCCACTAAACCCATTCAGTCATGTGGCAGCAGGGAAACACACTTGAGTGCTAAACCAAGAGAAACTAGAGGAACACAGGATGGGCTGACTAGCGACACCTGCTGACCAAACATGGAACTGACAGACAAGGCTGGGACTGATCCTGACATGTGTTCATAATATCTAGCATGGGTTTTTCAAATACAACCAGAACTAGCTAACTTATGTATGCGTTGCAGTTTGCAAGTTGATGGTATGGAATTTTAGCCAATCTGACAAGTTCAGTTGGGGTGACAAAAGAAACATTAGCAGTAGCTGTATCGCAGGCCTGCTGATTGGTATAGGAACCCTGCAATGCTCCTTGTATATACCCTCTCACATACCACAATTTGCTAGCAAAAATATATGAACCCATATTTACGATGCCGTTCACAGTTAGTTAAGCATTTTAAATTCAGCATTGTCCTTATTGCCAGGTCCCAAATTGAAGAAATGTTTTGATCTAGCCATACACAGCAGCTTTTCTGCCTTGGCCAACTTTCTGGTAAAATATTTCTACTGTTGTACGGCATCAATTGTGTTCTTATCTTTTAGAAATGTGGTCATTATGCCAGGGGTACACTTTTTTTTCATTTGTGTATTTTTGTCATAATGTTTTCATGTCTTAAAGGACCACACTATACCCATGGTAGAGCTCAGTGCCAGTATACTCATTAAGCAGCTCCTCGGTTTTAATTGGTGTTCTGCTTGATGGGACATTATTAGTAAGGGCTTTACTGTTGAGGGAAATAATATGAGTAAGCATGTGTAAACACCTTGTTTCGCAGAAGTACGGGAACACTGAACATTGATATTGTTGCTACTGTATGCTAGATGGGATTTAGAGTGTGATTAAGAAGGTGACTGAGACCTGTTTTGTTTTGAAGGGAGCTGAGACATCATTACTCGCTTCGATGGCAAAATCTCCAGTCTTTTTAATCACAACAAATGATGATGATGAATTTAGTGAGAGTAACAAAGTTGTCTGTTGAACTGGCAGATCGCTTATGTAGTTTGTACAATGTTACAAGTAGACAGAGCTGAACACTTATTTCTAACAAGGACCAGACAAGCAAATCAAAAGAATCTGAGTCATGTCCAGTTTTCTGAGGTTAATGAAGACCAGACTTATAAATTACAGCAATTCTGCCTGCACAACCAGTAACAGGAGGCTAATAATTAATGTAGTTGCCAGGGTGGAAGGAGAATTTTCTTCATACCTAAATTAGCTTTCAGTAAGTCCCTAATAAAAGAGAGGTTTATGGTCGGTAATTGCTTCATTCACTGGAGTAGTTCTTGTTTTATGTGATCTTATATTTAATTGTCCCATTTTCATTGTAAATTTGCTGCTTACATTACCTGCAGAAGAATAGGGTTAGATATTTAAAAAGTTAATACCAGAAAATACTAAAATTGAATAGTTTTACACTGCTAAGTAACTGACACACATTTTGGATTACTGTAGAAAAAAGTAGCTCATAGATTACAGTAAATCAGTAATCTGACTGTTCTAACCTAATTCCACCTTTTGATAAAGACATTAATTTACTTACCACAACATTGATTCAAAGCTGGAGATTCTGATTTGTTTAAAATGTGGTTTTAATTTACGGCAAAATGCAACCTGATAAATGAGCAATCATTTATTTAAATAATTGGCAAATTTGCAGTTTTTCATGACAAAAATTTTGCAATCAGTATATCGAATGCTCCAGTGGTTTAGAATGTTGTAGTAATGTTATTAGAATGTTAGAGTGTTGTTATAAATTGTCATTTTAATTTTAGTTACTTAGCATGTACGATTTTACTGTTTTCATTGTTAACTTTTAACTATTTCCATGAATTTTACTGAATTGGACATGTTGGGATTTGCAAAAAAAAAAAAAAGTTTGAAACAGCTCTTGTTTTAAGCCTAGCAATAACAAATAAAATAATACAATTCACATTTTAGTGGCAAACTGCTTGTTGTCAGAGAAACACTGAAATCCCAAATGTGTCATCCCTAAGGAATGCACTCATATGTTGATGAATTGTTGCGAGAAAAGAATGATTAAAAACACTGAACGTAATATAAATCACATTAGCAGGCATGACTAAAACAAAATTCAATAATGTATAGAGGGAATCTAACTATGAAAACGGTCAGATGTGTTGTTTAATTCGAAACATGCATATTTTTTTACTATTGCAACTTAACTGTTATGTCTACTCTCATATCTGGAGTCCCCTAGTGGTAGCATGGATGATATCGCCCATTTTAGCATTTGTATACACATGGATGACTACTGGAAAAATGATATTCATTTAGATCGCAGGAATGGCGGACGGGGGTGATTTAGCAGACCTTATCGGTGTGGCGAGGTGTGGGCGGTCCTTCTTCCCGATAAGGCGGTTTCGCTTGCCTCATTCGCTCCTTATGCACTGAATATCAAATGTGTGTTTTAAGTGCATATGCTCTCCGTGAACGTGGTGGGCGATCCAGGTGCCGATCGTGGACGCGCGCCTCATACGCAAAATAATAATACTAATGAAATAAATCATACAAAGAGCAGGGAGGGAAAAAAGGCCCATAGAATAAAGCGTGCTCTCTGAAAAGACTCGTGCTGCGAGTTTAATAGAATAGCGTGAAATCGATAATGTGCAGACTTTCTTTATTTCTTTTTTTCCTCTCGCAGAAACTCCACAGTAGGAAAAGACGTTGACTGACAGGGTGAAAAGAAACTAAACTGCATCTTTGAAATGCGCCTATGGCTGCAGTTACCTGCCAGTCACATAACAAAGAAGTCCTGACCAAGCGTGCTTTCGCAAAGCGATGGTAACCTCGCAAGGAGATAAGGCATTTCTGACGGGCAGGGATAGAGATGTATCTTACTCCTCCGTTTTTTAATCGTCTGATTTTTAATGTAGATGCTGCTATTAGAAAATCTATCAATAATTTACTTTATTTTAAGGGCTTGTTTGCTTTTATTATTGTGTTTTATTTATATCACTGTATTGCATAATTGGCCTCACCACTGACCAGTCGTTCAGTGTCAGGCATTTTCTGATACAAGTTATTTTTTTCTGCTTGTTCTTCAGATTTGCCACTTATTGACATCACTTTATCCACTTGTTTTCACAGCAGTTCATTCTAAGACTAGAGGTTGTTTAAACAGTGACTGAGCACCACTCTTTGTATTGGAAGACCATTTGTCTGTCTAAAAAATGGCATGCTATTCCAATATTCGCTCAAATCACAAGTATTTTTCAGTTAATCTACTTGCTCTATCTGCAGAGCGTTGACCCGTCTCAAAGCTGGACCTCTGAAGGAAATTTAAATCCTTGTATGCATGCTCGTACTCACTGTACTTAATAAGACATACGTTCGGTTGTAAGAATCCTTAATGTTAGCAATTAATGCCATCGTAAGGTCCTGCACTGTGTCTGTTCCCTGTTGCACTGAGGCCCTTGAATTGAGTCTTTTTGAGAAACACCATGATAAACAGTAAGACACAGTAAAACAATCACACAAAATAAGAATGCCTAACAGTGGTTTAGGTTTCTGCCCCGTGCTCTAGATAATCCCCTTGATGGACTTTTGTTAACTTCTAGCCCAAGTCCCATTAAATGCAGGTAGTGCACCTAACTTACTACTCATATCTGTCATTTCAGTTTGACATTTCAGTTCCCTGCTACACGTTGTTATGGCGCGAGCGGGGCATGGTGCCAACGGGAAACGAAGGGGAACAATCCACTAACGAACTATGGGGAAACAAGGA
>JAAGVU020000015.1:10558653-10588790 GCA_011763525.2 Mormyrus iriodes | reverse complement strand
CATTAAAGTATGTTTTAAGGCCTAAACAAAGATAGCGGTTAATGCCCATATGTCCGATTAATTCATTCATCCATCTATTATCTGTTCATATTTGGTCTGACTTCTGTGTCCAGAAACGCACCATGTATAGAAGAGGCTTGAAATTGATAGGACACGCTGAGCCTAAGCAGCAGTGGCTGTGCAGCTCACGGGTTCGAGACCCAGGCCCGGAGCATCTGTCCTGAGGTCGGCCTGCGGGCCGCCGGTTTGATGATGCGACAATGGATGTCATCTCCCAGGGCGCGGATATTATAATGAATCAGGGACTCTGCTAGGCCGTGAGCCAGGTTTCCGGAAAGCGCTTAATGATCAACCTAATCCGTACTTCCCCGGGAAGGACCCCGCTCAGGCTGGGTTACCCCTTAAAGGCTGTGCTGGGATTGGATTTATATCTGCAATCCTGGAGCTGTTACTGCTGCTGTTTTCCTATTCGGTGCATTCAGTGCACCATGTTTCAGCTTGACTCGTGTTATTAAATTTAATCCCGCTAACTGTTGACCAGTACAGACCATTGATTGGTTCGATTCAATTTTCTTTCGATTCAAAGGTATGGTCCGATTCTGGCCTGTCTCGTGCAGTTCAGTCTCGTTAAATCTCGCATAATACAGTACAGCCTCTGCTAAAGCAACACAAGCAACTAGTTGAACACTCTAGCTAGTCAGACTGTACTACGCCCTCTGCTGGCCTTTTACGCATATGGTCTCCACAGATGGTCACGATGTACGGATGTTGTGTGATATGGTGAGATCAGCATTAGGATATGAAAGTACAGTAACCCGGGTGACACACTGTGGTCAGAGCATGTGGAAGTGAGTGGACAGTTAGAAGGCGTGAGGCATGGTGTGCAGTGTCAAGCCACACATCAGCACAGTGACCTTGCAGACGTGCATTGTTTTCAAAGTCTTCTTGTAGTACTGAACATGTAGGGATTAGCAGAGCATGTATGGGTAACAGCTATGACGTTTTCTGGGTAGACTGCTTGAACTGACTCTCGGAACTCCTATGCAATTTACCTGTTGTTTCGTTTCACTCTATATCAAACACGCGGTATGAATCAGAGGAGGATTAATCACCGGCCTTCAGACTCTGCATGACGTCGGTGTGATTGGAACTGTTCTGAAGCTCCTGCAGAAATGTGAGCTAGTTATACACTGTACCTTCATGACTGGTCCCATTAGAGCTGTCTACAGAATAAGTTATATATATATATTATATATCCTGAAATACCTGGTTGTGTGTTTAAAGTCTGGGGAGTAGAGGAGCTATTCACATCTTTTGCGAGCTGCTCCATTTCACCGTGTGATCAGGGCAGTGATCGGGTTTGCTCGTTTCCTGGGTGGAGAAGCTCTCGTCCATCACCCCGTGAATGCTCAGGCTGTAAAGCGGCAGGTAGCTGGGTTCCTGTGATCACAAGCACAGGGCACATTCACACAAGCACAGGGCACACACCTACATACAAACACCCAGTGATGTCATTGTGGGAACTTCCCACTGATTCTCATTTTAATGCAAATAATGATTCATAAAACCTTGCTAACAGGACTTCTGGCTAGGTTAAAAAAAGGAAATACAGATGCATATGATATATAGATATATATATATATAAATAGATAGATAGATAGATACTTTAACATATATGTAATACACAGTAATGTATTGTGATATTGTGTCTGTTCTGTGGGGTGAGCTGTGGCCTGTGGTCTCCCACACCCTGAACAGTGACCCTAACCACATCATCAGTAGGTCAAGGTCCTGTAGTGAGATTCCACAGATTGCTACAGCGCTCCGTCTTGGTGAAGTCACGACAAGACCTCCCGTAAATGACTTCAGTATCCAAAGTATACAGGGAATCCCTATGCCTTCTCACCTGTAGGGTATTCATGTCACCAGCCTGTGGTGAGATCCCAGCCCCATCACTGGGGCCCCCCTTCCCAAAACCAAGCTTCTTCACCGTAGACTACATCCCTTTGGCCAGCCTTCTAAGACTCCCTCAGTATTTACATAGTACGCCCACTCAGTAGTTGACTGTCTTACATCCAAATGATTTAAGATTGTATTGCTGTTTGCACGTCATTCTTTTAAAAACCTTAAGGAGTTCACTAACAGGAATATGGAAACTAATGCTGATTTGAACTACAAAAATGGCAAGCAGTCCCTTAGGGCAGTAGGACCTTGTGTTGTTACACTGATGGAGGTTTGTAGGGTGTACTATAATTCGTTTAAATTCCGCATGCTCTCCACTTTAGCGTGCTTGGGTCTGTTAATGTGTTTAAAAGTAGATTCAGCATAATCCGAGGCTTTAAGTGATGTCTTGGCTGGTGATGTATTGCAAGTGGATGAAATCATCGCTGTTTCTACCCTGTACGGCCAGTAAGTGTCTAACTTAATATTTTGTTTGGGTTTAAACTGTTGATCACAGTAGACTTCCCTTCCACTAATTCACCCTAAGTATACTGTCGTTCTGGCTTCCAACTATGAAAGGGGATATAGCGTGATTGTGAGACTTATGATGTCGTTTTCATTCATCCCATCTTAAAATGGTCAGGGGCTATTTCTGATTGGGCCCTCGGACGCTCCGTTTCATTTGCTCCTCCCACTCTTCATCGCCAGCACCGTGCTAGTGTGTCACTAACAGGAAACAAATCAGATCCATCCTATTTGAGTCTCCAGGAAGGAAACTGCTCTTGGAGATGCTCCAGGCTGCTCTATTTGCGTCCAATCATTGGTCATAAATCCAGAGCGAATGTGTCACTAGGCCAGGCAGTACTACCACCTGATCAGTCAAGAAAAACTGTGAATCTCCATGCTAATTCCACCTGTCATCTTCCCTCAATGCTGATATCTGTGTTACTTATGGTACACAAAATAACGCATGCACAAGCATGTTTTTCATTCCACCACCCTAATCAGCACATGTGGATATACATAAATATTTTTCTCGTTTTATGTCCAATTATTTTGATTCTTTTACTCCCAAAAGACCAATTTAGACATACCACAGGGAAGATGTTTTTGAACACAGAAGTTTGCATCTCTCTTCCTGTTGCCCCTCCTGCTTCCGGAACCTTCTGTACTGCGTATCACAGATGGGCTATGACTGGGAAGGTCCTTTCCCAGAGTGAGCAGCCGACGCCAAGTTTCTGCTGTCATTATGAACGGCTCGAATCTAAAACGCCTTTACTGCACTTGGCATTTCACAGGCCGTCATTTAAAAATACACTCGGTACCACCTGACGGCAGGATGTATGCTCGTTTCATGAGATCATTCTTGATGTTTCAAGCAGGCTCTGGTTCCCTACAAACCTCAGTGGAACCAAGTATGTTTGTACTCAATATGTTTATAAGAATCCATTTTTTATTGGAATCCAATCCTCCAATGCAGTTCAGGTCAGACTTAAAAAATGCATGCCTGCAGATGTGCATTTTCCAGCTGTGCCTCTTTGGAGTTTTCTCCACTTGTAATTAAACAGAAACAGGACTCTCTGCATTGCACTTGACCCTACTTTAGCAAATTGAAGCATTACTGTGTTATCGGTGTCTCACAAGCATAAGTTACTTACTCCTGTATTGGGTACACTAAGCTCGAATCATTGGAGTCCTCGGTACATCACACAGTGACTATCCATGTCAAAGCAGCACTGAAAATCTGACCTTTGAATAACATTCAATAATTTAGTTATATATCAGGAAAAAAAGAAAAAAAAAACAGAAGGCCACTCGTTCAGTCGACTCTCCTCCAAGCAGCAGATAAGCCCAAAAGCGGCACTTGTCGATAAACAGTTCAGATGTTGAACCAGCAGTTCATACCCAAACATACACCTGTATAATTATCTTCTTTCGGGCTCCGTCTATAAGCAGGGACGTTGAAACATGCAAAGAGGAGTCACAGGAAGTGATGTGTGGTTTACAATGGTCTAATGTCTGCTTCTGTTGTCTTTCAGCTCTCACAACATTGGGACAGTTACTGGGGTTTGTAAAGGTAAGAGTTGCATTTTTTCACCTTTGAATGTATCTTACATAAGCAAATTTAGTAGAAAAATAGCACTCGCTACAGTTATTTGGATTCATTCCCATGGGATAAAATGGGACATATACCATGAAGGGGCTATTTTGAAAAGAAACCTTATTAAGTATGAGTGGACTTAATGGGTTGTACGGATTGTAACCCACACAGGAATTCTGTGCAACAATAGGCCATAAATAGAAGGCGTTCTCTGCGAATAACCTAAACTTTAACCACTTTACGGGTAACATATGGGTGCTGCTGCAGCAAGTTCTTTTCTGCTTTGTTGGTTTTGGGTTTAATTTGTGCTGTTTCAAGCAGAAACGTAGACAAAGGAGCCAGAAAAGCGGGGCCCCCCTTCTTGTAAAACGCTATCGTTATCATCAGTCGTGCAAATCGAGCCGCTTCTCAGATTGAGGCGAGGCCGGCCAATGAGGACGGCCCCTCGACTGCGTGTGACAGTGATGAATGTCCGTGTGCTCCTCGCTCATCACCATTAGTGAATTTAGAGGGACTGGGGGGTACAGCTTGAAATTAGTTTACCCCATGACAGGACTCTCGTTGGGCTGGTTATTAAGTCAGTTACGCACTGTGACACTTACAGTAAGGCGGACCCTGCCTTAGACTGAATGCTGGCGCTGAGGGGGAGTGACCACCTGCCCCCCCCCCCCAAAGATTATGAAAATGAATGATTAGGACCCAGGTGATATGTCTTTTTCTTTGTGTGGTATGCTGCTGTTCCACTTCACCCCCCCCCCATAATGAAAATTAAAATCTCTGGCCCAGCCATCACATAGGTCCTGCCGCCGACACTGCTTATATTCAATGTACGCTCCCAACCCTGTCTTGTACATATCCTTTATTCTCAATCATTCAAAAACAAACCATTAACGCCAACCAAACGAACAGTTTGGCTCCTGTTCGTTCACTAATTCTGCCGATAAATCTCTTAATCTGCATTTGCCGGAGACGTCCACCACTGCAGTTGGTGCTGTGCCATGTAATTTAAGCTCGACTATATGTCATCAGATGTTCGTCAGTGCCCTTCAGCAAAAGCTGCTGTAAACAGAACCCGGAGCCAGTTGGTCATTAATTTCATAGCCATAAAACGAATCAGGAGCCTGGACCCTCCCCTCATAGGCATGTACCGGCACATTATGTGGTGCAACTGCATCCAGGTCCTCGCTAACTTTAGCTGTCAGGTGTCTCTGCATTCCTCTCTTGGGAATATATTCTTATATAATGACATTCAGGCTGTCTTAGCAGTGGTATAGTGCTTTATTAGTGTTCTGTCCATGTGAGGCCTTGTTAAGTTCATTCAAATTATGCCCCGTCACTGGAATGCTAGCAGCTTTTTTGATTCTTGTGCACTATGTTAGCATCAGCATCGCGATCCGCGCCGCACCTGTCTGGCAAATCCAGGCACATCTCCCACTGCTTCGCTTCTCCTCTATTCCTTGGCGTCACGTCCGCCAGTACCGCCTCATGCCCCGGCCTCCCGGCGTGGAGCCCGCTGAGGGGGGGACCCATGGACTCGCGTGGCCCGGGCTCTCACAGCTGTTCGGTTCTGCTACACTGATTGACTATGTGACGTGAATGAGAATGTGGGAGCGGGAGCCTCTGATTGGCAGAACTCGCCGGACATTTGGTAGCCTGTCGCTGAGCTCCAGAGGACATAAATAATGAGGGAGAGCCGGAGCCTCCTTTTTTGTTCTTTTTAAGCAACGTCTGTGCTGAAAGATTAGCCCCAAAGAGACATATTCTACCAGCTTTTTATCCATGTGGACTATTTACTGGAAGTATTCAGTAATTACATGTAGATTTTTAATTAGTCCACTCACTCAAATAAATTAATTTGTTTTGCTTATTATGTAATTTTCCCGAGTGTTTAAAAATTTCACACATTTGTTACTAAAGCCCATATGTACATGAAACGGTTATCGTCAGACGAGTACTGTTTATTATTTTTAAAGGCATGTTGTTTTGTATTGATTGCCTTTATAACCTCTTATATTTGAATGTTTTCACATCAGCTGGGCTGTTACAGCGAATGAGTGAAAATCAATGTTACGAATTGGTCCGTAATCTTGAGTTTTTCCTCTGGTTGCAACATATGTTATGATGATGCTGACCTACCAGGCTAAAAAACACTCTTATATTCTGCTACTGTTTTTTTTTTGTTGTAATGTTTATAAGGTCAGATTTGTGTGCAGAATTCCCAGATGTATTGTGAAGCCTAATATATAAAATACTTTGTGGTTGCATAAAATAATCTCTGTAAGACAGTAAAACCGCAGCCTGCTCCACACGCACATTTTTACGATCTTCAAAGTTGCCAGTGGATCGGCAGTCGTCTCAGTTGCCGTTTTAACCGAGACACTTATTTGGTAGGGTACAGTTGCTGAAACATGGAGCTACAAACACAGCAGAGGCCTGGATGCTGTCAAGCGTTTGCTGGTAATACCATGAAGACAGATTCTACGTTTTGTGGCGGGAATTACCTCCTAGTCATCAGTTTTATATCGTCTTCTCAATAGCTAAATCTTCACCCTTCCGTCCTGCAGAAACAATGTGTTGTACAGGAACCAGTATATTATAGTCCCAAGAAGGACAACAAACTATTTGTGTATTTTTTTGTTAGAGGTTGTCTAAATATAAAAAAAACAGTAAAGGTAATAAACTGAGGTTTTAGGAAGGTATCTATTTGTATTAAGATATATATCGTACAAGTCAGAAGCCGGGCTGTGTTTGTGATGGTCATGTGACATGCTGCCGAGATGACAGAACCGTGGGTGAAAACAGGATCGGAAAGGAAGCGTAGCGCCCTGCCTGCCGGCGCCATGACGGATTACTCAACTCTCTACGATGTATAAGTGCTGCCTTGGAGAACTGCGGGTCATAAATTATGTCGCCTGCCTTAATTAGGGTCCGTCAATAAAAAGTAATAACTCTAATTGTGTTTCCAAGTGGGTGGAGAGAAGGCCAGCGAACTGGCTTTCTGTCTCCAAAGTGAGCGTGCTTGTTTGTCGTTTTATTGATTTGTTGACTTTTTAAGAGGGTGCTGAACATATTCCAGATGGATATTCAAATCAAAGAAGCATGTTTGGCGCATTGGCGAACGTGTTTATTGGATTCTTGTTGCCCAAACCCTGACCTCCTCACTGAAAAGCCACTCTGGCTACGCCATGTTCCTTCTGGTGGGAAAGGGTTAGACCACAGGAGCTGAGTAAATGTAACGATCGCTTTGTGGAAATGCTTTTTAATGCCGTTCAGCGCACGGCGACGAGGCTGTCGTGGTCCCCTCCCAGGCCATGTCATCCCCACTGAATTATCAGCTGAACTGCATTTCCCGAGGTCTACAATCACATGACATCTCCCTATCACTGCTTTTTATCTTAATTGCCAGTAGATCTCATTGGAGATGAGTAGATGATTTCGGGGGCTTATTCATGTGTTATTTTAAACTCTGGATGTGCCATGTATAGTGAATATAACCGAATTAATCTCAGCTGTGTTAATGCAAACATTCATTTAGGTTTTATAAACTGGTAACAGATGTCAGTTAGTAGAGATGAATTACACCCTTCCATCTCAATCCCCAACCTGCTGTGGGATTGTGCTTTTTCCTGAGCCTCTCCTCCCGCTGCTGTGCCATGCATTATGAATTTATTATATTATAACCGTGAAATGAGGTTGAGGGGAGCCTCTCCATCAACAGGCAGGGATTCTGTGCTTTCAAGTGAAGATGTGAATGAAAAAGAGCAAGTCAGTACTGCCTAGGGAATAATTGAAGCAGATTAATTGCCCTGTTGTTGTGTATCTTAGTCAGTCTTGAAAAAGTTGTCTTTCAGGTAAAGTGATGTTTGTCATCCTTTCCTCAGTACCAGTCTTTTTATGAACTGGACCAAAACAGCGTGGATCCTGAGGCTGGGTCAGTTAACATCCAGGGCTTCAGCGTTTCATTAGTTTTCCCTCCTGAAAATAATGGAGATCAGGTCTGTATTTCATTAGAACTCTACCGTGGACTCCGTGTCGTGGGGCTCTAATAAAATACAAACTATCAGAGTTTGGACCCAATCTGCGTTATTTTGATTGCTTTGCAGTGTCATTCAAGTTGGTAGAGCGCAGTGCTTTAAGTCCCCCCCTTGAATTTTCTCTCTTAAATGACCATTGGGATCCGGCCTACACAGACCATGTTAACCTGTAAACCTGTGGGGGTCATGTGTCAAGGGTCCGCTTATCTAGGCTGAGAGATCGAGCAGTCCCTGACACCTCCCATTGCGCTGCACATTTTCATCTCCCCCTGCCTGTCGTCTGATCTTCTGGGGCTGAACGGGATAACGGACCGGGGCAGCGTGATGAGCTATGGGCTTGACGGGCAGTCTTATGAAAGAGGGTGGATTTAAAGTCTAATTGAGCCCTTGTCTGTTTCTTTGGGCAGCACAGATCAGGATTAAGATCCTCATAGCGTATCCACCCCTGGTCGGTGTTGGCGATTCAAATATGTTCGGCTTGGTTCTTGGCAGACTTTTTTTTTTTATTAATTACTGTGCATTTGAATGTACAAAAGGGTTTAAATCCATTGTGAGATATGATTTACCGTAAAAAACTGGAAAAAAAAAAAACTGATTTACACAGAAAACACAAAAAAATTGTGAGGAAAATAACATTATTTGCTTGGTTTAAAAATTTAGACTAAGCCACAGCAGCTAAACTCATCCCCGATGGAGCAGACTTATTTTTTTTTTTATGAAGTATTTTATTGTAGAGAAAATTACGGTTATGATCTTGATTAAAATGAGCCTTTTTCAGATCAGACTTAATCCCTGTTTATACGGTGTGTTAAGCCAGGAGGCCCAATGCTCCTTATCCTGCTTAAATATATCTCAGTCATATGATCTTCAGCAAAGCCCACGTTTCAGTCTGGCCGAAAGCATCTATTATTCCCTCAAATCACTCCTGTGAGACACTCTGTTCCTCTCAGGGAAAATAATACCCCCCTTACTTTTCTATATGACGTCGCAATAATGCCTGCTTATTCTCCTGCATGACAGACAAGGTACTGTTTCTACACATTGAGGTATGATAATATTCATAAGAAAATACGGATATTAAAAGGAGTATGAATCCTAACTGGTCTTTAGTTGGGACTGTGTGGGACAGTGGGTGAATTTTCTGGCATGGAGGCTGTCCGCTCCAAGGGGGCGGACTGTCACGGACACAAAGCTAATTCCTCGCCTCCCAGCCTAAGGACAGATTAGGCAGCGGATCATTCCTCATTGAGCGATACAAACACAGGCCTTGGCAAGAGGCGGCAGAGCTTGGCAAAAGAATTAATTAAAATGCGAGGGGGAGCCTGCAAATTTCCATTCGTTTTGATTGTTTACCTTCGGTTGCAGATGCTTCACAAATATGGACACAACCCCACCTAAAATGGAGCTCGCAGGTGGTGTTTAGATGGGCTTTGCGTTTGCCCCGGGGCTGTTCATTTTAATTCCAGCATAAGGGTTTGTGTGTTATGAATCATATCTGCTTTGACATCAACTGTGCTTTTCATGTTGCTACAAAACATGTCTTAGTTAATGCTCTTTATTTCTGCTGGTACTTTGCTCTTAGAAACGGGAGGGATCTTATTATGAAACTTAAGGGGGAGCGAGACTGAGGATCAGCTCATATGAAGCTGTCTCTGATGATCATGAACTGACTTGTATAATCAGAACTGCGCCCTTATGAATACGAGCCCTGTGGCCATTGCTCTTAAATACCCTGACCCTAAAACGACCCACATCGCAGTACAGTTGCTCCTACCAAAGAAGCTGTGGATATCTGATGTTTTCTCAAATGGAACGAGGGTATGGGTGATCCCGAGGCAGGTCCCAGCTTTTCGAGGCCCTGGAAAAGATAATGTTTATAGGCCCTGATTCCCAGTGAAGTTCAAAGGATGTGGTGTTGTGAAGTGTGCAGGTTTACCATAGCAGCTTGCCTATATGGGCTTGCCTCCAGGGAGGACCCGGGATGCAAAAGTCAGATCTACTGAACCACATGTTGTCTTGTATATGCCAGCAGTCCAGCTCTTCAGAATCTGTTTAAAAATCTAATTTTCTAGCCAACTTGTGTAATATGGTCACGTGAAAATCGCCCTTGATTCTGCTCAGCACGACTGGCAAAGTGGACTTCGCACCTGCGTAGCTTTGAAGTTGCACCAGGTAGTGCACCAGGAAATAAGTCATATTTATGGGTTGGGAAGCACTGTGTGTTTGTGTTGTTGTCACAGCTATGAAGAAATACTGGCAGACTAGCCTGGGAGAAACTGACTTCCCAATAATTCACACCTCTGCAGGAGCAGGTATTGCAGTCGTTTCTCATTAGGTGATGGGGGAAACGGTCGCTTTTACAGAAATTCCGAAGTCGCATTGTTGAAGAATTCCACTCCTGGGGTGCGTGGCCTCCGCTCTTGTGGTTCGCCTGGGCTGACTCATTTCTTTACTCGCTCGTTTTATTTGTTGAGGGATAGAGAGACATAGGGCTTACTTAACAGGGCTCACCGGATGACTTGGGTGATGCCCCCTGTGCTTTGGAAGCATGCAGCTTAGGTTAATTGCTTCTAATTAATTGCCCATAAGACACTTTTGCCTGAACTTGTGGTGGAGCTATAGGGGGGCCCAGTGTGTCCTAAGCTAGCAGCAGAAATGAGGTTATACTGAATGCATATGAATTTACGCTGGCTAGATATGTGGTACATGCATTTCCCATCAGACACACTTTAACACAAACACCAACACATACGCTCAGGTGGAAGTGCTAGGGTACTAGTTTGCTAGGAATGGGTGTTTTTCCTGTGGGTGGCAGGAATAGTGGCTTCAAGTTTCTTCACACACACACAGACGTATTAGCAGGAGTACGTCCAAATATATACGCACACCCAAATGTGGGCATCAAAAAGCACCGACTGTGTTTCATTGTCAGATGTTCACCTTCAATGGGACTTCATAGAAATTCTATTGAAATGAGCACAATCACCCCTGATGAAATATCAGGCAGACTGACAGCTGGTCACCGCTTTGCCCAGCGCCGATGCCCACGAGTGGGACACCCCTCCATTCTCCTCACTGTCTGCCATCTCATAGATGGCGCTCCGTAGATAGCATTCACTCACCCGCTTCTGTCTGGGATTTACATTTCTCACCACTTCAACAGCTCTCCATGCGTGGGCTCCGTACATCAGCTGTGCAAAGGTGCGAAGGACCCCCTGAACTTTCCCGCAAAGAGTCTGAGGCCTTTACACAATCAAAAAAGAAAGGGAACGTGATGGAATATGCAGACTATTGTACAGTTTCCCTCATATCACAGGCATGGCAAGTATGCCCCAGATAATGTAAAAGTGGATTAGAGTCCTGCATAGGAAAAGAATTGCTTGATGTACAAGAAATTTCCGGAATGGCCTAGAGCGAGACATATCATTGCAGATGCATGTTGGATGATCGAGAAAAAGGAGGGGAAAAGAATGGAATCCCAGCAGGATATCAACATATGCTTAATTGATTCAAATAAAGTCTTTTATTGAGTTGAATATGTCAAACTATGGAATGTTCTCCAGGAAATGGTTCTACTGGGGTAATTTATTGTCCTTATGAAGAATATCCACACTGGTCAAGAATATCCATAGTCATGATGGAATATAGAAAAACTCAGTGGTTCTAGATTGATAAGGCAAGTAGATAAGGATGTATACAGTAACCATACCTATTCAGCTTCTACACAGAAAATATAATGAGACAAGCTAGACTAGAAGAAGACAACTGTGGACGAAGAAACAACAGCCTTTGAAACGCTAAAGACAGAAAATAACGAAGATACCTTTATAGAAATATAAAAACAGTGTGAAGATATGGGCGCTGCAGCTAACTGGGAATAAATAACCCCTGTGTTATTTTTGGGGTTGATGTGACCCCAGTTCATTTTCAAAATGAGGATAAATTCTATAGATTCTAGAATTTAGAACGGGAGAAGTAAAATACACAAGGGTTAAAGCTTATGGCTGCAGGATGGCTGTGCTTTAGTGTTGATGGTGACAACAAATTATAGACAGCGTTTGTCTCCTTGGAACAATCATCAAAAACAGATGCCCCAGCAGTCAAGGAATATGTCACAGACTGACACTGTGCAGACCTGCAATGAAGAAGCTAGGAAAACAAGCTAGAAAGTGCTGATGTATTTCTAAGAACGTAGGTTGAAATTGTTCAGAATGTGGTATTTTTTAAAATCTTTATGGATGTGAAAGCTGGAAAAAGAAGATGCAGGACAGGCAGAGTATTAATGCCTATGAATTTTACTGCTGGCAAAGACTTCATGGACAGCAAAGTAAACAGACGACAAGGTAGATCCTTGATCAGATCAAGCCTGAACTATCACGCAAAGCACTGGTGACCAGATTAAGGCGTCCTTATTTTGGGCAAGTCATGAGAAGACTGTAGTGCTTGAAGGTAAAAGACGAGCCAAGCAATAGCTAGATGAATGGACTCAGAGGTTGCAACAGTGAACATGCCTTTGGGTAACCTGAAAACCTGGACGGAAGACAGAAAGTTCCGGAAGAACGCTTTCTATATGGTTGCCAGAAGTCATCATCTACTTGACGGCACCTATTAAGCATAATAAGATCTGAAAAGTCTTCCTGTATGTCATTCACTGCTGTTCTGCAAATTATGTTAGCTGTTGGTTACATTTCAGGTGAGTTTTTAATCATATGCCTTACAAAGAAGCTTTCCTTTGGTGTCTGGATCTAAAGCATACATGGTTTCATGTATTCATGAGTTATCTGATGCACGTCGTTCTGTACGACATGCTAACATGCTAATATTCCATTCTGGGCACTTTGGCTCCTTTATAAATGGAGTGAAACAATTATTTTGATTCACTTGCCTTAAATAATGAAACAACTTTTTGAAAAATCATAGCTGGCAGATTGTAGGTTTATAAACAGCACAACACAATAAAAAATAAATAATGCATTAAAACTGACAGTGCCCGAGCAGCGCTGTACTTGAGGTGACCACAGGGGGCAATAAAGTGCAAAGACTGATGAAAATATACTGCTTGTTTTCTGTCAGTTATCCACGGTTGGCAGGAAGTGAACGTGTCTCCCAAGCAAGTCTTTGATTTTGTTAAATTCTTTTTCCATTGCAATATTATAAAATAAATTAAGAAAATTCAGACTTATCAGCTGTGTCGAGCCTTTCCCTGAGTAATTGTTTATATAATGCTTTTACTAGGAGAAAAGTTTTCTACTATAAAATTGCTAATATTATTAATGGAAGTAAATACAGAAATAACCAGAAGGATGTGGTGGAGAGTAACAGGCATAATGACCAAGTGATGTAAAGAAAGGGGAGGGGGGCAGGGTGGGTCACCTTTTCATGAACAGTCATCTGTAAAATAGCAGCTAGAAAGAGGCTGATCAATCAGCCCTGGCTCTGAGGTCTCCGTTGAACATGGCAGCGTTGCCCAGTCACACCGCCAGGCCAACAGGGCCACCGGTACCCTTTCGCTCGCTGTCATACGCAGCCGAGCATGACTGGTGTGTGTTGGCCCTTTATAGAAGTGAAGCCCAGTCGAGTTACACGAGTCTAAACCTGCCTCCCCAGATGCCTGACAGCCATCGGTTTAGGGGACCCCCCTACTGATACAGCTTGGCTCTGCCCCTGCTCGCTCTCTGATTGGGTGACCCGTGCCGTCCGAATGTAGCCCCAACTCCCTAGTGCTTTTTTTGCTGGCGTGCAGGCCTCTGCCTGGGGAGACGCGGTCGAGCGTGACCCTGATTGTGAGCGGGCATTGGTGTCGTCTACCCAAAGAGACCATCGGAGCCAGGCTGGGAATATGGATCGGAATTTTAACAGACACTGTGTCTCACCAATACACCGGTGTGCAAACCTTTACTGGGGTGTCCCAATGCCATTGACTGGATATTATTCCTCACTCCCTCTGTCATGTGTATATGGTAAAGGAATGTCCTGTCATGCTAATATATGCTAACATGCTAATATTCCTGGCCAGCCAAATACATTTTATTTATATTTTATATGGCATGTTTAGGCCAATATAAATGCAGTACAGTGGCTCAGTGACGGAGTGTTTAGCACTGTTGTCTCACACCTCTGGGGCCAGGGTTCGATTTTCAGGGTTTCCAACTTTCACCCATCTGCCATGACAGTCACACTTTCAGACTCTCATGCTCATGCAAGAAATCTTACAGCAAATCTGTATTATTCCATTATAAACGTAAAATTAGTGACATCAAAAGCGTAGGGATACTTTGCAAACCCTACAGACTATTTACAAGGTAATAAAACTGTTATATACATGTAAATGCATGCATGTGTGTGAAAACTTGTCTCTAACTGAAAATCTCACGCCAGCCAGATGACCCAAGTTAGGAACTCTGGAGTTTCTGTTGTGGCTCCATGTGTGTGGAGTTTGCATGTTCTCCCCGTGTCGTCTTGGGGTTTCCTCTGGCTACTCCGGTTTCCCCCCTTCAGTCCAAAAACCTGCTGAGGTGAATTGGAGTTTCCAAATTGTCCATAGATGTGACTGGTATGTGTGTGTGTGTGTGTGTCCTGTGATGGATAGGCACCCTGTCCTGGATTATTCCCTACCTTGACCACGCATGGGACAAGCGTATATAGAAAATTAATATACGAATCAATGCAGTAAATGCATTCCTCTATTCCTGCAGTTCCCAAATATGATGTGGCTTGCATCACCGCAGTCATTTACTTTCTCTTTATTCTCAAATCTGGTACCCTGTGTTACTCAGGTAGAACAGAGTTAAAGTCTTTTTTTGTACGAAGAGTTAAACTAGAAATTAAAATGGCCAGTGTGATGTTTGATAGAAGGCGCTAAAGTTTTAATTCATGTTTAAACCCAGCCTGAGTGTCTCCTGAAATGACAGCGTTCTGATGCTCTATTTTAAATGTAGGTGGGGAAGAAATGTCTTCAAAATAACCTAAGGTGAATAGCGGAGCATCTTCATGACTGACATATGGGAGCTTCACAACAAAGAAGGGAGTAGAACGGGAAATTAGAGCCCCATTCCCTCTTCATCCATAAATGGCAGCCCTAGCGGTGTTCCCCATGTAAAGATTACTTTCCAGCAGCATTCATTCACAAAAAAAAAGTGTGTTGTTTTTCAGCAAAGTAATACACGTTATTCCTCGTTTGTGGCCTGTGTTGACTGTGCAGAGCTTAATCTCTCTTCACTCCACGTTATATCATTGTGCTTTCGATAAAAAGAAAACGTCGAATTCAACACAACGCAGTAATGAGTTGCTATCAATCAGACCCTTGGTTTGGCTAGATAGCGGTCACGTCGGTTTCTCCTGTTGATACATTTCTTTGCAGATGAAGTTATTTTTATTACTCAATTACTTTCCCACTGGCAAAACAGGAAATTAAAATTAGAAGCCTCTCCCCTTTGTCATTGTGCAGAATACTTTAGTACAAGAAAATTTAAATAGTCAGTATTGTTTAAAAGAAGAAGAAGAACCAAAAACAGTAGGCTAATGAGTTTACTAGATCGGGACTAGTGAGTAGTAATTAGTATGACTAGTTATTTTGAGGTGGTATGTTTTTACTGTTTAGCCAGGACTTAGGATATGGCTTATCATCATTTTTAATGCAGAGTCACATCATTATTATTATTATTATTATTATTAATAATAATAATAATAATAATAATAATAATAATAATAATAATAATAATAATAATAAAGTATGGAAACTGTTTTAGAAGTATACTCTGAATGGGTAAAACACCTGTGCCAAGGATGAGGAATTCATGCTGATATTCAGCTGATCGCCAAAAATGACCCAGTCAAACATGCCTGCCATTGTCTTCATCTGTGTTGCCATGGAGATTACACTGAACCCCCCCACTGAGGTGCTGCTATGGTCTTCTCATCCCCTCCAGTGCCTTGGTGTTTCCTTTTGACATTACACCCCTCCTGGACATCCCATTATGCCGTTCAGTAAGCGGCAGCACTTTCACCAGCCGTTCTCAGACACATCGAGCCGCCTGATGTGACGTCGATGACTCTGGCCCAAAATTTTTTTGCTCCGTAATCTCAAGGCAATCTGAAATGAATTTCAGCCATTCCTCTCTATTTTACTCCGTTTAAATTCACCGTTATTATTATGGTGGTTTACTTCCAGCATCCTGTAGTTGTGCTAGCTTGTGCTACACTCCAGTATAAAGTAATACATCAATTTATAAATATAACATTGTGGTTTTACAAAAACAATTAAACAACTTGGAGATGTTTTGCTTGTCCTAATCATTGAAAGGCCCTTATTGAGCAAGTCTGAAATCACTCTTTCAAATCAGTTTCCAATCAGCAAAGATACTAAATGCACAGAGAACTGGCTGAGGCAGCCGGCCTTGAAGGTACAGCGTTTCTGCATCGTGTTCCCATGTGTTTTATAACTGCTCGAGTCCCCCAGTGAGGCTAATTCACATTTAATAAGTTATTTATCGCGTGGTGTTAATTCGACGGTGTTAGAATGTTTGAAATATCTAGATTGTAATAAATACATAAATAAATAAATAAGTCAGCAAGCACATTTTCTCCTGGTTGGGTTTCTTCTCATGCCTGGAGGATAAACCTTGTCATATAATATCACTCTGTGGTTGTAATATTTAGCTCTCCCTGCTTGAGTAACGAATGTAAAAAAGTCAATCCCTTCTTTCTACACATGTTGGTTTTTACAGTTTAGTAAACTTCATCCGCTTAGAAGATTGCTATCCAGCTACGTACAGTCCATGATGCAAAACTAATTTTACAATGACTGCTTCGCTTGATGTGGGAATTAGCTATAAGTTCTTCAATTACTTTTTTTGCCATTATATTTTAGATACAAGGGAGCTGGCAGAAAAAAAGTACTTTATATTTTCTAGGTTAGGGAGCTGTACTACTCAGAAAGAGGGAACCATGGAATTTTTATGTTATTCAACAACACTACATTTAAACAATAAAACGGACAATCATATATACTAATTTAGTGATCCTTTTGAGTAATAAAGGCTTTCTCTTAATAGGGACAGGATGATTATATCAATCCAACAATCAATGCCACATGCCAGATTTTTGTCACAAAAACATACATACAGACATGCACAAATACACGCACTATATTAGATAAACATTCTCATTAATGCAAGCAGCCTGCTCCTTCAGACAGCAAACCAGGTGACTGTAGCTCAACTCGACATATAAGGCGTGCAGATAGGGTCAAGGGTCTCTGTCACTGTTCGATTAAGCCACAGAATGGGCAGGAAGCATGATCTATGCGGCTCTTAACATGGTGTGATTGCGGGAGCCAGACCTGGTGATTCAGCATCACAAAAACGGCCTCCTGGGAGTTTTATGTGCTACAGTGTCTGGAGTTTACAGAGAATGGTGTGACCAAAAAAGAAAAAAAAAAACATCCGGTCTGCGGCAGTTTTGTAGTGAAAACACATGGTTAATGATAGAGGTCAGAGCGGGACATGTGAAACACTCGCATGACTCTTATGTGTTTAAATAAATGTAATATAAAAAAACATTTATAAGCTGAACAAATACAATTTTGCAAGTGCATACAATGTATTCTGATGTCCTGGCAAAGTTATTATTATTATTATTATTATTATTATTAGCAGTCGTAGTAGTGGTAGTAGTATTGCTATTATTATAATTATCATTATTATTATTATTATTATTATTATTATAAACAAGTAAACTTAAGTTTGTACCGTACTTTTTAAGAACTAGCTTTCCAAATTCCTCCCATAATCTTAAAACCAGTGCATGATGTCTCAATTATCATGAATAAAAATTCACTTGCAGGATGTAATAATGAACATGTAATTATTATGTGTAATAAAAATTAGGCTGTTTTTCGGACAAAAAAACATGGAAAGAGGGGAAGAGACATAATCTAAAATCCACGCCGGTAGTGGCCTTCACACGAAAGAGTACTCATTAGATTTTGGCCAGAACCTCATCAAGGATAAAAGCCCGCAGGTCATCTATCACAGAGTTATGGTTACACTGCAGCATAGAAAAATTAATCGCTTAATATTAATGAGTCAGTCCGAGCAGACAGGGAATTTCATAGCTAAATCAGAAAGCCTGTACAAAAACTCATAAGACTTTTTTTTGTTAACCATGTGATTTAGCAAAACGACTCCTTTGAAATAAAAAAAAAAGAAGTTTTTTTTTCTTTTTTTAAACTGTGTTTTATTTTTCTACCTGCAAAATAATGGAAACTATCTAAATCAGAAATTTGGTGTGTGTGCTGGGAAGAAAAAATAAATAAAATAAAACTAGAGGTAGTCCCAAAATAAATAATACATTTAGGATTATTTTGGGTAAAAGCATCTTGTCTGGATGAAAACACTGGATGAAAGAGTGAATCATTAAGAGTGAATCATTAAGACTCCGGACAAACAACAGAAGGTTTGCAAACAGTCGCCAGTTTAATCTGTAACTAGGCACTGCAGAAAATACAGGCTGTGTGGGAGGATATCTGTGTTTAACAAAAAGCAGCAACTGTGTATCCATTAGTATTGGCACACAGAACCTTTCTGCGACTTATGGCTGAAGTTAAACATTCCATTAAGAGTATATGGGAAAGACACTGCATTTTTTTCATCCATTAACGGAGGTGTAATCAGGGAAATGGAGCCTGCGATTGCTGAAATTGTCTGTCACTTCACATCAGACACCAAAGAAGGATCGCCAGCAATGCACCGGCTGCCTGGGGTCGTTCCCTACAAACTTTCCCACAAGATTTTACTTTTCTTCGCCCAGAAGGGCCAAAGATTGTTGTACCCAAAAAATGCCATGCCCTCTTTAATGCATAGCTAGGTGTGAATGCAGTATGAAGGTTCATGTAGCATGGAGGTCATTATTGATAGTCTTATTTTTAGCGCTCTCACAGACAGTTAACGGAAAGTTAGTGCTCTGCTTATGTGGGGAAGGCCTCTGGAGCATGTGTGACTGATGCCCATTTGGTTTGTTGACGTCCACACTTTGCAGAATGCAACCAGTTTCGCTCCCGTTTCACATCACTATTGGAATCCAGAATGCTAAGAATGCACACCATTAGTCAATTACATAACACAGCCATTATTCACCAACCCATTTATCAACGGTCACACTGAGAGTATATCCCATTACTCTGCAAAGCACAGTTACACTTAATGCTACACTACTTTAATGTGCTTCAAAACATACAGGACTATGCAAAAGTCTTAGGCAGCCAAAGAGAATAACGTTTAAATGATATTCATGTTGGTGTAATATTGTGCTATTATGCCTGTCAAAGTGTGTTTGCTTAGCCACCTCAAAACATCTGCTAAAATCACTGCATTATTTCCAGCAACCATCCACTACACCCATCTGTTTTTTGACTTGGCCACTATCACACCTCTATAACTAGTCAATATCTCATTGGCGTTTTAAACTAATTTATTTCATTAATTAAGTGAGCTGGCGGTGACATTTAATAAATACGTGGAATGGCTGAGGTTCCTCGGAAGACAGGTTTGGGAACTGAAGTGTTCATCTAGCCATCCAACTAGATAACAGTAACTTTTTGGAAAACAAGAAATTATTTTTTATTTTATTGTGCTACTCTTACTTTGCATATGTTCAAATGTCAAATTGTGTTTTTGTTCTGAGCAAAAGTGCACTTACTACCCAGATAACTAGCTGTTCTTTGGACAGCCTATGACTTTTGCACAGTACTGTACATGTAATACTTATATTAGTCTCCAATTGACTAATATTGGGCTTTACTGTCTGTTATATTAGTGTTACAAAGATGTCTTTTTTATCTAGTAAACATTTGTATTTTGTTTCTTTTTTGGAATATGCAATACTTTTATTTAGGTCATGGTTTCCCAACTCCGGTCCTGGAGGGCAAGTTCGTAACACAGTTTGCGGATTTCCCTGCTGAGACACACTTACTAATCCTGGCAGTTAGCTGGCGAGCTGATTAAGGTGTGCCTGAGCAGGGGAATCTGCAAATTGTATTGCAGACTGACCCTCCAGGACCGGAATTTGGGAACCCGAATTTAGGCACACGGTGAAATTGATAAGGATTGTATTATAAGTTTCAAAAGACAGTTATGACAATGTTGACCAATATCTGCTTAACATGATCTTTGAGAACCTTTGGACTTGTACGGAACTCTTGAGAATCTTGTTACCTGTGCATTTTTCCCCTTTCCTTGAGTTTGACAGGTTTGTTGAATATCTCCCATAATGTTGAAGAAATCATATTAGATGATAAATATATTTGAAGGTGATAAAAATCACACTCTTCTTGTCATTTATCTGCAGGTGTGCTCTAGTCGATGACTAGATGTCTGTGGTCTCAAAAGCTTTAAATGAGTCACCACGCTTAAGTAGTAAATCTAATAATTCTTATCTTGTCCAGTTACATTTTCATTTTATTTATTTTACAGATGCCCTTTCTCCAAAGTGATATACTTGCACATTGTGGCACAAACACCCCATCATGACAATTCTGTAGGACGTAGCAGACGTCCTGAATCTCAGACATCCAGCACGAATTATGCTTGATTTGCATTTGTGTTTTGTTGTTGAACTTGTGCCCATTAGCAGCGTGTCTGGGCCTTTAAGGGTCATGACCTATTCCGGACTTTGTACTATACTCCTGTCAGCATATCTAGTATATATCCAGCAGGCCAACTCTTTTCACTCAGTGTGTCGTCACAGGCCATGGTTCGCAACGCTTGATAAACGTAACACATTAACCTGCACAGTGCTGAGTTTGTTATTCAGCAGCTGTTCATGTGACACCAACACTTCACCATTACATTTCTAAGCGAATGGAAATTACCATCTCTCAGTGGCAAATTATTTTCCCCATGTTAAATTATTGCACTAGATAATCCTAAAGAGTCTCTGTAGGCCCAGTAATATCAAACAAGTTTTGCTTTCTTGCTGTCATGGGTGTTACACTAGCGTAAAACACGAATGGGCAGAAAATGCATTAAGTTAATACATTTTTTTCTTAATGTATGAGAGCTTATTGGTTTAGCTGGTAATGCTGTTGCCTGTGGTTCTTTGGTGTCTCTGTAGGCTTTCCAAATAGCTTATAGTGTTTGTCAGTGTGTTTATGTGTGTGCGTGTAGGGGTAGTTACAAAGAGACAGGGTTGGAGTGAGTGCCCAGTGATGGATAGATATCCCGTCCAAGATGTAACCCACAGTATGCTCATTCCCGCTGAGCTACAGCTACAAAGACGTACTTGTTTATAGCTGAGAGCCTGCTGTAGTTGTCCTCCTAATCCAAACCAATTTCGTGATATTTTGGCGAATTGCAGGTTGTGTGCTCCGATACTATGCAAGCCGTAGCGCTCCACAGGTGCAAACCGATTTTTGAAGTAAAGCACATTCTCTGAATATCTGCGCTTAAAGGTATTTCTGCCCGAACAGCTGAGCAGGCAGAGGGCAGGAGTGGGTGCATTCTGAAAAGGAGCGCACTGAAAAAGCCTCCAGACATGGCGGAGATAAATCCCCAGAACTTTACAAGCCGCTGGGGAGATGTTTATTTATGCTCGTCAAAATCCGTTTATTTCCGTAAAACATATATTATTATTATTATTATTATTATTATTATTATTATTATTATTATTATTAATAATATTATTATTATTGTTATTGCGTTGGTCTTGATGTCATATCCCCCCATACAACCCAATTACACCGGATTTATAACAGCCTTTAAATTATCGGTCGACAGTTTAACACTTGAGATTCAGTTGCGTCCAAACTCTGACTCTAAGAGGCCATTAAAAACACTTTATTCCGCGTTTACATAAAACTCCACACATATCCATTAGCACGAAAAAAAGGCTCTTGTTAGGTAAAAACTGTATTCTCCAGGCGCGTTTTATTAAATCCGCCCTAAGAGCCGAGGCTGGATGCTGCGGCGGCTCCCGGACCGAGAAGTCCTTTAACGGCGGCGCGAAGAGCGCGTCCGTCCCGGCGGGTGACGTCACCCCGCCCCCCGCCATCCCCTCGCCGCGTCTCTCCGAGGCTCCCCCAGTCTGTGCTCGACTCCCGGCAGGAGAGCGCCGTCTCGGCTGTGCTGCACGCTGCACACTACGGCTCCGGCAGCACCAGGCTCGCAAGGCGACGCGCATCCGCGAATGGGGAATACGGGAGCCCCGCACCGCTGAATATTATCCCAGAACATTTGCCCAGTACTCCCCCCTACCCCCGCACCCCTTCATCCATGAAAAAGAATCGGTGTTACAAAAAAAAAAAATAATAAAGTAACAAATCGGGAAGAAAAGAAAAGACTGAGAAACATTAAAGAAGACTGCAGCCGACTTTGATGGTGGATTATTTCGCTCCGGCTGTAACTACACTGGATGTAACTAACCACAGCAGTGAAGCAAGCGGAGAGAGCGAGTTTAGAGACTCAGATGCACAGAATAATGTCAAGGTAAGCCCTGTGTGAATAATATATGTGACTTTCATGGAGCTTTACAACTTTACTTAACTAAAGGGAATATCCTTATTTTGTACGTTGTGAAGTACTACAATATCTGACACATTCCCGGCAATTTATTTTCTTGAGCGCGTCTAACCATATTCAGTCTGAATTATTATTATTTTTTTTTACCATTTTTGTCCTTCGCGTTTGTAAAATGACTTATCGTAAATATCCGTTCGGGGGCTGGTTATGTTTTATGGTAAAACCTACTTTTTTATGCCATGATGTGTGCCGATGAGAATGGTAGGTGGAGATCAGGGTGGTTGGTGTCGCCGTACAGTATTTGGGACGCCGTGACTGGCACGGTCACACGCCGATCGGGCATCTATGTTTATACATGCTCAGAAATAGACACATTCTCCAGTTCACATTAAGCCACATTTGTATACGCTAACCCTAGAGCACCCGCTCGGGTAAACGACTGATGATTGCATTTTGGAAACGAATCTAACGCAGATTACAGTTGGATGTGGCAATTCCGCATGATTTATGGATTTGGTGTGTAGTTAACATAATAAATTAGGTGATGTATGGCCTTTTCTAACGTTTCTCTTGCCTTTGATTGGTGAAGGTATGTTTTGCATGTTTGTTTAGCTGACCGGAGTTTATTGTCGCGTGTGTAGGTGCTGGGTACAAACGCTGAAAAGTAATCGGATGTATTTCAATTTAATATAGACTATCCCACTCGTTCCTATAAAACGTCCCCGGAGGAATCGACTATTTAAAAAATAAATAAACGCAGCCTATAAATGGCTCTCTGTTTCATAAAACATTTATAAAGCAGTCCATAAATGGTCCTTTGTTGATTACAGCCTATGGTTTATTATTCAAAAATTAACGATTTACCAGAGTCAGGGATTACTGTTTAGATGCCTTAAAAGCAAACGTATTTAATAATCATCCTTCAGATATATTTTAAAAATTTAATATGCCACATAAACGACGATTTTTATATAGTTTCGTTATTTTGCAGTATATGCCCCCTTGTGTTTGGATGATGATTGCATACTAATCTTATTGAAAGTAAGAAACATCATTGAGCATATATTTTTTTTCGAAACTATACGCCACAATACCTGTTTCTTTGTATTATTTTATTTATTTTTTATTCGTAATTAATGTTACTTGCATGTCTATACCAGCTATATGGTATCATAAAAAATAAAACAAAAATCTGCGTGCCAGCTACTACTCAAAGAACCTGAACTGTGGATTATTGTTGATGAGAAGAAGACCTGGGCGCTGTAGCTGTACTCGGGCTCCTCTCCTAGATGGCGTCCCCGGTCGCTCTGCTACTTGATAACTGGAGAAAAGTAATAATTGGTACCGCTGGGATCCGTGTGTGAGGGCTGATCACGCGGCGTCCGCTTGATTCGAACGCTGTTTTCCAGTAGAGAAACCCCTGTAGAAAGAGTCTATTGAAGGGGAGCGAGATGCATTGATCATTTATTTTTGCCACTAGGGGCTTTCAAACTCTGCGCAGGGACTGGAAATAGCCTGCCAGGGAGAAGGGACGCCGTCGGGATCTGACTTTGCATCACTGTGCCTAAGCTTTTATTACGTCGATCATTAAAGGGGTTTAAAACAGATTTAAACCGATGGGGTGGAGAAGACCGCACATTTCATCCATGTTTAGATCTCTTTGTTCAAATGTGCAACCTATCATATGCAAAGAAATCTCGTGTACATTCCACTTACAAATATAACTGGCAGGGATGTAAAAATAAATGAGATCTTTTTTTTTTTTTAAGAAGCCACCTCCATGTGTCGCGGATGAATGGCATACACGCGAGCGGCGTTGAAGTTCTCATCCGGCATGCAATTTCAATTTATTTCTGTGAACTGCTGCTCTGCTACAGTGAGGAGTATATTAAGCTTAAAGCCGCTGGACTCTAGTTAAATGTTCAGCATGCACATGCACGCAGAGATTCGCTAAAAAGAGAGGGATCGGGTAGGAAGCGCTGACGGTTTTAAGCGTCCCGTAAGCGCTGTGTAAGTCCGCTTGTGCGCCCTGCCGAATCGGACTCCGCTTTTGCCCGCGGTCAGCACTTTCCCTGATCCGACCGAGACCATGTACATTTCATATAGTCCGCTTCAATCTATTAGCAGCTGCGACTGCCCCGCTTTCACTTGCATTACTGATTTTTCGATTACCAATTATGCTGGCGCGACACCGGGCCCCCAAAACTGAGGCTTAATTAACACGAGTTTGTTCTTTTTACTTAGCAGTTAGTGACCCCCCCCCCCCCCCAAACAGAAATCAGATAAAACTGGATTATATGAAATTGCAGAAACGTGGCTCCCTGTCTTTGACAGGAATCTGTTTGTTCTATTCCAAGAAAAAGAGGGCAGTTTGCCTATTTATCTGTTTGTATGTTTGTTTGCGGCCATATCTCTGTATGCAGTAATGTAACAAATAGGCCAGTTCTATAAAGCAATTCAGATTTATGTTATTTTCGTTGCATCTCTGTGTTGCATGTCTAACTGTGTATACCTGAATTTCCCCTTATGTAGGACTTTTTCATTACACAAGGGTCCCAGATGGGTTAATGGTTTTATAGTACTGCAGAACTTTCATTCATTCCATCTGCACATGGAAATCAATGCAGCATTTCTTTTTTTTTCGGGTGGTGGTCAAGGGACAACCCCCGCCACCACCCGCACTACCGCCACCTCATATCGCCATTTCTTTCTTCATGTCCCTATCTGCCTAAAGCACAGGGAGAAAGGAAATGCCAGGAGGCAAACAGCTATCTATAATTCAGAAAGTCACTCTTTAAAGATATGGGGTACTGCTTTGCGGTCCGTGATTTGCCGAATCCATGCCGACAAAGGGGGAAACAAACAGCCTCGCTCGGGGGGCTTAGGGACGCGAAGGCGGTGCAGGGAAAGCTGCTTTATTCCTCACCTTCCTGTCTGAGGACTCTCTCTGAAGGCTGGAGCTGTACCTGCAGAGCGCCTGTCTTTAAAAAGAGCTCTATATATGCATATTTTGAATCCAGACTATAATAAGTGGATGTTATAATTGGGCACCATTGAGTACTGGCATTCAGGTGGTCACGGATTACCAAGCGGTCAACAAGAACTGTCAGTGGTAATAACAGCGATAGGATTAAATAGCTACACCAATCCCGGTAAGATGAGAAGCGAGTTGACTTTTGAAAAGTGATTTACTTTTGAGTAGGACACACAAGGTTAACAGCCTCATTTTGGCTGTATGTGAAATACATATACATTAAATGAAACGCACAGGAAAACATAAGTCTGGCAAATATAGGAAGTGTGTTCAGGGTCTGGGAAAGATCTCACCATCTCTGTGCTGCCATGATGCACAGTGGGGGGATTTACCTAATTTGTGTTTGGAAGCCAGAGAGTTTTATTCCGGGGAGGGTATTTAGCCGGTTGAGATCATGTGAGCAGCCAGGAATGGGGGGGGGGGCTCATTTGGTATATGGACGAGGGGCATGGGGGGGGTAAGGAAGATGACGCAATGTGACAAATGAGAAAACAGGCAGGGTTTTAGGGAGTGCCCTGCAGTCGGTTGGCATGATGGAGCGATCACATCATGCTCTCCCATTCAGCTGCCCAGAGACTTGAGGTTTTCCACCCTTTCGCGTCTTGACCTCTGGAAAAAAAGGTGTATTATTTAAATCCGCTGACTGGAAATGCTCCACTGGGTGGGGGGGGGGTTTGGTTGTGTTAGTGAGCTTATGCGATGCGAGGTCAATTTGGGCTCCGGGGCCCATCTCCTTTGGGTCTGTTGACCTCCTCCTCAGGCTGTGTCCCTTCACCTCCTGGAAAAGGTGGCACCGTACGTGGAAGCGGCGAAGGCCTCGGATGCGTCCCGGGGTTTGTGGGAATGTGGAGGACCGGCGGCGTGTCGAAAAGGGCTGTGGCCCCCCGGGGCCGCCTGTGCAGCTGTCTTTCTGGGCCAGATTGGGTTTCACAGGATGTGATTGATGCCCAATGCTAGGAGCCAGTTGTGCGTGTGTCACTCTGTATGTGTCTGAGTCGGAGGGGGGGGGGGGGTGCAGGTGTTGATTAACTGCACCAGTGGGACTGGTGAGGTACTGGTATTCACTGTCTGGGCCCCCCCTCACAGCAAAAGCGGGCCCACTCTTGTTTGACTCCACCTGACAGCCACATGGCTAGGCTAATCCCCCCTGCCCCACCGCCCCCCCACCAGTCTACACACAGCAGACCCTGGTCATGGCCACTGGGGACCGATGAGTGCCTCCCCCCCTCCCACCCCAAGCAAGGCTGGTCACAAGGATGGGGAGTGGAAATTCAGCATAGCATGGAGTCTTTGGAAGACAGAAAGGGCAGGGAGATCCATCACTGTCTGCTTGATATTTTATTTTGATTTTTTCTTCTCTTTTCTTTAAGGACATGTGGTCCCAGGACTATGTTTCAGCACCGATCTATCACTTTGCTTTCTTTTTTTCTGTCTGTTCTAAGCTGCTGAATAACAGTAAAAAGGTTTACCTGTCTGCCAGGCCGTACTTCGCATTCCCTAAGCTCCGTGAGATTACTTTCCAGTACTGTATACACGGCTTAAGGGATTTCACCTTAAAAGAAATGAGTTTTCGAAATTACCGTTATGACATCTTACACGATCTACACCATTACATACTCCCTCAATTAGTCAGTCTGTCCCAACTGTGAGTAACTGTCTCAGGTCACACGTACGTCTTTGTAGTGATGATGTATGGAAGCGATATATCATGATGATAATAGGGAAAATTGTTCCGGATTTATCTTTCCTTGTAAGAGGAGCACATTGTTTTAAAATTGTCTTGCTGTTAGATAAGTGATTTTTGAAAGCTTATGAAAGAGTTGCTGATTAAAAATATTAGCATAAACCAAAAAATGGCTGTATACTCTGTATGTTACCCATCTCCCTGGCGATAGATTGCACTGAATGTGTTTTGTTTGCTTACTGGTCAGCATGCATTCTGTGTATCGAGGTCACACATCTACCCATCCAGCTCCATATGTCTGTATACGCTCCATATGAAAACATGGTAGTGTAGCCGCGTCCTGGCTAACGGATTTTATGGCCTGTCTCTAATCTTTTTTTTTTTTTTGTCTTTTTCGGGGAAGGAAATCTGAATGTTCATTTCAGAGGTCTGAGTCACAGTTTGGATTCCATTCTGTGGCTTTTCCTAAAGTAATTATTACAGGCCACTTTGAAGACGCCAGGCGGAACTAAAGTCACTTTTCATGTTGGTCTGTAATGACTGCCATTTGGACCGGCGCGAGTTCTGCGGCACAAATGGCCTCTGGACCCAGGGCTGGCCGATCAGCGGTGTCTTCCTGGCCAGCCCACTGTCTTTGTCATATTTCTGTTGTTTTTGTGTGTGTTTAAATCTGGACTGGTGTCGCCTGGCCTCCAGTGAGGGTTTTCCCTGTTCTCATTTCTGTCCATTTATGCCTGGGGAAGCTTAGTTGCTCACAGTGTGCATTAGCAGGCAGATGGGGGGTGGGGCAGTACACAGTTTTCCGAATGACGGGGGTGGTTGCTCTGCTCCACTACCAATCGTTGCGATTCCTGTCCCCTAATTCAGTTTGAGCACCGGGAAGGGGGGGGTGGGGGGGGGATTCAGCTCGGAATGCTGGGATTCTCATCTACCTTTAGACAGGGAGGTAGAGGCCCCTGGGCTAACGTTATTGTTGGGGCTCTACCTACAGCATAAAATGCTACTATAACGACCAGAAAACAATGGGGCTCCCTACAACATGGGGCCCTGGACTACAGCCCCGGTTAGCCTGTGCATGAGTCCGGCTTTGATTGCAGTGTTGGGATTTGTTTAGGTAGGCCGACAGGCCAACAGACAGGTCCATTCCTTTCTCATATCGTCCCCATCTGATTATCCATTTCCAGCGTGACTCGAATCTAAACTTCGAATCAGACTCCTGTGCGCCATTAATTACTGGCAACTACACTTTTAAGTACCTTTTGACGTTTGGTTCTTTCCGAGCCTGATGGCATCGTGGGTCACGCACGCCACACCAGCCCTGTGGATTTGACAACAGCACCAAAGGCGATAGTTAACGGGATGTGACCCTCCCCCCGGGGCAGCTGGGGTGACCCTTTTCATGTACATTTTGAGAAAAGTTTCTGACGATTTCCAGGGGATTGCATCATGTCAGGAGGTAATGCCGGCATGTGTTGTTTATATTTAGTGGGGCAGAAATACATCTCAGATTACCCCTCGGTGTATTTATAGGGATGCCATCTATAAATTTCTTCAGCTTGCGAACTGTGCTTGTGTATGGCGCTCTGGAAGAGTGTGAGGCATCCCTGGACTGTGCAGACTCTCAATTAGACTCAATGAATAACTTCTGCCTCTCTCTGAGCAAGGGCCTTATACTGGGCTCCTGAAGGTCCCAGCTTCATGCTGAGGCCCTCACACTGCTATGTATGGGGTTTCCTATTATGTATGTTACCGTAAATATCTTTATATATGTGCATATCCATTTTCTAGACTAAGGTTCCCAACCCCTGGTACATAGCCAGTATTCCACGGGGCCACGGAGTGCTGGGGGCTTTGAGGAAGGGTCGGGTAATTTCCAAATATACGCTATAGATTTTCACATTTTTACGACCCCTCACATTCGCATGGTCTCTTTGCATCTGAAAAAAATGGAAAGCATCGCTCAAGCAGCCAGTACCTTATCGGCCATTTTACCGGCCAGTCCGCAGACATCGAAAGGTTCGGAACCCCGTACCGTAGATGACAGGTGGCATGAAGCCCATTTCTATTTAAGGTTTTTTGTCCCCTAATCTGGCAAGTTTGGCAAGACATCAATTATAGTATGAAATATGGGTATGACCATTATAACAACATGCAGAGACTACTCCCGTGCCAGAAATAAGCCATATATGGTTATCTATAAGTGATGAAAATAGACTGGGCTAAAGATAAAGCGGGTTGCCTTTGTGCTGCCAGATGTGTTCGTTCTCTGTCTGTAAAGCTGCAGTTTGCATATTAGGGTCTTTTTATCGCATTCCCATCGCCTTTAAATCAGTTTCGCCTTCACCCTATCACTTACAAATATGTGGTTTGTTTCATTCTGCTTATTAATACTGGGGAATCAGCTGCAGGTTCCGGTCAGTACCTTTGAAGGTGTTCTTAAAGGGATACCTATCCTGATTTACCCTGAGAAGCCACAGATATTACCCTACTAGCTAGAATGCATACATTGTTCTTCTGTGAGGCATCTAAAGCCAGCAGGCCTTATTTTGTGTGTGTGTGTGTGTGTGTGTGTGTGTGTGTGCGTGTGTGTGTGTGCGTGTCTGTACACGTAATCTTTTCAGCATTCAGGGTGAATTCAGTGGTGAGATACAGTAGCAAATTTGCAGTCTTACTGCAGATAATTTGGCCAGATACTCTGATACTCTGGCCAGAGTACAGAGGGGCAGCCAGCCTCATATGAAGGTGTCTTACTCAGCCTTGGTCTGCCAAGGGGCGGAGCAGGGCAGGAGCAGGGCAGGAGCAGGGCAGGGGTGGTGGAAGCAGCTCTGCT
>JAAGVU020000015.1:10520370-10536609 GCA_011763525.2 Mormyrus iriodes | reverse complement strand
ACACTGAGGTGGAGATGCGGGGCTGCAGGTATACTGAGGTGGAGATGTGGAGCTGTAGGTACACTGAGGTGGAGATGCGGGGCTGCAGGTATACTGAGGTGGAGATGTGAAGCTGTAGGTATACTGAGGTGAAGATGCGGGGCTACAGGTACACTGAGGTGGAGATGTGGAGCTGTAGGTACATTGAGATGGAGATGTGGAGCTGCAGGTATACTGAGATGGATACTGGTGTGTTTAATTAATTAATTAATTTTAGTTGGGGGGGTAGGCCTTCATTATTATAGGCTTTAATTTGGACGTTTCACTTGAGAGCTGAGCTTAGCAGAGCTGGAGGGATGTTATTGCACGTGCCTGTCGATCTGGCACAGTGAATGAAAAATGGGCAAACGGCAGCCTTAAATCAAGCTGCCAAGAGTAAAATGAGATAAAGGACCGCGGGACGTTTGGGGAGCGGATGGGGAGCGGACGGGTGCCGCCAGTAGCTCAGGAGCAGACTTGCGTCTCCATCAGGTTGGAAGAGCAGCCTCCAGCATGTTTGGGTCACGTGTTTATTTACTTGTTTATTGTGTTTTATTTACAAGACTGTTCCTGGCCTGTTACCATGTTTTACTTCGTTTTCCGATACTAAATGGGGTGGTTCAGTGGACAGGGAGCTGTGCTGTCACTAAGATGTCCCCTAGCACGGATCGACCAGGTTACAGCCGGGTCATCGGCGCCCTTTATCAGACTACTCTGCGCACGCCAGGTGGGCACATTGTTTGGGCCAGTACCGCTGTAATGCGTAATGGAATCTGAGACAGCTTGTCATCGGGGAAATCACAGGGAGTGTTACCCGTGCGGGCCGGCGTGGTTTTACCTACCGTGTGTGGAAATTTGGGAATAAAGAATTTTTTTTATCTTTTTTTTATCTGTTAGCCATTAGACAACACGTCTGCCTATTCCGCAGCGATGATGCCATTACCGGGGAAACCACGGTGTTGATTGCGAAGGGTATTTGTGGGATATTGGCTCCTGAGGTAATGGGCCCTATTTTTTTTTTTGTGTGTGTTATTACGGCTCTATTTGCCATGCATATAAACACAGCGACACAATTACGGCGGGGGGCCAGATTGAGTGCGCTCGAGAGAAAATCAGTGGGTTCGCATGTAACCGGCCCCAGCTTGGTGATGACCCGTGTTAGTGGGAGTGAGGCTCTCATCAGACCCTGATTGGGTCGCTGACACAAAGCCAGGAGCCGGACAGCGAAGGGAGCGGCAAGGGGAGCCAGATGGGGGCGGGGTGCTGGGGGAACAATCAGACACATCATAAACGTCCGTGTCACCGCTGAGCCTAGGCTTATCCACTGCTGAATGTCTGACAGGTGTATCTGACTGAGTTTTCGCTGTCAGGCTGGTGCGAAACCGGTGAATTGTATGAGCCAAAAAAAAAAAAACAGCAGGGGAGGCTCATCATCGCCACCCGCAGTCTGGAGGATGAATTGCCTTGACAATTACACGCAATTATGTGCTACGTGGCCCAATTTCGGAGTCTGATCGATAGACGCTGGGCACTGCAGCAGCCACAGGCGCTTCAGCTGTAGGTTTGGGGACTGTGAATCTGTAACTTCAGCTTGCTAGGCCCCTCTCCCTCTCTCTCTCGCCCCCCTCCCTCCCTTACGAACACACTCCTTCGCTTAGACCGCTTCCCTACCCCGGCCAACGCGGCGCGCGTGGCAAAGCCCTTAGAAACACTCTATAATTAAACCCGAGCGATGACACGTGTGACAATGGGATCTGGCCTGCCACCGGGGGGCAGCGCGAAAGGAAACGTTGCACGAACGCAGGCCTTTGCGTAGCACGGCTGCAGCCTGCCAAGTCCAATGCGCGGGTCAGCGGCCAAGTGGCCCCCCGAGCTCACGGCGAAGCGCCACCTCCGACGGGGTGGCGGGCGTGGCCTCCGGGCTTGGCCGAGTGACTCTGCGGGCGACCGGGGCAGGGCCCCGCCCACCCTGTCCCGATTGCAAGAGTGGCACAAGTACAGTCTGTGAGGCGAGAGTGGTGGGTGATAGGCGCGGGACTCAGAGCTGACGACGTTTCGTTATTTTTCTTGCGCGACGGCGTTCACCGTGCCGCAATGTCCGAGGCCCCTGGTCAGGCTGCTGGATAGGATCGGCCACCATGTCTTCAGTGGTGCTCAAGGTGAGCTTCCTTTATGTAACGCTCCATTTTTTACGCGACGCGGGGCTTTTCAGAGGGCCGTTCGTGAGCATCGATGTAGCACGCTGTTTTTTTTGCGATTTCGTTAAACGCTCATGATGCCGAGACGTTTGCCGAGGTCTGGTGTCGCAGTGACCAGAGGCTCTTTGGCCCTCGAAGGCTTACAAAACGTGCAGATGGCTTTGTTTGTCAGAATCAGCATGGGGAGGGGCGGGGGGTGGGGTTTCAAGGTGGGGGGGATGTATGATGTCGTCGTCTGATCGTACGCAGAGCCACAATGGCACCGGAAACTGTGCTGGGCAGGGGGGCGATGAAAACAATTTTAGCATGAATTAAAACTACGCCGTTTTTTTTTTCCCCCATCTTTGTCTGAATGAGGATCCACCCCACCCCCGATCCCCAACCCTCCCCTCCCCTGTGTCTTTAATCAGATGATCCTTGGTGAACAAACACAGCTTGCTGAGAAACAGGGATTAGGATTTCTTCCAGTTTGATTCCGGGGATGGACACGGACACACACACACACACACACCTGCCTCTCTCGAGTCAGATGCGAGCATAGATGGCCAGTCGCCACACACACTACACACACACACACACACACACACACACACAGGCCAGGGTGTGACATACGCTCATATTTCCTCTCCCTGCATGACGGAGAGGAGCCACTCCCCACCACTTCTTCTCCATGGCCTTCTTCCCATCTTTCCTGTCTTGTCTGTATTTTTGTTTTCCCAGAATCTGCAGATAAATAGCCAGGCGAGACACCGTTTCGTTTAAAGGGATTATTAGACCCCTTTAATGGTGTTTGCACTCATAAACGGCACTGTTCCCGTTCCTGTCCCATGGTGGCAAAGATGGCCTGTGTGAATTAAAAAGCTTCCACAGAAGCAGGATATTTGCGTCCGTTTGACTGCTGTTGCTTACAGAGCCGCCTCTCCCTAATGTCGTGGCGCGCGCAGTAAAGGTTAACATGCGACGAGAAGCGCAATTTAAAATGCGGCGGGAATAGATGGAGGGGATTTGAAGGCGCGCTCCAGTGGGTGCTGGAGTTCATTAGACAGCTGGTGATAAGGTCCCCCTGTGCCGAATCTGCACTTTCTATCCCGCCGCCCAGTAACTATCGTGCCATCGTTCGGTAGATGAGAGTACGGGCCCAGCCGAGGAGGGGGTGGGGTGTCAGTAGTAAAGGGGCCAGCTCTCGACTTTCAGGCCGTGTGACCCTATGAGAATCGGCATCCTTATGAGAACAGCTTTGGCGATGGGGATGGCCATGTGTATCACTATCCTATTGGCCAGCGGTGCTGTTAACGAGAAAAACTTACCCTTCTCCGTTGTGATTCCGCAGTTCCTAGCACACGCTTATGAAGTGGAGTATCACGGAAGTGTGATTAAATTCTGGATGGGCCGGCCCTCGTCCCATCGTCCCTGACAGATATCAGGTGGCGTCGGCTCCTGCCGTCTAATCTGCATTGCAGCATCGAAGTTGAATGAGCCTCAGCCTTTTATTTTCCCACCCCCTGAGTCTCTGGGATTTATAAAAAATTGTTCACTTAAAAAATAAAAAAGGGTTTCTTTTTAAATGAAGGGAAAAGGAGAGACAGGTAGGATTAGACAGCACTTGGTGGACATGTAATCGCAAAGCGCCATTCCAGGTCGGGAGTCTACAGGGCACAGGCAGTGTGTGGCTTACTCCCAAGGGCTGGTAGTTGGGCCTTTCACCAGGCAACATGTAATGCTGATTAATGAATGTTTGGGTACAACTTTTGAAATGTTTAGTGCATGTTGTTTCCTTGTTTCTTTGTTTATTATTGTTGCTTTTTTACAATTAAAAGGTATCAAAAGGTTGACTTGCACTCTGTACGTGTGTGTGCCCTAGAAGTCAATTGCAAATCATTAAAATAGGCAAGAAATGATTAATAGCAAATGGATTTTCAGCCCTTACATACACAGAGAGGGCAGGTTCTGATCAGGGTTCTCCTCTGAGAGGGGTGAGATGCATCGTCCCTCTCTGGTGCCGCTGGGTGCTGCGTGAGGTGTGTTTGGGGCGCTACGGAGCGGATCCCACGCCCCTGCTCACTGTACCTTCTGTCCCTGTCACAGGCTGTGAATATCCTGCATCTGAGACCAGGCTGACTCACGGCGGACTGTGAGCCAGTGCCTCCGAGGCTGCTTAGGGATGTCGGTGCCAAGCTGTCACATGATGCACACGGCCAGGCCTGCGCTGTTGCTTCTGTGTTTCCTGCTCCTCGCTGACGCCGAATGTAAGTCCCCCCGCCCCTCCCCCACGCCCCCGCTCCGCCTCCCTCCCGCCCGTCCCGTATCACAAACGAAGGCGCTCATCCAGAATGCAAATAAGAAAATGCAATGGAAAAAAACAGGGAGCGCTTGTGCTGCATGCGCATGTGTAATTTCGTCTCAGATGTGGAAATGCTGCGGAGCGATGTTTAATTGCACGATGTAGCACCCATGCCATGCGGTACCCGAGGGTAGAGCTGATTTTATCACGGTCGCAACCTTCTACCCTCAAATGTCGGCATTCATTGGAGACTCACCTGGGAGAGCTGGAGGAGCGAAGACTAGTCTGGGAACTAAGAACACAGATCCCATTCACCTACCTTCTGAACATTCAACCTATTGCTTAATACAGACACTCCCCGAGTTAGGACTGGGTTATGTTCCGATAAGCCTATTGTAAGGTGAAAATATTGTAAGGCGAAAATGTATTTAATATAGTACACCTAACCTAACAAACATCATAGCCTAACCTACCTTAAACATGTTTAGGACACTTAATTATCCTACATCAAAATCATTAACGCAAAGTCTATGTACTAAAAGTGTAAAAGAGAATGGAATTGGAAAACACATCGTAAGTCGAAATATCGTAACACGAACCATGGTAACCTGGGGAGTGTCTGTATTTTTGCCTCCTGCCGGTGGATTCGTTTCATAGCGATGAGAGAGCATCAGAAAAGCCACACGTTATCATCCTGCCCCCCCCACCCCTGTTATCGGGCAGCTTATGGATTTTCTTTTGACTTATCAAACCATTTTCGGTTCTTCCTTTGGCTGATGCTCAGCACAGCCCAGGAGATGGGATATCACCTCCCGTTGGATTTCCTTTTCTCAGTTGGTGCAGACTCGGTGTCTACTGTTTATGTTCACATCTTCCATAATATCCGTCCCTGGACCTCCTCCCCGATTGATTTTCATGGGAGATTTACTTCAGATTGTAAAGGAGGTGGGTCCAAGCAACTAGAGGAGGTGGGGCCAACCAATCAGATGTCTTGGTCCCGCCTCTTCTGGTTGCTTGGACCCACCTCCTTTACAATCTGATTGGATATCTCTCTGAACCAATCAGTTTTTCTTCTGCCCTCAGAACATTTTTGTGTAAATAGAACTCCCACAAGCCTTAATGACAGGCTAATGAGTGACTGTACTTTGTTCTGGTTGATTAGAACCCAGCAATAATGACCCCTTACCCAGCATGCATTGGGCTCCTTTCAGAAGACGCACCCCCATTTCTCCCCATTCTATATTGCAACAGCTGCTCTGATGCAATACTTTTGACAGCTGTGCTGCTTTGTGTTATCAAAGCCGAAGCAAATTGACCATGAGTTTGGGCACCGGGGAGGCTGTCAGATAATGAATGAGGGGCAGCGGTACGCCAGAACCTAAAGCTTGGCGCAGAGTGACATTCAGGAGCCAGATATCTGAATCTCTCACTGTGCCTCCATTTCCCCATCCATGCTGGAAATGCGTGTTCTGCCTTCTCTGAAGCTCGCTGCCGTCTTGCTCCTCTGTATCGCTAAACATCTGCATCACTGCATAAACAGCAGCACGACCCTGCCATCTGCACCATCATCTCCTGTAGCTTCTGCCAATAAAGAGACAATCATTTTGAAAATGTAAATAAATAACCACCCTGATTGCTTGGATTGTGTCCATCGGTGCCACGAATCAGCCCATTGTTCCGTGGTTTGCAGGGAACGAGACCTCCATAAGGTGAAATGGCAGCCTTTGCCCCTTGACAGATGGTACAGTCTCCGTGCTGGTTATATACGTCCTGCCAGCTGTCAGGGTATCTCTGGTGAGGGCAAGGGGAGTGCCTGTTTTTCTGGAGATGTTGTATACTGGATGCGTATGTTTACCTTACATTTGTCAGACAAACCGAGTATCAGGAGGTTTTGTGTGAAGAATCATCAGTGGCACGCAGATCGAAGAACAGGGATTATCAAACATTTTCTTTTAGGTCATGCCACTTTTGAGTTCATGAGACTGAAAATGCTTGTAACTTGAGATCTTGGGCATTGATTTTATTGCATGACTGTGGTATTTCAAGGAACTGACTGCAGAAGCCGAAAGATGAATACAGAGTTAGGGGGTGGTGCTGTAGTCCAGTGGTTAGCACTGTTGCCTCACACCTCTGGGACCAGGGTCTACACCATGGCTGTGTGTGTGTGGAGTTTGCATGTTCTCCCCGTGTCATCATGGGGTTTCATCCGGGTTCCCCGCCACAGTCCAAAAGCATGCTAAGGTGAGTTTGAGTTACTAAATTATCCATAGATGTGTGTTCCCTGAAATGGGTGGGCATCCCGGCCTGGGTTGATCCCTGCCTTGTGTCCATATGCTCTGGACCCCCAACAACCCTGAACAGGACAAGTGGGTACAGGAAATAAGATAGAAGCAAATGTAGCATGAACTGTACATTTTCTTAATTCACCTTCTGTTTTCCATCCTGATGCATGCCAGGTCAACAGTGAAAACATACCTCACATTCCCTAGTGTGAGTCGAGTTCTTAGGGTGGGGGGTTGAGTTACTGTATGTGGCACTTGATGTATTAGCCTAAAGCCACACCAGCCCCCACCCACCCTGTCCCAGACAGCCTTTTACCAATTCAGCTGAGCTTAATAGTGGTTTAATTGATTGTTTCCAGTCAGTGGGGTAGAATGGTGCTTGGCTGAGTAATAACCTTCAGCACCAAATAAATATTGACAGACATGGAGACGATGTAAGAGGCTACGAATTGGTGCCGTGCCTAGTCTCACAATTCCTATGGAAACCACGCTTTTGCATCTAAACAAGAAATTGTGTTTTTGTACGAATTTCTTTTCAAGCTAGAGAATAATTTGTAGGCTAGGAAAAGATATCTGAGCGAATTAAACACATTCGTCATGCTAGATGTGCGTCTCAAGCTGCTAAATGAAAGCGGCCTGCATGCGTGTGTTGATGATTGAATTGGCTCTAAAAGGCTACGCTTGCATTGCGAAATTGTTTGAGGGAAGGAGGTCAACCTGAAAAGTTTGCTAAGTGGAATTACGTGCATAGTGTGTTCAGGCACTGGAGCGCAAAGTGTCCGTTAGCATGTGGTCTTAGCGTTGTTGTTAGTCCTGACAAGAAGGAAATGCAAGCAAGAGTTAACATAAAGAACTTCAACCCTCATCGTCTTCGTCTGAAGGGTGTTCATGCTGTGTTTTTAAGGCTCCAGAAGAGATTGAGAAATGGAGCGTGGAAGCTCTGGGTAGGTGGGGTCCAGCATGCTCTGCCAGTAACCGCCTGCTTTAGTCCAGTTGCCACTGGCTCTTTTATTGGTTTCCATTGAGTGAATGAGTCTCAGTTCCCACATCACTACTGTACAGAACAACATCGGGGGAAAGTGTTTAATGACACCACTACTCCCAGATGTCACTTGACAGTAAGTTCCCTAATAAAAACGTTTTACGATACTTTGCGTTCCTTGATTAAAAACTGTAAAATGCAATTTTATTTGCAAATGTCTGCCGCGTTCTACTTGAATTAATACTTTTACAGCGGTTCAAATTCAATCTGTGTGTGAATTTCCCTTTGAGGTTCTTCAAATTAAATTACTGCCTCTATGAGAAAATACACACTATCACAGCAACCGACTGAAGTTAACGTTGCTTATTTAAGAATGTGGTAAGGTGACTTGGACTTTGTTGCATATGTTAATTTTCTCATAAGCCATTTTCGTGGAGTGCCTCACGGTGGGAACACTCAAGGGCTGGACTTTTCACTGAAAATGCATTCTGATCAGACAGTGGTTGTTTAGCTACTCTTCGATCGCTTCCGGGACAAAGCAACACGCGATTCCCTACAAAGTTATCAGACCCCATCTCAGATGGTATCTGCAGAGCCACAATAATGAAATAAGCAGTGGCTGTTCCTTCTAAGATTACCGCACGGTGCTGTAACACAGTGTGCTGCTGTGTAATCACCACCGCTCGTAACACATGCTAATAATTAAACGCGACATGGTCGGTCCACACTGACGCTGCATGGTGAAGACCACTGGAATTTGCGTTCCACTGGCATAGAGGAGAATATCACCGTGCCTGTGTTCAAGTTAAGATAATTAAGGGTTTGCTCTTGGCAGGGTTGATGTCTTTTAAGTGCACTTTCTTCCTTGAGAGAAGCTGGCTCCCTAATGGATGCTTTATTTATCCATTGAATCGCAGCACTTACTGACTAAGAGATAGTGTTAGCACCTTTGCATGCCGAAAAGCAAATTATTGCAGTAGGCTACGTTGGAATTTTGACCAGTTTTTAGTAACATGTTTTGTTCGGTAGATAAAATAATGACTTGTGAAATGACTCACTGGGAAAACTACTAAGACACTAGTAAACAACCTGCAACTTCATTAGGATAGATTGGTACACAGGCAAGGTGAAATGCACATTTGGAAATGGATTTTCAGCATAAATGTTCATAATTTAGAGAGTGACCCCTAGAGGTTTGGAGGCCACCTCGTCTATCTGGAAGATCAGGTTGAATGCAGTGAACTCAGACACAGCGACAGCTGCCTGCACATTAGTACTTGGCACAGCATAATAGCGTACATTATAGCAGACCTTTTCTCACCTGTCTGTGCCACCATTGACAGTTCGGGCAGACCATGACATTGCCTGAGCACATGCACAGATATTCTGAAAGGTCATCGTCCAATATCAACTTTTAGAAAATACATTTCAAACAACTTTCAGTAATGGAATTCCTGTTAATTTGAAGTGTGTGTGTTTATCGACTCATTTTCCCACTGCGTTATGCAAACATACCTTCATTTATTTTTAATACTGACGTAAGTGGTGATTTTAGGTTAATCAGAATTCAAGTTTAAATCCAGTCAGGAGAAACCAGAATGACATAAGATCTGTCTAGATAATTTCTTGCTTGCTGACATTGGAATAAAACACTGCATTTTTTTTCTCTCATCTTTCGGCAGAATATAACCATCTGTTCCAGACAATTCATTGCTATTGTAACAGATGATAGAGGCCTATTATTAGTCTTCATTTATGCCCTTATTGGCAGGGTCATCAATGAGCAGAGCATCAGTAACTAAGCATAGGAAAGGCAATTACACTGGGGGGGCAATATGCACTCTGTTTGATTATCTGTTCTTTGCCAGCTCGTCATTCAAGCTAATTATTGACCGGGGTAGATTTCATTTTAATTTTGTTGCCATAAAGAGGAGTCAAAGACAGTTTATTTCTTTTCTTTTGTTTTGTTTTTATAAGGGCTGTATGTGGCAGTTTTCTTGTGAAAATGCAGTGTATTGATATTTAAAGAAAATACTCCTTACCTGGGACCTGTATCACAAAGTTGAATTTTTGGGTTAGCAATACTAACTTGTCAGATTTAAGGTAGTCTATGATAAATGTAAGTGAACAAAAATCAAGTTGGTTTAGACTGGGCTACTTGAAATCTGACAGTTTATCTAGCTAACCAACAAATCCCACTTCATGATACAGCCCCCAGTACATGCCAGTATTCTTCTTCTTCTTATTATTATTATTATTGTTATTATTGTTGTTGTTGATGTTGCTATATTCCTCCAGAATGTCTTCTGTCTGCGGTTTCTGCTTCGTCAGTTCTCTGTTGTGACAATACCAGTTTACCTTAAATCCTATTATTTTGTCTCCAGAGTCGGCGGTCTGTTACCCTGTTCGATACTGCCCCTGGGTGTCTCTAACATCTTCACACTGTCATGCTGCCTAGATCTGTGTTTTGGTCAGTGAGGCAAATAACTTAGATTATTGGCTAATACGTGGGGTTTAGGGGAGGGACTTCCTGTAAGTTCTCCAGATTCCCATTAGAGTCATGTTGGAGTTGGGGAGGGCATTCCTTTAAGTAAGACACCAACTCTGTGTGGCCCTGTGTGTTCTTCAGTCTCTCCGATGCACAGCAGACGGTGTTTAGTAGTTAGTGCTGCTCACAGGTTGTTCAAGATGTAAAATATGGACTTTGCCTGATTCCATAAATTCCTAAGAATTCCTAAGAAATCGTTTTAAAACTTTGAGTTGTTTGTGATGATATGTGTGTGATCTGCTGTGGCACTGATGCCTGTTCAGGGTGCCCCCTGCTTCGCGTCCTGCGCCACCCTGGATAAGCTCCAGGAAGAGTGGTACAGAAGATGGATGGGTGTTTGCTGTTTTATTTTTCTTGCCCCCATGAGTTTATCAAACTAGTTCAGTGCCCATCGTGAAATTATGATAGACGGCAAACAAATTGACAAACCAAAGTGTATCTCTGCAGTGTACTCTGGGCCAATTCCATTGACATTTAGATGTCGTTTTCAAATTGACTATCTCGACCTATTTCACATATAAATGTTATATACAATTGTACATACTGTTGCATTCTGGGAAACTGCAGCAAAAGAATATGGCACCCGACTGGCATCTGTGGTCACCATGGCAGTTTCGCCTACTATGATTTGATGCAAACAGAAAAGAGCATCTAGAGTAAAGGAACAGAAGTCTGAGGCACTTTCTCTAGAAGTCCGGACGCAGTTTCACCCAGGTCTCCGGGTGAGGTACTTTACATTTGTCCTTTTTGCAAATAGGAGTGGCCGCCCGTGTGGCATGGCACATGTCGCAACTGGCAGCACCACCTTTATGCTCGGTGCCTGAAGGGGGCGCCCCTTTAGATGCCATTATCCCCAGCTGGGCAGTTGATGCTCTTTTGTTTCTGTCACATGATGTCCCGAATGGACCACAGAGATGCCTCCCGTGTGCTGAGTGGGGGGATATCTGGTTTCCTGGTGGCGTGACATTGTCGGGCTGGTTGAGGATTGGGGCGGGGGGGGGGGTAAAAAAAAATAGACGGGCTCATTTGTTCACAAGGGATCTCACCTAATCAATTAGAGGCTTAATGACCTCCACTGGAGTAATTAAGTAGACACATGACTACAGCCTCTTCAGGCAATTAATTGTCTGCGGATCTGGGCGGCATGAGAGCCTGTTCCGGCAGACTTTAGGGAAGGTGCCACTTCCTGAGAGCTACCAGTTCCCAAAGACATAGAGAGTCCCGCAGATTCATCCCACGGTGTAGACCCTGGAGTGAAACCTACCAGATGATGTAACACATTTTTCTTTGTGAACCTAATGTCCTCGTTGATTACGGCTCCATTTAGCTTCGCATGCGGGGGGGTGGACAACGAGATGGAGTCTCGGACTTTGGATGACTGACTGGAAAGAGGGCCGGCTGGTCGCTCTCCACCAGGCGGCCTGAGCTTTTGTTTTTCAGTCTGTCAGTGGGGAGAGGTTGGCACAGGTGGAACGGCTTCTTGGTTTCAGACGAAAGTCTGCCAGGAGCAGATAAAACCCTCTCCTTCGCTTATTTTTCAGGGACAATGTAAGAGGAAATCATTAAGTTTTTTATTGAGAGAGCAGAAATGTAAATGTGTTTCTCTTTGCTACAAATTCCTTTCTCTGCCCTTTTCTTGCTACGGGAGAGAAATTGGACCTTTTAGACTTTACTGCGGGCAGAGTCTGCTTCTCAAGTGGCTGTTTGCCCCCGAAGTAGATAAATAAGTCGAAACCAATCCCCAGTTCTTGGGCTTATCCATTTTATTGTCGTCGGTAGAGCAAGTGCCGCGCAGGAGACAGATTGCTGCCGTGCCACATTCAGACGTGGAGGCGACGAGGGTTTGACACGGGGCCAGCTGTCGGCAGAACCAGCCGGAATCTCCAGGCGCAGCGAGTTAACGAGTTTCCGGAGGCAGAATGTCGCCCGGTAATCCGTTTGCAGAGTCTCTGCCTTCGCGCGCAATGGCGCAGCAGTCGGCCGCCACACTGCAGTGTGCCGCAAACGGGCTCACTACAAACAGTGCGTGTGCGTACGTGTCAGATGGACACCACCCATAAAAATATCAACCTTTAAAAAAATCTAGGGTCACTTTATTCGTATATATTTCTAGTTCCAGATTTTTTTGCAAGGGTAGATGAGAGAGTTTGATATTGGTGGGGGGGGGGCACAATTTAATAATTTAACGGTCGGTTTTGTTTTGGGGGGGGGGGTGAATGAATCCAAATTAATTATTTTCTATACCCCTGATTATTTGTACATAGATTTTTTTGCGATACGTAAGCATAATTCCATCATTTTTAAGAACATATTAATTCTTCTCCCTGATGGTTGGAACCTTAATGAGATTCTGCTTACAGTAATTTCACACCAGCACATTTGCTGGCCCTTATTCCATGGGATGTTTTACTGATACGGCTGTTTGACCTTTGAGTGGAAATAGGCTGGAGGTATATAATGTTCCGCTTCACTGTGTGTCTCTCCGGGTCGGACACGGTCCCACAGACGCGACGCCGAGACTCTCCTGGTTCTAAGCCCCTGGTTCAGGAAGCAGTGGTGGCTTGGTGACAGATGTCACAGGATATTGGACCCTGTCGGGTCTGCGCACCGCAAACCCCCAGTGATGCGAAATCTGACCCCACCCCCCTTTCAGTACTCAGCTCTGCACTAATGGAGGTGTGTGTGCGTGTGTGTGTGTGTGTGAGGGCGGGGGGGGGGGGATCTCAGATCTCCCCTTGTGCCTCTTTAAAGGCGGCCCTGTCAGACCAGGGACACGTAACACCGGGCCTGTTAGCATGTTTGTTGTAGTCTTTCGGTGGTTGAAGAACAGGGTCTGTTACCGTTGGGACTTTGGGGGGTGGGGGCTGGTGCATAACTTAAATAAAACCAGGATGAGAGCCATATGGAGGAGGGTTTGGTGAATGACCTTAGTAAAATGTGTGTGATAGCAGTATAAAAGGGGTGGGTGCTGAGTATCATTATTAAAATTGTGGTGAACATGGTGTAAAGCCCACATTTGTGAGTGTCTGAGCTCTGCTGAGAGGTTGGCCTGTTTCATATGTGCCCTTCTTGGTGAGTCCCTTCCGTGTTGCATGTTAGCGGCAGGCATCGCAGTTTGAGCGACTGCCTTCACGGTGTCACATTCTGTGTGCATAGGGTCACGTAGTGATGGTGTGTGTGAAGCTGCATGGAGAAAGAAATCCTTTACCTACGAATCACCAGAAACGTGTGCGTCTGTGCGTGTGTCTGTGTGTGTGTGTGTGTATGTGACTGTGTGTGTGTGTGACTGTGTGTCTGTGTACGTGTATGTGTGTGTACATGTGTGTGTGTGTATGCGTGCGTGAGTGTGTGTGTGTGTACATGTGTGTGCAGTCTGGATATAACCATGCCTTGTGGGGACCAAATGTCCCTGCAACATGATAAATATCTATTTTTTTGAATATATGATGAATACCCATAGAAATGAATGGAGAGTCTCCATAAAGATTTGAGTACAGGTCTGTGTGTGTGTGTGTGTGCGTGTGTGCTTGCGTGCTCGTGCACCCTGCAACGATCTGGCCTCTTGTACAGGGTGTCCCCTGCTTTGTTCCCAGTTCTCCCTGAATAGACTCCAGGTCCCCCATGACCCTGACCCCCCTATGCAGTTGGAAGATGGATGTATCCATTTGCTTTTCACTTAAATATTGCTTACAACATCATTTTAAAGTTGAAAAAAGATACAGCACGATGCAAAGACTGAAATCAAGACAAACTAACAGAACTGGAAATTGTATAGTCTTTCGATAGCCACTGTAGAAGCGGATGTTAGTGTTACCTGCAGGGTAATTTAATGACGGCCTGCTTCACAAAGCAGACAACGTAGCAAGACGGTGGTAACTTACAAACATTTGCTGATTTAGACTGGGAACAATGCAAAGCTTAAGAAAATGGGATATCTATGCTATAGCCCCGTTTAATGGGCTTTCGGTACCTAAAAGAGTGGGTAAATGGATTAGCTGTGAGACTTTGCAGTAATGAAGGCATCTACAGGCAGCTATCAGGGAAACTTCCACCAGACAGCATGGACCGAGTCTCTTCCTGTGCCTCAGACGTAAAATCCCGGATAATCGTGATAAAAGTGAAGAAAAATACGTGCGATCTCTGTCAGGGAAGCAGGCGATGATTGGCGGCTCCCCGTAATCTCCCACCCTGGTAGGAAAGGAGCAAAATCATCTGAGGATGGAGAGGAGCTGACCTCTTCCAGGTCTTAACATAGTGGAATTAAATACCAACAGCCATCTGCAGCGGGATGGTGACTACAGCAGACTGCCATTTAAGCACACTGGCGGCAAGGCGATAAGTTTGACGTGGGCACAAGTGACACGAGCTCGACGTCAGAGAGATAGATGTCCACACAGCAGCACAACCGTGGGCCTGCAGCCTGGTGGACTCCACCAGCCTCGGGTTTCCCCTTTCTTCCATAACAGAGACTCTTTATTTTATGTCGTATCTCGCTAACCCCTTTGGATGTTCTCATTTTATCGTCCTGCGGCAATGAATCAAGGTAGGATTTATGTCTGTGATCAATACAAAGCTCTCTATAATATCAATGTGGAGGAAAAATGTTAGTTAATGAGATGAGCTTCATGAGAAAATACAGAAATGATTTGCTTCCTTTGTTATCAGATACTTAACGTCTGGTGCAGCTGTCTTCAGATGTAACTTGGTTATTTAAATGCAGATCACCTGTTTGAAATTCAGGCGTTTCACATGATAGAGCACGTGGCTTTGGAAATGGCGTAACGACGGATCAAGTATTGAAAACTTCATTTTGCAGACGTCATGAGAATTTAAACAAAAAAGATGTTAAAGGTGCATGAGTATGTCAAACACGTACTATTATTCCATTGCTCTGTCTGTGTTTTAACCCTAACCTCTTGCATTTTACATTTTATACATTTAGCAGATGCCTTTGTCCAAAATATAGCACAGATGGGTCTTAAGTGATTTCTTAAGTCAGGCGGAGAGGGAGTCTGATGACCAGACATGGTTCTCCAGCTCGTTCCACTATCAGGGAACCACATAAGAGAACATCTCGTTAGGGTTAGAGTTAGATTTAATTATATTTACTCCCTTAATATGTGAACCTCAAGAATAGGTCCTCCAACACAAGCCACGTCTAACCCCCTCCTCCGATCTCACCAGCTTTCTCTGCTCTCAAACACCATTAAGAAACATTTGTTCCAAGTCCCAGAAACAGTGATTGGGTTAGAATTAACCCCTGTGTTATTTTTGGGGTCGAAGTTACCCCAGTCTGTTTTCAAAATGAGGTTAAATTCTATAGATTCTGGAATTTAGAACAGAAGAAGTAAAATACACAAGGGATATACTGTATTTTTTTTTCAGCTTTCTATAGATTAATAATTAGGCTCTTGTGCCTTCCGGATATTTAGTCAACGCTGCGTAGTATAAAAGGTAAAGTCTTTGAAGCTGCGTAACAGCATATTTTCCCATATCGAGCAAAATGAAAGGCTGCTCAATTTGTACCAAAGTCCCAGTAATCAATGACAGAGCAGTGGTTGGGCGCTCGGTTTCATCTGGGAGTATGTCAGTCACAGAGACACTGGACGTCAGGCTGGAGTGGGATGTCCTTCATTTCTGCCCTGTCGAGGCTCTCGCATGGGCTGGCCAGCGCTGGTGCGGGACAGCTGGTACAAAGGGGGCGTGGGAATGACCAGGAAGGGGCGTACGCAGAACCTGTCCTGCAGGACTCACAGGCCCAGCCCCTTTTTTATTCTATGATGGTAATGCCAAGCCTTCTCTTAGCTTGCGAGGCCAACCTGATGAGGATTCTCATGGTGGGGGGGGGGGGGGGGGGAAAAAGTTGGAACAAGGAAAAAAAAAAGTTAGCAGGAGGGCAAAAGAAAATTGGGCCGGGGGGGGGGAGGGCC
>JAAGVU020000015.1:10504198-10520270 GCA_011763525.2 Mormyrus iriodes | reverse complement strand
CGATGCTCTGGCTGCCCTGGCGTGTGGATGGTCGACTTGAGCTGCAGTGGGGGGGCGGGGGGGGCGGGGTGGTTGGGCAGTACCCGTTGGACAAAGGATAAAAAAAATGTAGCAGATGGACAAAATGAAATCTGGCCGCGGTGAGGCAGGGCCAGGCCGACGCCTGCCAACATGGAAGCGAGGGGGCGGCGCCGGGGCGCCGAGTGATAAATGGTAACGGGTCCAGTCGTGAGCACTGCAGGCTAAATGGAGGACGGGTGTGAAATGGAAGCCAGTTCCACTGAACCCCCCCATCCGGCAGCCCAGACCCGGAAGGGCAGCTGGGGAAATTGTCTTTAGGATGCAATAACCCCCGTTTCAGAAGAATACGTTATGAATTCTGACAATGTCGTCGCAGTGGCTGAATGATTAATGAGAGTCATTCGCTTCGTGTTTCTCCAAGTGCTGTAGGGGAAGGGGGGGGGGGGGGGGGGGGGGGGGGGGGGGGGGGGGGGGGGGGGGGGGGGGGGGGGGGGGGGGGAGTCTTGAAATGGCTACTCCGTGTTCGAGAGTCCCTGTAAGTCTGTTGTCGTTCTGCTAACCAGAAGTGTACAGCCCTACATATTTAATATTCTATTTACACGCACATACATAATTCAGCAATATGAAAAGGCCCATACAATAGGTCAGATGTGTTCTGTCCTGTAAACATGGTGAAATATTCATGTGGTGTATTATTAGGATTATTAATTAATCATAATAATAATTATAATAAAATGAGTCCTCCATGCCTCGGAGGATGCTTTGCAGTGATGATGAGGGATCAGAAAGTATACGTTACCAGTGTATCCTGCAGCACCCCCCGCCCTGTTCCAGAGGGATAGGGGTCCTGAGTGTGACTTCATGGCGCCCCCTGTGCTTTGTGAAACAGGTCACATGTGGCACTCAACGGGCCCTGCCTACTGCCGGGCTTGCATCAGAAAAAACATACCCCACCCCCCCGCTGGTAGCGATACCCGGCCAAAAGAGAGGCATTTGTCCTCTTTTCACAGCTACAGGAAGCCCCCCCCATACACACACTGTTTTCTGAGTGGCAAGAGGCTCCCCAAATGGGAAAACAGTGGTCCCATTGGGGCCCTGATGAGATTAACGCTCTTGAATATGACTCCCCAAGCTACAATCCCATTTTGTTGCTCAGGTTCATTTTGTCCCACCCGTTCAGTGACTGTTGACAGGCAGTTCGTTTAATTCTCCCTTCCAAAAGCTCATTTTGCCAAAGACCCCACCCAGTCGGGGGTGATCGATTATACGGCAATCATCAGCGTTCAGTCTGTGTTGGTCCTGTGAGACAAGCACCCGACTGTTATTAATTCAGCTGCACACACACACCCAGGCTCATTTGGTGTCGTCATGAGGCTGCAGGTCACACTGGGGGCGGGCAAGAGGGCATCCAATGGCAGCCAGAGCTACCCAACATTAATGGTGACCTCTGAGCACTGACTGGATTTTACAGCGAGAAAAGCAGACACGTTCACAACAGCACAAATTGTTTTTTGTGTGTTGTAATTATGCCTCTAACTGATGCACCAATATCGGACGATTGCAGTCATGGTGTGGCCACTCTATAACTGGTAATCATAATGAATTTTCAGAACAGATAGAGAGAGACAATTTGTGAACAAAACAAAGCCGAAAAACAATGTTGCCTGTTACATAACAGAAAAGTTTAAAAATAATCCCCGCAGGCATCTGGCTAGACATAATCACTCACCACCCCCCTGCTTTAATGGCAGATTTTAAATGGATTTCATTCGGTTTCTCCTTATTGGGACCACACACGCTATATAGCTGTTTCAGCTGTTTCTGTGTGTTTCACTTTAAACCTGAAACAGCTGCATAAATGTATCAGCCTCTCCCACAATGTCACCTTCTCCACGCCATTTCTCGCGTGGAGAGTCAATGATGACTGGCTGTCATCTGGACTGGAGGTGTCCTCTCTCTCTCTCTCTGTCTCTCACACACACACACACACAGACACACACACACACACACACACACACCACCTGTGATGACTACTGTGCCTCCAGGAATTGAAAAAAGAAATGCTTGTCTTTCCTCTCTAAAACGTTTGTTTGCTTGTTTATTAATAAAGCCAAGCGAACAAACAATATCCCAAGTGAAACGAAAAATCAAATTCGTTCAAAGCAGTTTTTTACAGTACAGTGATTTATCAGTTTGCCTCTAAATAGAGTCTAAATGTCTTGGACAGCATGTTATTTATTTACCCTGCTAAATCTAAAGCTGCTTTTGTCTAACGCAAATGTTGGAGCTTATAAATCATCAGTTCACTCCTCTGACCTGATATGGCTGCTCTTTATGCTTTGGGTCACACCTGAACACACTTGATTGATGGCCTTTCCTTGACAATGGTTGGGATAGCCACTTATGAGAGCGAGCCAAGCAGCAGCCAATCACGAACGAGAAGAGAGGGACCAAGCTCCGTTGGGTGTCTTAAATCTTTGCTCTCCATGTTTGTTTGTGATGTCATGTGTGGGGATTTTCAACTGTGACCTGGTGAGGGAACTACCCTACCCCTCCCCACAGCCCCCAGGACCAGCCGACTCTGCCCCCAAGCTGCTTCAGCAATGGAGGGCTGACTCCTAGTTCATTATCTTATGGGAGAATGCTCTCCATTCTGTCCTCTGCTCCACTTCTATGCTCTTCCAGTTCCATGCTCTTTGGATCCACATGACTGTCAGGAAGAAATGCATCTCATTTGTTAAATATGGCAAGTCCAATTATCTATAGCACCCCAACACGCAGGCACCGAATATCGAAACCAAGCTTAAATACATATCGCCTGTCGGCCATTGCAGTTTGTTTGAGTTAGATTAATTAGAAAGATTAAAAACTGCAATATAAGTACAGGCACTCACGCACAGACACGTAGTGAAAATTAAGCTAGTTTTCGAGCGAATTAATGTTTATATTTCCTTTAGGTTGGTTTAATTGGGTCTCCCGAGATCTGCTCGGTTCTACTGGTGATGACATCACGCCGTTCATACCCACTCGTTACCCCCCCTCCCCCCTCATTTGTGCTTCATCAAAAGCTGTTCGGGGGAAGGGGAGATGCCCAGCGAGCTTGCCTTTGGAGCACCACTTTGTAGTCAAAGACCTCATTAAAAAAAGTTTCTGCTTTATGAAATGAATAGCTGCTCAGTCTTTATTCCGGGCTGGTGTCTCACTGGTGTACCCCATGCGCGGTCATGTGATCAGCTTAGTTTGCTGTTGTTTGGCTGTGTTGGTCCGGTTTGTCATTGCGGAATAGTGGGCAGCATCATCGCTTCCCAGCTCTAGGAATGTAGCGATTATTCTGTATGAAAGAGAACAATTGTTCGCTTAACTCATGACTTTCTTAGCTATACAGTGAACTTCAATTGTAATTTTAATACTTACTATTAAAAAATTACAGTATTAGTGTCATTAGGGTTCATCAGTAATTCATCAGTAATAGTTCATATCATTTTTGATCTTCTGATTGAATTTGTGTTGACTTTTATTATGGCGTCCATAAAGGTCCTCTATGAAGGTCACTGTATTCTGCAGCCACATGCATATACTGTATAATCAAACCTGTGCTGTCTGAGACAATGTTTTGTGTGTGTGTGCGCGCGCGCGCACGTGTGTATGTATGCACGTGTGTGTGTGTGTGCGCGAGTATGTACGTGTAAGTATGTGTGTGTGTGTGAGACTCAGGCTACTCACTGTGCTTATATGCTTTCAGATTTTAACTGTAGTTTTTCCAGTTCAATCTGTTGCACTCAATTCCATGCTACAACCTTGTTTCAGGTCATCTGCCAGCGGTACCTGGGACCTGCCGGAAAATGAGAAGGCAGCGTGCTTGAATGGCCAGCAGTAAAATCGGAATGAGTGATATTGCCACTTTATTCCCTCTTAAAATATTAAGCGGCCGCAGCCTCTCTCCGACAATGATTTAGCCTTAAGCTCGACCTTGTTCAGAGCGCACTTTTGGACATGGCGCCTTTCGAGAAACGCAGAGTCAGATTAAACATTGCCGTTTCATTGTGATGGTAATTCTCGTTATCGCGGCTGTTTTCCGAGAGGACTTCTTGACATGACGCAAGCTGTCCGTGGATAGTACAGGAGCCTCATTTGATATGACAGATGGTTTCGGGAGTGAAAGAGTGCCGTGATGAAACAGCGTTAGAGTGTCATTTTAACCGCACGTCGGGTCATTGTGGAGGCGTCCTGCTGTAAAAATCTGATACAGCAAAATGTTTTTTCGTTCCTCATAATTAATGGATTTCTAAAGGTTACTTTTTTGTGGTTCTCTGCAAATTCATTTTAAGACCTAAAGAGTAGGGATAAGTTTTATTTTTGTTATGCAAAATACTTTTTTTTTTTCTGCAATCTGCATGAGTCAGGTAGTCCCATTCTAACCTATCTTCTCGCCTTCATTGTGCTGCTGCTATTGTGCCTGAGGAGACTGGTCCAAAAACGCTGTTCCAGCTTCTGGAACGTGGAGCTTCTCTGTGTTCCTCCAGTGTCTGGCTGAAGGTCTTGTCTCGTGATCTTTTCAGTGGATGGGCCTCTCTGGTGTAGCACAGTAGGGAGAGGGCAGGGGGAGGAATGCAGCATGCTTCTGTAAGCAAGAGAAGCCACGCGTGTTTACTGTGTCTTACAAACGAACATCGTGTTGTCCCTTCTGTTAGCGTGTGGTTTAGGTGTAAAAAGGGACAGACACACCTTGACTGATGTCATGTTTGATGACTCAAGTGGGAAAGGGGAGGGAAGTGTGTGACTGACGCAGCTTTACATGTGAGAGTCCATCTGCAGAAGTTGGGGGGAGGAGGGTGTTTTTTTTTCATAGAAAATTAATACTCAACCTCCATGGGAAGATGGTTCTGTTCGATCATTTCAAGCCCCTACATTCCTCCGTTGTGCATTTTCCCAAGCGCAATCATGGTGCGAAGGGAGAAAACCGATTAAAAGCCTGTCCCTTATTACCCTTCTGATATGCTGGTATAAATGGTCTGGCTATCAGTGTTAGACGCAGACAGTGCTTGTTAGCGATAACACATGCGTGTGCAAGTACAGGGAGCAGCAGAATCATCTGTATTGATTTTTAATTTGTTGGAGTTTTCTTTTATTATCTTTGCTGTTTAGTAGCCTGGGGGTTCAATTTAGCTTTTACTAGAAAATCAAAGGCTATTGTTATTTCGTTCAAACCATCGGTTTCCAACAACATGAAACAAACGTACCAACAATGCATTCACCAGGAACCACCCGGGAGTCATTCCGTCATATAAACTCATACTTCTGTCATAAAAAACATCAGTCTCACTCTGAAAAAAAGTACAGTTCTGTTTGTCAGCATGTTTAGAATTTAATAGTATTGACAATTCACAGCGCAACAGCCAAATTATCGAGGAAAAAAGCACGCTAATATGAAAGCTGGCAGAATATCGGAAAGCCAGAGTGAGTAATATTATGTGTCAATTAGTTTCAATAGCCCCATTTACCTGAAACTTGGATCACACACCATGCAGTGTTCTGGTAGTGTAATTTGTGTACTTACGTCAGCGCAGCATGGCGGATCAGTGACTGGCACTGTTTATGCCCCTGCGATGGACTAGTTTCCTGTCCAGGGGATATCGCTACCTTGTTCATTTTACTAGGGACAATTGTTGGATACCTTCTCGCTCACTGCACCGATCAGGCAGTGGTATTCTTGCGCAACATGAAATACTTAACAGGAACACATCTCTGTTCAGCAGGACAGAGGAGTTGTGTTCATGAAGTGGTGCAGCGTTTCAGAATTAGCGTGTTGCTAATGAGCAATAATGTCTCAATTTAAAACATTACGGAAAAGGATTTACGGCAGTTTCATGCATTAAACGCTGTTTCAGAATTATACTACATGTATAACCTTTATTTAAATTTTGTTGTTTTTAACTTGCCACATTGTATGTTTTATTTTATCTTACAAAAGCAGCTACCTCTAACAATTTCAACATTGCAGTCGAACAGCCGGCTTAAAGCTTACAAACAGTGATTAAATAATAATTGTTTGCTGTGTTCTGTGATAATGGTGCTTCTTAATGACATGTTCTGTAGCATGGCCGATAGCTAAATGAACCAATGTATTTTTGTGTCAGCCCCAGCCACTCTGTATCCTATCAGATAATTAACTTTTTCCAGACATAATGCGGCGACTAGCTGTGGAGAGAAAGCAGTGTGCAATTAAGCTAACTTATCTGCAAGTGGTAACCTACTGGAGCCTGGGGGCCTTACAGGCCTTTGCAGGCATGTCTCTCATGGGCCGTCGTCCACAGAGCCCTTCGCACGCGCTCTCTTTGTTCAGGTGGAAGTAACAAATTTGCCGGCCGAAATGGCCCATGGACTAATTGATGTGATTTGGTTGCCTTCCATCAGCATTCTTCAGGGGTGTAAGCAGGGGTGGGGCCACAAGGGCACTGGCCCCAGGTGAAAGCTGATTGGTCCCCAGGGTGCCCCCTGCCCTATCACTCGCCAGCTGAAAACATATCATTGGCTAATGATACAGTTGACTCCTGTGTATGAATTTTGGCTCTTCGTATACCCCCTACCTTAAATAATTGAATCACCCCTGAAGTTTACAAAAAGGTAAGCTGACAAATTCACTTGACACGTGTCCTTTTTCATTGTGGATATTGACTTGTTCCCAGATGACCTGGTTCAGGTGGAAAATGGGGCCTTTTTTTAACGTATCTGTACTTCTCTGCAGTCCGTTCACTTAGAGCATCTGGGAACCATCTGTCTGATGGTGCTGTTTTATTGAGTGACAAACTCAGTCGCCGTTCCCTTAATGCATCCCCCAGGATATGTAGGGGGGTGATGTGTGCTGACAGGCTGAGATGATCGCTGTTGGGGGGGGGGGGGGGCTTCCCACAGCTCTCGCCTTTTCTGGAGGCCTCGCTGCCTCATGTCAGCTGTCCTGATCCATCTGAACGCAATACGGCCCAGATTCGTTAAAGGCGTGATATATCCCATGCTGGGCCGCACTTGTCCGTGAGGCATTTGTCTTCCCACTGTGAATAGTGCAGGAGGAAAATGCCCACCTCCCCTTCGGGAAAGTGCCGAGGATTAGACGGCGGGTATACGCCTTCTATGTTTAGACCCATGTAGGTGTTAAGCTCATGGGGAGCAGTTGTTCCGTCCGCTGTGTCCAGACATGCATGAAACAAATGTGCTGCTTTTCAGAAATGGAACGCCACATTTTTCTAGATACAGAGATGTGGAGGCTCATGTGTACAGATGCTAAGGTGTCAGTGTGCTATGTGTTCTTTGTATATGGTGAAAACACCAGGTTCTACAAGAGTGCAGCTTACCTTATTGCATATGGATGGTTGTTATGAACTATGGAGAAAGACAATCTTTTTTCCCTGTAATGTCTTTGATCTTCTGTAAGAGTTGTCTCTCCTTCTCCTCCTCGTTGTGTCTCCTGCACCTCAAAGCAGTGTCGTATCAGGGAACCTTTTTTAAACAAGGCTTCTTCTGTGCTAAGGCCTGAGATCAGGCACCATCAAGCATGAGCAATCAAGCCGGTGAATATGAGCCTCATGATCACAGGGTTCCTGTTCTGGCGGGGCAGGGGGTGCGGGTACGGCTGTGCTCATCGTTCATTGCTTATGCTAATGAAAAGTATTAATTTTATTAATCCTTCCTGTATTTTTAATAAATTAACTTGGCTTAATGGCTTATGCTTGGAGAAGGGTGATCATCATGTGGACCGGGGAGACACATGCATACAGCCCCCTTTATTAAACATAGAAGCGGCATTAATGCCCTCCTCCCTGTGCCTAATTGCAGGCCCTCTCGCTTTTCAGTCCATCCCTGTAGGATATCCTGCTGTCACAATGTGACATGTGCATCACAGTCCGTGAGCGTGTTCTTGTGCTGGCACCATTATGACAACGTTAAATTTGTACAAAGTGTCCGTAACAGAAAGGCTACATGGTATTGATGAAACGAGTCGCGAGTGTCATATGTCTGACATTTTTGTAAAAAGACACTTAAAAAATAAACTCAAAGCCCCAAAATCTGAAATTTCAGACCATCATATTTCAGAGCTGTCATAGTTGACTGTGAAATACTGTAAAAAGAGCCTTTCGTCCCGGAACATCTTAATACTAGATGACTGAAAACAATTATTATTGGTGATGTGTAACCTTAGCTTTTTATACTAAAATCTTCCAAGATACTTGATAAAATGGCCCTTCCTGATGAAAATATTAAAATATTAACTCTAAGGAAATATCTGCATGGAAAAAAAAAACTTGGAAATGTAGAATTTAGTTTTTTGACTGCTTTCTGAAACACAACAGACATTTTAGATTCCCCTAAATGTTTTTTTAGTAATAGTTTTTAGTAATTAGTTCTGTAATACAGGGTTTGAATCTTGGTTTTGGTGACTCACGACTGGTCCTGAATTTTGCTTCTCTCTTGATTAATTGGCCATGGTTGTAAGAGCAGTATCAATTAAACCATACGTGTCCTTGTTAAATCCAAGAGAAAAAAATAAATAAGTGGTACCAATTAACCCAAATGTGTCCTTCATAAATCTGAGAGAAAAAAAATATATAACTGCATAACTATATATATATATATATATATATATATATATATATCAACAATAAATTATAAGTATTTAAACTTATTTTTTTCTTTTTAATGATTACATAATCAGCCATTCATTAAATATCAGTGCAAGTTATTGGTAATGAAATTATAGCATACTAAGTATTCAGTTTGAAATTTGGAGTGTGCTATTTATTCACTAGTTCCCTCCAGTGTGTGGCTAAGTGGGCTAAGCCCCTGGGCCTGTGGACGGAAGGTTGCTGGTTCATGCCCGGCCTCGGTGGGATAGTCACATCTGTGGGCCCTTGAGCAAGGCCCTTAACCCCGGGCTTCTTGGGCGCTACAGCAGGTGGCTGCCTTTCGCTGCCAAGCTTGCTGTCACCTACATGTGTGTCAAGATGGGGTAGGCAAGAAGAGAATTGGGATCAAGAAAGTACCATCATCATTTCTACTGAGGTCTGCCAGGATTGGGAAGCCCTTATAGATATTATTTAGTGAGATGCTGCCTTGTTTTCATGAAGCTGGGATTTGCATTCAGAGAATGTTTATCCGCCATATCATGTGTCTATTGGAATATTAACTTCTTTCATTCATGTAATTAGACTTCCTATTTAGACAACTTGGCGATTAAGTAAAATTACTGTGGTACTAAAAATTCTGCAGTATACCATCCATCCATCCATTTTCTGAAACTGCCTGTCCTATTCAGGGTCATGGGTGGTCCAAGCACAGTATTTGACTGCACACCACTTGTTAAAGTTTCCATATGCCCCCATCACATGCCCCCATTTTCATTTGAGTGCCTTCCAGTTTCTGAGCTGCCATCCAGCCACGGTGTATTGTCGTTTTTGCGCCATTTGTCGGATCTCCTTAGCAGCAGTGGGTGGGGTTTACATGCTAATTACAGATATGTTGTATGAACCGGACTTCCCACACATGCGAAATTGAATCTGTCCCTGCCCGGAATGAATTATGCTGATAGGTCTAGATGTGTTTCCCACCCGGTATTATTTCAAGCACTAAGAATACCTTGTGACCGTGAGCAATTCTTGCACGCAAGACGTTTCCGGTGTATTCTGTCTTCATCCCATGTGACGCTTGAACATCCAACGAGGGCTGACAAGCCTTTTGTGGATGATGGTCAGCCTCCAAACTTCAAAACTTATGAAATGCTCAGCCGTAAAAGTACACGTGAATTTCTAATGTATACATCCATAAATTGAAATCTGTTTTTTTTTTTTTTATTTTGGACAACCCCCTCCATTTGCAAGGGAAAATGGGAATAAGAGAAAAGACTCCCGGGGCCCATATAGTACCTGCAGCATTTCAGCTGACTGAGCACCTCATCCTGCACGGGGCCACGTTCTCTGTCCCCGCCCACTGAGATATACAAAGTCCCTGTCACAAGGATCTCCAAATTAGTAATGCTACGTCCACCTGCGTTAAGACTGAAAAGTGGGGCAGCTAAGCGCTCCGGAGCAGAAACTTTCTTTGGAGAGAGCCTTGAATACGACGTGGTTATGTAACATCCCTGGGAGACAGGAAGCCGTGGACAGCGCTGCCCCTTTCTTTTGGCGTGGGCTGTGTGCTTCTTCGTTAGCTGACAAGGACTTATCACTAGGTTAATGGCACAAGGCCTTGTACTCATTTAGGTAGATTTAGACTGCCCTAGGTTAATAAAATTAAGAATATTTTTACAAATATTTTAAGAATTAAGATTTTTTTTTTATTAGTAAAAATTAAGTGCCTTGGGGGGGTGGTTTGTAACTCACAGATGTAGGGTTAGGTCCCTACATCTGTGACCAGAGTATTGCTGGTTTGAGCCTCACACATCCCCACTGGACCCTTGAGAAAGGCCCTTAACTTGTCGAAATGCTTCAGGGGTACAAGATAAATGGCCTGACCCTATATTTGTTCCCCACGCTTTGATATGCGAAAAGAAGCATTCCAGTAAACCCATACTTGTGCACATGGTAAAAAAAAAAGCATCATTACATTTAATTGTGCATTTCAACAGTCTAAATTGACTATTGTCGCATCACTGTACATCAGATGCTGTGATATTTCGCAAACACAAATCCGGTTTCCATGGGATGCACAGGTAGTCAGTTGTTTGTTTAGCTTTCATTTTGGAGGGAGTTGTGTGCTGTGTACCGTCTGGGGCACGTGAAACAATGTATCTAAAACCACACCGTGTCCATGAGAATCAGCACGCTGTAGCTGTGGACAAAGCTGACGGCCCAGTAAGGAGTCCACTCCCAGGCCTGCCTGGGTAAATTCCCGTGTAATCCTTTAGTTACTGTAAGGGCGGGCAGCAGAGGCTTCTAATTTTAGAGCAAACCACAATCTGGCCACCAGCAGATCATTTACTTCCTATGCAGGATCCAAGGAGTGTCGAAGTTTAATAACGAAATGCTGTGAACATGATCCCTGGATAGCTAGTGTAAGAGCATTAATTACAATGATACTCATTTGCATCATAGTGGAAGCAGCTTGCATGAGAGGAACAACATGCTGTGCAATTATCTTTCTATATATACATACACTGTTGGAAACATCAAGGGTACGTGGAAAGTGTACAAGTGTACAGTTCTTACCGTAGGTAGTAATGTACGAATAGGTGGATAGTTCAGGCCAGAAAGTGAAAATCCAGGCCAAGATTTTGCTTCAACCAACCAGCTGAGTACTGGGAGGACTGTGACTCTTTTACTGATTTTATTTTTAATTCATTTTCTTTCCTTTCTCATTTATATCCAGAAAGAGCTATTGAATGAATCACACGTGTTTTTTCGAACAAAGCCTTGACGGTTGTATTGATAAAAAAGTGCCACTGTGCAATTTTTATTTAGTATGTAGCAGAGAAGTGAGATGTTAAAGATATTTCACTATAGTTATGAAGATGTATTTTCTTTGAATTTCAGAGTAACAGAAGCAGTTGCCTTTGAACTGTATTTTAAATGCAGCCATAAAGCATTGCAATTGTGTTTTGCCTACATTTATATAACATTGTAGGTGTTAATGACTTTGCCTCTTTATTATGGTCTAACAGCCTATAATTGTATGAAAAAGGCTAACAACACACACTCAGGAGCCAGTTTATTAGGTACATCATGGTGCAAACGTCCCGGTCCTCCAAACAGCCAATCATGTGGCTGCAACTCAATATATGCTGTATGCAGACTGGGGCAAGAGATTCACTTACTGTTTGGCTAAGTATTAGTACAGTTAAGATTCGTGACCTAAGTGATTTTGGACATGGTGTGGCTGTTGGTGCCAGATGTGGTGGTTCCTGCATCTCATAAACAGCCACTTTCCCAGGAATTTGGTGCACCACTGTGCCTGGAGTTCACAGAGTGATGGACACCAGAGGAGGACAGCCAGGCACGTTAAAGATAACGGGAAGGCCATAAGTGCAAAAATAACAGCTCAGTACCACCGTGGTGTACAGAGCAGCTCATCTGAACATGAAACTGCCCTATGGTTATGATACCAGCTAGGGGTGCCTAGTAAACCTTTAACATGATCCAGCTATTTATCTTCTTACCACGTATTCTGGCCAGGCCTACAGGAGGCCTACAGGAGGCCTACAGGAGGCCTACAGGACCTCAAACATGTTTATTAACATGATTGGCCCAAATAATGTTAATGAAAGTGCAAATGGGCCTGGACACTGCAAAAGAATGAAATATTGATTCCCTACCCCACCCTGGCACACAGAGACGGATATTTTTTTGAAGGAAACCTTACATACTACGTGAAATTGAAGTTTTTGTCCGATTCTATTGAAGTCTGTTATTGTGAATAAGGTCCCTTGAGTGCATGATCCTCAAATTGGGAGTTGGGTGGGGACTGGATTCTATGGGAATCCCTGTGAAGAGCACTGGGAGATGGGAGCATGTCAGAACACATATGAAGGTCTGCCTGCTTCTCCATTGTTAACATTAATTCCATCATCAACATCAGCATCATCTAAATTGTAATTCATTCTTTGGATCTTTTGACCCCCAGCAACACTGATGTTCTATACTGATGTTCGTTTGATATGTACTTCTGTGGTTTTTGAGGAAAGGAAGGAAAAAAAAACCGCACACAATCATCTCCTTGTCGTTCTTTTGATTCCTGTTATTAGAGAGCCTCTTTCCACAGCAGACACATCGAATGCTTGAATGGATTATCATTACAGCTCAGAATGCATCGCTCACACAGCCAGCGCACTGAAGTGCAAATGACGTGCCTTAGCACGAGTAGTTACAATACAGTATAACCAGCTCAGAAATATAAATATGAGCGATTGTAACAATATTCAATGACGATATTCCGAAGAAAAATACATCTGAAAAACAACTTCAGGATATGAAGTAGAAGAAACCCCACAATGGACTTCTGAATATTAAAATATGAAATATTGCTTGAAATAATTTAAGGTTTCCTCTATATAATAACATTTAAGGTTTCCTTTGTTTAATAGGATTTGAAAGTTTTCATTGTGTACTACCATTAAAGGTTCCCATTGTTTAATAGTATTTAAGGTTGCCTCTGTTTTGTTTGTATTTTTTTGCATCTTTGTTTGTGTGCACCTTGCAGCCAAATGCGCAGGAATCTCCCCCTGCAATCAATAAAGTTATTTGACTTCTCTTAATTGACCTTTCGGTCTCTCCGCTGATTTTTCTCCCCAGCTCCCCCCAAATTCCTAAGGACTCCCAATGACCAGACGGGAGTACAAGGAGGGGTGGCCTCGTTTATCTGCCAGGCCACCGGGGACCCCAGGCCCAAGATAGTGTGGAACAAGAAGGGGAAGAAAGTCAGCAACCAGCGATTTGAGGTATTAGGTCTATTGTTCTGATGTAAAATGCTCGACATATGAATGCTGCAAACCTGCTTGGCGCCCCGCACAGCCCCCGCTGCTGCATGTGCACGCACTCCGCAATGCAGCAATGCACCGCAGCCACACGTGCATTCATCCGCCACATCCGCGGCACGCTAAAGGCAGTTAATTTAATGCATCGCTCGCCTATCGCGCAAGCCCCACATCCTCCCGTGCACCCTTTGCTCTGCTGAAAATCGCATGCTTGCTTTGTGTTCTTTGGCTGACATTTCACATTTATCTCAGATTTTGCTTCCCTCAATTAATATCACATTTTAGCTAAACACTGATAAGATTTTCCCATTGTGTTCTTTTGCATTCGATTAGATACCTATGCATTTTAAGTAACACATCGCATCCTCGCTCGAAAGTGGTGACACCTCTGGCCTGTTTGCCTTTGGCTCCCGCCTGCTTTCTTATCAGTGTTTATCTCTCAGTGTTGAAACTCCAATGCTTCGCACAAAGTGCACATCGCTGGAGCATGGCCATGGCATGCGCCAGCCAGTGAAATGCCAGCACGGCCTTCAGCTACCTCCCCCTCCACCTTCCCCAAAGCTTCCGCACTCCCCTCCCATCCCTATCGCCTCTGCTTTAACAGACCTACCTTCCTTCCAAAGGCGGAGACAGGCCGCCATGACATCACTCGCTGTCGCAAAGATGTCTTTAAGGGCACCACTCTCCGATCCCACCTCACCCCTCCCCCTTCCGCCCTGCCTCCAACGCAGCAGCCCTAATGCATTTCGCGCCTACTGTCTACCTTTTACTCTGCAACTACGGTGTTTTAGCTATTTATTTGCAATCAACCTTAAAACTGAATTGTTACTCGGTCGTTTCTGTATACAGTGAGTATACGGCATGCAAAGCTAGTTATGATTCACCGTGTCGTGTTTTGGTTTTTGGTCACACTAACCGTATGTATAAGTCATTCAGTTTAAATAGTCATGTATTTTACATTTTGGTCGAAACACCATGTGGTGATGGCCTGCACTACCTGTTTCTGTTCCATTGTTTGTCATTATTATTATTATTATTATTATTATTATTATTATTGACATTGCTTTTGTTATTACTACTACTACTAACTTGTCATTATTGGTATTTTTTTCTTTTTAATTTAACTTTAAGAATGGGGCATTTTAGCAGATAGAAATAAGTGGCTATGGTATGAGGATTCTGGAATATTTTCTCCAGTTTCATGATTACCTTACAATTAGTGCTGCCATTCCTAAAGTTATTTGGTCAGTGATGTCATTTTGGTTCCCATCTTAAAATTTACCACACTTACAGTTTAACTGGAGTTCAGTATTTGGGAAAATAAATAGTGTTGATTAAATATGGCATATAAATGAAATAAAAGCCGTATATTTGCATACCAATTTTAAATTTTTTCTTAAATGGGGAGTTGGTAACCTACAGAAATTTGACTAACCAAACGCCTAGTAGGGATTTAAATGCTAGGCATTTTTTTCTTAAAAAAAATTAAAAATAGGCTTTTAATAGCATGAACATTAAATTCCAAAGAAGTACTAAAATGTGTAATCTTGGGACCCATCTTAATTATAGCTGGTTTTAAAGTGTTCCATTTTGTCCATAGACTTTGCTTTAACACTAGGCATAGGGGTCGTTCATATTAAGCTATATGGGTTCCTGTTTAAGGTTTCCACAGGCATTAAAATAATGTGCGTTTTCCTTAAGAGCTTTGCTCTTATTCACTCATTAGCATCATCTCAGCCTGTGACTGTTGAGCGGTTGCCAGCCCCCAACCCGAAGGCACATCTGGTTTCGGTTGGTGGTAAATCAGTACATACTAAAACCAGTTAAACATAATGAGCACTGTAATTCCATTCATCAAGGTTGGAACCTGGTTCCTTCCTCCATAAGGTCCATCATCCATTGCGCACCAAAAAAACTCCTTTAACATAATCCGTTTCTCACACCTGCAGGTGATAGAGTTCGATGACGGATCTGGGTCTGTACTGAGAATTCAGCCGCTCCGTACCCCCCGGGACGAAGCCATATATGAATGTGTTGCCACCAACAGTGTTGGGGAGACCAGCGCTTCCACGAGACTCACTGTTTTACGTGGTAGGTCCCATTAGCTCCACACCAGAGACACCTACCTCACACTTCTGTCATCTTTTACAACATGTTCTGCTCCCTTAAGCCAGTAAGCACCACAATCTTTCTTCAGTCTGCCGGCTTAACTCTTCTTGTCATTCCTTTTGTCTTCTACACGTTTGTTGGAAATCAGTTGCGATGCTGACAGCCACAGCAGTCAGGGAGGGGACTAGCCATCGCAGCTGCGTACCGTCGGCACTCTCGGACCTGTCTGATGCAAATTCAGTTTTCAGTCTCCAGGATTTAAGTGGGATGTAAGATGAAGCCACCACTCAGGGTGACCTTGGTTATTTTACACAAAGCTGATTAACATGCCTCTTTGTCAAGGCTATTTCCTGCTACCTTTAAGACTGCAAGGCTAACTTGTCAGGACTGATGTTCGTTCCTATAGAAAGACAAATCATTGTGAAAAAAAAGATTATATATATATATATATATATATATACACACACACACACACACACACACACA
>JAAGVU020000015.1:10479941-10495613 GCA_011763525.2 Mormyrus iriodes | reverse complement strand
CACACACAGACACACACACGCACACACACATATATGTGTGTGTGTGTGTGTGTGTGTGTGTGTGTGTGTGTGTGTGTGTGTGTGTATGTATAATGATTCCACTCACTGATCAGTAATGAGTAATGTCAATTATCATATATATATATATATTTCTCCTGCCCATTGAAAATCATCATATTCTATTTTTAGGTCTAGTTTCTGCCAATTACTGACCCTGCCTGTGAGGGATTATCTTGGAATATGTAATAGGCTATTATAACACATTTGTTTGAGTCTCAAATGATATTTATTGAGTATTTAGTGAGTGTATTTAGCGAGTTTAACATTTGTTTTGTTTTGTTACTGCCAAATACTTAAACATTCAAGACCATACCTACCTCACTGCCCAGCTGAGATGAACGGTTGAAAGAAGGATCGATGGACTGAAGACCAGCCCTAGATTAGCTTGCTGTTTTAGCTTCTCTCTATCAATTTCATATTTTTCTTTTCTTCCATCATGTCAAGCGAGAGGAATTGATGTGGGTTGTTTGCCTGTGCAAGAGCTTTTGGAGACTACGACGCTGAATGATTCATTGATCAGCTTACCAATGGAGTACCATAATCCTCAGTATTAACTGAGGGTGTTTTAATGACAAATAAGCAGCAGTCAATTAATTATGAAATCGCAGTGGGAATTTGTAGAGGAAATGATCCTTCAAAAGCTGGAATAGAAATGCCATTTTTCACCAAGAGAGTGTTTGCAGAGAGCAGAGGTCGGGATTTTTTCTCTTGGTTGTGGAATGTCTGCGTATATTTTTAATGGGATACCTACTCTTGTTGTCAGTGCTGATACATTGGGATCGTTAACGAACAAAAGAACAAAATTTCACAACTTAAATCCTCTATTGCCCAAGGCACCAAGAGGGAAAACGAATTTAAGCAGTTGTAAAAAGTACTTGATTTTCTTGATTAGACTGGGCAGTCTTGTTTAATGACTTCAGACGTGCTTTCTGAAATTAAGGGAATTAATGGCTTCAAGGCAAGAAAGTTCTTTTTCCTTATCCAGACTTGTGAATTACCAAGAGAGATTGTCGGTTATCATTTCTGTCGTCCTCATGTTTGCATTCATTACAACCCCTGCCCTTTAATAAAGAGAGGCTGTATTTTATTGTCTGTGCAAATTCCTGAAGTGCTTTCCAGTCACCAGCCAACATCGTAGTTGAACTAACAGCCGCCCGGCACCACTTCCCTCTGCGTTTCCTGCCCTCGAAGGAAGCCATGTTGTCGCTGGCATTTGGCCAGCACACCGTGTGCGAGGGTGAGGTAGTCTCTATTAGACAAGCGAGGCCTATGCCCAATGATCCGACCACGCAAACAAAGAGAGAGTCTGTCAAAGACGAGGCACGTTACTTGATGGGAGTAGCCCCAGATACATTTGACTGTGAACTGAAACTGTGCAAATGTTAATATTGTTAAATCCAGACCAGTGTATGTTCATGTGTATTTAAACACCCATGGTTGACTGCTTGCAAACCTAACCAATCGCACTTTCTGATAGCAACATAGCGCGCCGAGGTTATAGATTGGCACGCACAGCCTATTACTACATTTTGGATAAATGTCTCTGTTATAAGGTTTGCAAGCCTCTTGGGTATCAGCTAATTCACTCTGGTTGCTATAGAGGTCAGGGGTCATCCTCCAGGGGCCCACTGGTTTAACTAAATCAATCGGTAGCAGATCCAGAGCTCTGCTAGGGTGACATTGCCAGGTTTAAGCCTTTAAGATAAGACTGGAATCCCTTCCTGAGCACTTTCCATTAAAAGATGAGCCATGGAGATTTTGACGACTGTCCTTGTCAGATAATTAGAATTCTTTCATCAGAGCAAATACAGGGATAAACTATTAGCAGATTAAATATTTGTGAATAGATGGTAACCTGCATGTATAATTTGCATGAAATGTACATGACCACATATGGAAATAATGCTTTGCTGAGTAAGCTAGTATTACCTTTAGCTACAACAGCAGATGGATAACATAATCAAACACACAGTAATCTGCTGATCGTGATCTTAATTCACTCACGGTGTTGCCGGCAGTCTAAAACCTGAAATATTTCACTGAAACTGTTATCCTACAGCCTGCAAACTCGAAATGTGGCACCATGACCTCATCTTCCACAAATGCCTCATTTTACTTGCCTGCTTCAGTTTCTGCATTTTATTTTTTTTCTTGGATTCTGCTTCTTGTTCCCTTATTTATCATTTCGTTGTGCCTGTGTGGTACCCGGGCATTTAATGAAATTCTACATTGTATAGCTTCAAGAAGGCACAGAGTCACTAAAGCTTTTAGGATTAGGACCATGAAAGCATCAACTGATGCATTAGGAATTGAGCAAGAAATTTCTGTTTACAGGGTTATCAGACGTAGGATAACTATATTTCAACTCATCAGTAGCAAAGCGCACAAAACCATTGCTGTCTTGTTTAAAATTTTGCCTCTGTTACCTAATTTATTATTTTGTTTATTTGTTTGTGTATTGCTGTCTGAATTCATTTTTTCCCCAAAAAGAAGCCACTTCAGGTCAGAAAAAATAAGACTGAATGGTAACAACACCAGTGTAATATAAAGATGGTATTAAATTATAGTTGTGTACATGGCTGTGAGGGCAGTGATGGAGGTATATAATCTGGAGAAGTTTTGGTGATGTTGTTTCCCCTGCTTTTGGCTGCTGAAGGGGTTGCAGGAATTTTTTTTTTCTTTCCAGGAGACAGTTCTAAAAGATTTTTTCCTGGCCTGTCCGTCACAGATAGGCCTAAGATGAATTGATCAGGAACATGTTATCAGGGGGTGTGCTAAAACAGGGAACATAAGCTTTTACTACCGGAGAAAAGAGAAATGGTAAGGTGAGTGGAGAGACAGCAGCATGGAGAGGACAGAGAGAGAGGGAGAGAGAGAGGAGGGCGGGGGAGAGAGGGGGGAGAGGAATGACATCACAGAACTGGCAGAAAATGGAAATTACTGGCTGCGTTGTTAATCGAGGGCTCTTACATTTGGTAGAGTAATTCCGTTAGAGGGGAAACAAAAGCTTAATTACCAGTTCCCTCTCAATTGCCAAAGAAAACATAATTGAATACATCAGCTGAACTGAGGCCGAGACTCACATTTTGTGGAGACAGGATTTCGGCCACCGCTCAATGGAGGTATTAACTCCCGTGCTCCTGGATGACATTAACATTTCCAAAATGAAAAGGATTATGGTTACTGCAGAACTTTATCTCGATGTAATTTTCCTAGTTACTTTTGTCTTTTGCCCCCTCCTCCACCCTATTCCTAAAGGAAGCTTTATGAAATGTACATGCTGAAGAACATGTCAGCTATTAAACTGTGGCCAGGCTGTGTGGGTTGGCAAATTTTGAGCATCCTGGTCATGTTGCCCCAGATTTCTGATGGAGTGCCCCCCCACCCCTGCACCACACACTGACACACACACACACACACACACACACACTGTGACAACAGACTGTTGCTGGTTTCTCACCATAATGGTCATATTGCCAATCCGGTTGCACAGTCCTGTGGCACTGCTTCTGTACTCATGTGTATATGAATTGTTATTCATATGATCGATGAGGAGGTGCAAAAAGAATGTTTGTTTGTTTGTCCAGAATTTTCTGAGATTTTTTTCTCACACTTGTTCAAGGAGACAAGCTCTATCTAAACACAAAAAATGTGCATGGGAACAAAGATGATCTGCACACACATGCTGTTTAGTATAAGATAGGAACTATGGCGCATTTTTATCCACTTGAAATTTAGCTCAGATGGGAGCAGTGGGGTTTAAAACTCAAAGGAATCCAACAGATAAAATCCATGTTGCACACTTTTGATTGACAGGCGAGCTAAAGTAGTTTAGAGGTTTATCCCTGAAGAGTAAATAAGCATTTATTGTAGTCATTCGAAAAGGAGACGTTTGTCCTTTGTCCCCAGCAAAAGCATTGTGCAGAAAGGATTCAAATAATACAACTAAAATGCCCTTTAGCTTGGCTTACTGCTGAAAAGTGCAGAAGATTGTTGCCTGCGACAACTAGATGCCACGTTTGAATCTCTCCCATTTCTCTCCTGTAATGATCTGTCTTTGGGGCATTGCATTGTGGGAGACACTCAGCCCACTTTTTCGCACCGCGCTGCCATTTGTGAGGAGATTTTATCCACGAGACTCAACCTACAAATACATGTTGTTATGACCCTGAAGGCTTTTCTTGCCAGAATAACCTCAAATGTGAGGATGAGGCCAAGAAAGGGAGAGGTGGACAGGCTGAATCCAGTCCCTTTGTGCCCTGGAATTAGAGCCAGAATGAGAAATGGATAGATTTATGTATTAATTTTGTAAGTCCTTGACAGAAACCCTATTTTGTGAAGTCCTTTTTCCCGGAAGACTTGAAACTGGTATGTGAGACGTATTTTCGCATACTGTTAATGAAAAATGTCTTCCACTGGAAGTGCTGTTAACTTCACGGAATGGGATGTTCTCCTGGATAGTTTTATGAATAAGACAAAAGGATTTGAATAAGGCAAGATCTCACTATATATTTGCCATTAATCCTTACCAGATCTGGAGGGAAAATAGATCCCCATTTGATACGCCCATCATAAGCCCAGTCTGTTCATTTTAGATATCCTCCTCTACTGTCTGTCCTGTGTACATCCAGGATACAATGCCAACCTTTTGCCATCTCTACTGTCCCACAGCGCTAATTAAATGGTCCCACGGAGATAATGGAATTAGCACCTCCCAGAAAATCTGATTTATGTAAACTAAGCCCAACACACTCGCTGGTAGAGGGAGGAAAGGGGATGAGCGAGTTGGGTAAACATTAGCTAATCTGATTTCAATCTCGGTCTAGACCATAGTGAGTTAATTAGCTGCATTTGATTAGCGTCTTCCCATGAAATATATTAGTTATATCTGTCAGTTGTGATTACACAAGCGCGATAAGTTGGAGCATGATTGTGCTCTTTAGTGGATTTCGGAAGCCCAGATAACCGCCAGCAGCCGTGTGGCCATGGTCCTCAAACAGATAAGGAGACTCATGCTTTTCATTCACACCTGCCCCCGGGGATCATTTGGAACCATGCTTTAACCACGAACTAACCCAGGCATGTCCGTCATCACCCTCCGGTGTTTTGTGTTGTCAATGATTTTTTTTTTTGCTTTGTTTTTCCAGACAAGAGCTGGCAGCAGTTGTGTGATTTTCACATCATTGTCTGTCCTGAAGAGCAGTCTTTTAATGTTGGCATACATTTAAACAACTAAATGCCATTTAGTTTTCAGCATCTGCTCTGACTCTCTCTCACCTCATTCTTTATGGAGAATTTTGTGTTTGTAATAAAAGTTTATTATTATTATTGTTTTTATCATTGTCAGACTCTACCATACTGGGGAACAAGCGTTCCCAGCCTTAAATGAACATATAATGTATACAAATCTAAATGTAAAACCGAGCTGTGAAGAGGGCATAGGGTTACATGCGCTAACTTGTTTGCATGATTTATTCATCAGACTTTTGTCTCTATAGTGTTTTCAGTAACTTAATGAGCAATAATAACTATATCTCAAGTGAACAACAGCTGTTTCCACAGCTACTGTAATCACTCATATGGGTTCTTAAGTTGGTGTTTTGTTACTATTTATTAAGCTAATTCATTTACTGGGACCCAAACAGCAGCTGTGTCTTTAATAAGTGTATTACAACACTGTTTTGTGCCACATACGTGGTGACTAAAATGGAAATATGATGCTTAATAAATGCGTTATCATCTGCATTTAATAGACTTAGAAATAGTTTTTCCCCTTGCATTTGTACAAGGTGGACATCATCTGATAGCATGTGACATGCTGCTTTTTGCATGACATTGTATCTTGACATTTCGAACCATGAACCGTGCTACACAATGCAGGGCCCCCCATCTGCTGCCCTGCTGATATGAGTATTATCAGTATAATGCATATGCCTGGTGTATTTTGGGCTGATTTTACCGTCCTGTCCAGGCTTATAAATAGAAGCTGTGCTTTACTAGTAGATGTCCTGGTGAAGAGAGCACTTCATCTCAGCTGTCTCCAGAAAGATTTTGAGCTAATTGATAAGATAAACTGGTTTTAACTGGAATTCACACTAAGACTAGTGTAAATGAAGTGTATTGTCTAGCTCTGTGTTTCTTCGGGGACCACGTTTTTGCTCCCTCCCAGCTCCCTGCCAAGAAGTCCACATTATTGCTCCCTCCTGGAGCTGGAAGAGAGTAAAAACCTGGGCTGTCTGTGGATCCCCATGGACCGGATTGGGAAACACTGGTCTAGCTATTTATGTATGCTCAGAGAGGATTCGCATTCTGTCTTGCTCGCTTGTGGCACCGGGAGGATTTTATGCTCCCTCTCCCCACCTCCGTTGTCTGCTACATTATCGGTCGCTTCTTTCCATTTGTGCGCGGCATGATTGATTGTAACCCGAGATGTTAATAGAGTCAACACCGCCTGTCCTCCTAGCGCAGCAGGCAGCTGTAGATGTGGAGAACATGCTGAAATGAGCGCGCCTCTACTCTGACACTGACATTTCCCCCCCACCCCATTGAGGGTCTGTAAATGGTACACGAGGTCAAGGCACCCTGAACTAAAAGATACAACACTGACAGCAGCAGGGAGACTTGCTCTCAGCACAGTACAGAGAGAGGCTATCACCTCTACTTCCCCCAAGTCCTTCGCGATCCTGGAATCCACCCAGCTGGCCCCACTTATCCCTAATAGGGTAATCAGTCCAATCGGCCTCAGCTGGATTTTATTAATTGAGGTGTCTCTGGGAACAGGACTGGTAATCAATCACCAAGGCAACACAGAATCACAGGAACAGCTCCTGACGATATCTCCCTCTGGCTCACAACGTTTATGTACATTACAGTAATTTCTTTTTTCGTAATCATTTTTCAGTGTTCCATTAAATATAAAAACATACTTCTTATTGCTAGTTGCGCTGAACGCAGTCAGGTTGACTCTACGTTTCAGACAGCTAACCTTGTAGAATTGCAATAGCCACGCGAAAGGCTGTCTTACTGTAATTGCTTAGCAAGGCATTCTATACCAATACTTACAGAACTCTGAGTTTTACAGTAACCTATTTCTGCATCTGGGAATCTTTTCTTTTTTACCGGATCTTTCCGGGTTAATTACAGCAGCAGAGTTCCCCCCAGGCATGAACCAGCATCCCATAGTTCTGAGGTTGCAATAACAGCCATGCCTGCTTTACACTGAAAAAGTCACCGTAACATGTTATTCTCCATGGTGCTTACACGGTAACTGCAATGATGGCCTGTGTCTCCGCTGGCTATAAGAAAAATTCATTAGTAGCTTCGTCCTGACTTACAGGTGAGAGATAAGGTGCCCCTCTTTTTTTAATAAACAAATGTTTTCTCAGCAAGTCAGCAGATGAACTGAGAAAGCTTGTCTATAAGCCACAGTGGGGATACAGGCTCCATTGACAGAAGTGGTTAACAGTCGTTGCTCAGCCAGGCACCTCCTACAAATTGAATGTGGTGAAGTATTGAGAAGCGCCCTGTGTGCTGGGCAGAGAAGGGGATTTAATTATCCACATTAAAAAAGGAGCGGTAAAGCTCCTTAAATCCGGCGTCCGTCTGCAGCATGCATGCCAAACCAACAGGTCTGGCCCAACAAGAGGTGATTTAATTCGCCGGCTCTGTTTCGGTGGGCTTTCTTCACAGAAGGAGGCTCGACGTGGTTTATCTGAAGGCCACATTCCGGCCTATAAACCTGAAAAAACAGTATGGCCTTGCTCAAATGACAGAACAGAAAATATAAAGGAGAGACCTCATAAAGCAATACGGTATTTACATCACAGTATCTGCTGGTCATTTTGTCAAGATTACCTTTGCTGTTACCTCTCTTACCCCTCCTTGTTGTTTGGTGCAGAAAGGTGTCTGGTCAACCTTATAATCATCTCCTGCAGCTTCGGCTGTGATACTGAGGTCATGGTTCCTTTTATAGAGAAATTTGTCCCGCATAACCAATGTTGGTACATCATCTTGCAACATGTAATTCATCTGCCTCCTTATACTCTCCATCATCAGCCGCTTTGGCCTGCTAGCCGTGGCATCTGCAGTAGTACTGTGAACGTTTCTGCGATTTCCATTTATCGAGTGTTGAAAAGCTGAAAGAGATCAAGGGAGGCTTAAGTTACTAATAGTGTAGGTGGGTATTAGACATGCACATGGCGAATGGCGCAGCAGAGCAATATTTGTCAAACTTAAAGACACATCAGGAGGAACTTCAAAGTGTCCTCTCACTGGCCATACCCACGCGGATGGATAACGGGAAGCCGTTAATAAAACCACGGCTTTTTTCTTAGAACAGCGCCATTTCGAAGGCGATTATGCTCAGCTTTACCTGGTACTAGGAGCTTTTCCAGCTGAAAACAGAATAAAAGGTACACAGGTCAATCCTATACAATGAAATCACTTTATAGCAACAATGTATACTGTACAGAAAATAAATACAATAAGAAAACATGGATGTGGGTATAATTAGCACATTTTTCACAAAGGAAGCTTGTCGGCTGTGGCAAAACTGTCCGTTGATGGAGTTCCAACTGGGTGGGTCTGGAGCTAGCCGAGGAGGGCATGGGTGATGGTGCTCAGTGGAGATACCAAAGCCCAATTCTGCCTAGAATCCAGACCCGCCATCTTTAAATATCAGCACCGGACTGCAGGTGAAGTTCCATATTTTAATAGGAGCTACTGGGAAGATGAATGATAAGGACAGACCATGTGTTTCTCAGGGTCTTTCTTTGTTACGCTTGCATTTTCCTCATGAAAAATAGAATGGGTTATGGGCTCCATTCACAGCTCTTTGGTCGAATCTGAGTGAGACTGTAAAATCTAGAAGGTTCTAGAAGTTGTCATTGGTTCACATATTAGTTCACATATTTACCTGCAATGCATATATCTTGGGTCCCCAATTGTCTTCTCAGTGTGCGCTTGTTTCCCAATCCAGTCCTCAGGGACCCACAGAAGGTCCATATTTTTGCTCCTTACTGGGAGTTGGGAGGGAACAAAAATATGGACTGTTTGCAGTTCGCCAAAGAACGTATACAGAAACACTGGGTTACAGGGATGGTCATGGCTGCCCTCCCGCCCCCCCTGTGCTGACCCACCTGTGGCTCTACTGTGCTTCCAGAGGACCAGTTGCCTCCTGGGTTCCCCACCATTGACATGGGCCCCCAACTGAAGGTGGTGGAGCGGACACGCACGGCCACCATGCTGTGCGCTGCCAGTGGCAACCCCGACCCGGACATCTCCTGGTTCAAGGACTTCCTGCCCGTCAACACCAGCAACAACAATGGGCGTATCAAGCAGCTGCGCTCAGGTAGGGTGCCCCCGCCAACCCCCCCGCCCGCCTCCCGCCCCGGAGCGTCCCTCTGGTTTGCGTCCGTCTCCTTCGTTCTGCTTTGACGCGTGGGTATTGCCACTGCCCCCCTGTCCTTTAGTTTTTTTGTTTTTTTTTCTGTTTACCTGGCGTGTGCCGTCCCCGTCTCCGATGATGTCATGCCTCACGGGGTGCCGCGAGTGTGTGCGTGCACCTCCGGCGTGCGTGTGGGTCTGCGTGTGTATGCGCGCGTATCTGCATGTATGAATGTGTGTATATCCGTGTGTCTGCAGCTTTGTTGTACTACACATTGCTCACTGCTGTGACTGTCTTTTTTATTAGTTTTTTTCACCACTACTGCATTTTTGCAGTATTTGACGGATCCATTTTTTTTCTTTTATTTTTACTTTCTTCCTCTTCTTTTTTCATAAAAGAACAAATTTTCTGCATTGGGCTTCCTTCAGAACTCTTAAAAGCGCACCCGTGGTGTACTAACTATTCAACATACAAAATAAAAACCAGCAAATTGCCATTTAACTTAAGGAGTGAAATCAAGATGACTTATTTTGTTAAATACTTCTCAGTACTTCAGTCAAATAATTAGATGTTTGGATATTAACCTTACTGTCTAACTAATATATATTTTTTTTCTCAAACAAAATTAATGGGAACCATCTTGCCTCACATATACATCACTTTTTTCTCTAGTGGGATTTTCCTGACAATAAGTAGCCACAGTAGTGTGCCAGACTGCGTAACAGCTTACCCAGTCCTTCAGCTGTACCTGGATCTACTGTCCCTGCTTTTGGTGTAGATTCCAGCCTTTGCTTCTCCTTGCCAATGCCGTTTGCTACAGACTCCACCCACCAGCGGGGGGTGATGGTCCCGGCGCAGAGCCCCCTGTTGGCTGGTGGACTTTGTATCACCGTCTCCTTAATATCCCCCTTCCTCAGTTCCCCATTTTCAAAATTTTTCTCTGTATTTATGTCTCTGTAACTGCTTAAAATTAATAATAATAACATTACATCGTGCGCTCACTTAAATATAATATAGCTGGTGTCGTTTCCTGTGAAAATTTGTTAACTTTTCACTAGTAATGATACACAGAGTCTGAGCAATTTAATTTCCTGTCTTCCCAGAATCCTCAGCTTCTGAACTGTCCTGTGTTAAAACGTCTTGTTAATCTTCCTTTTGCTTGTTGTCGGCAGTACTGTGTAAATTAACCTTCTATTAATGTAAGAGTTCATTTAATCACATGTGACGTAGAGTATATAAAGCTTTATTCTGAAAACTCTGTGCCCAGTTCTAAAGGAATATAATAATATTTCTATGCTGTCTTTTTTCTTTCCGTATTTAAATCTCCAGAATCCTTTGGTAAGTGCTTAGTTCTGAAGCACACTTCACCCCCACTAATTTCCATGTTCAAGTTATTATTAAAATGCATGGCATGCATTTTACTAACAGTTAGCAGTCTCGAGTTACAGTTATAGCGGCACACTCTCACACAGATGTTGTCTTACTAGCTCCAGAAATACCTTTGTAAAGCACACATTGTTACCCAGATATAATCGAGTACCGGCCACAGCACCTCCTCACCCCCCACCCCCTCCACACGTTCCCCCACCTAAATAGCCAGTGTCTTCCAACCAGCCTCCACTTTTGTGGTGTTTATCTGACTCTCTCTCTCCCAAATTATAAGGCCGCAGCCATATATGTGCGCATTGTCAATCCAGTGTGCTGTAAAGATACGAGGTTCCCGTGGATGGGAGCTCTTTAGGGTTTAACTCAGGGTTGACAGAGGCTTCCAGTTTATACCAAGTCTCCTCTTCACATCCCGGCTCCTTAAAGGCCCGTGTCTGTTTAGTCTCCCCTCGGAAGCCATGCCAGTTTCCAAAATGGCTCCTCGTTTGTGAATCAACACTGTACAACTTGCTGTTTGACCTGCCAGTGCTACCTATGATAATCCTGTTTTGCCAATAGAGTAAATCAAGTTCTCTCTCTCTCCCTTCTAGTACCTTTATTTACGTACTCTGTGAAATCTAATTTGATTCTTCTTCCAAAGCCCCAGCATCTTTCTTCTCGTACTAACGCCTCTTCTTTCTAATCTTATTTGCATTCATATTATCCACCCAGGTGGTACGCCAATAAGAGGTAAGAGTGCTGAACTAATGTCCATAGAATGAAATATTTCATTCTTGCTGTCTACCCATCCTCTCCATCGTTGTCCTGTTACCCAAACAAATAAAAAACTCATTTAATCCCCGCCATCCTCAGTCCTTATTTTGAGCCCCTTCAGTTTATTGCATTGCCTCTTCATTTTGATCCTGCTCTTAATTTCTTCTTTGATTTTTTTTTTCCTTTTCCCCCCCTTTGGAGGTTTTTTATTTTTTTTTTATCTAAGTTGTGATATGCTTACAATGAACTGAAGAAGCATATCAATTTTTTCCCCCTCATTTTGCTTTTCTTTTTGGCCATAGCCCAGTCACAATGACTCATGTGTCCCTGTTTTTTGTCCAGCTAAAACAGCCCAGCATTTTGCTCCCCCCCCCCCCTTAGCTGTTCTTGTTCAGCACTGCGAGCCCAGGTGGTGTGGATTCACACAGGCATGCCGAAGACAACATCGCCTTTCCTCTGCTTCTTGTCCATTTTTTTTTAACCCCCCCCCAACAAAGTAATGTCTCACTTTGCTTTCCTTTTTTCTTCCATCTGTTTTCTTTCCTCTAACTTCTCCAAAAAAAGCCCAAACAACTACTTTTTTGATAAAGTTTCTACGGTGCTTTTTTCTTCCACCTTTTTTCTTCTTCCTCTTCTTCTTCTATTCTTTTTCTTCTGCTTTTTCTGGGGTGAGGGGGCACTACCCTTTTTGACTCTTTTTACTCTTCAGGGTTTCGGTATCGGATAAATGATGAGTGTGTGCAGGGCCATCGGGTGTCTCCTGTTCATTTTTGGTCATTTTTGCCCGTGTGCCTGGAGCGGCGGAGCGGTTTGGCGCGCGTGACGTTTTTCCTGGGTTTCGTGACACCGCACTGCTGATCCCGTTGGTGGATTTTCACGGGTGTCCCTTTCAGCTGTGGCAGCGGTCATGTGCATTTCTTGCGGGCTCAGGCCGCCATTTTGAATTTTGCTTTCTAATACAATTGCATTTTATTTTTCAGCTAAGGGTTGTCTGGAGGTTGTGAGTTTGTCCCGGAAGGCGGTTCTTGTTCTTGGGGAGATTTGCATGTGGAACGTTTTGAGATTGACGGTGATATTTTGTTTGAATTAATCACTGTGCTTATTTGTTTTTCTTTTTTCTTTTTCTTATATCGAAGCAGCATTTTCTTTTTTTCCCCCTTTTTTAATAAACGCTGCATTTTTTTCAACGGCTTCTGTTAGATGAAGTCATAGAATCTCCCACTTACGGTACATTTCAATGTAAAATTGTGCTAAAACCCCATAGCCTTGGTTTATTTTTAACTGTTCCCCCTTGTTATGCTGCTTTTGTATATTGTAATCCTCTTTTGTTTATTCCATGCTTCCTTTGAAGCAGTTCCACCCATTTCCATATTGACCAGTCCAGTGAATTTGTTGTATATCCCAGGGCTTGCACCTGCCTCTACCCAGAACCCCCTCAATATGTTATTTACGTTTTAAGGCAATGTAAAACATCCTTTGCAGTTGAACGTTTCTCTGTGTATCCATTGGATTTTAAAGCATGGTTATCCTCACAAAACCAAAGGTAGTAAAGGTGGTTATCTTCACTCAGTGCTTAATCCAGTGTTTCCCCTGCTATTTATCTTCCGAATCACGGTACCTGGCTGAAATTAAGTTGCCAGACCCAAGTGCTCAGTGTGCAGAATGGCTGATTATTACGGAACAGAGTTTTCAGAATTGAATTCCAGCAATACATATGAACAGCTCTGAGGACATATTCATAGACATTTGTGGAAGTTAATATTGGAAAAAGCAAAGAAGTTGCTGAAAAATACAGTAATTGAAAAGCATAGTAATGGTGGGGGATGCACTGTTACCTTATTCAGTCGAGAGATACTGACTTGTTCAGGCTGTCACTGATAGAAGTGTCACGTCCTTATTACTTGGAATGTAACACACACCTTTGTGACATGAAGACACAGCTCTGCTTTGTAGTTGATGACATCAGCTCACGTGAAACTGCACAGATCATGCTTGCCGGAAGCTGTCCATGATAGTCGGGGGCCTTGCACGGGTGGTAGTCCCCTTTCTGGTCAGGTTACCCGCGCTGGATGAGAGACTCGTGTACCTAGTGCCATGATAGGAGCCACTGTACACATGCCTGCCATTGCAATCAGCAAAGCGTTTGACTGTCGCGACCAACCCCAATGCCCTTCATAACCCATTGTCTTGTTTTTTTTTTTTGTGCCACCAAAACTTTCATCCCGCTCAGGTGCCCTCCAGATCGAGCAGAGCGAAGAGTCCGACCAGGGGAAGTATGAGTGTGTGGCCACCAATAGTGATGGCACCCGCTATTCTGCCCCGGCCAACCTATATGTCAGAGGTAGGGGACAATGAGAAACACTCCCTGAGCCTACTGAGGGGGAAACATCAATAGTAAATCTCACCCAGGTGGGGCTCTGTGATGTAATGTCTAAAAAACTGAATGAACTGGAATAACAATGATGTATTTGAGCCCAAAGCCTTCTGTCTTGTTTGGGTTCGTAAGTATGGCGCGTCCCTCCCTTACTGCCTTCTTACTTTGACTCAGATTTGTGTTTTCTGTTCGAGTCCCTGTTTGCTTTTAATTTTTGGCCTGGTTTTCCTGATGCCTTTCCTAACTGGAATGATCCAGGTGCTTGGTGTGTGACTAATTGCCTCTTCCAACTGGATTAGCGAGGGTTTGGTGGACCAGCCTGGTCACCAGCCCCCTGCCCATACCGCAGTGAAGCACATTTTAACTGCTCTCTCGATGTCTGTTCCTCTTTTCTTGTTGAGCTTCAGAATGGTGTCTTTCTTCAGAATCCCTGTTATAGAACATTCTTTAAAATGCTAACATTCTTCAAAATAAGCTGCAGGCAAATATTTCAACTTTATGTCATTGAAAATATATTGCAGTTAGCACAGCAGCTAATTAGTAGGCAAAAGAAAATTATCTATACTGTATTATTATTATTATTATTATTATTATTATTAACATCTCAATTTTAATCTACATGCTAAAGAGGTAGCAGCAATGGGACTCCACTGAGTCTTTAAAAATTCACAGCCTATTACTGAAAATTAGTAATATAATTTAAGTATGAAATGGTAAACTTCTAGTTCTTTTTAACAGGGGCTATAAAAATTATGAGCGTTAAACCTGAACGTAATGACCCTATAAGATATGACATTGTCCCAGTCAGAGAAATTATAGTGTGCCTTGCCAAGGACCCTACTATGATGCAGCACACAGGTACATATTCTCTGTGGTTTGTTCTTATCTTTTAATACCGAACTCATTCATCCATTTATTATCCTTTTAGCTTTATTCAGTTAGCATTGGGTTTCTTATTAAAAATTAAGAATGAACCATAGTTAGAAGATTTTAATATGCTCTGTCACTTTCCCTGAAGCTGTGGATTTGGGATGGTGTAATACTTTATAGGTTATTGCCTACGCATTTTCCATGAGGTTAATAGACATGATTTATTTTCTACCCTGTAATGTTTACAGTTTAAGATCATTTATCAGGTATTTGATTCTGCCAGAACTTAATGGGAGATGCAGCTTTTTGTCAGGTGACCGGAGGGCTTCGAAGAGAACTAGCAGAGATGTTTCAAGTAGCTGTTTAACGCCTTGATATGGCCTTTTTACTCTCTGTGTTTCCCTTGTTTTTCTCCTTTCCTCATTTCATTGTGTTCTGCATCAATCCCCTACTTCCCCAGAGCTGCGAGAAGGTTGGTGTGTTTTTACTTTTTAACCTTACTGAAAAAAGATCAGCAACAACAGCAGAAGCAGCTACGAGAAAAAAGACACAAATTCTAAAGACACAATTAGCCAGAGAATACTAATGAAATGAAAGTAGCTGCATCGCGTGCCTGTTTCGTTTCGGTGTCTTTGTTTCTGTTATTGATAGTCTTATTCTTTGGCCCGGTCGCTGTCCTGCCCTCTGTTGAGAATGCCCTGGTTGTGTGCAGTGCTTGGTTGTCCAAAAAAGTGGTGCATGTCAGGAGAGAATGCGCATTTCGGCTGCATGTCGGCCTGCTTATGCTCAAGCCGCTTAAACCTTCATCTGCCAATCCCCCGCCCACCACCCCCCACCCTGCCCC
>JAAGVU020000015.1:10454961-10474875 GCA_011763525.2 Mormyrus iriodes | reverse complement strand
TATAATACTTCATAAGCTCCAATGAAGCTCTCATCTATAATGCACTATAGATACCTTCATAATGCATTATAATGGTCGGTATAAGAATCAAGGAAGTTTTGTTCTGCATTATAAAGGTATCTATAGTCCTTATAGATGAGAGCTTCATAAAGCAGTCATAATGCACAAAAACATGGCCTTTTGCTACCTTTTTATAATTATACATCCCCATGTTTATAATGCTTTATGAATGCATTATAATGTGTTCTGAATGTGGTCATAGATTCTTATAGACACGGCATTCAGAAAGTGTTACCAAAAAGGATTAAAAGGGTTAATCTCTCAAACACATAGTGACTGAGACCAGTTTTTCAGAGCTCGGCTGAACAAGTCAATCAGTAATCAATTATGTGCAGTCTTGGGTATCCAGGGTTTCCGCAATGTCAGTATTTTTGGTGGCTGTTTTGTTTGTCATTTATATTATGTTTTGTGATCACAATAATTCTGTAATGGCCATAAATACAATTACCCATCCAAGAAAACTGCTTCATGCATTGTAATAGAGTATAAAGCTAAGCCATTTGCTCTCTTGATGCCTCAGTTAGGCAGGTTTTCTGCCCATTAGCTGTTCCACTAAGGATATTTATCATATCACGCATCTCCCTTTTGCCTGTTTGTTTACCCTTCACATATTTAGAATGGCAGTGCTGTTAACGTATGCTTGCTCTTAGACCTGTCATTGTACAATTTACAATTTGTTGTGGCTTCCTCACATCCTCCTTCAAAACAAACGGGATGAAGGTAAAGACACTGATGTAATAGTAACTGATGTAACACCTCTTCAGCTGCCACTGTCTTTCTTTTGACAGAGCCCATTTTTATATTGCCAAACAGACAACTTCACCATCTGTCTTTAAGACCTTGAACATCAGTCTCTATGGAGATTACAGAGCAACCAATCAGCTTTGAGCTTTCAAACCTGCAAGTGAATGGCTTCATTTCGGATTAACCCATAAGAAGCCGGACCCATTTCCCCTTAAAGGAAAATTATGGGGAATATAAAACAGACGAAATGGACCACACAGAACACATTTCTAATTTGTTTTTTAAATTCTGACCTGTAAAAACGAACCTGTCACTTTGGGGCCTAATGAGGTAAAGTCAAGGATAAAGTTGCGTGAGAAAGTTTCCAGGACATTTAAAGTCGTGATGACACCTGTGTCACAGTGGCTTCTTATGGGTTAAAAATGTATCCATCCATGTATCTTATAATCACTTATCTTGGCCAGGGTCACCAGATAAATTAAAAGTTTCGAATGTAAATGTTTGGTTTGTGAATTTCTTTAAAGAATGTGATGATTAAAACAGGACCGGTCTGTTATTATTCAGCTTGACAAACAGTGATGATGCTGATTATGATGATGCTTATTACTGTTGTTGTTGATTTTGTAAAAGGTCATCGGTCATTCATAGTGTTATTTAATCTGATGGTTTATTAACTTATTTTTTTAAACATTGTTTCTAGTTCCGTCTCAGCCTACTGACTTCAAAGCGGAAGCCAAATCTGAAACAAGTATCCTGTTGTCATGGATACCCCCAACGCAGAATGGTCAAGACAATCAAATCATTGGATATGAACTTATTTACAGGAAAGGAGATGAAAAAGAGGAGGTAACTACCCATGTTTGAGTTACTCATCTTTTAATTGAACCAGCTGTTGGACAAAGTCAACTGCTTGAGTGCTTATGCAAACGATGGATAATCTGTTAGTTGTACACATTCTGGAAAGTGCCATAGAGGCACGATGTAATCGGTGACTGATCCGTAACCCATTTTTACCTTTCAGAAACGCATCAGCTTTGAGCCCACCACCACCTATCTGCTTAAGGACCTGAAGCCTTTCTCCACATACACCTTCCTGCTTGCTGCTCGCAGTAAGCTAGGCATAGGCGCCTACACCAATGAAATCTCTGCCGAGACTCCCCAAACACGTAGGTCTCCTTCCGTCTCTCTGAGTTGGGTTTTCCCTCTTTAATTCCAATTGCAAGATAAAAAGAATGTTCCGTTTTCAGATTATTCTTTAGCGACATCCACCACATGCTTCTCATATTCTGATAAGCCAGAGGTGGATAGTTCAGTTCCAGAGAGTAAAAATCCAGACCAAAATTGTGCTTCAACCAACCAGTTGAGTATAACGAGTCACAGTCACAGAATACTCATCTGGTTGGTTGAAACAAAGCATTTGGATGTTTGCTCTCACTGAAGTTCCAGACCATTTACAAGAAGAATGTCCACTTTGAAAACGGAACTGTTCGATAGGCCAGATCTGCTATTTTGCATAATCTTTATGCACAACAGTAGTATGCATAAACCTGACCTGAGCACGCACCCCTGTAGTGTGAAAGGATTGCGTGGACAGGGTTTCCAGTGGTCTACCTTTGAAGTCAACGGACAAGGTTATGCAGTTTACAGGAATAGTTCTTACGCTGCACCTTTGAAGTTTAAAGTTTGATAATGCAACCCAATAAGCCCAAGAAAAAAGCTTGAATTATTCATTTGAACTTCTAAAGTTATTCAGTCGCATCTCATTTGAACAGAAAAGTGTGTTCACACAATATGGGACAACTTGTCTGTTGACATTCAAGGGCTGTTCCTATATTCATTTGAATGCTGTGATTGAGTTTTCGAAGAACATTAGAAAGCATAAATAGCTTCTGTTAGGGTCATTGAGCCTCTCCCCACAGTATTATCCAGGGTCCTTTTACTCAAAAACATGTAAAAGAGACGGTAGTCTTTGTTCAAGCCAGAAAGCTCAAACACAAGCATCATTCAAGACAGAGCAGTGTCGGAGTTTGGTCTTGATGCTGACCTCAGATTTATTCCATTAAAAACCAGTTGTTTTTCCTAATGAAAAATTCAAGCATGCAAACTTGATTCGGTCATACACTCAAGGACAACTTCCAAAATACAGCATTAACCGTGCCGGGGAATGGCTCTCTTTACACTTTTGGAGTTTGTCCCTATAAACCTGAGGTCTGAGAAAAGAACTATATAGAAGGGAGGTAGGTATGAGAACAGTCCAGAGCTAATGTGAAAGAAAGGTAACCAAGACAGCATTTTGCATGTCAATATGTGAAGAAACCTTTGAAAAATTAGTCCTGTGTTTTTCAAATGCTTATTGTTGTGCACTGTGATCAGGCTTTTACCTCAAACCAACAGGCTTCGGAAAGGTTGGTGAGCAAACCAATATTTTACACTTTGATAAATATGACACATCAACCTTTATTTTTTGGATTGATGGTAATTGCTTGTAAATGTTTAGGGAAAAGAATGTATGTGTAGTTCTAGAATTTTACATTGTATATGTTGAGTCTTTGAAGTAGAATTAAATAATTAAACAACGTGATTGAAGCAAGACCGCTGAAGTGTTAAGGCACTGAGAATGGAAACCGTTTGTTTGAAATCAATGTATGAAATCAAACATAGGGCATTAGCAGATACGTATATTGCAGTTTAAACAACAAAGGTAGGTTGTATGTTGTAAAGGTGTCGTTTTGCCACATTAATTTCCCTTTGCATTTCATTACTGCATTGTGCTTGTTGTTTTTTAAGTTGAACCCCATTTCTAGGGCAATCTTATTTTTTTTGTCACCTCAAAACGATAAACCTTATTGATTTTCTGTTCCATTTGTTTGCAAACATTTTTGTCCTTATATTTCATTTTCATTTTATTTTTTTTTCTTTGTTTGTTTTTATCATCATCCAAAAATCCTGTGTTACTTCAACCTGCCTCCCAACTCTACGAAACAAACAAATAAACCAAACAAATGTCCAATCAAATCGTTTCAACGAAAATCCCACCCCCCCTCACAATACTCTACAATCAGTGCCCTCAGCACCTCCCCAAGATGTTAAATGCTCTAGCCCCAGTTCTACGAGCATCCTGGTAAGTTGGAGACCGCCACCAGTGGAGTTACAGAATGGAATTATAACCAAGTACTCCATCAAGTACGCCGCCATGGAAGCAGAGGACACATCCACCCGCCAAATCTCAGACCTGCCTCCGGAAAGCTCTCAGTATCTCTTGGAGAACTTGGAAAAATGGACTGAGTACCGCGTGACTGTGAGTGCCCACACGGATGTCGGCCCAGGCCCTGAAAGTTCAGCACAGTTCACCCGCACCGACGAGGATGGTACGTTCCGCCAGCTGCTGCTACTGACTGCTACTTGTTGTGGCCCCTGGAGCTTCAGCCTCTAATACCTCCTAGCCTGCGCCTATCCAACCCCCCCCCCCTACTTTTTCCTGCTCTTAACTTCTCCCAACTTCTGGTGCTGTTTTTGCGATCCTTTTGAGCCCAGATCACTAACCTGGACCCCTCCTCCTTTTTAGCTTTTAGCTTTGGCAGATTTTTTTTTACATGATTTTGACGATATACTGACTTCTTTAAAGCTTTTTTTCCCCCGTATCTGATTCCTAACAAGTAAAACTTTGATGTTTTAAGTTTTTTCTTTTTTTTTTTTGCTGTTAAGATGGTATTGGCCTTTTTCTTCGCTCCCAACTGTCATTTAAAACAAATCAAATAATTTTTTTAAACAAAAATTGTGAATCACAGAATATCGCTTTTATTTTTATGAACTCAGGCAAAGCCATGTTAGACAGTGGGACACACAAGATGGAAAGCTAGCTGTTTTTGGGCCACGGCTAACATTTTTTTCTTTTCAAATTTTTTATTTTAATTTTTCAAACAGTTCATGGCCAAATTCTTTCTGGATGCTTCAGCCACTGAAGCATCTATTTTGGCTCTTTCTTGTTTTTATTTTTTTGTTTTTTAACAGTTACATTTTCTATTCCATATTTTGAATCCACAACTTCCATTTTTTAATGTCTTTCAGAACGTTAGGTCAGATGCTTACCGGGGTTGATTTTTCTTCTCCTTGCCATCATTGAAATATTGATGTCGTTCGATACTTGTGATGCTACCCTTTTAATACTTTTTTCGTTTTTCTTTTCCGAACTCGACTCACCGGAGTAGGCCTGGAGGAGGTGGTCTCTGTGATCTTGACCTATTGTTTTATCCCATGGTGTTCTTCCAGTTCCCAGCGGTCCCCCTCGCAAAGTCGAGGTGGAGGCCATCAACTCCTCATCCATTAAGGTGGTCTGGCGTTCGCCGGTGCCCACCAGGCAACACGGCCAGATCCGAGGCTACCAGGTCCATTATGTCAAGATGTTAAACGCAGAACCCATCGGACAGCCGCTCATCAAGGACATCCTGATCGACGACGCTCAGGTAATCAGTTGCCTGCTCCCGCTCTTTGATCTTCTTGATCTTCCTCATCCACCTTGATTCAAAGACTGCTAGGAACACGTTCATTGTTGCACTAGCTATGATGCAATTATAATTATTTTCCTTGATTTTTGCCAATTGCAGCTTCTCTACTTAGTTGCAACGTTACCTGAAAAATATGGAAATCTAAGAATGAATTGTCTACTAATCATTCTTGTATGTTTGGCTCACATGCTGTTCAGGGGTCTCCCTCAGCTAAAGCGGCCTGTGAAGCTGTTGTGTGTGTATATATCAGAAGCGCCTTTTACTTTCAGACTGTGTGGTTTGACTTTACTTAGGCCTATTTTCTCTCCTTTCTGTCCCCGTCTTCATCGTAATCAGTGGGAGTCCGATGATTCATTTGAACATGTGAGTAAATATGTAATTGCCATTTCACTGCAGTCTATAACTATGCGTGGGTGAATCATGTTTTTGTTCAAATGATTTGCTTCTTTCGTAATTACTTGTACTTTTTTCCACGCATTTATCCCTCGATCTGTCTTTTACCCTCACATCCTGATCGGGGTTACAGGGGGAGGGGCTACAGGTGTAGAGGCTACTACTGTCTAGTCAGAATTCACTCTCCCTTACCTATACTCATGCGCATAAGTGTTGGCCGGTTGCGCATACTCAAAGTATATATCAGCACAGGCTTTCAGAGTGTGTTTCAGAGGTCAGAATAAAGAGACCTGCTTTTTGGCACTCAACTTTTGTTGCCTGCCTCTTTCCTTCTTCGCCGCACCGCTCCTCCACACAGGCCTCTACTTCATTCATATTTACAGTTGCATGTTTTGGACTTTTCAGTCACCAATTCTGATGCTTTGGTTAAAGGTTTGACTAATAAATTGGCTTTCTTTTCAATAATAAGTTGAAGAAAACACATCCCAGTAGTTTGGAACCATTTTCATAGCTATTAAAAGCATGGATTTGGCACGCAATTATACATCCAAGGCCACAGCACTGTAATTATTTTAAAACATTTCAGTGTGACACCGTGACATAAAATGTAAGTCGGTGTTGGGTTGGATGTTGTAGCCTTTGGATGGGAATGAATGGTCTCACTGTTAAGCTAGTTGACATAACGCTCAAGCCGCTTGTTTGAAGTGAGGTCATGTGGCCAGCCACTGTCCTCTCCGATCTCACGGCCTTGGCTGATGCAAGGAGCCTTATTAGCTGTTTTTCTTTAATAATCTCGCCAATTACTCACTTTCGGAGGAAGGAATTTTTCTCTAAGTCCACCGTGATCTAACACCATTCCTGTCTTAAAAATGCAAAATACTGGAGCGGGACATAGCAGCAGTTGTATGAAAACGGCCAATGTGTTCTCAAATGCTCATTTTTTTTGACATGGGATTGCTTTTCTACATCTGTTATTGAAAGATTTCATTTCCCTCTAGTGCACTTGGCGAGATGGGGGTCTTTGTGGGAAAGTTCTCCATTCTTCTCTCGACATGGTTCAGTGAAGAACCTCTGTTTGCGGTTCTGTCTCCAGGAGATGGTCCTTACGGACCTACAGGCTGAAACAACATACTCTGTTGCCGTGGCGGCGTACACCACGAAAGGGGATGGCGCGCGCAGCAAGGCGAAGCTGGTGTCCACGACCGGCGCTGGTAAACCCATTACGCATTATTCACCGTTGTATCGAGCTGGGCCATATGTTTCCCATCACCAGAAATGTACCGCGGCGATTTGTAAACGTGTGAAATTGTATGTACTGCAACACAAAGCAGACCTTTGCCCCAGAGCCATTATATGTGAAAACTCCTAATTGGCTGCTCGCTTATGAGACCCACTGTAACTCTGCTCACCCACCAGTTTGACTGGCCTGTGTGCCTGGATCGAATACTTCATGAAGGAAGTATTTGTGTGTAAATGAGGTGAAATGGTATTTTCTTTTTCTTTTGCATTTAAACACCTAAATTGTGTTGTGCATTTGTACGACTATCCATATTTTATAATACAGACGCCCCCCGGGTTATGATGGGGTTACGTTCCGAAAAAGGTGAAAATATCGTAAGGCGAAAATGCATTTTAATACAGTACACCTAACCTAGCAAACATCATAGCCTAGCATAGCCTACCTTAAACATGCTTAGAACACTTACATTAGCCTACAGTTGGGCAAAATCATTAAACAAAGCCTTTTTTATATTAAAATATTGAATATCTCATGTAATTTATTGAATAATGAACGGAAAGTGAAAGACATTCACCCCTCGTAAGGTCGGAATATCGTAACCCGGGGAGTGTCTGTGCATGTAAATATTATATCTGGTGTCTCATTCCAAACCGCCCTGCGTCGGGTTACGCGAGAGGAAGTTTAAGATGACGCATTCTCTGAGAAGCCAATCTGTTGGGTTTCAGATGAATCTGACAGAAAATTAATTTTAAAGCTCCGCTAAAATGGACTCTAACGTGCGTCAGGGACTCGGTGAGGCTCTGCGTTAATGGTTATTTGTGGAGTTTCCCCTGGAATGTTCTGGCCTCTTCCCTTCCAGTTCCAGAGAAGCCAAAACTCATGGTGAGCCCAACCAACATGGGCACAGCCCTCCTCCAGTGGCACCCGCCGACGCTGACGCACGGCCCCCTACAAGGCTACCGCCTGCGTTTCGGCCGCAAGGACGTCGAGCCCCTCACGGTCATCGAGTTTCCCGAGAGGGAGAACCACTACACCACCCGGGAGATCCACAAAGGCGCGTCCTACACCTTTCGCTTGTCTGCCCGCAACAAAGTGGGCTTCGGTGAAGAGACAGTGAAGGAGATCTCCACCCCAGAGGACCTGCCCAACGGGTACCCTCGGGGCATCCGGGCTGAGAGCACCACAGCCACCACCATCCAGGTTAGCTGGGAGCCTCTGGAGCTCAGCGAGCGCAATGGCAACATCATCAAGTATGCGCTGCAGTACAAAGACATCAACAGCCCCAGGAGTCCCACAGAGCTCTTCATCACCGCCCCAGAGTCCACCATCACCTTGGATGGCCTGAAGGCCGACACCACATACGATATCAAAATGTGTGCATTCACCAGCAAGGGTCCCGGCCCCTATAGCCCCAGTGTCCAATTCAGGACACAGCCACTGGATCAAGGTAGGAGCTCCTCCCTCCAAGCGATCTCAGCGAATCACGTAGGTTTGGAGGCGGGGCTTTCATCTTTGTGTGTATGTAGCTACAGTCACGGTTAATAAGGTACAGTATTTATGTAGCCATCGCCCCCATCTGGCCACGGGGGGTAAAAGCGAGGTGAGTAAAGAGGGTCGTTGCCTGGTAACAGGTAAGGTAAACAATGGGATGCAGCCTCTTAAAGTCACGGTATTTCAGGCTTCTGACGGTCAGGTAAGCTTCCCTCATGATTTCCACAGGGCAGGGGTTGCATGGATGTGGAGGTCTTGGGGGGGAGGGGGGTGTCTGTGATGTATCTAAATCATCTGCGTTGCCTTTTTTTAGCAGTGTTTGCAAAAAATTTTCACGTGAAAGCTGCCATGAAGACGTCCGTACTGCTAACATGGGAGATTCCAGAAAGTTATAATCCTGCCCAACCCTTCACCGTAAGAATAACTCTATAGCCAAGCATGCATATGATTCTGTATGACTCAGTATGATTATTCCATCATCTGAGTACTTATCACAACTATGGAACAGTACAGGGCCATGGGAATGTATGCTTATATCTGATGTTCAACGTTTTCACTGAATTGTAACATATTAAATGATACGTAGAGCAAATTTTATTTGCGTTGAATTTTTCATAGTCTGGTTGCCTCATTCTGCAGAAACGTTTCTTTAATTCAGTGGTTAGGTGAGGAATTCAGCAGTGACAGTACCTTTATGCCACGTGTATTCCGTGTTGAACACATGACTGCAAATTACATTTAAAAATACAGAGGTCTCAACATGCATTCCATTTGTTGGGTGTGACATGACATGGGACGTGATATGGGTCAGCATTTTGCTCTACGGGATACACACCTTATATTTGTAATTAAACGGTTTCAGATTTTATTTGTAACGTAACATATGTGCTTTATGTGGCGATGGAGTTTTGTGCAAAACATTAGGAGGGAATGTATAACACTGATGTTATGCAAATTGCATTGTTGTATGAGGACCCAGAAAGACACTTGTAGGTAGAAAACGTGTAAGTGTAGCCATGCGTGACCAATGACACTAATGCTAATGAAGCCGTTGTGGCGTGTCCACAGATCCTGTATGACAATGGGCAGAGCGTGGAGGTGGACGGCAAGCTGACCCAGAAGCTTATCACCAACCTGCAACCCGAGACGCAGTACTCCTTCCTGCTGACGAACCGTGGGAACAGCGCCGGTGGTCTGCAACACCGTGTGTCCACCATGACGGCGCCGGACGTGCTGCGCACCAAGCCCTACCTGGTTAGCAAGACCAACTCGGACGGCATGGTGACAGTGGAGCTGCCATCGGTGCAAACCACCGAGAAAGTCAGGTGAGTGCAGTGGGCTGGGGCAGGGCTGGGCTGGGCTGGGCTGGGCTGGGCTGGGCCCTTGGACATCACACAGATGAGCAAGTGAATGCAAGTCAGTTCTCCCAGAATTTTATATAATTTTCATAATGACTTCAGGCTGTCGAAGGAAACCCACGAGAGCCTGCGGCCTCCACACACAGAGCAGAGGCAGAAATCAAACCCCAACATCGAATGCATATAGCAACAGTGCAACTTACTGTATATTATTCTGATCAGAAGGTCATTGGTTCAAATCTCGTGGAGTGATTTTTCCATTGGGCCCTTGTCTGATTCTGCTTTCTGAATTGTATATCACTTCAGATAAAAACGAGTGAAAAATAAAATAAATGAAATGTAACTGAGCCACTATTCCACCCCTGCCTTTCCGTAATCTAGTAACGTTTGTTGACGTTTTTCACAGGTAACACACACTCATGTTGAATCTTCTGCTGAGCACAATTTATTCATTATCCAATAATCTCTTCACCTGCTTGCATTCTTGAATTTGTTTTGAAAGACTTTCCGACTGCCCCAGTTTCCCAGTAATGAAATCCACCAATACACACAGAGTAATGGGTCATTAGAGTTGTCCACGGCCGGCTAACGTTGCCTGAAAATGGTCTTTGAGTGTGAGCCGCTACTTCAAACAGTTCCCTGTTTGATCCCCGCAGCCGCCCCGGAGTGGCGCGTTTGCGACCCCTGCAAGGGGCCAGGCTAATTAGCTTCACATTACCTTACAGCATTGACTCCAAGACCCAACCGCCTGCACAGCACTCAGCCAGGGGCCCGAACCCAGCCGGGGTTATTATCTTAATGCGGCTCAATATGCGGGAATGCCTTCTGTTTCATCTCACTTAGAGATGCCTAATTATCCTGGGGGGCTGTGGCAAGGTGCGACAGTCCACTCAGGTCTGCTGATCACGCTTCAGTTAAGTCCAAACATGATGGGAATGAAATCACTGCAATGAAATAAAAACCGCTATGAATTTTCTTGTTCACTAAATAGTCATATTTGTTGTTTAGCTGTTTTCCCATTCCTGGGTCTTCTGGGCAAAAAACAGAGATGAGAAGCATTAGTAATGGCAAAATAACATTCTTCTGTCAGTGTTGGACAATGTTTCTCAACCCAATAGTCAGGGTCCCCCAGACAGTCCACTTTTTTGCTCCCTCCCAGCTCTCAACGCACCATACCAGATTTTCTGTGTTCTTGATTGGCTAAAAGCTGAGACGGAGGAGAAATGTGTACTGTCTGGGGCGGTCCCCGGGTACCGGTTTGATAAACATTGGTCTAGCAGATTTAGAAACACCGCCCTATGCCTCGCACAGCACTGAGCTGGTGTTTCTGTTTGTGCCCCCATGTGGTCCACAGGGGATACTACATCGTGGTGGTGCCCCTGAAGAAGCAGCGCCCCGGGAAGTTCCTCAAGCCCTGGGACAGCCCCGACGAGATGAATCTGCAGGAGGTACACTGGCCGCTGGCTCACACCGCGCATGGATGGGGGAGGGGTGAATTCAGGGCTGAAGGAAGCACTCTGCATCAGCCATGTGGAACGAGCATGTTAATGGTCGATGAATGGCTCGCCAGCCCCTGCCACCCCACCCCCACCCCCGTTTACATGGAAATGAAGGAGAATGTTGAATTCGCCACCAGGCGGGAAACATGTCATCCCCGCTAACAGTAGCAATTACCGTAGGGTCTTCTAGCATGGCACTGGATTTTCTCCATATTTAGGGCTTATCGTCCCCGAAACAAGCACGGTAACAGCTGTAGCTCACATCACTTTTTTTTTTCGGTAGTGTGACGATGAGCTGCACCTTCACTTAAACAGGCTCTGACGCAGCGCCTGGAGTGCCTGCACCAGGAGATACTTCATTGAGTTGGGGAATTCCTAGGAGATGCATCATCTCCTGAGATGTTCTCCAGGGGTACCACACCTTTTCATCGGCACTCTACCATCCAGTTGTCTTTCCCTGCCCAGCACATTTCATGCAGAGTCTATGGTCACTACCGTGGCAGACTTAGAGTCCAGTTAATCCACCGTAGACACGGAGAGGAGAATTTTAATAAAGGACAACCCGCGAAGCGTTAATCTGTGTAATGGTTTTGTTAGGGACGTCGCTTGAATTATTAATATCTGTCTCTGAAAGGTGTTCTTTGTTCAGCATGACTTGTAATGCCCTCATGTTCTTGTAATAACAACGCACACCAGTGGCACGGACGATATTCACAGGGATATTAGCAAGATCCTGCAAGTCGAATGATAGATATATCCACCAGTGTTTTTTTCAGAAGATCTTTTGGACAAAACACGGCCATATTATTGTCTAATTACCAGTCCAGACTGTATCTACTTTCCTGAGATGAATACCAAGGCTGCCTCCCGACCGCCCTGAACCATTTCACACCATTCTTCTCAGTGGAAGCTGTGCTGTATTTTACCAGTTGTCATAAGGATTTTTATATTGGCCACACAGAAGTCAAGCACTGCATGGCTGGCCACTGCAGTATCACTCCCTCCAGCCTGTTAAGGAGTCTGCAGACGGCTACTAGCCAGAAGAGAGTGTATTACTCTCCAGCAGTCAGTAGCACTCTTGTGTGGCCTGCATTGTGTGAAGAAAGTGATTATCCAGCAAGGCATATATGGATGAAGTGCACTACCTGGCTAGTGTACAGACAGACTTGAGGTCAGGTCCGCTGTGAACTCTGAGACATCCTGTGTCGGACGTTAAATTATTTATGACACAGGTGCATTCTCTCTAACATTCACACTTGGTCTCTTTCGCATACACCTTGAAGATCTCTGCCTGGGTTTTGTGCAGTGCTGCACAGCTGAGAGCTGCGGCCTTTGCTAAACCGATAGCTATCCTCAGGGGTGGAAAGTTCAGGTGCAGAAAGTAGAAATCCAGACCAAGATTTTGTTTCAACCAACCAGTTGAGTATAAAGAGTCACAGTAACAGAGTAGCTACTCTGTTACTGTGACTCTTTATACTCAACTGGTTGGTTAAAACAAAATCTTGGTCTGGATTTCTACTTTTTGGACCTGAACATTCCACCTCTGGCTGTCCTTCCCCTTCCGCAATGACAGTGCTGTGCGTAGAGGTTTCCCAGTAGCTGGATAATGACCCTTAAGCTTCTAGATACTCGTGAAACTCAGCCACTCGACGTCTCAGGCTACTTTACTTTTCTGAGAATAGTAAGGCTCTGTGATTATGTTTTAGAGTGGTGAACGGCCAGTTGCAGAGGGTTAAGGTAACAGCTCATCTTGACCTTAATCTATTTTTAGTTCAGTTCGCCGTGTAAGTAGAACCAAGAGCTAAGTTGATCTCATCCCTCATTCAAGAAAATGGGAAAAAGAACCGCAAATATCCCTCGGGGTGTGTGTACGCAGTGGCGGTCTCAGCGGGAGGGGTGAAGATGTTTTATGTGTTTCATCGTGATTATGGTGATATCAGCCGACCGCAGAGGAAAGTTCCGACCGTCTTTGCCCTTTTAAGTGCAGTGGAGGGTCAGGCAGCATAGCAGGGCGAAATTGATTAAAATTACAGTCGCAGCAGCTTGCCAAATATTCTCGGGGGTAAAAAAAGAAGCACAAAGATGAGATAGCTGACATTCCTGATAACTGGAGAATGTAACACGTGGTGGAACTGGGGCAGGGGGCGGGGGGGGTTTCTGTGCAGGAGGGCTGAGCCGTTTGATGTTTCTCAAGCAGTAAGCATTCTCCATAATAGCACAGCTTTTCTGCATCACTAACCCCGGCTCATATAATTTATGACAGTACAGATGCGTACATTTAGACGTATGGGCAGTGGAATCAAATTTTGTCTTTGATCTATTGGTGTTGTAGTAATTGTTCTGCACCTTGCTATTATTGGCAGCAGTTAATGTAATTGGGAGAAATTATGTGTGTTTACAGCTTCTGACTTCCAGTAAAGTAAGTGAATCTCCTTATGGGTGCATCAATCTTATGTTTCCCCGCCAGTTGTGCTTGGAATTATGTTGTTAATGTCATACTAACACATGTTAAAATGTTTTCTAGACGGGTATGATTGTGTCTCTGTGGGTAGCACTGCTGCCTCACACCTCCAGGGCTGGGGCTTTGAGTCCCATCCCCACTCTGCGTGTGGAGTTTGCGTGCTCTCCCCAGGGTGCTTGGATTTTCTTTGGGCATTTTAGTTTTCTCTCACAATTCAAAGGCATAAAATTAGACAGATTGGTGTCTCTAAATTGCCCATTATCTGTTTGAGGGGTGTGCGACTGATGTCCTGTCCAAGGTGCGTGTTGTGCTTCCTGGAATAGGCTCTGGGCTTTTTGTGATCCTGAAGATTGCAGGTCCAGAACAATGGCTAGAAGATGGATGGATGGATGGATGGATTGATGGATGTTTTTAAAAGAACAAAGGCTTTCAATACTATGAAAAACAATTTACCACAAATTATTTTACTGCCTTCGAATCATAAAGTTCCCTTTTTTGTTGCTGGAGGGTGCGTGAATTGTGATTATGTACTAAAGATAACAAAATGAAGAGCATGGTGTTTGACTATTTTCAGAGCAGGTGTGGCGTGTGTGAATTCCCCTCCCCTGTTGTGCCTGCACTGACCGCTGCGATGCTGTGCCTTCACTCAGCTGCTCAAAGAGATTAACAGAACAAGTCGAAGCCTTCGGTTCAGGAGGGAGCAGGAGCCCAAAGCCTACATCACCGCCTACTTCAAAGAGCTTCCCTCGGAGTTTACCCTGGGAGACACGAAGATGTACGGCGACTTCGAAAACAAGCCGCTCCAGAGTGGACAGGAATACATTTTCTTCGTTTTGGCCGTCCTCGAGATGTCCGACCATGTGAGTGACATTGTCTTACGGTCCCATCGAGGCAGTGGTCTTTGTTGGGGTCAGCAGAGCATACAGATGAAGACAAGGCAATGTTGGGCAAGGGTTCAGCTGCAGCCAGCACTGTGCTGACAGCCTGATTGTTTAACTCAGTAGCTCTGAAAGCGGAATGGTGGAGTGCATTAATCAGGCATGGTTTCACTATATCAGATTTGGGGGGGGGGGGCAGGGCACTGCAATCAAAAAATTAAAAATGCCTAAATTCTTGTATTTGGTTTGGTTACTTATGGTTAAGGTTCGGGCTGGGTAGGGGTAAGGGTTGTCATTGGGATTAGGGTTTTTCCCATAGAAATGAATGCATGATCCCCATAAAGATAAATAAATCCTGCATATGTGTATATGTGTCCATCCTGCGATGGACGAGCATCCCGTCCAGGGTGTCCCCTGCCTCAGACCTACGGCAATTGTGTATTGAATGAGCAGTTACAGATATAATTGGCACGATGGGTGTCATTTTCCAAAACACCATCAGAAATGATATGTGTTATAAGGTATTCATGGATCACTTTTATTCTTATTTTGTAAACGTATATTATCGGTTGGATCGCCATTTTAGTGCATTTATGCATATGGTATTTATATGCGTATGGTATTTATATGCGTATGGCATTTAGGAGTGGATCTCCTAAGGGCATCTGTAGGTGACACATCCATCCTTTACATTATTTATCAGTCAGTTATGTTTGTTCATTTGTTCGTTCATTTGTTCGTTGGTTCATTCATTCATTCATTCATTCATTCATTCATTCACCCATTCATACTATTTATCTGCAATTCTGTTGTCTCCATCATTGCTTAAATTTGAAACATTCCGAAATCGTTTTTATTTACATTGTGTGTTATTGTTTTCATGCCTTGGGTTTTATTCTGCACATGTCCTCTCTATATATTTACTTTATACGCAGCACCACGGGGAACGTTACAGCCCGTCACCATATGCAGTGTACGATATTTGGTGGGTCTGAGAGTATAGGCCCACTTGACCTGACTTGACCTGACCTATCTCCCTCTCCCCAGACTATGTATGCCACCAGCCCTTATTCGGACCCCGTGGTGTCCGCCGACAACGACCCGCAGCCCATCATCGATGAAGAGGAGGGGCTCATCTGGGTGGTGGGCCCGGTGCTGGCCGTCGTCTTCATCATCTGCATCGTCATCGCCATCCTTCTGTACAAGAGGTAGGACAGGAAGTGGGGATGAACTCCTATAAGCATAAGGAGCCTTGTGTTAATAACCTGCCCCGGGGTGACCTGGAGGCAGCAGGAGCTGGAATGCCGCCTCCTCATGTGAGAAGGTGCAGCTGCATGTTGTGTCTCCTCTGAAGAGGAAAACGGAGACTGTAAAAGTGAGGTAGTTACTCTGGGCATTTTTGAGTAGTTTCCCCCGCCCTCCCCCAACCGTTATCCTTCTGGTATTTCGGGCATCTGAATGATCAGTCAACTGTCATCTTTGTTAAAATGCCAATTTAGACGAAAAAAAAAATAATAATAATCATTCCAATAGCAGCCTTTATGAGAGGAACAGCTGTAGGCTAACAATAGATGTCCTCAAGATTTAATTGCCAGCAAATTTGCAGTATGCCAATTAAGTCAGTCTCACCAGTATGTTCACATGTGAGCTGGGGATATTTAACCAGAGATAAAACTAGGAGGTATTTCACCTGTCAGGATTAATTTGAGACTTATATGATGGTACCTTGTGGACTAGCGGCAATTATGAGCTAGTTGTGATGGATGCAAAATACCAGCATAATAGAAATTGCTAATAGAATATATGAAAGCAGTACTTGTAAACTTACAAATCACACATTTACGGTACGAGGGTTATAGAAAGGTGTACTATCATGTGAAGCGCTTTAGAAGAACATTGCAGGGCTTCTGGAGAAACGTCGTTCAGTAATCGAGGATTTTTGTGCAGATTAGCGCCCTAAACAAAGGTTTGAAATCACTGTAATGCAGTCATTTGCTCACACGAGATCTCTGGGTGCTGCTAAAAGCACCATCTGACAGTTTTTGTACAGCATCTATATTTTTCGAATCTCCAAACGAAAACAGAAGGGTTTTTTTTGGACAGCAAGCTATGCATTATGGCTTGAAGTCATACAGTGAGTTATAGTATTGCCTAGACATTTACTTAATGGCCTAGAACATGGATGGTTGGCGGAATGTATTGGATTTAGGTATTTTTGGCATAGTTAAACATCAGCTCTTTGTTGAAAAATAATATATTCAAATCCCTTAATTAACAGTGAGTGAGATATATTTATACACAGGATTTTAAAATGCTGAGACAAAAGTCTTGCCATCGGTTCCTGGGAACTGCGGACAGTAGGGACTGGCGAGGTGGAAGAAAAGAAAAAAAACAGAAAATAAAATATGAAGAAATTAATTTCTCATTTTTTCCGTAGATGTCCATTTCCCCTGTGCACTTTAATACCTCATCAGCTATAATACTCATTCTATTAAAATTATGGACTGGGCAATGCTGAATGGAGAATTACAAGATACTGCAGTTAGAGAAACACAATTAATTTTCTGAAATGGGAAAAGTAAAGGAAAAGTAATTATATATTGGTGGAAACAAATCATTCTAGTCTCCCCAGCAAAGTGACACATCCAGTGGCTCCTCCAAGCGAGCGAAACGTGTCATTTCTGGGTAAACAACCTTCCCCCAGGTGCTAAATACTGAATTTGCTTTTGCATTTTCAGGAAGGGTTAACAGCTCTGCGACTGGTCGGGATATCAGCAGTGCATTCGGAATCTCGTGACAGAGGTCTGGGAGGCATCAGGTGGTTTGTGTCCAGCTAGAAATTCAGGCCTACGGTGGCTGCACTGTAATATTTAGGTCCATATTTAACTCATGTAAGAACTCATGTGATTGTTACTTGAGGGACTCCGGATCTTTGATGTTTCTCGCATCATGGATTGCAGTGATAGGCTCAGAGCGAGGCCACGCCCACCTGATACCACTAAGCCACTCCCAATTCCTGTCAGTGGCCACCCAGTGGTCACTCTGAGTACTGCATTTATGCTGCGGCTCTCATTGTTGTATTTGGCTTCCCATTTACTCCTATTTTTCCCAAAAATGCCTTGTCTGCTCCCTGAAGGTAAGGTCACACTAGCGCAAGAAATACCCAGTGCCGTCTTAGAGTAGACAGAAAGTGGGCGTGACTGGATAATATGGTATACCAAGGTAGTCTGGGTATCTTTTAGATTTTTTCATTTAGCTAATAATTAATGTTGCTTTTTGAAAATACTGTATGGCAAGATAAATGACAAATGTGATAGCTAATAATGTGTTATAAACTGAGACTGATATAGCTGGTACGCAGGTACACATTAGCTGCACAAAGGGTTAAAATGCGCCAGTAATTTCTTGTCGTAACAGTACAAATGCGTTCTTCTCCTACAGTTTTTTATTATTAAAAAACTTTGCATGTCATAACAATGCAAATGCACATAAAACAAATATCCTCCTCCACTGGACTTCCTTGGAACTGAGGGGCCAGCCCTGCCCATGCCGTATCAGGAATTCGTGGATCAAAGTTCATTTAAACTACCGGAAGTGAATTTTCTGCTTGTCGCATCAAAGTATCTAGAATGGAACTGAATGAGTGGCGATTTTTTTTTTTTTTTTCGCGCTAGTGTGACCACACCTTCAGTCATGACCTTTCCCACGACTGGGATGTCCTGAGATTGGTGCGTCCTGGAATCGCTGGCGTTTTCCGCCTTTTCGGTAGCTGTATGTGAAAGATATTTTACCGTTAGCGTATTTTTGTGGCGCTGGAATGCCGTAGCGGCTAATAATGAAGCACATTTTTGAATTTGAATAGATCAGAGGATCAAAGGTCACAGTTCATCAGTAATTACATTCTCGACTACAGCAAATCACTGAACAGAATGAATTACTGCAGTTATGTTAAATACAGCACTAAGCACTCATAACCATCTAGAGTGCCGTTTCAAACAGAGTGATCATTTTGCATTTGTATATATATTCTTATTTTTAAAGGGTGCTTATTTTTGGAGGAGAGTAACTGGATTATTAATTTAAATATATATAATATATAGAAAATATGCAGTACCTATAACATTTTATGTCTGGACTCCTGTTTATCAAAAACACATTCCGTGGGCTTAAGTGTGTCTAATCTGATTTTCTAAGACTTAATTAGAAATTTTAATTGCAGAGCAGGAGGAGTTTGAAACAAAGAAAGTTCTCCATTTTGGCAATAAATGGCGGTCTCAGCGTGTAAATTAATTTAAAAAAAAAGAAGATATATAGTATAGCCTTTAGAAGTAAACAGATTCTTTCAATGTGCAGCTGTGGAAAAGCGATGGTCTTCTGAAGCCGCCCCAGATACCGTGAGATATAAAATTGGACATGGTGTAGCTAGCGGAGGAGATGAAGAAACATCTCACACAATCCAGAAGCCATTCTTTTGTGACAGAGAGGCTGTCGTCTCTCGCCAAACCATCCGCCACATTTCCCGTATCTGGTATGATTAAAGTACAGGACAATATCACAGGCGGTGCGCCTGTCATCTCCACCGTCTAACTCTCTCCTTTGTCTCCCATTCGCTCGCACTTGGAGCAGCAAACCAGACAGGTAAGGGCAGGGAGAGATGCTCTTCCACTCTCTCCACATCCAGGACCCTTCTGTGTGTTCCTGCAGGTCCATCACTCTCCAGTTCAGTTGCCCATTGTGTTACATTTTCCCAACCCCCGACCATCACCATTGTAGACGCTAATGGCGTTTAAGTGGGAAATTGGTTTTAGGCTTATAGAGGGGAATCAGTGTCTCCCGGTATCTATGTAAACATGATCACCATCAGCCAGATCCATTGTGATAGGGTGAGAGCATAATTGCATTAGCCTTTTCACTGATTGGCTGCTCATCCAGTTGGGTGTTACACAGTCCTGATGGTTCAAGTGGCTCCCCGTTGGTTCTGTAAAGCGCCTTGGGTGTCTAGAAAAAGCGCTATAGAAATGTGACATTCATTCATGCTTAAATGGAGGACCCCTCTGCTTGGAATGAGAAGAGTCTGTTAAACGGTAAGCCCGTTTCTCGATCTTCTCCTGCCACAACAAAGACGTGTGTGCATTTCCGGTCATTTGCCATGTTCTAAATGGCTCTTGTCATACCGTCGATTAAAAAAACAAGGTGTTTGTCGGCCATTAAGCGTAGATGTCTAATGGGTTATGGGGGGGGGGGGGCTTTTTTGTTAATATAAAAGGGTAAATGTTATAATAAGC
>JAAGVU020000015.1:10429495-10441568 GCA_011763525.2 Mormyrus iriodes | reverse complement strand
TGCTGCGTTTGTATTTCTTTTTTAGTCCTGTCTTTTTTTTGTGACTTATCCGAGTGGACCCCAGCCGGTGGTGCCGGGGGGTGGTGGGGGGGGGGGGGGGGGGGGGCACAGATGGAATAGTACGCTGAATCACAGCCAGTGAGAATTAAAACACACACATAAACACCTAGAGGGATTTTGAATCAGGGTGTGTGCGAGGGTTCCTCGCGGGAGAGGCCCCGACGTGAGAGCCATGTGGATGCGGATGGGGCTTATCTCCACGGACCATGCCTGGCCGCTGCTCCCAGCTGTCCATTGTAGCACGGTGACTAGCTGTCAGACAGCCCCATCCCAGCGGGAGAGGGGCCCCACCATGTTAAAAAAAGGAAGAAAAAAGAGGAAAGAAACAAAAGGTTTCCTGAGGATCACTATCGTTTGTCTGTGGAGCTGAAGAAAATATATGTAATTAAATTACTGCAAGTTCCTCTGTGCAACAGCTTCCAAATATATATTTTTTTGCCAGCAGCTGGTGTTTCTTTATCCATACGTTATTAGACTCTCAAACAGTGGTGAGGCGATGAAGCAAAGGCTTTGTGAAATCTGACGTGGGAACCGAAGCAGGAGCTTTGGCCGTTCCTCGGGAGCTGGCTCTCCAGGTCACGCTGCTACCTGTTAAAGATGTGAAAACATGGTGCAGGATAGGGCCGGTGTGTGCCAAAGGCTGTCCCACCATAACGGTCCCCGGCCTGGCCAGAGTCTCTGTTTTTATCTCCCGCTTCTTTGTTTGTGTCTCTTTCTCCGGGACTTAAGTCTGCAGATCGTGCCAGAGTCAAACCCCGATGCCGAACACCTTCCACATGCTGAACTGACCCCGTCTTTGCTCTTCCAGGAATCCCTGGAAGCGACTACATCAACGCCAACTACATTGATGGGTACCGGCGGCAGAATGCCTACATCGCCACCCAGGGGTCCTTGCCCGAGACTTTTGGCGACTTCTGGAGGATGATCTGGGAGCAGCGCAGTGCCAGTATCGTCATGATGACAAAACTGGAGGAGAGATCAAGGGTGGGCAAATTTTACCAGCTACTGAAAACCACATTTAATGGATACCGAAAAGTTAAAGGGAACTATGAATTGCGGTGGGGGGAATGGCGGATCATTAATGAGTACTTGATTGTCGTCACCTTGGGCGAGAGACAGGTTGGGGTTGAGGGAATCGGTTTGGTCCGTATGCACCTGTTATTTGTTCACTTGACATGGTTTGAGAGACGGGCAGCATATGTCTGAGACAGACACAACATATGCTCTGTTGCCTAGGGAAAACAATGTGGACCCTGGATTGATACAGAATTCATGTTAGGGAGGGGAGGAAGATCCATCATCCAATCACGTCCAGTACAGGGTCATGAGGAGGGGCCTGAAGCCTATAATAGGCAGCACAGAGCACACAGCAGGAGCACACCCTAGACGGATGGAATGCCAGTCAACACAGTTCATATATAAGCAACCCTGGAAATATAAGGCAACAGTACTACCTACTGACCCACTGTGCTGTCCAGTGAAACAGGTTAAGATCAGATTAATTACACATTTACATTTAATTATTATATGTATGATTTTCACAAGAATTTTCCGAAGAGCCGAAATTGCTCTTAAGTATCAAAAATGAACCACTGGTAGTAAATGTTCATTATTTGACTTTAACAAACAGTCTGTATCCAATAAGTACATCAAACAATATAAGAAAATTTTTCATAACATTATTAACAAATCATTTATTCTTTGCTAATCATGATGTTCCCTGTAGGTCTGGGCCGCAGTTTGTTTGATGGTATCAGTCTTTTCAGAGTGTTACACTCTGCTATGATTCCAGATCTTCTTTATCTTCACAGATGCATTATGGGTAGAGATTATTTAAATGCAGGCCCTGTCTGTGGACTAGACCAAAAACACAATGATTAATCATCCGATTCCTTATACCATGCAGAACATGCTCTTGATTTTATGATTCCCACTTCCTTAACCAGCTCAATGATTTTGTTTGTGTTTTGTTTTGCATCTGTCCGTCATTTTCCTTTAGATGTCCTCTTATTTCTTCTCCAAGGCAAGACATCTCTCATCTTGTGTCGCGGGGCGTCGTTCGCTCGCCGTCGCCCCCTCACTCCCTGCCATTCCTGCTTAGCCAATGACATGCCATTCATAATTTGTCGCATGGTCTCCTGGCTCATTCACTTTCGCTTCATGCCAGAATTAACCATTTGCCAAGAGAATGCCAAGGCTTAATCATGGGGCATGTCATCCATGTCAACTGTCTTCTCCCAACACTTCTCATATGCTACATGCTAAATGCTAATGGTCGCCACTGTATACACAGAGTCTAGATATGCATAAATATACTGTCTAGAATAATCAAACACCAGTACTGCTTGAGATAAACACAGCGACTACTTCTGTTAAACAGAAAATGCATGATGCAGTAAGGAACGCAAGTCCCTTGTTTTCTTTCTTACTCTGCTGTGTAAGAATAGCTCTGAATTTTTAATTACAAGTGGCATTGTTAAGCAGGGGACAAACCAGCGATCTGAATTAATATTTCTTTTGCGATTAGCAAAGATAATCACAGTGGACTAAATTTGAGAGAGGGGAGATAAAATGGTTTTTGTTCCACTCCAAATGAATCTTGTGATAGTCATTTTGTATTTTTGTTTTATATTATAATATGGAATGCATGTTTTGCTAGTCATTGTGTCCTTTATAACTGGGTTTACGAAAAAAGACAAGGCACTATGGAATAGCGAATGGAGCCTGATTTGAAAGCAAATGCCTCCTTGATTTGCTTTGCTTGTTGTTTTCCACATTTTGGGTATGTCTTGTTCCTGTTTGTGGGAATTTAAGAAGGTAGTATTTAAATTTACTTGGTCAGGTTTATTATTGGTCTATTATTAAGACAAATTTTGAAGTTTAATAAACTTCTTTGACAGTGTTTACTTACAAACAGAAACAAGCATAGCATTGGCAGTTTTGATGGTTCTGTAAAGCAATTTTTTTTTTTTGTTATTAAATAGAGAACATACTTTTAGGAGCAGACAGTTGTGTTATGCATAAATTGTTGCCTGTGCCTGGTAAAGTTGACATCGCTAAAATAAAGTTATAGTTTACACTATAGCTTGTCTTTAAATACACGTTTAAGTTTGGCAAACTTCATTTAACCCTTATCACCAAGTGGAGAATTAAAATGTTAAGCATGTTTGTCCAACACCGTCTGTTATTTACCCACATTGTTTGTTCATTTCTGTTTGGTGTTGGGGGGAAAAAAAAGTAATTCTGCAGTGGAGCAATGTTTACTGCTGGTAACAAAGCAGAGTAATTGCAGTAAACCTGCATCTCTTACCAAGTTCGCAATGCTGCAGTGGAGATTGTAATTATAGAGTCTGTCACGCCAGTATATAACGCTGTCTGTAGATCAGTGGAAAGTTATAAACTGATTCCTCCTCTGTGAAATTGTATAAATCAGCAGAATACAGCGTTAGGCATTCCAGTTCCCCTTATTTTTCACACAGGAGTTTTCCATACTTTGGCTAAAAGCAATGTCTTTTTAGCTTGATTTACAGAACTGTAGATAAAACGAGTAAATCTGCAGTGGGCTTTATTTTCTATTTCCAAATGGAACGGCTCATAAATTTTCATTGCATTGCTGTGTGTGTGTGTGTGTGTGTGTGTGTGTGTGAGTGTGTGTGTGTTTCTCACTGAAGGTTTCTTTTTCAGGTGAAGTGTGACCAGTACTGGCCCACGAGGGGCACAGAGACCTACGGCTTGATCCAGGTGACCCTGCTGGATACGGTGGAGCTGGCCACATACTGCGTCAGGACGTTCGCACTTTATAAAGTAAGTGCATGGCCCAGCTGCATTGAATGAACTCCTCAGTGCGGCAACTGAATCCGAGCGTGTTTCGTCCTTTCCGGTGTTTTGTTTTGAATGACGTCCTTGTGGATTCTGAGGCAGCTTTGTGTGCAATAGCCGTGGCATTAACACTTCCTCTTCGCCTACATCTGCCCGTCCATCCAGAGGAGCGGTCCTCACCTGTCAGTTGCGTTAGGGGGTGCTGTGTAGCTCAGTGTGCTTGTGATCGGAAGGTTGCTGGTTCAAATCTCATGACTGGCAGAGTGTTTTCACCATTGAGCAAGACCCATAATCCCCAATTACTCTAGGGACGGGCTGACCCTGATCTCCCAATTGTATCCCGCTTTGGATAAAAGCATCTGCTAAATAAATGTAAAATACGTTCCCCTCTTGTCAGAATGGTTCCAGCGAGAAGCGGGAGGTGAGGCATTTCCAGTTCACAGCCTGGCCCGACCATGGGGTACCTGAGCACCCCACCCCCTTCCTGGCGTTCCTGAGGAGGGTGAAGGCCTGCAACCCGCCTGACGCGGGCCCCATGGTGGTGCACTGCAGGTGAGCAAGCAGGACTGGGGCACGGTGCCCTTGACATGCCGCAGTAGGGGGGAGGGGGCTGGCTTACTGGTTCTGCACTGGTGCAAAGAGGGTTTCTGAGTCACGTCCTTGGACGTTCTTACCCATCACCAAACGTGCTTCATGCCCTAGCGCTAGGATGGCAATAGCACTCTCGTTCAAGTTGATTAACCAGAATTGCTTCATTAGTTCCGAGTGGGAATTGCTCTTGTACTGCTGTAGGTATAGGCATTCTGGATATTTCAGTGAAATGTGAAGTGCCGAGCGGCTGAGTGATGTAATGCCTTTGGGCGGCCGCGACGTCTGCTTGGTGTGATCCTACTGGGCGTTTGCTAGACAGCAGCCCAGGATGTGTGCCTGATAACTGCATCTCTCTCTCTCAACTCACCGCCGCCTCGCCTCTTCATCATGCATGTGGGGTGTCTCACGCCAGCATTGATAAATGCCCTGGGGTAATTATATCTAAAATACATAAAGAGGCAGTACTTAATGCAGTAAAAGACATAAACAGCTGGAATCCCAGCGGTGTGGAGGGAGAGGGAGTGGAACAGGAGATGGCAGGCTTTTCCCGGCAGACAGTCAACAAAGCGCCCGCGTCTTACGGGCAGAGACTGCAAAACTTGCCCAGGAAAGTGTGAAAAGGGGGATTACCGAAGAATTGAATTACCACGTGCAGAAGTTAATTAGAGCTAGCAGTGGAATCAGTTTAAATTGAAAATCCCGGTTTCTGCGCCCGCGCCGAATGCAGGAATTAATGTCACACCGCAGATGGAAGTTTTAATTCGCTTCCCTCGCATCAGATAAACGGCGGCAGAGCTTAAAATCACATCATCCGCTGTCCGTTTAAAGGAGCCGCTTTTGACGGGCTTTTCTCCCCTTATTCTGCCGAAATTTAACACCACTGCAGAGGAGTCAGATTCGGAGCTGCTCTCGTTTAAACCTCTCCATCTCGCTAGGCTTACGTCACGTCGTGTTACGTTAAAATTCGGCTCCTCGGTTTCGGATAACGTCTACGATTCCAGATCAGTTTTGAAGAAGAGATTACATCGTACCGCAAATTTAACAGTCAGTACGATGTCCTCAGGTAAAAGATTAATGAGCTAGCTAAGTAATTTGTGGAAGCTTGTGTTTTTCATAAACGTATTTGTTATGAAGTCTTTGTGCTGATTGTTACATTTGCGTTTCCTGTACAGAAAGCAGGGTAGCAATCCGCTCCGGCTGTGGATACAGTGTCTCACATTAGAAATAAAGGTGTTCCATACTGTCCCTATGCAGCAGTTCTTTATCGCCAGTGACAGTTCATTAAGCAATGTTACTTAGCGAGTTTTGTTAAAGAGTCATCCCTTCACACATTCGCACTCTCCAGTCTACAGAGGCGCAACGGGTGGCGTGTAGGGCCCAGGGGCACCACTAAAACAGTCGACATCCCTTTCTTCCTGCCCCCGCAATTTCTACAACCTCTCAGCCGCTAATTACCGTTATTAACAGGAACTTTTTAATGGGCTGCCTGTTAAAAGCAGCATTTCAACATCCAACATTACATAAAGTCGTTTGCCGGGCATGATAGAGAGCCTGCCAGCGGGAATCGTTTCTGATGACGTTTTTAGCGTCAGGTTGTGCTTCTGCCTATTGACATTTTTACAGATTGAAATGAAACCTTGTGTCATCGTTGATGTGAAGCAGAGTTTTTCTTTTTTTTATTCATAAATCCCACTTCAGAAAACATACAAGCATGAAGGGTCATGAGGCTTATCCTAAACATGTAAGTGCACCCGCAAAAATAAACTGCATTAATTGTTAAATAAATGCGAAGTGTAGCTGTAGAACAATTTAAGCTTTTTCACATGTTTAATTACATAATACACTATATGGGCTTAATATGTAGACACCCCAATTTATTAGATGAGTTGGCTAACTAAGCCACACCCATTGCAGATACACATGTATAAATAAATGCACAGCCATACAATCTCCAACAACCGACACTGGCAGCGGAATGGAGGGCACGTGGATGAGGTTAGTGACTTTTAACTTGGTACCATCATAGGAAGCTTCTATGAAGAGCCTGATCTCCTAACATCAATACCCATCCTGAATGGTATTAAATCCCCTTACCATCTAAGGGAAAGCCTTTCCAGTAGAGTAGCAACCATCCCAGCAACCAAGAGTGGATCAATTTCATTAAACCCTTTGGTTGTAGAGTGAGATGTTGGACAAGTTGGTGTCTGCATACGTCTGGCCATATACCATATATCTGAAGCAGAACTTTTCTTACTGACTTCCTACCATGACTTACCCACAACAGCAGGTCTTGTGTAAATGCTCACTTCCAATAATATTCAGTGTTTACACAGGGAGGTCAGATTAAATTCAGGTCTTGAATTATAATGCACTGTTTACCTTTTCTAAAATTGTGTATTGAGCCCAAAGGTAGCAAACTTTTTTCACTTCAGTGAATATAAATATCAAATGGTGCTCCATTCCCATTGAGTGGCAGGTTTCACTTACCAATAGTAAGATGGGGTGTCTGGGGAGAAGTGAGAGCTGTTCCTGGCGTCAGCGTGCACGCTTAGACCTTTCGAAATGAAGCTGGAAGCATCAGAGAAGAGCCAAACTGGCAAACAAGACTCGCTGAAACGTCTGCCTGCTCACGTAGTAGTTCATAAGAGAGAACCAGCTTTGAATGAGTGGATATTTCATCTGAAAGGGGCGCTCATTTCTACATGGAGAGGTCACCCATTACACTGAGTTCGGGGCAACACAAGTCCACACTTAGTCCCTACTGTCCCCTGAGCTTTGTGGTGGCATTATTTCAGACAAGCTTTGCTATCTCTGTGCTCAGCATCTTACTGTGTTTAAAAACACAAGCTGTTCCTCCTGGGGTTGGTAGAATGGGGTAGAACAGCTACACCAACAGAACCCGCTTCAGAACCATTAAAGGAAAAGGTTTTTCTTGGAGTCTCTAAATCAGAAAGACTAACATAGACGCCCACCTTGATCTATTTACCAGTGTCCTTGTCTGTCTCTCGACATGTTCGTGGCACATGTGCTTGTAGCCACCTGTCCTGTAAGGGAAGCGGCCTGTATTATTAGTAATATTATTTCTGATGTTCTTGTATTAATATGGGCGTTCATCACAGGAAATAAAACTTGGTTGTTCTGGCATAGGTAATCAGGTGACCCCCCCCAAGTGAACAGCTGTTTGTGATGAACTGTGGAGCAGAGTTACTGCACAGGAAAGGAATCCAGCCATCTGCGGGAAGTCTGAACATAATTTTATGACCTTCCTATGGGATGGGGCTTGGCGTTTTTGGGTCTTGCTTGCACATGCCTTAGAGAAACAGAATGGGGGGTGGAGGGGCAAGTAAGACCCCCTTATATTACAGTACACCTCACCTGTGTGACCCTGGTGTACTGTGACATACTGTTGGCTTGGGTGGTATTAAGGTAATACGACGTACCGTGGTAATTTAGATACAACGCGGTATTTTGAAATCTTGGTGACAAACTTGCCTCCCAACCTTTCAAATTTTGTCATGAGCGAACGGTGCCTGTCCCATCAGACTGTTAACAGCTGCGTCAACTGACCGTTACCAGCCCATTATCCCCTTCGGTAAAGTCACTGAACCCCCCCCGCCCCCGGTCAGACAGCCCACGCAGCAGCCTCGCTGTTTGTCACATGGGCCCCGCTTCGCTTCAGACATGTTTGGACCAGTAATGACCTGGTGCCCTACTAAAAACACGACACCAGTACCAGCACTGACATGTGCAGACATACATGATGCATTTTGGTGAATCATACCAAACAATCCAGACTCACTGACTGATGACTTCATGTAATGTGCGGGCGGGGATTAGGCCTCTGTGCCTGTGATCAGATTGTCATTGGTTTTAACTCTAGCTAGGCCCATGGGCAAGGCCCTCAACCACCACCCTCCCCCCCCCCCAATATCCAGATAGAATATGTGAAAAGATACATTGCAAGGTGCTTGTACAAATGTCAGATAGTAGCTACTATGTTGGGACTCAGGCTTCATCGAAATGTGCACTGTTGTATTTTCTTTCGTTTTCACTGAGAACAAAGAGCCTGAATTCTTTATTCTTGAGCTGTTGTTTCTGCGATTTTGACTCCCGAGTTCAGACTGAGTTCTGCGGCGGTGAACTAGCAAGTCCTGGAAACCTTAGCATGACCCGACAGCGGTTTTAGCCCCACCATGGTCTGGTGGGGGGGGGGGGGGGGGCGTCAGTGCCGAGTCGAAGCAGCGAGGGGTCCCCCATAAACGTGAAACACGTGGGAGCTTCCGGCATCGAATGGCTCCCGCATGTGTCTTTATTTTCATCCAATGGCCAGCTTGCGTCACACTGCAGGACGTTGAGCAGACGTCGGCCCTGGAGGGCCACCCTACCGCGGCCTGGTAAATGTAAAACAAATGCCGCGTGCGAGGGAGCGTCCACAAAGCACCTCGCGGCCGTGTTTTCCTAACAAAACGAGGAACCAATTTAATTTTAAAAGCCAGCCTAACGTCTAGGCAGTAACTGTGGGAGATCTATGGCTCCAAGAGCAGAGCTTACCCAGGGACTGGCTGTGTGTATCCTCTCAAAGCGCTCCGGTCCATCAGGCTCCCCGATTACGTGTTCCCCATGAAACCAATTAAAATGGAGATGTAACTTCTCAGGGACGGAAAAATAAGTTTCCGTATGATGTGCAGCGTGTTCTAAACACAGCTGCACCACTGGACTCAAAAACCAGACATCGAAACATGCAAGTTAGCCAGCTTGGACTGGGCAGGGTAGCCATAACAGCATGAGAAAAGTCTAGAACTCATTAAAGGTTCCCATTTAGTCTCAGATTTTGAACATTAGTACATTTTTTTTAAACTTGAGATTAATATCCATTTAACGATCCCATACCTTAATAAAAGGTAGCAATGTACTATAGTAGAGATCATCCATCCGGGTATCCCCTATATCTACTCTAGACTTAGCATGATAATGACTTTCTCTCGCTGTTCTTTTGAGAGAAATAAAGTTTGCAACACAGGGCGTCTGCTGTATCATGCAGCGCGTTAAAATAAATTATCTGTATTTTCCTCTGCCTGGTGAAAGGTGATTATGGATAAACGGGCAGCCCACTGTTCACTCTTGCAGTGCTGGCGTGGGCAGGACGGGCTGCTTCATCGTCATCGACGCCATGCTGGAGCGGATAAAGCACGAGAAGACCGTGGACATCTATGGCCACGTCACTCTCATGAGAGCCCAGAGGAACTACATGGTGCAGACGGAGGACCAGTATGTCTTCATCCACGACGCCCTGCAGGAGGCGGTGACGTGCGGCAACACCGAGGTGCCTGCCCGCAACCTCTACGCCTACATCCAGAAGCTGACGCAGATCGAGTCCGGGGAAAATGTCACCGGGATGGAGCTGGAGTTCAAGGTAGGCGCCTCATCTTGGTGACGGCGCCCAGCGCCTCTCCTCTCTGCACGGACAGCCAGGGGAAAGTCGATTCCAGAACAGAAGCAGGCAGGGGCACTCGGGAAGCTCAAAGTAATGGACGGGTCCTAGGAGTCCAAGTGCACTTAACACTCAGCACTGAAATGAGAGTTCCTGAACATCTACAGCAGCAAATGGCACTCACAACTGCAACCCGACAGATATTACTTTGGCACCAGCTACCAGATTTATTTATTTATTTCTCTGATAGAATTTGAGGAAACATAAAGTAGTCAGATATTGTTTGGTGCTTAGGCCCACTGGCCACTCGCATTTGCGGTCCTGTCACATTTGAGCGGGCGACTCCTGTGCCTCTCGTTTTTTTCCTAGCACAATTCCTCATGCCAGTCAGTTATTTACGGGGAGATACCCACGCTCCCCACATCCCCAGGGAGAGGGGCCCTTTCACTGCGCAGGCCAGGCAGGTTCCCCTTTCACCGGATCCTTCCCGGCCACTGAACCTAGGCCCCTATTGGCATTGTGCAAGAGCCTGTTACATTTTACTGTTTGGCTCTAGCCGTCTCCCGGGCCTTGAATTGACTTGCAAATTTTGCAAATGGTGGGCCCGCTGCCGTCAGTCCATTTCTGAGCCTCTTGCTGATGCTCAGGTGAGATGTGGGATTTGCGGTTGGCAGGCCGAACCGAGATTATGTCGGAGAGCAGCACTTGCAGCACAGTCCTTCCTCTCGCAGCGGTGCCTTTATTTTTTGTGGCAGATTTTCTCCTCTGCAGATTGACACAGCACTGGAACAATAATCCTATTGTCTTACATTTTGCGGAGTCACTACACAGTATAATCTACACTGGTGATTTCTCTGGCAACTGTAGCTTTTCACATGACGTGAATCCATACGTCTCCCCGCGCTTTTCCCATTATCCCATGTTCATGACAGTTACGGATGACATCCATCTGATTCAGCTGAGAATTAAAATGCATTTCAAAAGGGTGTGAACTAATCATCGCATCTCTGTATTTTCTTCCCTGTCCCCTCATGTGACTTCTGCCCCGCCCCCCCATGTGACTACTGCCCCACCACTCACAGCGTTTAGCCAACACTAAAGCCCACACATCCAGGTTCATCAGCGCCAATCTTCCCTGTAACAAGTTCAAGAACCGCCTCGTCAACATAATGCCATACGAGTCGACGCGAGTGTGTCTACAGCCCATCCGAGGGGTGGAAGGCTCCGACTACATCAATGCCAGTTTCATAGACGGATACAGGTATGCTCACACTGTTCTTCCTCCGCTTGTTTGTTCAGGTGTTTTCCTTTTGAAAGATATGTACGGCAGCCACTAATAATCCTGCACTATATTCTTAAAGCACATGCTCGTTTCGCCGGGTTTAGATTTCATACCTTTGTTAGCCTCAAGATTAACGTGCACACGGTTCCTGATCAGTCATCGAACACCAGGCCAGGTAAACAGGCACTCGCTGTGCGTTTATTTACGCTGACAGATGATGTTCAGAAGGCAAATGCTCAGCGATGTCTCAGGCAATTAAACCTGCAGGCCTATGTCTCATACTGTAGTATGTTATGGTTTCTAAATGAATTGCATAAACAAATTCACAAATATTGATAAATCATATTGATTGACAAATATTGATTAATAAATAAATGTCCCCTTGTTTTATTGCAAACACCTTCCTTGACTTGAGAATCAAAATACTTTAAAATTGGACTGTTTTGTAACAGTTAATTTCTCATTAGAAAATTACACATGAAAAGTCACATGGCGTCATCATTGGCTGACAAAGCTGAGACCATGTGATAAAGTCATCTGTTTTGAGTGAAGGGAGTGTCTTACACCTGATTCCTGCATCGCTGTTCTTACACACCACTGATTAAGGTCACTTTGCACCCAGAATGATGATAAGAGTGAGCTAAAGGATAACCATAATTAAATGCACAAGTTTATATCAAATATTCAAATATTTAATATTTACTTATATGCAATATGTTTATTTCTTTTGTTTTAGATAATACTTATATATTCTATATGTATACCATATAACAGTTCTTGCCTATTGACATGATGCATAGCATTTATTGCCCTGTGCTGCATGAGTCTCCTCCGCCTACCCCCCCCCCACCCACCCCCCCCCCCCCCCCCCCCCACCCCCCCGCCCCCCC
>JAAGVU020000015.1:10399852-10429395 GCA_011763525.2 Mormyrus iriodes | reverse complement strand
CAATCCCAGCAATCCTGTAGTAGATAACTGAAGGGTGAATGTCATTTTATATGATAAAAGCGTATAAACGATATAAAGGTCTGCTGAAAATCACGCTTTTGGAGAAAACCTTTGCCGCCAGCAATCATGTAATTTGCTACCTCTAGGATGATAAAAGCATTCTTTCTGGGGATTCAAACTAATTATTTGTAATTGCAGTTTAAAGGGGTTTTTTTCTTCTTTCTCTGGTCCTGCTGCAGACAGCAGAAGGCCTACATTGCCACACAAGGGCCCTTGGCAGAGACCACGGAGGACTTCTGGCGGATGCTGTGGGAGCACAACTCCACCATCGTGGTCATGCTCACCAAGCTTCGTGAGATGGGGCGGGTGAGTGCCGGCAAAATAAAAACTAGCGTCAGTGGCAGAAAGTTATGATGCCTACTGTAAGTGACGTGTGGAGCGGAGGACCTTGGCACTGAAACAGTGACATGGATTTGGAGTAGAGACAGGACCGAGATGGGTGGAGACCCATTTTCCATGGTGTTTTTGGTTTCTTGCAGGAAAAATGCCACCAATACTGGCCTGCAGAGAGATCTGCACGGTACCAATACTTTGTTGTGGATCCCATGGCGGAGTACAACATGCCACAATACATATTAAGGGAATTCAAAGTGACGGACGCCAGGGTAAGGCCACATTTGTGATTCTGCCTCCACGAATGAAAAACTCACACACAGCTGCTCCATATTTCCCGTACGCTGGTCAGTCCTGAGACTGAATTCACAGTAGGATCACCGCATTAGTGCACGAGTAAAACGAAAGCTGCAGGTAAGCCTGAGCAGATGAGGCTTCATGCTCATTGGTCGATTGATTAATCGGTTGTGTCACGTATTGATTAATTATTTTGTCAAATAAAGTACGCTTATGGACAGTAGTGCCCCTAAATGAAGACTTATATGGTATAAACTTTGCCTGGCACAAGAATTTAATTTCATTACTAGTGATGTGAATTTACTGTTCCTGGACAAATGAGGCACATTTTTACCATAGCATGTGTGGTCCGAAAGGGCTTACCCATTGATTGCATTGATCTCCACCGTCTCGCCATTACAGCTCAGCATCGTTGCACATTTAGAGGGTAGAAGACGAAAGATCGCCCAGGCTTATCTGCTGCTTTCGTTTTACTCATGCCCTAATGTGGTGATCCTGCTGTGAATTCTGAGTGCTCCATCTATCTTCCTGGGCACTCCTTGTCTGCCAGTAGCAGCTGATTAATTTAGTTAGTCAGTTAGCTATTTGCCGTTTGTCGATCTGAGCTTTGAAACTAATATAAATTGGTGGCAAGCCTTCATTGTAAATGCTGATTTGAGCCCAGTACGGGGAAGCAGGAGGCACAAGCAGGTCTAATTCCATCAAGGCTTACAGTTCTACGCGATGTTGACGTTTCCTTTGTAGTAAACATTATAGAGGACCCCTAATGGAATATTTTTTTTATCACGGTTAAACAACATTACTGAAATACCATTCCCTAAATGACGCTTATTGCAAGGACCTTGCAAATTGCACAAATCAAAAGAATGCTATCTCAAATATTTAGGTATAAACATTGCCTGGAAGAATGACGTATCTCTCCTGAACAGTTTGCCCTGATCAAAGTGCTCCCTGACCTATCTCGTTTGTAACAGGATTGTATGACTGCCTTGAGATATGCCAATGCATTTTCCCACACGGTAATCTGTCACAGGTAGCTTCCTGTTTGACTTGCGCTCAGAGCAAGTGTTTGAAGTTCCACGGGCGCTTTTGCTCCCCCTGAAGGGCAGGAGTAATGCTTTTCATGGAGTCCCAGAAAACACGTTCCCATTTGACCTGGGTTCTTCTTTCCAGGATGGACAGTCTCGAACAGTAAGGCAGTTCCAGTTCACCGATTGGCCTGAGCAAGGAGTTCCAAAATCAGGTGAAGGCTTCATCGATTTCATAGGCCAAGTGCACAAAACAAAGGAGCAGTTTGGCCAGGATGGACCCATCTCTGTGCACTGTAGGTGAGGAGGAACAACATTTTTTCTTCAGCTGTTTGACTTTACACCCTGGCCTCTCATTCATCAAAACAGCAATTTTAATGCAACCATTTCGCTCAGAAGCAAAAGGCCAGGTGGCATTGAAACACAGTTGCTGTAGAAACAGCCTCGGTTGGATTTCATTTTTCTCCCTGTGGTCATTCCCTGGGGGAGAGGCCCTGCCTAGACAGATCAATTACATTCCAGACACCCAGAACCCTACATCCCAACAGCCTTCAAAGGTGCTGACATGGCGCTGGCTCAGGGTTAAGTCCAAACAAGACGGCCTTAAAAAGAAAGCTTTGCCATTTATCGCTCTCTGTGCACTGAAGGCTGGAGGTGATTAGCAAGATATCTGAAGGAAAGCTTGATTTGTCTCTTGAGTCATCAAGTTTTTAAAATTTAACATATTTCTTTAAATCTCCGCAGTGCTGGTGTGGGGAGAACAGGCGTCTTCATCACCCTCAGTATTGTCTTAGAGCGGATGCGCTACGAGGGAGTGGTGGACATATTCCAGACGGTCAAAATGCTGAGAACACAGAGGCCGGCCATGGTTCAGACAGAGGTAAGGAAGGCATTAGCCAGACTCCCCTGTCGCCCACGGCAACCCGACATGCTATCACAGCTGTTCATTGGCTGCCACAGGTGCACTGGGCCTCCTAGTTCCCTGGAACTGTTCTTAGGTGCCCTCAGTCTCACACTCCCACTTGTGCATGACCACGATGGTCAGACATCATCTGTCTCCTCCTGATGCATTCTGCAGTTGCCACAGTTGGCTGGTGTTTTGAAAAGACATTCCATGCTTCAGAAATTACCCTTAAAAGTACATGTATATATGGCAAAAATGTGCTTGGGAGTATCTCCTTAAAATATTCACCAACGTCTGTGGCAAAGATCAGCTGACAATGTGCATGGCACTCCAGGTATCGGTCCTCGCTGGCAGAAATGCCCGGACAGTTTGGTGTGTGTGTTGAACCGGCCATGTTTTCTTTCTCTTGTTTCCAAATGGGCGGACGTGCAGTGCCTGTGTTTTCTGGTCTTGCTTGGTAATGGTTTAGCTAAAAGCGAACTGGCTTTCATTAACAAATGCAGTTCGGCTGGGTTGTATGCCAAGATAAAATGGTTTCAAACATTACTATAAATATTATGGGATTATATTTTTCGCTTATTGAGAAATGGGAAAATGATACGCGCAAATAAAAATACATAAAAATACGAAACCTGGGTCCAGATGTATTGAGGTGGCTTTTTTTTCTCTTTGGTAGGATCAGTATCAATTCTGCTATAGAGCTGGACTGGAGTACCTGGGAAGCTTCGATCACTATGCAACGTAAAAGTCCCATTCCTGGGGGAAAAGCAACGGGAGGGACCGCTCGTCACCCAGAGAGCCGCTCTTGAGCCATACCTACCTGCTTAAGAAGTACTTCTTCACTTCTAGCTATGGACAGATTAAGTGTCAATTGTGAAACACAAACAAATGAGAAAAAAATAAAAAAACAAAGATTCCAGGTGGACCAAGAATTTAACTTGTTTGATAAACTACCCCTGAGAAACCACAAAGGAATCCTGACTGTTGAAGCAGCATAAAGATTGTTTTTTTTTTGTTTTTCGTTTTGTTTTATTTTACTTCGAGGATTCCGTGTGGGTTCAAGACAAAACATAGCTATCAAGACAACAACGATGACAAAACCAAGCACTGCGGGAGGACCGAAGCTGGCGATCCCAATGGCCTGGAACTCAATGCACACTGTACAGCGAACATTTTCAGAGTTCCACTGTCACAAACACGAGGGGCGCTTTCAAAAGGGACACCACCCTCTTGGTGAATCACGAAAGACAACATGACGACAATAATGATGAAGCCCAATTCCCACCAAATGGTTCACTATTAATAATTAGGGAAGATGGGGAATGTTTAAAGAAAATAAACCTATCGATTTAGTTTTTTAGTACTTTATTATACAGCTGACCTGCGCTTCATTTTTAACTGTGTAAAATTATTTCTCTTTTTTAACAAACTTTTATCATTTGATGAAGTGAATTAAACAGAACATTTGCTTAATAGTTTTATTTTATTTTTTTTTTCGGTTCAACGTGTAGCTTTTTTTAAGCTGTAGAACTGCTCTAATGTATGTACCTTCAAACAGAGGAAATCATTACTTTCTTTTTTTTTTAGCTATTTGGGATTTTGTTTTTTTGTTTCGTTATTTCAGTTTGTGGCACATTTCATGTGCGGACCTGTATTTACAGTATCGAATTTAGAATTTATAACAGCATTTTTCTGTTCGTTCGTTTGTTTTGTTTTTTACATCTCACCATTTTAGGTATATGGTTAACTAATGCCCATAACACCAATGTGATAAAGTGGGACTTTGTGGAATCAACAGGGGTGAGCAAAGTATGAAGTTGCTGCTACAGATTTTATTCGTTCTTCCACGTCGACGTGTATGATTTGCCAAAACAGCCTCTGATACGAATTCCCAAGAAAAATATATACCTATATAATATATAAATGAGTTATGATACATTTATAAATGTATAGCTAAAATAATTTATATATACAAAGCTTCCACACATCTCTGTAGTTTGGGGGAACCTTTCACTGGAATGCACATCAGTAGAACACAACCGTTTTCTGACAAAATGCATCTTTTCACATGCAATAAATAATTTTGTATGTAGATTTTAGCTTCTTTATTTTGTGACTTTCCTCCGGAGAGCATCAGTGGGACGAAATGCCGGTGTGGCCAGCATCTATCGGAGAACGACAGCCTGTGATTTAAGGTCAGATCTGGGTGCCATGCTGGACTCTAAAGGGACAAAGGAAATTTTACCATTCTCATCAAATTCCCACATTTCATGTAAAATTGTTTTTAATTTAGCATTTATAGTGCCTTATATCTTATGCCTGTTTTTATAATAATCCTTTGAATTATTTTATGCATTACTTAATTGGTCTATCTATATAAATATACATATTTATATATTTTACCTTAAGTACCAGTTTATTTTACTGTATTATATGAGATTCTATATGCAAACAAGGTGATTGCAGTAGTGTTCTTTATTTCTGTGGCCTTAGTCGGGCACCACCCACCCCTTATACACAAACCTTATCGTTTGTTTATTTTTGGTTTCGTGTTTAAAAGTTATTCATGCAGTAACCATATATAATTAGCACTTTGAAACTGTAGGTGCAGTATATTGAAATAGGCAAGTTATTTTGTTAGCATGCAACAATATTACATGTCAGGGCACTAAACGTTACGTGCCAACAGAAAGATTTTCTGTACTGGCATGTGGACGGGACAACCATTCGCCTCAGCGAAGAGCTTCACACACTTTAGACTGTTTTAAGACCAAACCTTAGCAGTGAAAAAGCACTTTCTCTACTTAAGAGGAAATGGATGTTTCTAGGAAGACCCTGGAAGATATTTAAGATGACCAGAATATACTGAATGTAGAGTCTCATCTGAAATAAGCCTTGTATAAGCAGAGAGGCCAAGGCTTTAGGTGATAAAAATGGATCAGGTACACGGAGACGTTTTATTAAAAAAAAAATAAGTGGGAAAATGATCGACGATCGGTGCAGGTTCGCTTTTAAACCCTGACAATCCTGACATTTATGAAGTGTTTAGTCTGCTTTTGTAGCATTTTGAGATACTTTTGTTTTTGTATGTCAAAGATCACAAATAATTTTGATTGAAGTCTTCATCCATGGATGTGCATTCCAGTTGTTTTCTTTCCCTTACATTAAGCAGATGAGTTAAAAAAAAAAAAAATCTCAAAAAAAGCCAGCCACTCAACCAATCAGAATTTGCATCTCCTTCCTGCTTTCCTGTCATAGGTATGTCCTAAATCTCCAAATTACCTTAAATCTGCGGACTCCATGTTTGATTTTATATTGCATTTGGCTAGTTTCCCCCGTTAAAATAAAACTAATTAAATACGCTCCTAATGACTTACCGGTTGACTTCTGTTACATTTCCATGTTTCTTTTTGTATTGTTTATTTTTATTTAAATATGCATGATTACATTACAGAATGGCCACTGCAGGCTCCCGTAGGAAGAATTGCACTTTCTATATCTTTGTACTATGCACTGCCCTATTGATTCTAAACCCAATAATGCATTACTTGAACCCATGTGTAAGAAATTAATGAAACCTTCACTTTGTGTGTATGTAAATAACACAGAAAATAAAATATCAGATATAAAGAAATAGACAAAAAAAAGGTTTGTGGCAAAAATGCCTCCGTTCTGGTGCCATGATACTCCAACAGACAACTGCAGATTTGTCTGTTACGTGGCTTTGCCATTGAAACTTGGGGTTTCATAACAAAAATAAACGTTGTGTTCTCTGCTCTCTCTATCTATCTCTCGTCTGGATGCATAGACTGAAATTAATAAATGAAACTGTAAAAACATGGCTTGTTAAAAGAATCATACAATTACCTCTGATTAGTAGTAAGCGTAAATGTTTTTTTTTTTTCTCTGAACGAAAGGAGTGCTCTTTATTTTCTTACCTAGGTTACATTGATGGCGAAAGACATCTGTCTGAAAATCAGTTCTTTGCTGACACAAGTTCCATTTGTTACAAATGAATTCTAATAAAAAAAATGTCAGTGTTATGGATCCTTGTCTCCCATTTTTTCCCCTCGTTTCACAATGGTTTTTAAGGACTACTTATTTTCACTCCTTCCCTGCACTGTCAGTCACAGAATCCGCATAAAAGGTTTTCTCTGTAGAACATTTGTATTGTTGCATTGTCTCTCAAATCAGACTTCTAATCTTCAACCAGTCTCTTGATTTTTGCAAAGGTTCTGCTGCATATTTGAACAATTTTCCGTGGAGATATAAAGACCTCTCTCTATTAAATGTTATTTTGATCAATGTATGTCTCAAAAGTTGTACCCCAACTGTTTTTTTCATTTATCCCAGCCCCTAATTGTCTTTCTTGTCAGGCATCTTTCACAGTGTTTAGCTCGATATCCAGGAGGGTCCTGCTGTTACCATTTTTAGAAAGTATTTAATTTGAATTGCCAGCTTAAAAATGATATTCTTGATGAAGGATCAGCTAAAAGATGTAATAGTGTTGAAATTATGAGTAAGAATGTTTGTGTGCTCCTCCTGTCTTCTGTTTTCTAGATGTTTCTGCTTATGGGGGTCAAGCCATAACTCTGCATTCTGAGAAGCCAAGACAGTTTTGGGTGTTTCATATCTTCAGATATATCAAAGTTTTTTTGAGGTAACAAGTTTTTTTCTTTTTTTACATTTGTAATATAATAGTGAGTGTGCCCTGCAATGGGTTGGCACCCCGTCCAGGGTTGTTCCCTGCCTTGCTTCTAGGATAGGCTCCGGACCCCCCCGCAACCCTGAATAGGATAAGCGGTTTCAGAAAATGGATGGATGGATGGATGGAACACTTGTAATATTCCTGAAATGACAGGCATTCCTGTAAACTATTTTATGTAACGTAAAATTTTTCAGTATGTTTTGTAAACATCAGATGTCAGATTCACGAACATGAATTGCAGAAGAGTAAATGGCAATTGTGACAAAAAGTTGATAATACTAAAATGAACAATACTCAATTCAGAATTACATTTCAAAAAAGACTAAAAATGAAATTGCGGTAACACTTTACTTGAAGTTATCATCTATAATGCATTAGAGATACCCTCATAATGCATTATAAGGGTCGGTATAAGAATTAATAAAACAGTATGGCATCTTTTGTTGACAGTCATAAGGTATTATAGAGTTGATTATAATACTTCATAAGCTCCAATGAAACTCTTATCTATAATGCGCTTTAGATAGCGCCATAATGCATTATAATGGTCGGTATAAGAATTAAGGAAGCTTTGTACAGAATTATAAAGGTATCTATAGTCCTTATAGATGAGAGCTTCATAAGGCAGTCATAATGCTTAATGAACATGGCTATAATGTGTTATGCCTTTTTATAAATATTTATAGCCATTGTTATAATGCTTTATGAATGCATTATTATGTGTTATGAATGTGTTTATAGATCCTTATAGATGTGGCATTCATAGAAAGTGTTACCGAAATTGCATATTGTCTTCTGCATTTGGACTGCACAAACATAAATGACTAATTATTTATAAGTCATCGAGAATTCCTTGTTTTTAGATGCTTGAATTAAAAGTTTATTCAAGATTCTCTCCACATAAGACAAAACTTCCTCTTCAGACTTTAACTGTTCTTCAGCGATAACCTTCACACAGAAAAGCATATTTGCAAGTCAGAAAGTCATACTGTGCACCTCAGGTTAATATAGCAGAGCCTGAATGAGGCTGACAGGAAATCACTGCCTCGAAATAATGCCTGCATGCATATCCATACCATGCATTTGCTGTATCTGACAGACAGTGCTCTCCTGGGTGACATACACGCGTATCCAGTGTTTAATGACTGACGTGTTCTCGCTGCTCCATGGGAACACTTGTCTCTAGCCACAGTGTTACAATTCTCTTTCCTATTCAAGTGTAGAGAAGGTCCCGAGAACTCCACAGACACAAGTCTCTCATCTGCGTGTTACTTAAGATACTAAAGATCTCAATGGAATGCCTAATAAATTAGATATTGACAGCACGTTTTGTTTAAATGTGGCATATTAAAATGTAAAAGAAAAAAATTAAAAAGCAGTTAATGTATCCATATATGTGTTTGAAAAATACTGGAATACTGGGATTTGTACTTACAGGTAACCACTTATGAATTGTTTTTTTGAACAGATACATTCATTAAATTTACTGACGCTGTGTACTCCCCAGGAATCAGTTTGATATATTGTAGGTCTATTGACGTTTCAGAACACATATTTGATGTACATCTCTTTAAAATGCAGGTTGTTTATGTCTGTTTTCCTCGTAACTATAATAATACTAGAGTAATACGATGCAATGCATGGAGTTCTCTTATGTATTGAGTTTGATCTGATAACCCAAGCTGAAGAAAATTACTTTTTTTCCAATCATCAGTGGTTTTGCTTAGATTTTTACCTGTCAGAATTTTTTATCCAGCATGTACAATATCACTTGGTGAAATTGATACCTGTACATACCATCTCCATTGTTGTTATACTGAAATATCCAATATCATCTGTTTTTGGATCATACCAATTTCATGCTATTCCATTTGGTTTTCGTTCCGCACCAGCCACCTCTCCGCAGCTTATGGGCTATGCTCTTTGCCCTTGAGTTTGCCTATGCTATAGTCTGCCTCATTCATATTATTGTTATATCAGTGGTTGACACTGCAGTATTTGAGGAAGATCCTACAGGCACTTAATGAGGCAAGTCTTATGACTGAACCGGTAACACGTGCAGTTTGGAGGATGGACACCTACGATTGCAAATTGCCCCACAAGCCAAGTCTGAGGTGGTTTCCGGGCTTTAACTTTTATTGGTAATTAATTGGAATTAATCACATTTCCCCTTGAGAAGACATGGTGGTATTTTGATTAGCATTGTTGCCGCATACTTCTGGGCCCAGGGTTTGCGTTTTTGGCTCCATTTGTGCAGAATTTTCATGTTCTTTCTAAGTCATTGTGGGGTTTCTCGGGTTTGCCCCTACAGTTCCCAAACATGTTAAAGTGAACCAGAGTTGCCAAATTGTGTATTTGTGCCCTGCAATGGGCTGGTGCCCCATCCTGGGTTATTCCCTGCCTTGTGCCTATTGCTACCGGGATAGGCTCCAGACAGCCGTGACCCTGCATAGGGCAAGTGGGTGTAGAAGATGGATGGATGGCTTTTCCAACCTTGGCCAAAGCCCTCAGCAGCCTCCTCTAGAAGGGGGTCCCTGATCTGGTCCATTGGACTTAGCCGGTCCAGGTTTCTGACCCCAAAGTGGTGCTCTGCGGCAGCCTGCCTGTCTGACATCCTCTGATTTAAACTTTATTTTATAGGTAGATGCATTAAATGAGGGTTTGGGGGACGTCCTGCCCCATGGGGTAAAGAGGGTAGAGAGCCTCATGCTGTGCATTAGATAACTTACAATGGCATCAAAGACGAATATCTTTCTATCAGGTGTGTAGTTCTCAATCTCCATTAGCACCACCTGGGACAACGGTTCTCCTCTGTCCAAACCACGCTCTTGTAGTGGCTGTACGATATCACTTACAATTGTGAGATTAGCTGCATTTGATTCTGTTGTTCATTATGTTATTTTTTTTTTAGTTAAGTATAGTTTTGTATAATGTGGTCTAACAGACATATTTATGTTTCGATTACCAGGCTAGTGTGCTAAATGCCAAACCAGAACAGATAACAAAGATATTTGAGCTGTATTTATATGCCTCCCTTTATGGCTGTTCAGTTACCTGGTCCCTATGGTCTTTTACCTGCTCGTACCCCTGTTTTTCCTCACTGTTGCTTTCAGACATCTGACATGCCAGCCTTAAGAATAGGTCTCCTGTCTCTCCCACTCCCACTTCCTTGAGAACTGGTGTATTTGGATATTTCCATTGTACTTATAGACTAGATAAAACAAATTATTTTCCTAAGTAAAGTAATTTAGTCTTCTGCCCCAGTGCCCTGGTCAGTAGGGTTGTAAGTCAGCAGGAGTACTTTCTGCGATGGAGGGCCACATGGCTGCTCGTCTGCTCCATCGATGTGTTGAACCAATGTTCTCTGAGTGGTTCCCCACTGTGATCCACCAACATAGCCCCAGGGGCCTCATCGCTAGGCAGAAACAGCACAGGAAGAGGCACAAGTTACTTTACGGGGGAGCATATGGAGAATAAAGCAGAGTGTCTTTGGTACCCTTTCATGTGCTGGTCCAGTTGTGGATCTGGCATGTGCATTCCGAAAATATGAATCTGTTCTTCCATTACATCCCTAACACACTAAATCATTTGCTTTATATAACTTCTTTTATGAAGTGGTAATTTTAGTGACTATCTGCATGGGTTCAAATTTAAATCGATACTAAACTGTCCTGGAACTTGCAACATAATTCATCTAGGTGTCCGAAATAGACCTGTACTGAGAACTCGGGGCATGGTTACTTTAGATGTGCATGCTGAATGTTTGCAAAGCCAGGCGGGCAACAAGAAAATGCCACGCTTAGCTGTGGCTTCTGAGCAAAATCCATAGCTCTGGAGAAATCAATAACAATTGCTCTGGAGATATCATCACAGCGAGATTCAAAGGAATTGAATCAGAAACTTGTCTTTATGGCAGAAAAGTGAATAGTGGAATGTAAGTCTGCGCCACGGATAATAGAGGCTGTCAAGTCTGAAGTCTGCTTGAAAGGTATATAATTCAAAAGATAACAATAAATATTGTATTGTGATGTATACATCTGACATATTTCACAAGGCAACAGTGATTGCAGTCCAATCTACTGTGAACAGTGGAATAAAATTAATCTAGGCAGATATTCTTCTTATGTGTCTTTAGACTAACATATCTGTACTTTTCTCTGAACACGTTTATTGGCATGTAGTTAAATATGCATCAATATGAAAGACATAAAACTGCACTCTATGACTGTACATGAAAACACCATCACACGGAAAACAACTGAATGAAATGTTACTTTTAGTCTTTGTCTGTGGAGCATCGAATTGATTTAGATCAAGATGGTTTAACCCAAATATGACATAAAGCATATATTACAGACAAGGACTATCACTGTATCCATGCATCCATTTAGGAGTTACATCATATCACGACGAGTCATTATAAATGTAATATATTCATGGTGACAAATTAAACAAAAAAAAAACATTGTCAAGAATCTTTATAAAACAGACACCACTTAGTGTTAATGTATGTCCACTACCAGTTATACCTAATGAAGTAGTATAGTTACGTATTAATTTTAATTTTGTGACTGTAGTAGCTGCACATTGGTAAAGAGCACAAAACTAAACCTCTTTTAATATGGTTGAGTCTGGAGGATTTTATTATAATATTTTAGAAATGGCTGTTCACCTATTTATTTCCACTTTTAGTGGAACCTTGACCTTTCCTATCTTGTTGACATTTCAGATCAGTTCTGACCGAAGTCTGCACAGCACTGTCTGCGCACTGATGCCGTCAAGAACCATTGGAGCAGAATGATTAATGATGCACCTGTCTGAATTTTTTTTATTATTACTGCGCGGAACAATTGTACCCATTAATTTACGTTTTCCATTGTAGCCGCTACAAGCTGTGAGAACATGAGCACAGGGTAGGAAGTAAGGGTATATTTTTCCTGTGCCCTCTAAGGTCCCTGGGCCAATTATTGTAGTGATAGGTACGCATAAGACTTCATTCCCCTAATCAGAATAAATGACCAGAGCAGCAAAAACTGAACAGTGCTATGACCTGATATACCTGAGGGGCTTTCAGGAGCAAACAAATCCATTACTGCCCAGAAAATATAGTGCATCAGCACTTCAAGCCTGTCTGAATGGATCTGGCCCAAGACCACCCTTCTATAGGAACAGGCCTTCCCATGTAGCAGTGCATCCTGCAGTTAATCTCTTATATAATGGGCACGTTAATATATATACATGCAGCCATAGCGGGGAATCAAGATTTGCTGTGACTCACATACTATATGGAGGAAAGACTCTGCCTCTTTTGTTTAGTGAAAAGCTCATTGGATGCAGTCATGCCATTTTTTAAAGAACTTCTAGAAGGTCGGCCAGATGTTGTTCTATAATATTTTGCTGTAATTAAATGCTCCCGGGCTGCTTTGACCGCAGTTAGTCAGCCATGCCATGTGGGGGTGTCGCGTGCAAAGTTCTGTAGCCATTATTCCTTTAAGAAGTGCTGGCCAGCAGGCTTCACTTGGGCTTCCCCATAAAATCCTCACTTTGTCCTCGTACGCAGCTGTAGGCTGGTCATTGGTCATTGGGTGGCACTGATACAGTCATTCATTTAGGCATAATAGTATTAGTAATCAATAAAGGGACTCAATGGGTTTCCATCCTAACTGGGGTTAGACAAGTTAGGGGACTAATTATCTGCACATGGCTTTAATGTTCAGCACTGGGGTTGTTAGCTGTTGAAAGAAAGCTGGAGGAACTGTAACAGGGGCAGCTCTCCAAAGCCATGCGTGATACATCTGACTAATCATGCATGCGACAAAGCATGTTACTTAAAAGGGGTAAGTACAATATAACTGTAGGAAAGAAACACCAAAATTGAATGTCAGACTAATACCTGCAGGTGTTTATACAATAAACATCAGATTGCATTTGAAACATATTGTTTTCAAAAGATCCTATGTGAGCTTAAAGTCCTTTAGGGGTAATCACTCATCAGCTTTTATTGTGACCTCATTGCACATTCACACACACACACACACACACACACACACACATTTGGCCCCTGGTTTAGTGACTGTGTAAGTCCCCTATAATTTGGCTCATAAATTCTCAGTCCTTTTAAAGAAGAATGTCTTGGTCTTGCTGACTATTACTTGGTGTTTTCCAAAACGATACCAGCTCAAAGGGCTCCAAAGCAATTTGGCTTATTTTTAATAGAACACTGGCTAATAAACTAAGGCAAAAAAGAAAAAAGAAAACAGGGAAAACTGACAATGTGCTACTTTCAACTCGAGCCACTGAACAATAAAAAATGTCCCCCCTGTCTGAGTAGTGGGTAAGGAGGATAGAAAATAAAAGGATATGAAGGTTGCTATAGTGACAGACAATTTAAAAAGACTTCTTCCTACATGCTACAGATCTGTAGCCTTCAGTTTTAACTTTTTAACCAAAGGGACAGAATTTGCCCCTTCCTCTAAAAAAGAGATATAAAGATGATTTGAGTCCAGTATGAAACGTTCTAACAAAAAAAATAAAGCCAGAACTAAAAATTGCTCTTTTGGTGATTCAGAGTCAGGAAAATCATCTATTTCTCACCAGCACCGTTCACTGTATAATATTAATCTTCAGAAATACTGACATTTGTAATGTTCGTTTTAATACTATCCTTGTTCCTCACAATGTTGAAATACACCCACATAACAGAGGTGTGAGCGCACAATAATAAATTAAATTATATATGCTACAAATTTAATATGATTTAATCTGGCTAAAATGACATGATAATAAGAAACACACACAAAAATAAAATGGAATGTGGCAAAACCAAACTGCTTATAAAGGTTGCGTTTTGATTAACAGCTGCCCCCTGCTCTCCATGGCAACTGCATGAAAGGTGTCTCTCTACTCGCGGAATGGTGTTCAGATGTCAGATGTGCCGGACTGGTTGCAAAGGCCCCATGCTTCACACAATTGGCAGTAAACTCCAATTTCCTTGCCACGCAGGGCGTTCCACATGAGGGCCCAGCGCTGCAGAAATGAAGACCAATGGCGCTTGGGTAGCTCCTTCTGTATTCCCGTCGAGCTCCTGTGGTTTTCTGTTACGTGGGCTGGAGAGTGACAGAAGTGTCCTGCACATGGCGAACTTTGCGCGCACGATCTTGAAAGACCCTCCAGGGGCACCTCCTCCTGGCACTTGGATCTCACTCACAGGGTTTAGCTGAATGGGCTAGCGGAAAACTGGTGCTTTCGGTTACAGAGAGCCTGGGGTATACAAGCAGTGTCTCTGCTGTGAAACTAGTTTACTCTGCCTGAAAACTAAAGAGATGCCATTTCCCTGTGAAATTTCATCGGGCAGCCTGGGGGATAGGAGGTAGACAGATTTTCTCTGTTTTTGCAGTGACCTTCCTGTGATGTTTTGGGTTAGGGGATTCCAAACCTGGGGACATGTAGGGCTAGGCTCAAAGGGGGTGGCTGGCATGATTTCACCAAAACTAACTTTAAATTACGCTGTGTGGGGAGAACTGTGGTATTTAACTATGGCTGCCCCAGCACTTTTTTCATACCTCAAACCCTCATTGAGTATAAATGTGGTATGATCATGAGCTCCAGCTGACCTAATATCTGTAAAATATACCTCAAACCTTCCACTTATGATAGATCTCTGCTTCTTTTGTTTATGCCGGTCAGAGTCAGTTGTTATTTCCATCCATCCATCCATGTCCTCTGCCGGGCCACTGGGGTCTGGAGCCTATGCCAGAAGCTAGGGGGCAAGGCAGTGCCAACCCATCCCAGACTCCGGTCACAATAATGGAAATCTTGCATATTCTCCTTCTCCTTTTTCCTATTATTATTATTATTATTATTATTATTATTAGGCAGGTTTATGACATTATAATGAACAAAATGCTCAAATATAACAAAAAGAAGTTAGACATTTCAATCGCAATCCTCGATTCACCTGTAGGACTGCATAAACGACTCCTCTTGTCAAATTCATTGACAATAAACAGCTCTGCTCCACATGTGACAATGCAATACATGTGATCCTTTTCGACCAATAGGAATATATAAGAAAAGACTTCAGTTTACCATGAGTCAAAGTAAAATTGCACTAAAAGATGCTCTTTTGGTGATTCAGAGTCAGGAAAATTATCTCCCTGAAATAAATCGTGGCAGTGTCTTTACCCTGGGGTCCTTTCAGAGGGCAATGTTTGGGTAATACTGTTACTCAATTGGCCATGTTTCATGGCTCAAGTCAGGAAAATGTCACAGAAATAAGGCCTATAGTACTGTTACTGCAGGCAAAAAGGATTATGGGACCAGACGTTTAATGACAGAGCCTGAATTAAGCAATTGCTGGGAGCGAAATGTATTCTGCTAATATGAAAATACGACTGACAGTGACATGGTTCCCATTGTTGTCGCAGCCCATGAAGTAGGACATTGATGCATTTATCATTTTTATAAAATGTTTTGGAGTTGCGTTCAGCAGAGCACTCCATTTTAATTCGGCATTAATATTTCCTCTTTAGAAAGACTGTAATGAGCAAGATGACAGAAAGGCTGGTTAACCTGATGTAAGGCTTGAAGCCCCGCAGAGCAACGTCTACATGAATTACGGGAAGGAGAACCATCGTGCAGCGGAGGCTGCGGTGGTGCTATCACATTTGTACATACAAAAGGCCGGAACGAGAAGCTTTTAATCCTGTGTGATGGAAAGGCTGGCCATTTAGTCATGCTCACACTGCATAAAGGGCAGTTAGCCATACAAACTGGAGAACTGCAGGTGTATGGGCTTAGATCAAAGCCTGCTAGTGGGATTGATTTACGTGAACCAGGCATGTAGCCACATAGTAAAATAATGAGTTTGAATCCACACTAGAAATAACTTTTATTACCTCTCGGGCACATAGCTAGGTAGTAAAATTACAAGTCTGAGCTCCCCTCAAAATTTGCTTCAGGCCCCCGGTCAGCAAAATTAATGGTTGGGGACCTCCCTCAGTTGGCAAATTGCCGGACCCCCCATGAAATTTATTTCTGGCTATGGACCCAAAGCTTATGACAGAACCCCCCTCCTTGCCACACCCAGCCTCCCAAACACATGGTTCTATTGAACATAATCTCCTTCTCATGCTCAGTTGAAGGATACAGTACCAGCCAAAAGTTTGGACACACCAAGTCCCCTATAAAGGAGAGTGATAGGGCTGCATCGCATGACCTGGACACCTGACCTAAACACAGTCAAAATGGTTTGGGAGGAGTTTGACCAGAGTGTGAAGGAAAAGCGGCCAACGAGTGCTCAGCATATGTGGGACCTCCTTCAGGACAGCTGGAAAAGCATCCCAGGAGGCCACCTCATGAAACTGGCGTAGAGGAGACAGTAGGGCCCGCCAGACCCTGAAGCGATTGAGGTTAAGGGCCCAAAGGACGGATTACTCTTTCCGACCGCAGCATTTGAACCAGCAACCTTCTGAGTCCCAGTCTGCAGAGCTGCCCCACCAACAACAGATTTTTTTTGTTTAATACTTTTTTGGTCAGCGCACAATTCCATATATGTTATTTTATAGTTCAGACGTCTTTCAAATTATTCTAAATTTCTTTGGGTAAGTGTGTCCAAACGTTTGACTGGTACTGTATATGGGAATATAACCGTGGATTTAGGATCCAGTGGGAAGCTCCTTATTCTGTAAACCATTAGGAATTGAAGCACCATATGAGCTAACTGTAGCAGTGCTGCTTATCACTGGAAGAGGAGATTCCACTGTAGTTGTTAAATTTGAGATGAGCCAGTCTTTTTCGCCACTGCGGTCTGGCTGAACCGATGTCCTACAACATTATTTGCATGTGGTTGTAGATTTCAGAAAACCAGAACAGTTACATTACAGTGTTTCATTACAGAATTACAGTAACATGCTGTGCTGTTATCAGATGTGGATATCCATAATTCCCCCCGCCCACCCCACTCCACACAGCATTGCCACACCAAGGGTACGTGGAGTTAATTGGTATAAGAGGATTTTCGATCCTGTGGGGCCTTTTCTCCTAGGCGGGACTCTGTCTAATTATCCGAGCATCCTCGGGGCACCTAAGTCCCGATGAAGCACTCACACCGATTTGACCTCCTGATTGGGCGCCAACCTGATGATCTGCAGCCTTTGTTTGACTCACTTTGGCTGCTCTGGTTACCACAGCCCCAAGCCAGGCGTCAGGGAGAGGGCAATCAGGCAAGTAGTCTATTAATGCGCATCACAGTCGGAATTGAGCATGATATTTTTGTATTTAGATCTCAGGTCCTCTAGGGCATTGTCAGTAGTGTGGTCAAAATACTTGCCATTCACTGCTTTTTCATCATCTTGGTGTCTCATGACTTTTCTGTGTGCTTTAGGTGACATGAAAATAGCAACCGAGAGTACCTGTTACACCACCTCGCGAATCCGTATCATATTTAAGCAATTATACAACCCTTAATCCAGCCATTTATGTTAAACTTCAGACTCAGTTCCCTGTATTGTACCTGTCTACAGTATTGGCCCCATTGCTTTTCTGTGCTTGATATGAGCAGGAGTGACTCACAGCCCCACCACAAGCTGTTTACCTGAATCCCAGCGACAACATGCTTTCATATGGAGTTGGACACAGGTCATCTGTAATCTCAATGAGCATTTTCTCCTTCTGATTGTCATCTGTTCAAAAGACCATCACATCCTTTCTTGGCTTGGAGTGATATGCAATGCGCCGACTGTTACTGCAGTCACCGGGATGATCAATGGCGACCATAATGAGGGAAGCAGAGTGAAATCAATAGACTCTGAAATTACAGATAAAGAGAAGCTATCATTTAACAGCATTTGGCTCAGACCTTCTATTGTAATATCACTGAATCACGGAGATGCCCGTGTCACCGAACGGTGCAGGAGAGGGTAATTCGCTCCAGTGGATTAGGACACCTAAAAGCCATCAGAACAATTAGGACCGCCTACCAAGAAACTACCAGTCACACAAGGAGCTCTACTGCTGTTTATTATAGTGCTGGCAACAGCCCCCATCTCCAAACGGGGAGAGAGACTCATGTTCTCGTTTCATATTTTTTTTCATGAATCCACTGAAGGTGCAATCTTTTTTTTAGGAGAAGCACAAAGCATGACCAGCATGAATGAAACATTGAGCTTGCTATGCTAGGATTGAGTGCCTCTTGTTGGAAGGTAACTAAGTTGTGAATGAGGGCAGGATTTGCCTAATGGGATCCGCTGCTTGACAACATGGGCACAGGAATGAATTTGGAGGGTTGGGGGAAAGGGATTATAATCAGACTTCTGTGCTGCATCGTGCTGTTATGTAGGCAAAAATTACAGCATATGTATGATGCTATGACAACAATATCAGCAATGTTACAAGAGGAACTAGTCAGTCTATGCAATATTTTTTCTGTGTGAATTAACAACTGGAGTTTAGAGTTGTGTCAATATTTTCTGGCTTCTGTCCTGGCCCTGTAGGGAACCTTCAGTGCTTGGGTTACTAACCTCAGCCTCTCTTCCCTTCCATGTTTTTTCACCGAGTGCAAACATCTAAGTTCTCAGCGGCGCTCACTGTGTGTAGACCACTAAGTCATCTGGAAAATGAAAAGAAACCCGAAACGACCTAAAATCACAGGCTGCCGGGGCTGAAATATGCCATTTCGGTGTAGGTGCACGGTGCTTCGCTTCGCCATAGCGATTGCTGAGTTGTTCCCTGGGCTTCAACGACTACCTTGTACAGGAATCTGCATCTGCCATCCCGGCGTGGCGAGCACTCTCTGTGGAGCTCTGCTACAAAAAGAGAATGGCATTTTTAGAGGTACCAATTGTCTTTTTTACCCCAGTGCCTTTGCTGCTTTTCTCAGAATAAAAACATTCACTTGTTTAAGATCCTTTTTTATACACAGTTTTACATTTCTGAGCTAATTCTTGACTTGGAGTACCTGTAAAAAAATGGAAAAAGGCACGGTTCAGTGATGTCTTCTACAATTTCAAGCCTTATACTAAAATCATTGATTGCCTTGGATTTCATTTAAACAGATACTCTTATCGATACTGTTGTGAATAATGTATTCAGTCAATAAACCATTCACACAGGACAATTAATAGTATTCACATTTTATGCAATTAACACATATCTATGTAATTACTCCATCCTACCATTTTCTACCTGCTTATCCTGGTCAGGGTCATCGGGGTCCTGGAGCCTGTCTCAGGCAGCATAGTGCACAAGGCCTTGGGTGCATGCCAGATGGTATGCTCATGCATGCATACACTACTGGCAATTTAGAAATGCTAATTTATCCTAATTGCATGTCTTTGGACTGGAGGAAACCCATGCACATGAGAAGGACATACAAACTCCACATAAAAACACACACGCAACAGACCCCAGAGGTGTCAGACTACCACATCCTTGCTGTGTAATCACTGTTATGCAAAGCTGTCTACATATATAATTCTTTTGTTAATTTTTTGGTTATTGTGAATCATAAGAACGTAAGAGCCATCACAAAGCCCATACCACAGAAATAAACAAAGACACACACTCACTGGCCTGAAACTTTTTATACAATTCATGAAAGAATATAGCGGATTTCAGTCGCTCACTGCAACTTTTTATTAAATAATTCATTTCTATGTAGTTTCATACTCTGCAATTATATTAATCCTGTTCTTGAAAAGCTATCCTGCTTCTCTGTGATATATTGCAGGGAGGTGCAGGTTATTAATTAAATGACAACAGCTTGAATGTGACAAGGATGTTAAAATATATTACCAATTGCTAAATTATACATAAATGATAGATGTGGTCATAAATGGTTTTCAAATAAGTACTTAATATTATATTAATAAATGCATTCTTTCACATGTTGATTGTAACTATGAATTGATACTCAGTAACCAGTTTAATGGGTCCTCTTGCTTGTTAATGCAAGGGAGCTTTTCCTCCAAGCAACATGAATCATGGGGCTGCAACTGAATATGTAAAGCATACAGACAGGATAAAGAGATTGTTATAGGGCGTGGTGTGTGGCTGTGTTGGTTAGGATGGGGACAGAAGGTTCAAGTCCTGTAGCAAGCAGAATAACAGAATATTGTTGAGCTTTTAAACAAGGGCCTTAACCCCACGAACTGCTCCTGAGTGCCAGATAAATGACTGACCTTGTACTCTGACCCCAGTTGTATCTAATAGTAGTGCAAGACATGATTTGCAAAGATGGAATTTCATTGTCCTTCATTTCACCAGTGCAATTTTACTGAAGGCATTTCACTATATTCTATTGTTTGGGTAAGATGTCTGATCTAGGCAGTTCTGAATGAGGCATGACTGTTGGTGCAATACGTGATGGTTCCAGCATCACAGAAACAGCCTCCCTCCTGGGAGTCTCACATACTATAGTGTCTTGAGTTTACAGAGAAACATCCAGTCGGCGGCAGCTCTGTGGCCGAAAACACGTTGTTAATGGGAGAGGTCAGGGGAGAATGGCCAGACTCCTGGGACTAACAGGAAGGTCACAAGTGCAAAAATAACAGCTCAGTAAAAAGTGCTGCACAGAATGACTTCTTTGAACACACAAACTCGTCTACCCTTGATGTGGTTCTGGATGCAAAAATGGGTCCTAACTGGAACGATTACCTAGGAAAGTGTAAGATAACACATTTTCTAGCTTATGAAAACTTCATATTGTATTTTATCATCATTAGACTACACTTTACATGCAGCTTTGTTTTTAAAAGTTTTATCATGGGAAATGGAATATGGTGCTACAAAGTTGAAAATACCAACTCAGAGAAGACAATATTTGTGGTGGGGAATTATATTGACATATTCAAGTAGTTTATGCTTAGAACTTTTGCTCCCTTGGACTCTGCCAGAGTCTGCCCCTGAAAAAGAAATATTGAATAAAACTCTTGCTCTGTATGAAATGTCCTTGGCATGTGATTTTAGTCCCCCTGGATTTGCCATAAATATGCTTATTTTTGTTATCTATTGTCCTGTTGTACATTGTAACCTGTTTCCATTTTGACTGTGACCAATGATTCTGTATAATTACTAAATTTTTAATAATGACACTGTTTATTTCTGTTAACAGTAAAAATAGTGCTTATCTAGGGATGTAAACCTTTCTTTGAACTCTGGACTCATAACCCAAACTAACACTGTGCAAAACTACAATGTGGTCAAGATTCTTTGTGGTCAACCTTGTGTGGAACACAATTTAATAGATATGGGCATGTTTGAAGGATGGAACAAATGTATTTCCATATTGGTGGGTTGGTTTTTAATAATATATATCTGAAGATCACAGCCGATGTATCATCAGTGTTGCTATTAATTGCTTCATTAAAAATGTTTATGTTTAGCTGTTAAGGAATCCATCATGTAACAGACACTGGTGTAAAAGTTGCATACATTTAATATGAGGGGAAAAAAACTGCATTTAATGGCAGGAGAAAACAGTATAATTTAATTCAAGCTACAAAATATCATTTGGAGATGACAGCGATGACCTCAAGACATGGACAGCTCAATTTAGTTTTGTAAGTGTTTTTATTTATTTTATAATTTCGAACATGGTCATCACAAAGCACCTAACACCAGCAGCATTTTCTGTAATGGTGTTAGTGATGGCAGTGACACTGAATCAACTCCACTTGTACACTTAAATAATAATGAATGAATGAATTAGTTTTATAATAAAATAATACATAAAAAAAAATTAGCATTATACAGTTTGGTCAGTGCAGAAAAGGGTAAAGGTAAAAGGAGGATGCAGAAAATTCAAAGGTTTTCATTAAAGAGGTGAACAACAAAATACTGGGAAAAGGCGAGGCGAGATGAGGGGGGAGCCAGGCGTCAGAAACAGTGGGGCTGGGGAGGTGGTTTGGCATGAGGGGCCTGTGCCTCGGGGCCTAGCGCTGCTGTTATGCTCCCCCCACGGTCTCATGTTTGAATGCGGGCCCAGCCCAGCATGTTTGGAGCTGGCGTGCTCTACGTGTCCTGGCCTGGGCTCCGGCCCGCAGTCCAAAGACATGCAGCTTTAGTGGAAGCGTGACCGACTTGCTCTCAGCGTTCGCATCCCGCCAGCTGCGATCTCATTCCTGTTTGTTTCCACCTGGATTACAATGACGTGAGAAAGGAAGGCTAAAGGATTCGAATTAGACGAACTTCATTGACTCCAGAGGGAAATTCTTCTGCATACATCAGCGGGCATGTGGAGCACAGACGAGCGTATATTTAGTGCAAAAGAGAAGCATGGGGTTTAAACATATGACCTTCTTATGGTTGTCAGTTCAAGTCCCAGGAAGGGCCTTGCTAGGGTGCCCTAAGTACCAGTTCTTACTTGTGTTGCCTGAGGAAAATATCTGGGTAAATGAGTTAAAAAAAAAATTTGCTCTGGTTTAAAAAAACCAGTAAATGTGAATGTTTCATCAATAGAGTATTGTGTGTGTGTCTATATATATTTGTAGTATATGTTGTGTAGCAATTCTCATGGCCTCTTGTAGCCTTTTGGTGGCAAGGGTAGGTTTGTTGTCCTTGGCGTGGGACACTGAGGTTCGAGCCTCCCCACAGACTAACCCCCAGCAGAGCTGCTGGAACACATAGTGTGCTCTCTGTTTATAGGAGGTCACCCTCGTGCTTTTGTTAGTCTAAAGCCACTTTTTAGAAGGTTGCGAAAAGTTCAGCTACTACTGTGTCTGACCTGTCCATGACCATCACTAGCGTTTCTCAACAAAGGAGGGTGAAAGGGAAAATGAAACTACAATTAAAGTGAAGAGGTGAGAGTTTGCAGTTCCTGTAAGTCTTGTTTCTTAGAGTGAGGTTGCCGGCGTAATCCTAAAACTTGGGGAGGCACCGGAAACCATTGTCAAAGCTATCAGCCTGTCAACAGGCTGGAATGCTTGGAAGGGGACCAAGAAAATATATGAACTGTCACAAGCTCCCTGGCACGGATGCCTCAGGAAAAATAATGCAATGTCTCCTGGCCAAAAAGAGCTTAAAAAAAAAATAAAAAATAGATCCTCGCATAATAACCTAGTCTCACCCCATTTCGTCTGAGATTAAACATTGCACAGAGAGGGAGGCTGGGCGTTCTTTGTTCTCTGGATGAGAGTAGCTGACCTAGTCAAGATCCCAGATGGGCAAGAAATGAGAGGGATGACAGCACCTCAATAGGCCATCCTGCATGGGTAGGCCTGGCTCCAAGTCATTCATCTCCTTCTGTAAGGTTAAATGCCCAGAAGCTTAGTACAAGTGTTTGCAAACAATGCCAGACTCTGCCCTGAACACAAATATTTTTATATGGGGCGAAATGGAAACATAGAATGCTAAATCTGAGTGGTGTGTGTGCATTTTGTATGATGGCGAAACATATCATTATAGATCATTGCCGTATCACTACCTATAGAGTAGCATCCTTCATGGCTGGTCACTTGACTGTAGAGAGTCAATCAGCAAATATCGTGGTTGCAATATTATAGGTGGTAGAGTGAGGGAAAGACTGGACACGCGTCTTCAGGTGAAGTGGCTCTTAGATGGAGATATGTGATTTCCCTGCACTTATTGCAGGGTTAACTGCTGCCTTTGTAAGTATCACTCTGTCATTCTTCTCATGTTGCAGGCACTTCAGATTCAATTAAGGGGACGGACACAAGCACTGGAGGTAATAGAATTAGTGTGTCAGGAGCGAAATACAGAAGGGAAGGTGTGCTGGAGAATTAGGAGAGGTGGGACCAGCTTTGATGACTTGTTACTTTTGTAATAAAACATAGAAGGTAATGAACGGCAGAAGTGAGGACGGTCATCATGCGGAGGATTCTGTGAGCAAGTGTTTCAACGTAAGGAGAGTTGGTGGTGTATGGGCGCGTGGTTAGGCGTAGTGGATGCTTTCTGTGTTGCGCTGTTAATTAATGTTCTAGCGTTGCTTGGCTTTTTGATTGAATAGCTTGCGTAATTCAATTAATGATTTACATACGGCCGCTTCTTTGTCCAAAGTGATATACAGCACTGAGGATTCTCCAGGAATAATGCAAGTCAAGAAGCAAGGTCTCTCCTGGGACATCAACGAGGAACATTTACATTACAAGTCCATGGACTTAACCCTAACCCTACCATCTGTCCTGTACAACCAGTCTTAACAAAGTTTCCACTTCTCTGTTCCACCAACAGCACCAAAGAGAGGGTTAATGTCATTATATGCTAACGCTAGGATTCAACTCATTTCTTTGTTCAAGTAAAATTAATTTTGTATCAAATGGAAATATACCTGCGATCGTCATGCAATAAATCTATGTAGTTAAAAACAGGGGATATATTTTAAGGGAGCTGTACCTGTAATGTAATCTCTAATAAGGAAGCGCTGTGGTATATATTGTGTCATTAAACATGATAGGAAGTCCTTAAGCTCTCACATAACACCCTTTGGCGTAACATGATTTCAGTCATGTGGTTCATTCAGTCTACGGAACAATCAAATCAAAAAATTACGTAAAGAGCTCAGCTGCACAAAAACCAGCACACCCCCAGGGCCTACACAAACCACAGCTGTGCACCCCTAGTATGAAACGTGTTTCATGTCACCTCAAGCAAAGCTGTCAAACACAGTCTCTGGGTTTAGTCAGTGAATGGTGTTTTTCATTCAAAGCGATTCCATTGTTTGTGTAAAAAGTGCTGTTAATGGCCAAGTTAGGGAATCATACGTATGAATTACGTGCACAGAAATACTTGCACAGAGGTCAGAAACGTCTTAAGGGTACAGAGACCAGCTTAGAGTTTAAGATGTAGTGATGATGGAAAAAGCAGTGATTGTGAATGTCTGGAAGCTCAGAAAGGATGCACAAGGGGGCGTCAAGAAAGACCTAGACACACACAAGAGTTCACAACAAACCCCATTTATTGTCCTTGGAGCTGAACTGCTGCAGCAACGTGATAAAGGTGGGAGTGAAGGTGCAACTCTGCCTCATCCAACACCCTGATTGTTACTATCTGGATCGTCTTCTATACTAACCGTCCCCGATCCATGGCTCTGTCTGCAACCTCCACACTACTGTGCCTGCACCTAAACACAGCTGTCTGTGTATCTCACAAGCTCTCCTATTGCAACCTGACAAGGCGGGGGAGGGGGGACTGGTCAGATTCCAGCTGAAACCAACGTCTACTCCGTCATGAAAAGGGACGGTGCAAACTGGATGACTGGAGCAAAATGTGAACCAGATCACCCCTCCTCCAGTAAGTCAAAATCAGTTAATAAAAATGGGGAATAGGAAGATAACCTTAAATTCATCATTAAATCCTGCCTTTTTACTTGAGAAAACCTTTAGGGTTAGGTGGATAACCATGGTTGATAATGGCAGAATCTTATAACCTTCAGGCTGTTGGTTCAGATCCCAAGAGTCTTCCCGTTGCACCATAATAGTATGATTTTGATAAAAATATCACGTAAGCAGGCTAATAATAACATACCCTCGCATTGAATAGATTTGATAAGTTGAATAGATTGTGGTACCGCCAAAGGATTCTGTTGGAAATGCACCAAGCAGCATAAAACATGCCAAGTGACACTGCCCCTTTAATTTGGTGCATAAACAACTTGAGTTTCACCCAGACAGGCTTTTATTGCTCTCATCAAGCCATTGCACTTTGTCAGCTAGTGATCATACTAATCAATAATGTCTTGATAATGAGACGGCTCCGAGACGCAAGCAGTATTTTGGTGCTTCTAGGCAGGGTAGGACGGACGTGCTTCATGACAGGTGGTGCTTGGCTTTCTGCTTACATCCCATTTCTCGACACCTTGTTTTTTGATAATCACTTCACCCTTTGCTGCTCCTTCTGTATAATTATTTTGGGGCTGCGTATTATCTGTCGGTTTAACCCTTTAATCTCGCTGTTTTGTTCCCTTTCTGTTTGACATTAAGCATAAATCACAGTTTAACTCTGAGGCATAAATGCTTCTTAGGAAACAAGTGAGAGATACATTGATTGTGAAAATGTTTTGCTTTTGTATTTATGGTGCAGCACATTTTATCTCAAAATATCTTAACAAACGTAGCACATCTGCAGACATATTTTAGAGTTTATAACTAATGACCATGAATAGATGCCAAATCCAAATTAGTATTTAAGAGCTCAATCAAGTTTAACTGATTAGACTATTGTAGGCGCTCGCATGAAACATAAACGAGCTTAGAACAAAGTGCTTTATCACCCCTTACACCATGCAAATCTTAAACACATTTAAACAATGTTTATGACAGAATGGGTTGGCGCCACATCCTGGGTTGTTCCGTGCCTTGCCCGTAGCCTTCTGTGATAGGCTCTGCCTCCCCCCCCCGACCCTGAATAGGCAGGGTTGCCAACTACGGTCAACTGACTGGAATGAGATTCTTCAATTCAAGACATTTCTGCACACACATTTTCATGTATGTAATAGTTTTATTAGCTTGTAAATAGTCTGTAGGGTTTGTAAACTACCCCAACGCTTCTGATGTAGCTAATTTTAGGTTTCTAATGGAATAATAAAGATTTGATATAATATTTCTAACGTGAGAGTCACACCAGATGCGTGAGAGTTGGCAACCCTGAATAGGATAAGCATTTACAGAACATGGATGGATGGATGGAAGTTCATGATAATAATACTTGAGATTTCCTTTTTCTCACTTTTCTCAGTTGCACTTAGACATTGGAGATGCGTCGTAAACCTCTCAGGTCCTCAGATTTCACCGCGACACAGACGCCTCCTAAATTCGATATGGACATAATAACGATAGTAACGGCCTCCAGTAGGACGTCAGCGGCTTTTCCTTAGCAGATGCCGTCTTCCGGTTGACGTTAAAAATCCTGACAGCAAATTCATTATGACGGTGAAACTCGTTAATAAATACCGACGGATTAAGGACTTAACTGTACTCTTTTTGCAGATATTAGCATAGTAAGACCATTCATCCAGATGAACAGGACGGAGGCAGTTTAATTTGAAATGCCTAAAGTTCAAGATGTTTCTTAAGTCTTAAGAAATCCTACGTGGTACATAGTGACTTAAAAAAAACAGGCTTAAGCTATTAAGGCATGATGTCGAGTGTGGGGGGGCGTCCGTGCACAATGAAGAATCTCTGCGAGATGCTCAGGTGTCACGTGGGACGGTTTTCCTTTCCTTCAGTTCAAATCTCACTTAATAGGATTTCTGATTTTTCTATGTATTTTTGGCTAAAACTTCCTCCGAACTCCTCTGAGATTGGCTTTGTATGTGTTTTGGATTAAGTGGGGCTTTTATATAAGACTTACCATAGTAGGATGCTTAAAAATAAAGAGGACTTGAGGCAAGCACCCATATTGAGTATTAAGATAATAAGTATTTTCACAATCAGGTGAAAAGTCAAGTAGAAACTCGTCTGGCATCGTCTTGCTCTGGTTTATTGACTTTCATTCCATATCAAATCACCATGAGAAGCCTTTTTCCGTCCTTAGAGGAGTTTAATAAACACTCACTATTGAATCTGTATTTACTAGACTCTTTGTTAATCGGGATTGTTATTGTGTTCTTTTGGGAGTGAGACTTTGTCATCTGAAACGAAGTTTCAAAGTGATTTCAAGCCTTCATCTCTGCCGAATAAAACATCATAAAATCCGATGGAACAGGAGAAGGTGAAATAATTAGTACTGATATGATGGCTTTAAGGTCACATCATTTCAGTCTCCTTCACACATATAAAGGTCATACTGATGCACCTCCATCGAACCAGTATGAAATGCTGAATTATACAAAAAAAAAAATAATAATTCCCCTCCAGAACAAAATGCATGCCTGATTACCAGGCCTAATACAACAGAAAGCATTAATACCATATCTGTAATTTTAAAAGTTTTCCTGGTTGAAAATACTATTGACTGTGCTAGTAATATAATAATAATTTTGCAGTAAATGTTCTTTTAAACTATTGCAATGTGCTTGGCAGTAGTCTGTTTCATTGACCGATAAGTAAGGTCAATGTGCTGCAAATTCAAAAATCACAAATTCAAAAAAAGTGTGTTTTTAATAATCCGATTGCTACGTTTACAGCTCTGTAATTGGGACATTAAAAACACTTGAAAAAATCTTAATCAGGTCATTGCATATAAACATAATCATAGTCAGCTATGTTTTCTGAATTTGTAGCGGGTTGACACTTACAGGCCTCCGTACTTACAGGCCACCATACTTATCGGCCACTATAACCTGTCTAATCTCCTCTTTGTCCTGGATAACATCTAGCAATAATTATCTTTGAAACATTGATTTACCGAATGACTGTACTACTGTGGTAAAAACTCAAATCAAAGAGATATTCATTCATGTACCATTACTTTAGTGGACGGTTCCAATAAAATGTACACTAAACATAGAGGATGCGTACTAAGCGATGATTGGTAATGTGTAATATAATTTCAGGCCTGTGGTGCTGAACTTTTATAATACACACATACAGGAGACTGTTAGGACATCCTATATTTCACAGTTTGGCAGTGTATCAGTGCAACTCATTAGTGTACTGCTGAACTTGCTGAGGAGATGTGCATACAACTGACCTGAGACAATACTACAGTTGCCCAGAAGGGCGAAACAGAACACATAAAAAAAAAAATCTTAAAACGCAAAAACGTCATTTTGTTGTTTTGAATGATGAAGTGTTGGATGAGCCATGTTGAAGGCCTCAATCACTGCAACGGCTACAATGCGCTGAGGTCAGAAGACACAGTCAGTGCCCGTCACAACAGTAACTCTGGGCCCTGCTGGTGGACACCTGTGGCAAGGTAAGCTGACATATCTGAAAAGTACCAACAGGCCAGAAAAGGAAGACATCCTTGCTCCTGTATCTCGGCTAACTTTTTTTTAGTTCCAGTAATTTTTACCAAACATGATTAAGGTATTGAAACATTCAAAGTGTCCAGTTTTCCTGATGTTCCCAAAACGCTATCTAACTACAGTATTGCAACTACTATTGCAATAAATAATAATATAAATGCAAGCAATGGGTATATTAGCGTGGTGGGTCATGAGTTGTTGGCTGGACGGTGCATTTGCAGCATACACACATAGCATTTTTATAAAATAATATTTTATTATAAAACAATGTTTGTCCCTCTCCTGGAGCCGACACCTTATCGTGGTGGAGGGGTTTGCGTGTTCCAATGATCCCAGGAGCTAAGTTGCCCG
>JAAGVU020000015.1:10348217-10399752 GCA_011763525.2 Mormyrus iriodes | reverse complement strand
GGGATTCCCCCAGAGGAGCTGGATGAAGTGGCCGGGGAGAGGGAAGTCTGGGTTTCCCTGCTGAGACAGCTGCCCCCACGACCCGACCTCAGATCAAGCGGAAGATAATGGATGGATGGATGGACAATGTTTGTCAACATTAGTTATGTTAAAAAAGATGTTCAGGTAATAATGTTACTCTGCTAACGTTGACAGAACCTTTGTTAAAACATGGAAATAACGTTCCATTAATGTTGCAGTAAGAACGTTCTCTGCCAAATTTGAGAAGACTTTTAAATGATGTTAGCAAAATTTACAGGAATGTTCCCTGTTAGCTAGGCTGGGAGGAGTTTAGAGAGGCTATGTAGACTGTCGGGCAAACCGTTGGACGCCTCAGGAGGTACTTGCTCAGCCTATGTTCAACCTGGGTGGGGAGGGTACTAAATATCTTTGGGGATTTTGAATGCAATTATTGTTAAGTTTTTTACTTCCAAGAAATTATGTTCTGACAAAATAAAAACTAGCAGCAATTTTCTTTTCAAATTCGAGGTTGTTTATGTGTATTGGTTACCTACCCTGGAGTGGGGGCGTCTCACCTGTTCGGTTAAATGTAAGGGAGAGGGGGAAATACTGTCAGATCTGAGCAGCTACCCATCATATTTTATTACTTTGGTTACCCACCACACCAGCATGGCTGAAGCTTCACCTAGCGATACTGAGACGTGCATCTTTGCTGGACAGAATAGTGGGTGTGTCGAAAGCTTGACAGGCGTGTCAAATGGATAGTGGATGTTTCAAAAGGTTAGCGAGAGTGTCAAAAGTTTGACCGGTGTGTTGAAAGGTTTTTGGGCACGTTGAAAGCTTGACAGACATGTCGAAAGATTAATGGGCGTGTCGAAAGTTTAGCAGCCATATGGAAAGGTAAGTGGGCATGTCAAAGGGTTGACCGACATGATAAAAGGTTAGTGGGTGCATTGAAAGCTTGACAGGCATGTTGTAGGATTAGTCGGCATGTTGAAAGGTTGGTCGGTGTGTTGAGAGCTTGATTGGCATGTCCAAAGGTTAGTGGGTGTCTCGAAAGGTCAGTGAGCGTGTCAAAAGTTTGACCAGCGTATTGAAACGTTAGTGGGTGTGTCGAAAGCTTGACAGGCATGTCAAATGGATAGTGGGTGTTTCAAAAGTTTAGCGGAAGTGTCAAAAGTTTGACCGGTGTGTTGAAAGGTTATTGGGTGTGTCGAAAGCTTGATGGGCATGTCAAAAGTTTAGCAGGCATATCGAAAGGTTAGTGGGTATGTAGAAAGGTTAGTGGGTGTGTTGAAAGGTTAGTGGGCATGTCAAAAGTTTCGTGGAAATGTCAAAAGGTTAATGGGTGTGTAAAAAGGTTAGTAGGTGTGTCTAAAGGTGGGTGTGTCGAAAGGTTGAGGGGTGTGTCCAAAGGTGGGCGTGTCAAAAGGTTAGTGGGTGTGTCGAAAGGTTAGTGGGCATGTCGAATGATTATTGGGTGTTTCGAAAGGTTTGTGGGCATGTGGAAAGGTGGGCATGTCGAAAGGTTTTTGGGTGTTTTGAAAAGTTTGTGGGCATGTCGAAAGGTTGAGTGGTGTGTCAATAGTTTCGTGGGCATGTTGAAAGGTTAGTGAGTGTGTCGAAAGGTTGAGGAGTGTGTCGAAAGGTTAATGGGTGTGTCAAAAGGTTAATGGGTGTTTCGAAAGGTGGGTGTGTCGAAAGGTTAGTGGGTGTGTCAAAAGGTTGAGGGGTGTGTCGAAAGATGGGCGTGTCAAAAGGTTAGCGGGTGTGTCGAAAGGTTAGTGGGTGTGTCAAAAGGTTGAGGGGCGTGTCGAAAGGTGGGCGTGTCAAAAGGTTAGTGGGTGTGTCGAAAGGTTATTGGGCGTTTCGAAAGGTTTGTGGGCATGTCAAAAGGTTATTGGGCGTGTTGAAAGGCTTGTGGGCATGTCAAAAGGTTGAGGGGCGTGTCGAAAGGTTAGTGGGTGTGTCGAAATGTGGGCATGTCGAAAGGTTTTTGGCTGTTTCAAAAAGTTTTTGGGCATGTCGAAAGGTTGAGTGGTGTGTCGAAAGTTTAGTGGGCGTGTTTAAAGGTTTGGGAGCATGTCAAAAGGTTAGTGGGTATGTCAAAAGGTGGGCATGTCAAAAGGAAGAGAGTGTGGTGAAGCAGGTGGAGCGATGCACGTAATTTCCTTCGCGCTTTCTGGAAGCATAGCGGTAAGTGTAAACAACCATAGGAAATATTTGACACTATATCAACAGATATGAAACATTTAATCATAGATATCTGTTAATCATTGCCTATAATACCGTAAATCCTATTATGGACAACAGAACATTTGCGGTAGCGGGACTGCTGTGATGACGTAGCAGTCGTAAGTCATTCTGGCAAAGCCGACCAGACGAATGGCAGCAAGTTTCCGTTGTATTATTATTTACCCTGTTTTACAGGGTTAAAAATCTGTTTGCACGCCCACCGTGGCCAGGGCGAGTTACACCTAAACCTATATGTCTGGTACATATCAGTTCTCGTTTTGAAATAATGTTTATTGACAGCATTTTCGGCCAATAAAAACCTTTTGGCACGCCTGCTCTATTTCACCCTGCCACCACTTGACACACACACCTTTCAGCACGCCCACTGTTCCAGCTTTCAGAGACCTATACTTGGCAATATCTGCTAGTGGCAAGTGTTACTACATGCATCAGTCCACCTCACACCAAAGGACAGGCAGCAGCATACCTGCACACATACGTACTGTGATTATTTGCATTGAAGACAAGGACCCAGATATTTTTGCTTTTCAGTAATCCTAGGTATATTTATTGACAATAAGTAGCACTCCCACTACATAATATTAATTTAAATTTTAAGACTAAATACCAAATTTTATGGCTAAAAAAATTAATGGAATCATGGAACATTCATCTTTAATCTCAGTGATTAAATGTTGGATTATTCTTAAGGTTATATTTCAGATCGTGGAAGGAGTACTGATATCTTCTAGGAAATCTTCAGAATATTCAGCTCCAGGAAAAAGAGATGAAGGAGATTAAATAAAATGAATCTCTCTGTTTGGTAAATATGAAACCTGGAAATACAGCTGGTTAAGAAAACGTATCTAGAAATGGCCTTTTTTTTTTTTTTTACTATTTTTTATAATAAACCCAAATGATCTGTTAGGGATGCCAGCTTTTCAAATTCCCATTACTCTCTAGTACGGATAATATAGTTTGTATAACAACAGATTAATTTCTTCTTAAATACAAAGCAAAATAAATCACTTGAAGAGTTTTGTAATGTTTTACCGAATATAGCGAAGCCCTTCTTCTGTGAATTATGTGCAAAAAAAATGTAAATGTTAAGTAACTAAAGGATCGTTAAATTTTGTTCAGGAAAATATTATGCTATTATGTTCTGTGCTCCTCACTGATTTATGGCGTCTGTAAAGGACACTAATGATACAGGGCAGTTCTTACATTTCGCATGGAAATTCGTTATGTAAAAATGTGTAGCTACATTGCACCAACACCATGAGCTTCCCTGAAATAACAAGGTGGCTTTTTGCTCCCTCTGGTTTTTCATGAATAATTAATGAGATCTGTACTCTTTTGTCCTGTGCTGTACTTATTCTGAACCCCTGGGTCCTCTGAGAGTGTATAGCAGTAGGGTTTGGCCTAGAAACCTTGAGGTCCTCACAAGTGTGCTGCTTAGCTTCATCGCAAACCAGTTAGCTTTGGTAACTACACAGCAAGCATAGGAAACATGTTGCATTATGCAGTTTAAGAGATTATAAATACTTTTCGGAGCAGAACTGCACAACAGTTTCATGGCAGGGCAGTGAAATACTCCTCCTTTTGATATGAGAAAGTCACATCCTCCTGTAGACATGCGCTAATCGTCTGCCACCACCGTCACTGCCATTTTTGACTTTATGCAAATAGGCACTGTAGAGCTGTGAAACTGCTCTTGGTCAGCTTTTAATGAGTGTGTCACCTGGATTCGACATCCTATCCCAACCAGCCACAAGGGCTTGAGGTTGGATCCCAGGGCTCTGTCTGCAAGGACAGCCCAGGGGCATCTGTCACAGGCGAGAGGTACATAGGTACAGTGTAGTGTACAGTCCTGTTATGTTCCATTTCCCCCTGATCCACACCATTCCATGATTTTATATAAACTATTCTGCTTCCTTATTTAATTTATGATTTATAATATGCAAATTGCAATTTCTCCAAATCCAGTAGTCTGTGGCTGTGTAGCAGGTGGAAAATCTCCAGCTGTAGGAGGAACTGATTATTGTATCACAATTGCCTTGTGCCGCCATCTTGGTGCATTTTCAGTCATAGTAATGAAAGAGTGCAGATGAAATATTTCAGTGTATTCACAAGTAAGTACAGGTATGAATCTTATGCTATTTATTAATTTATTATTATATATTGTTTATCATTATAATGTTACAGTGCTGTGTCTGTTGTCGTTGTTATTACAAAAAATCTGGTCTGATCGCACGTAAGTGAATGTATATTAAAGGCAATGTGCTGATTTATTTATTTTATCCCTGGATGTGTGATTTTAATTTAGCCGAAGGGACTGTGCGAGCGGTTGGTTTTTTATTCCTCTCAATGTCTGAGGTGCTGTCAGACTCTTCACACTGCTGTGTCCCATGTTACTTTTAGTAGGAAATTTACCTCTGCTGTATTTGTGTGAGAATTGCATGAGCTCTCCCGGCCAATGAAATTCATTTTCGTCCTTGCTCAGTCATAGCATGGCATGTTTGAGGAATTTAACAAAAATGAGTGATGGATACAAGCAAACAAGAACTGATTACCAAAAGACATTCATCTTTTACTGTATGGTAATATTTTGGATTCCACAGAGACATTATTGAGCCAAAGAAAGTGATCTGCCAGCACTGTTTTGTGTCTGTTGGCACAACTTGCGACAGCAAGTGAAAAGACCAATTCATACAGCACTTCACTTTTCCACTTATGGTCTCCACACAGGGTCAGTGATGTAAATGGATGACTCTCATTAAACCATCAACCTCATTTCCAAAACCTCTGTACCATTACCATAACAGGTGTCCATTCAAAAATAGTAGTTTTCTTTTAAATGCATGTGTAGAATCTATGTGTTGTGTTCCTTCAGGTTTGCTACACTATTTAAAAAATATATCAAGTTTTTCGGAAAAATATTAGGTTGTAGATTCCAGAAAGTGTTGCGGTAATGACAGAAATCAGTCAAAATCAAATAAAAACATTCATTTAAAAATATCATTGTTTGAGATTTTCAACTAGCTGAGCATGACTGTTAATGAGCATGACTGTTAATTAAGCAATTATTAAAAATGTAAAGATGTATTGACTAAGTTTTCAGACTGTTGTGGTAATGAGATTGTTAAGGACTTGTTTTGGAAAATGTTAAACGTAAAATTTTCTGTGAGTGATTTTAAATTTACCCCTACAGACACTTCAGACCTGGGTATTAATGGCTAAAAAGGAAATTTGTTAATGCAAGTGTTTTTAAAAATGTAATGTGTAAAATATTCAAAAACCGAAATTTCGTGAGAATCACCCAAATTTCGTCATCAGGGGTGTACACCTGATGGTATGCATGTAGTCTTCTCTCATTTTATATTTTGCCAGCCTGCGTCTACTTGTCAGGTGTGAAGAATTTGACTTGTTCCTTTCAAGAAAGAGTAGAAGAAGAATAGATTTTGTGGTAGGAGGTACAGAGGTATCCACATACACTAAGTGGACAAAAGTACTGGGGCATCTGCCCATTACACCTACAGGAACATTTGACATCTCATTCTAAATCGATAGGCATCAATATGGAGTTAGTCCCCCTTTGCAGCTATAACAGCTGCCATTCTCTTGGGAAGGCTTTCCACAAGATTTTGGATCATGTCTGTGGGAATTTTTTCCTATTCATTCAGAAGAACATTTGTGAGGTCAGGCACTGATATTGGATGTGAAGGCTTGGCTTGCAATCTGCATTCTAGTTCATCTCAAAGATGTTCCACGGAGTTGAGGTCAAAGCTCTGTGCGAGCCAGTCAAGTTCTTCCACACCAAACTCACCCAACCATGTCTTTATGGACCTTGGTTTCTGCACTGGAGCACAGTAATGCTGGAACAGAAAAGGGCCTTCCCCAAACTGTTCCCACAAAGTTGGAAGCATAGAATTGTCCAAAATGTCTTGGTATGCTGAAGCATTAAGAGTTCCCTTCACTGGAATAAAGAGGCCCAGTGCAACCCCTAGAAAACAAACCCATACCATTATCCCTCCTCCACCAAACTTTATATTTGACACAATGCAGTCAGACAGGTACCATTCTCCTGGCATCCGCTAAACCCAGACTTATCCGTCAGACTGCAAAACAGAAATGTGTGATTTGTCACTCCACAGAACACGTTTCCACTGCTCCAGAGTTCAGTGGTGGCGTTCTTTATACCACTCCATCTGACCCTTGCCATTGTACTTGGTAATGTGAGACTTGCATGCAGCTGCTTGGCCGTGGAAGCCCATTCGATGAAGCTCCTGGCACACAGTTTTTGTGCTGGAGTTAATACCAGAGGAAGTTTGAAACTCTTGCAGTTATTGAGTCAACAAAGAATTGGCGAATGGGATGCACTATGTGCCTCGGCACTGGGCAGCACTGCTCTGTTACTTTATGTGGTCTGCCACTTTGTGGGTGCATTTCCGTTTTTCCTAAATGCTTCCACTTTGCAATGATTCCACTTACAGTTGACCGTAGAATATCCAGCAGGAAAGAAATTTCACGACCTGACATATTGGAAAGGTGGCATCCTATGACAGTACCATGGTTGAATTCACTGAGCTACTCAGAACGGCCCATTCTTTCACAAATGTTTATAAACCTGACTGCATGGCTAGGTGCTTGATTTTATACACCTGTGGCAATGGGTCTGAATGAAACACCAGAAATCAATTATTAAGGGGTGTGTCTCAATACTTTTGTCCCTATAGTGTATTTTAATACTATCCAGACATTATGCCATGGGATACAATATTTTCAAAAGCAACACTTTTTCAGTATTTTGAAATATGGGTGATAAAATTCACTGAACTGGGTGTGGGGCAGGGTAATTTTGTGGCAAGCATATTAAATTGTGACACTATGCTGTATTACCTTAATGCTTCCCAAGTCATTTCATTAAACGGTTTGTATTTGTGTTTGTTGCAATTTATCTTCGAACGTTAGTTGGACGAGGTGGAGGCATGTGACTGAATATGATAGATCATGATCAAACCCATTGGGGAATTATTAACCAAATTAACCGACATGAGCAAGATTAAGTTAGTAAGAGGTTCCAAATGCCGGATTCAATATATTTTAGGCTAGTTGCCCAGCCCTACTGTACGGGCACACAGAACATTTAAGTAATTGGCTTTAGAGAATCTTATTTTGCTGCTGCTGTTAATTTTTCATATGTACGTTTAGGTTGTCATGGTTGGTGTTAAAAATGTTCTTAATTCATGTTCTATGAAATTCATTCTTAATAAAATTTCTAAAAAGAGTGAATTTTCAGTGTAACAGTACAAACTTTTTGACGAGTTAACCAGGATGTGAACTACTGACTCGCCTTTCCCAGCAAAGCCAGAGTCTATTGGTAGATAATAACAAGTTATGTTCAGCTATAGTTTAATTTGGGTAAAATTACAGCTCAGACTTTACTGCAAAGATTTTAAATATTGCAATATGAATTTTTCCAATATCGTTACAGCCTTAGTTACAAGGCTACTTTTAATGTTTAATGTTTTCCTTCGGCACCAACAAGCGATCTCATTTTATTTGGAAATAATTTAATGGAGTAGCCTATAAGCCAGAGAAGTATTGTTAGTATTGTGATTTTGGAACTAAGGCACTTTCACACTGCAGGAACTTTTTTCCAGGTCCAGAATCGGGAACTTTTGTCAGGGACTGCAGGGATTCGGCCTGATTTTAGTTCCTCTGAGGCATTTCCAGAACCATTTCTTAGTACCTACTCCAGACTAGGGCTGTGTCTGAATTCAGGGGCTGCATCCTTTGAAGGAGAAGGTCTACGAAGGTGTAGCCATTGTGGGTTGCATTCTTCGAAGGTCACACAGAAAGACAGCGTTGTCAAGTGAGATGGTCTGGCCTATGGATACTTTCCTATTTGCATCAATAGCTGTTCCCACCCATAACCTTGTGTCACAAAGCGCTGCTCTTATCGCCTGACCTGAGTTTTTTCTCAATACCAAGTACACAAAGATCGTACTTGTCATCTTGGCAAGAATGGCCTTGCTAACTTAATGAATCACGTGTTTGGTCTCGTTTGGCGAGGATGCAACCGATGCATCCTTGATATTCGGGGAAAGGCAAGAACGACATCCGGGGGTTTTTACCATCCTCTGTACTTCTTAGTATTGGAACTGGTCTTCATCAATGAAAGATAACGTAAAACGGCTACATGAGGTCACAAGTACAGTCAAATACACATATTGAGAAAGACCCCAGGACACACTTTCTTTAGTTCTGCACAATGAATCTTGGGATCTGTTGGGCTATGAAGGATCCATCAGGTGCATTCTTTGCAGCTTGGCAAAAGGACACATTTCTAGACCACAATTGAAGGAGCCTTCGAAATGGGACAGTCATGCGCACTGCCGGGATGCATTTGGTCTTTGAATGCAGCCATCAAAGGATGCTGCCCCGGAATTCAGATGCAACCAGGGGCTGCATCTTTCTAATGCTTAATTGCTTTTCAGTTTCATTATCTTACTTTCGGATACTTTAACACTGTCCTGCTTTATGATACTTTTACAGCTGTTACCAAATTGGTTTATGCAGCCAATTTTGTGTTGCACCATACTGTGTACTGTAGTGCATTACATTTACTGACACAATTAGGAATACTCGATGTAATGTGACTACAATTGCCTGAAGTGTGTAAACATGGTGGAAACAAGTCTATTTTGAAGACGCACTCAACATATTTTTTTTGCCTAAAAATGAACAATGTGTTGTTTTTTCAGACGCCACTCTCAGGTCACATCTGATGCCAGCTGTATGAAATAGTCAGCCCTTTTGCCATAGCTGGGCTGTACACCCCAGTCATGAAATCTTTCGAAGATTAAAATTTCTATTTATGACAAGACAACTGAAGGCTTTTGCCTTCCGAGTCATAAATAGAAATTATAATCCTGGAAAGATTTCATAACTGGGGTGTACAGGTCAGTTCTGGCAACACGTTTCTGTGTGTGTGGTGGGGGCAGGTTTAAATGAGAGTTATTCAAATAATGACTGGTGAAATTTGACTAGTAATTCTGCCTGAATTGCCCATCCTTAGTGCTCGCTAGAAAAGACTTCATCTCTCCTCTCTGGTTCACTGTTTTTTTTTACACTTCTGGGGAAGGATCCTTTACCATTGTTGCGAACGCGGCAACAGCACACCCAACCATGACAAACGCGACGAAAGTGCGCAGACAGTACACATGGAACATCACGCAGCGGAGGGAAATTATACACCAACATAGCGGATGGCGGCCTTTGCGTAGTGTGGATGATACAGTGTGATGTCACATGGAACCTGCCAACACCACTTACAGCAGTCTGTCTTATCTATTCTATATTGTTTTATGGAATTTTACTATCCCTATAAAAATCTAAATTTGACACGTATCTCAAAGCCTATATGTAGCAGTCCAAATGTTTAAATGTTGAAGCTGCTTTCATGGTGGCTATTATATGTTTCAAACTGTTAACACAGAAAAGACATGATATACATGGAGGTATGTGTGTGTGTGTGGGGGGGGGGGGGGGGGGTGAATAGTGGCGTTTCTTTCCATTGCTAACATGTCGGTAGTTGCTCCTGGCATATGAAATGATATTACAATGGTGGTGGTTCTAAAGATTTAAATGTGGAAATTCAAAAAGAGCCGGTGGCACAGATGAGGCTTGTCAGAGCAATGTCACACCGTTTGCTGTGGGTGCCATTTCCAAGCTATGAGTCTAAAAATTCAAGCCACTTCCTCCCATTTTTAAAACTTCTTTTAGCCTGCTTTGACATCTCGCGAAGCCAAGAGCTTCCTTTAGATGTCAGACTGTAGAACTTGTGTTATATCTCCTTATCTCTATTAGTTCTGCAGACAGCCCAGGGAGAAATCAGACATGTCTACGGCCACAATGACAGAAATGTACAGAAAGACTCAGTGGAAAGACACTTCTTATATAATACCAGCTGCTGCGAGACAGAAGCCCAACTCCCTTGCGTCCTTCAAACATAACTCTGGTATTATATGGCTCTATTATATTTAAAAAAAAACACATTTCTACCATCGGTCTGAATGCTGTAAATGACTCTCATTTAGCACCAAAGTGACTCAGCCTGAAATGTTTCTTTTAGTTCGTTTTGGTGATTTTTTATGCAGTGCCCTTCCTGACAGGGTTACCCATGAAGGATTCATCAGCAACCTTACAAATAGATTTATGGTAAATAAACTAAGTAGAGCATTGCAGAGAGGTGTTGTGTACAATAGCACTTAAAATTTTTGCTGGGAGGAGGATTACGCATGACATCCCACTGTTCCATCCACACCAAGCAAAAGCCATCATCCAGCATATTAGTTAATAGTTTCTCACCCTTCGTGTGATATATCATGTGTGCTATCTCGGCTCTTTTGCCACGTTCGGGTAGGTTGTGCTGTCATCAGCTCTCCAGATTGGAGAGATTAGTTTTATCTAGCGAGCGCTGCCGACCAATAGTCACGGGTAATTTCCTGTGCCTTTAAATATTAATTTCCTTAATATTACAATATTTTGTTTTTCTGGGAATTTTATTTGTGCGCTGTGTACAGTTTAACTGCTTTGTACTACATGTAGCATCTTTGCATTTTGTCTGGTTGCACTTTATATACTTACTTCATGACTATGACTGGCAAAGCACCAAGATGGCGGCGCTAGGTGATTGCGCAAAACTATTGCAACCGTCCTATACAAAATAATACCATTTTAACCAAGTTATTTCTTTTGTTTTTTTTCGACTCAATTTGTATTATTTAATTTTATTTTTATTGTGCAGCCTATTAGGTATTTTTTCAGATGTACTTGTTTGCAATAGATTTGGTGTGGCTGAAGGATGCTAGTGTGGTTGAAGGCATGGAATGAACTGGACTATTGCAATTTAATTGTAAATCGAAAAGGAACTGTGTCTGCTGTGTACAAAGGGAGCTTTTTATTCAGTGTTTGTCGTATCTTGAGATAAGCCTGGGAGCTCTCTGTGCTCTGTGTGCCCTGTTCTCAGATCAGCCTGGGAGCTCTCTGTGCCCTGTGTGCCCTGTTCTCAGATCAGCCTGTGAGCTCTCTGTGATCTGTGTGCCCTGTTCTTAGATCAGCCTGTGAGCTCTCTGTGCTCTGTGTGACCTGTTCTCAGATCAGCCTGGGAGCTCTCTGAGCTCTGTATCCTGTCTTACGATCAGCTGGGGGGGTCTGTCTGAAACTTTTGTAAGTGTATAGTAAGGTTAGGGTAGATTCTTTCCTTTTTCCTGTGGAGAGACTGGCCCAAATGAACTCTCAAATAAAATGCCCCTGTGCAGTGTGAAAGAGGGCTCTGAGAGGGCAGTGTCCCCATCAAACATGCCGGGTGCCAGCTAAACCCCTGCCCTTTTCCCCCAGTGCCTGTGATCCAAGAGGATGGCTTGCCAGCTCCTCAGATATGTCTCAGCTACACAGGGATGCCAACTCTCACACATCTGGCGTCACACTCACACTTTCAGACTCTTACATTCACGCAAGAAAGCTATATTATTCCACTATAAACCTAAAATTCACCACATCAAAAGCATTGGGGTAGTTTGCAAACCCTACAGACTATCTACAAGGTAATAAAACTATTATATACATGTAAATGTGCGTGCTGACTTGTCTCAAATTGAAAATCTTATTCCAGCCAGTTGACCAACGCTGGCAACCCTGGATACAGTTTACTTTCTCTAGTTACCCACAAAGCATGTGGGAGCAGATAATCAGGCTGACAGCTCTCATTGGCTCGTTGGCTACATATTATTTGTGCTCTCTCTACTTTGCTTCGGCCAAGTCAGCGAAATCAGCTTCTAAATGGCTTGACCAGCAGAGATTCAACAATGTATATGCAATTTAATGATCAGTGTTTGAGTATCCATGTGCCATTTTAACAGGGCTCAGAGAATTTAGCCATGGGAAAAAAAACAAAACAAATTTTGACATGAGATTGGAAATAATTCTTATATGCAAATTGCAGGAATTGTAGTTCCATTTTTAAAAATGAATGTTTTTTTTCCATGCAAGCAAGTATACACAGAATACACATACAAGTCGAATATCATGTTTTAGCCAAATATCCCATCTTGCTAAAAGTGAACATGCAGAAAAACAATTTTATATCATTATTAGGAACAAAATGTTTCTCTTTTTTAGCACCATTTGAAATCCCTGGGCTGCATAATCTTTGAATTTGTTGAATAGCGCTGGGTGATTTATCAGCAAAATGAGCCGACTGTGACCTAACAATCAGCACACAATGCAACTGCTCTTTATCAGAATACAAAAAAGGATTCTAAATATTAAACAAGATTTAATTTTGCACATCCAAGCTTAAAGGAAGAAAGAAAAAAACCTTTTGCAAAATGAAAAAGAATCTGTTAAGACAGAATTGATGGATTTAAAAATCCAATTTCATTCAGTAAACTAGTCTATACTTCTGGGATCACTTGGATACCAGCAATGTATGGTCAGTTCCCTGTAAAAACATGAGCAGCACGATTTGACAAATCTTAATCCCCTAGGGGCATTTAGTCAGTGGAGACAGTTATTCTACATTTTCAAAGGTTATTTCCTGTATTGTTATTTGAAAAGTCAGCTTTAATACCAGCTTCTAAATCTGTGATTCAGAGGGGAAGATGTTAGTCGGTCTCTGTATAGGGTAGTTAACCCTAAAAAGACTAATGGTACTATTTGTTGGGGTTTCCTATTATTTGTATACCTGTATCCAGTGTTCATGGGTCTCTGTTTCTTGTGGGTCGTGTTTTAATCACGATGTGAATCTATCTCTAGGAGGCCGGATGACATAGTGGTCATTTAGTAGGGGTGTTTTTAAGGATATGTTGGTTCCTCTCCTAGATTCAGTTCTGCCAGCCCTTCCACGCCTCTCAATGTGTCCATGGTGCTTTTGCAGTCAATGTATAACTATTAGAGGCTTATATCTATCAGATTTGTGCTTATTTTCCCCTTTGTCTCTTGGTTTTCAATTGATTTATTTCACAGCCGCTTTTATCCAAAGCAGCATACAATTGAGAAAGCAGGGTCAGTCAGTCACCTGAGAGTTTATGGCCTTGCTCATGGGCCCAATGCTGAAATCTCTGCAAACTGTAGGATTTGAATCAAGAATCTTCCAATCATGGGCGAAGTGTCTTAACTTGCTGAGCTACACACCACCCCCTGGTTTTCGCCATGTACTGTATGCTGTAACCTCCACAGTGCCTGTTATCAGCGTAGTGTGCTCTGAGACACCATGGAGAAGTTGATGTTTAAAACAGTGTTTCCCAATCCCAGCTCCCAGAGCAAAAATATGGACTCGTCTGGTAAAGAGCTGGGAGGGAGCAAAAACATGGACCGTCTGTGAGTCCCCAAGGACCACGTTGGGAAACACTTATCTAAAACAAGGGTTATCTCAACTGGAAACCATTTTAACTCCAGACCAAAGAAGTTATCCATCCTGCCCATGACAAACTCATAGTTACAATCATAAATATTTCTGTCCTGCAGTACACCCTATGATTATTGTGTTCAGGAGGCAATGTAAATGTAAGCTTTTGAACTAGGGTAGTGCTGTAAACAAATTCTCAAATTGAAGGTGGTATAAACAAAAAGAGGATTTGGAGACAGAGACATTCTTTTGACTTGTGTTTGTGTCGTCAGCAGCGCTGTAGCCAAGAACTTCACGATGATGATGCCTAAATCCAAATGCACGCAACTGAAAGGTGCCTCCTGACAGCTCTGTGGTCTGAATGTGGGCGCTGCTGGCTGTGGGTCTGTCTATCTATCGCTTTACTTCTTTGACAATTTCTGGTACGCTAGCTGCTGGCTGAAGTTTCATAGCTTGGGTTTCCTCTGGAGTAAAGTCACCAGTGAAGACTGTTTTCTCTGCATTATTAATACCCATACTGTAGGTGATCGTTTTAATCTCAGCGGTCAGTGTATTACAATGCATCTACAGAAATTTCAGATGTCATATTGCTTACACATTTTCAGCTTTTGGTAACTGTCCGTTTGTCCGTCTGTCTGTCTGTCTTAATGCATGTCTGGCCTTGTTGGGATATTTTTACCAGAGATTTTATGGAAACATTTAAAAAAGGCTCTCTTTGTTCTTTTAGATAAAAAGTAATCATCTGAATTTGACGGTGAGGTTTATTTAATTGCATTAAAATAAGTCTGGAAAGATGACTTATTTTTCTATGGCATATTCCAGGGTCTTGATCTTGACTCCATTAAAACTCAAGACATAGGAAATAAATAATCTGTGATCAATGAAGATGTTTTTCAGCAGAGATGGTTTATTCTCGTAACACTGAAGTGGGCTTTCTTTATGATATGGCCTTGACATGATTTGAAATGGGCTGCAGGCAGGGTTTCTGAGCTGAAACATAGCTGTACAGAGTGGGTATGAGAACAGAAGTTTCAGGTTGGCCGGATGAAGAATAGACAGATTTATTTTTAGTTTGTCAGCCTCTATTATGTACATAATGTATCAGTGTTCAGGAACAATTTTGCCAAACAACTGGCATTTATAAATGTCACTTAAAACACCATTAGTGGGTCAGGAAATAGAGAATTTTGTACAAAAAGTGAAAAAAAAAGTTGCACCATTTATGGCAATAACCTCTGCTGCCAACACAAACAGAACCCCCTGAGTGCAAAAACAGCAAGTTTCATTCTGAATGTTCTGGAAGGCAAATGCTGGCCAGATGCAGCTCTGATTAAGGTATGTGCGAGAGGGATGCATTAATCTTGGAAAGCTGGCATTTTACTCCAGTGATGTAATGTTTTCATTGACTTGAAAATTGTGAGTAAATCACAGGAAGTTGGGTTTGCAGCTCATTTCTGTGGATGCGTTTGCCGTTGGGGTCGTGAGGTCTGGACTGGCACAGGACGAAGGGTTATGAAAACAGAACACTGAAGCATTTTAATAGTATGCTTCTTCAATAATAAATAAACCGGCATAAATCGGGCTATGATTTGGAGCATTTCGTGAGGCTGCTTAGTGTAACAATATATTATGGTAACGTCTTGAGAGGTTATAGTTTGTCACTTTGCATTAAACTTCATGCCAGCCATGAAGTTTAGCTATTTAGCAAATCTTTATTCTTTGTTTTAAGAAAACACATCGATTCATCCATGCAATTCACTTTTTATTTGGAGGCGAACACTAATATTATAGTCAAGGAAAGCCATAACTAGGTTTGAATGCAAATCATTCATGCCAAACGTGACAATGTTACTGTTTCTTGAAGGATAAATCTTCTTTTTCAATGCAGTTTGAATTACTACAATATATCAACCCTGACACTTGTGGATACAACCTCCTAATAAATCATTAATAAATTTGTGTTTTCATTACCACAGTAAAGGATTATTATGTCACTGTGAAATATAGAACTACACGTTGTGCGGTTATGTAGTTGTATTTTTACTAATTCTCCTGTGATTTTTATAGGTTTTTTATTTTGTATGACTGATATTTGAGTTCAGACACATGCTCAGTAGATTGAAAACTGCCTTGCATATGACAAAAAATTAAGGTTGTGTGTAATGGGAAAATACATTGTAACAATGGACTTAGAACAGAGTAATCTAATCAATAAATCTAGCATTATATCTATGGGATGGGTATTAATAATTATTCCTCATGCCTTTTGGGGTTATCACCAGTTGTTGCTGCCTCTAGATGGAAGTCCAGTTAATAGGGACTTGACCATTATCTGACATCAGTCCCTGCTCTTCATGGGTTTGGCGTAAGGAGAAATGGCACAAAACCATGGGCAAAATAGCCATGGCGGCCTCTCAAGTTAGACAGGGTGGCAGTGATGTAAAATCTGGAGGACAGATAGAAATCACAAGGTTTTTGTTAGAAATGACGGGCGACAGAAGCATTGGAAACCTTTCCCATATGCCATTACTCAGCTCCCCATCAGTACGGAAGAACACATCCACCCCCGTCTGTATGGCCTTCACTGATGACACTAATTTTGATGGTCGGATCCAATTTTCCCCTCATATAGCAAGACCGTGAGAAAAGGTCTAGAAAATACACTGGCTATATTTTTGTTGGATGGAGGCTGGCCACAGAACAGAAAAATTGGGATTAAACCTTTTTTCTTCCCTTATTAAAAAAGCATATGATCTGCTTTGTTACAGTCGGAGTTTTAGCTCATTATGTTTTTGAGCGTCCTGTGTAACCTATTGGCCGGCGTTCGTAGAGGAACGGTATATTAAAATTCAATCCGCCTGTTTCCCACAAGCGCTTACTCACTGCAGAGTCGCGGTGAGCCTGGAGCCTATCGCGAGAAGCACACTGCATGAGACACGCCTGCCAGTTCATCACGCTGATCTCACAATTATACAGCGCTATGCATTTACATATATCACACCCAGGCAGCCGGCTTTTAAGCTATTCAAAAAAAAACACAAACATGTAAACATTTAAATCTGTGCCAATAAGGTTTGCAGAAAGATAATTAGCAACAGTAGCAGAAGGCAATGTAACATATTTCAGGGAATATTTCTGCTTTATTTTTCTTTAAGTTACACCTTTGATTCAGTCTGCTTGTGTATCTAATTGTAATGAGGATGTCTTTGCGATTATCTCCTGATGTGTTTTTGGTTTTTCAAAATTTCTACCTGTTTAGAATTAAGTTTATGGATCCTGAAGACAATTCAATTTCAGAAGATACCCCCCCCCACACACACACACACATTTGTATTCATATCTTTGTGGGAACTGCCCATTCATTACGATGGACACTCTAATACCAAAAATGACAGCCTTCACCCCTACCCAGCCCTATCCTCAACCATAAGTAACCAAACAAAATACAAGACTTTGTCGTTTTTAGTTTTTTGATTGCATTCACAGAACTTTATAAAATTGAGGTTTATATTGTGGGGGCCTGAAAAATGAAGTAAACTAAAACCCGTACACAAACAGATTATTCTGCCCTAATATAATGCAGGATTTGCATATTCTGTGTGATTGTAAATCACCCACATTATGTGGCCTGAGTTAATATAGTGCAGCAGGCACAAGAGCCTTTTAATGTAAAAGCACATCATTTCACTGTAATGGTTTAAACACTCTTGGTAACCATAGTTCAGTAATATTATTTGAATCATTGCACAAACACCACAAAACTTCCATCATTTAATTCTCTGGTTGGTAACCACACTATTTTAATTCTGCCCTGGGCCTACTGGAATAGCTGACTGAGGTCACGATGAAGTTAAGTAAACTTGTCCATGGTGTTTGAATAGCTCAAGAATGTTTCAAAATAATAAAAATAACCATTATATCATGCTGAAAAAGTAAGTTACATATGTTTAAAACATTACAAAATGCATTCCGTGTGAAACTGGGCAGCAAACATAGTCCGGAATAGGTCTTTTAAAAAAAAAGTTTTAGTTTTAAATGGACTTCATGAAATTGAAAGCAGTAATCATTAATGGATAATAATGGTTCAAAAAGTTTCATATATCTTTTAAAATCTTTCAGATGAAGATGTTTATTTGGGCCTGTTTTCTATTTGTCAGAACAACACACTATCTTCCAGTTAGAATTTTACTTTTATGGATGATTTAACTGGATAGAAAGATAGTTGGATGGTGTAATAGCGGATCCTACTGATTAATAAGCATTACTGTCCATACATAACCAGGAAATGATGTACACTGGACATCACTGTTTCAGAACATGCTGCGAGGCAGATACGAGTGCTCCTATTTTGTGAAGAGACGGATCATCTCCTCCAAAATGGTACACTTCAGTGTCCTCCTTCATTGCTATTGTAAAGAACTATCACTGATTGAGAGTCCTCAAATTTCAAAAGTTCTCATCACTAACCACAGGAAACCTTTATCTCTGGTGAGGCCTTGAAGTGTTCGGCAACTGGCATTAATTATGGCACTTACAGTTGCTTTTAATTATGTTCAATTAGGCGGTGAGATTAATAACGCTTCATGTACCAGAAATTTAGAAACGGTAGGTAGACTGATGGCTGGACAGGCTGGCTGAATTTACTTTTGTCCTTGTTCCATAATTAATGCCACAATTATTGCTTTTCCACTACCTTTTAGTAGACCATTTGTTGGAGAACCTTGTGAGAAAATGATGATTAGCATGATGATTGGCATGACTGTTCCCTCTGGAACACTGCATAGGCATGGCAGGATAACACATGTTGAGATGTGCAGAATTCTGAAAAATGGTATAATTTAGTATTCTACCCACTGCTCTTCTGTGACACACTGCCCGGTCAACAATTACCACATTCCTTCCCAGAGGTGTTTGGAGGGTGCAAAAATATTGACAGCTTCCTAAATGTTTTGGGATGCCAGCCAGTCCTCCTCTAGTCATATTGGGCTAACACTGAAATCCAAGGACATGACAATTATATAAAATATGCAAACATTATCTTTCCAAAGTAGTTGATTAGTTAAAACGATCAATATGTTCAGAATTTTTTCATTCACCCATCTGTCCGATCCCATATCCTTCTATTTGTAACACATAAAAAAAATACATTGAAAACCAGAGCAAGCAGGTTGAATGCTTCACAACAAGGACAGACAAGCACTACAACCTAATCCAAGAATATGGGTCAAAACATAAGCCAACTTCAAAACAATCCAGAGCCAAATCACAAACATGGTCAGTAAAGGTCACAAAGCAGGCAAGAATCCAGGAACCAGAAGTCAAATCAGAAAGACAGCAAATCAACGTTTCTGCGAAGCTCAGGCTCAGTACCCCCAGAGGTTTTACTGGAGGGAGGTCCTTGCATTACCCTTGGAATAATTTTGGATATAGGCAGTGGGTGTGTCATATACTTAGGTGAGACCTGGTGTGGCCTGGCTGGGCATTTCTGTATGAATATTTGAGTATACTTTCCTGTGTTGTCCGTCTGCAAGTGTTCTCAAGCTACATTATCTTGTTAAGCAACTTCACTAAGACATGATACAGTGACATTTTGCAGGATGTCACAGTGCTATAATGAAAGGTCTGAGAGCTGTAACCGGTGTATGACTCAGTGCTCACTAGTTTTTGCTGCTATCGCTGTTTGGACCTAAGTGGGTGTAGTTGGCCTATATCAGGGATCCCCAACCCGATGGCCAGATTCCAACAGCAACACAAAGCCACTGGTCCCCGATGATCAAATTTGTTGATCAGATGATCGGTTGTGCAGCTAGAATTAAATTGTATTCCAGTTTGGATGCAAATCGGAGTCTGCCAGATGTGGACCTCTGGCTTATATCATCTCTCTGCTCATGGGCTGTGTGTTGGAGTGGGCAACAGCAGTCTGGAAGCAGCAGGCACATGTGTGCATGAACTTCAAAGCTTTCACAGATACTCTGTGACAAGTTTTTGGCTATGCTGTATGTGGCTGGGAGGATACTAGACAACTTGTCAAGCAGTCCATTCATTGGCTGACTATGCCACTGAGTTTAGAACACTAGCTAGACAGAATCAATAGGACACTGAGGCGACTGCTTCTCTCGGCATTCCACCACAGGCATTCCATCTGAGGGAGTTAAGGCCAAGCTGTCCAAATGAGACTGGGAAGCAGATAGTCAATTGTGCTATTCAATTGGATAATAATATCATAGAGAAGCAAAGAGAGAATGTACTGTCAGCAAGTGCTCCCATAGTCACATCAATGTAGTCACACAGAAACCCACGCAAATGGGGTGTTCTTGTCTGATCAGGATGAGAGAGCAGGTCTCTTTGCTGTTGCAATATAGGACATATCCATACCAAGTGCTCAACGCTGAGCAAAATCCAAAGCTCAACATTTCAAGCCAAAGGGCAGGAGAGCTCTGGCACTCCTCCAAAGCTCCATGAGCACATTATCAGCTAACTGCTACATCACAGTGGGATGAACATCTAAAAGAATGGAAACCTTCTGGCTTTTAATGACTCAAGGGCTTTTCCACCTAGAGGATGCCACTACTTCCTATGTGTACCTGAGATGCCACTGAAGAAAGAATACATCAAAGAAATACACTTAAGTGTGGGTTCATCCACCTCTCAACATCCCCTTCTGGGGTTGCTTTCTTCTTTGTTGGTAAGAAAGATGAAGGATTATGATCTTGTAGTGACTTCCAAAGCCTCAATAAAATCTCAATTCAAAATCGATGTCCCTGCCCTTAAAACTTTTGCTACAGAAGGTAACAATCTAGTGGTGACTATGAGTACCTGCTTGTGCCATTTGGTTTTGTCAACGCCCCCAGTGTATTCCAGTCTCTGGGTTTCGAGCACATAGATTTTCATTTTATCTTAGTCTTCTCAGCCTCCCTGGAGTAACATCTGTTACGACCCTCAGTCTAGGGTTGAGGATCGACAGAAAGGTAAGGAAAGGAAAGGAAAGGAAAGGGGGGGGGGAGACGAGACAACCAGGGAATGGAAAAAGGGAACACGGGAAACAAAGGGATCTTTTTTTGTAGTTTTTATTTTTATACACAGACACATTTACAAACACGAGGTGCAACAAACTTCGGGAGTGACCCAGGCCAAAACTACAAAAAAAACAGCTAACGGACACGTCCCAAACTAAGCTAATTCTACATGTAGCAAGAGGAAACAAAATGACAAGAACTAGGTCTAATTCCCTAACCAAAACAACAGTAAACACCACGTTCGCAGAAACAAAAGGGCAGTCACTCCTTACGCACCTCACACACATACAGAAAACACACAGTCCAAAACACGGTATCCGAAGGGGCGAGCAAAGACAGCAGTCAGGGGACAAGCGAGAGTTCAAAACCAGGAGACAAACAAACCAAAGGCAAAGCTACAAAGAGGGCGAAGCAGCAAGTTAGAAACTGAGAAACAAAACAGTCATACAGAGAAGTCAATCAGAAGAAAAGCACACCAACACAGCAAGAGCAAAAGCAGAAGAGCAAGAGCAAAAGCGCTCCTGCTGGATGCAATCAGCAGGCTTATATCTTCGCCGAATCCGAGGTCAGAGGGCGGAATGGGCGTGTCAGGGGCGTGGCCGGAACCGGGACATATCCAAAACTCTTACGGCATGTAACACCCCCCCACAGAAGAATGAACCAGCAGAGTTCATGAACACAGACAGACCCCAAATCACAAAAACCCACAAAAGAATTAACAAAAGAAAACACAGGGAATCATAAGGAACACAAGAGGACAAGAACACAAATAGGCCACTTCGACGAATAACGAAAGGGGTCAGGACCTAGAGAAGGCATCGGCCACAAGGCTACTGGCACCCTTCTTATGACGAATTTCCAAGCTGAAGACCTATACAATCAGCACCCAATGCATGAGGCGCTGGTTCGTGTTATACATACGAGATAAGAAAACTAAAGGATTGTGGTCGGTATATATGACCACCAGGTTAACACATTCACCAACATAAACCTCAAAATGTTGTAAGGCTAGGAGAAGGGCTAGGGCCTCCTTTTCAATGGTACTATATGCCAGCTGATGTTTCACAAACTTCTTTCAAAAGTAACATACAGGATGGTCCAAACCGTGATCGTCTTCCTGAAGGAGAACCGCACCGGCACCTAAACGGCTAGCATCCACCTCTAACTTAAATGGGCGCGAAAAATCTGGAGCGGCTAAGACAGGGGAACTACAGAGTAACAATTTTACTGAGTCAAAGGCCGCTTGACAGGTTGGGGACCAGGCAAATGGTACCCCTTTTTGAAGTAGATGGGTCAGTGGGATCACAACGTCAGTAAAATTCTGGCAAAACACCGGTAATATCCCCAAGAGCCTCTTTAAATTTCGCGGCATTTGTGGGATGGGGAACGACCGAATAGCCTGGACTTTGGCATCCAGGGGCCGAAACACACTATGTCCCACTAACTTACCCAAGTAACTAACAGTATCCTGTCCGAAGTCACATTTCTCCAAATTCAACACTAACGAAGCGTCCTTTAAATGCTTGAAGACTAATTTGAGGGTCTGCATATGATGTTCCCATGAATGGGAATAAAGAACAACATTGTCTAAATACGCTTCACAGGGACATTACCGAGCACGATTTGCATAAGCCGCTGAAAGGTGGTCGGGACATTTCATAGCCCAAAGGGCATAACAGTATATTGTAGGAACACATCAGGGGTCACAAATGCGGAAATGTCGGATGCACGACGGGTGAGGGGAACCTGCCAGTAACCCTTTAATAGGTCTAGTTTAGTCACATACTGGGCAGACCCTATCCGATCGACACAGTCTTCCATGTGTGGAAGCGGGAAAGCGTCAGGCTTAGTCACGGCATTTACCTTGAGGTAATCAGTACAAAAACGAGATGTCCCATCGGGCTTGGGGACGAGCAAACACGGGGAAGTCCAGGGACTGCAGCAGGGAACAGCGAAACTGGTTGATAACAGGTAATTAGTTTCATGCAGTAATAGTGCACGGTTATGTGGACTTACACGGTAAGGGTGTTGTTTAATGGGGAGATGACCGACAACATCAATATCGTGTTCGATGACAGAGGTACAAGAAGGGGTATCCAAAAACAGGGATGGAAACCTACCTATAAGGGACATAATGTCAGATTGGGCGGCAGGAGGCAAATGGGTTCACCGGCTCGGAAGAGTCTGAAGAGCTTTGGAATTTGGTAAGCGAGCACACGGCAAACATTTTTTTCCTAACTGTAAATCATCATCCTTCGGTGCATAGTTATTGACAGATGAAACCGCTACCAGTGCGGGGGTAGGGGCGGAAACGGACGAAGGGGCAGAAACTGAGCGGTCGAGGTAGGGTTTCAACATGTTAACATGACAAACCAGGGACTTCCTCCTACGATCTGGCGTGTCTATCACATAGCTGGTAGCACTCAGCTTGGAGTGGACGACATAGGGACCTGAAAACCAAGCGCGAAGGGAGGGACCAAACAAGGGGAGCAACACAAGGACACGGTCACCAGGTTGGAAGGACCGCTCCCTAGCAGCTTTATCGAAGTGGGCCTTCATTTTGACTTGGGAGGCATCAAGGGACGTTCTAGCTAGTTCTTGAATGGCAGACATATGGTCCCGAAGAGAGCTAACATACTTCAAAAGATCCTGAGACGGCGAAGGCGTGTTTGTGGACAACTAATAAGAGGAAACAAAATGACAAAAACTAGGTCTAACTCCCTAACCAAAACAACAGTAAACACTATGTTCGCAGAAACAAAAGGGCAGTCACTCCTTACGCACCTCACACACATATACAGAAAACACACAGTCCAAAACATGGTATCCGAAGGGGCGAGCAAAGAGAGTAGTTACTCTGATCACAGTATTCACTTGAGGGTCTCCCAAAAGGATCTCCTGGACCTCAAAGACATAGCCTGCCTTCAGGAGTCCAAGAGATGATTTACTTGTGTCCCTGCTTTTATCACCTTTTCCAGATGACCGACACCATCCAAACAGAGCTATAACATGCAAAACTAGGAGCTACTACTAGTGACATTCATTCTGGTATAAAAGAGACTGTAGCCAGAAGGAGCCACACAGCCATTTGTTGCATGGTTATTGCCTGAACCCACATCAGGCATCTTATTAACCCCTCCATTGTTCCTTTTGGGGACCCCATCCCCTTCTTCCAGTCTCATTATTGCAGGAAGTCCTGTATATACTGGATTCGTGTTGAGACCACTTAGCTCCTGTACCTGGTTTACTAGGAGTGTCCCAAGAAGTACTCCTGGGTTCCTGTGAGAAACATCCTGATCCAGGATTGATACGTGACATTTATTACCAGCATCCTAACCTTCTTTGACCACATGGAGTTAGTCATTGTGGAGGGAATCCTAATACATATCCATTCAATTCTCAAGGTGCCTAAAATTAAGCAGCAGTGAGAACACCTTGATTTCCAGAGTGTCCCGAGCAATCAATCTGATCAGCTCCTGCTTTTCTTCTGTGTTTTGATGTCACCTGCGTATTTTTGGATCGCTTATGTAAACTCCCTCTGCTCAACATTCTGTGATCAGTCTTGAATTAACCTAACTTGATAATAGTCGGTTCTCAAGCTCCACTGGTATATATTCATTCTTGTGCTCTGTAAATGTTATTTCTTCTTCAAGGTGGAAACTTGAATGAAGTAAATGGATCTCTAAGACGATTAAATTTTTGAAGACATGCATGCCCTGTCATTGCAGATCTAGCCCAAAAATAATGAGGCTTTTGCATATTCCATATGATTGTAAACCACCTTCATTATGTGGCCAGAGTTAAAATGGTGCTTCAGGCACACGCATTCTTTTTTTATATAGAAATACGTTATTTCACCATAATTGTTTAAACACTCTGGCATCCATTGTGTCCCCTACGTCATATTCTGTATTTCCTGGGATAGGCTCCAGCCTCACCGCCATGCTACACTGGATAAGGGGTCATGGAAGATGGATTTCAGAGGTGGAAAGTTCAGGTACAGAAAGCATAAATCCAAACCAGGATTTTGTTCCAACCAACCAGTTGAGTATAGAAAGTCACAGAGTACTGAACTGGTTGGTTGAAACAAAATCTTAGTCTGGATTTTTACTTTCTGGACCTGAATTTTCCACCTCTGATGGATGGATAGATGTTTGAACATTTTTGAAAACCATAGTTCAGTAATACTATTTTCTGTACTCCAATTATCTTCATACTCCCCCCATAAATTTTGTAAAAGCCAACTGCCAAATTAGTGGTCATGAACCCCTTATCCAGTTATTGGAATCGTAGGGCAGAAATCACCTGGGATGGAACACCAGCCTATCACAGAGGAGGAATTTCCTTCTTTATAACCATGTACCAGATGTTTTACCCAAAGTGACTACCATAGTGTATGTTTTTGAGCATCATCTGCTTATGGATTTACCTTGCTTCGAGTCAGAACAGCAGAGCCCTGGCAGCCACGAGTTCTTTGTACTTCCTGCCTTTTTCATGCTTTTTTTCTATACTTAAAATCAAATTTATTATTTTCCAAAGTAAACTAGCATTCTGAATGACAGAACAAAGCACCTGACTTAAGCCATCTTGAAAAAAATCCAGACTGAAAGGCAATAATATTAACCATGAAACACCACTGCAACAGGTGCTAAATTTGTAGAAAAAAAATGCAGTGATTTAGTACACTAAGCAATCCACTGTGGCAATGACATTAGTCACTCTTATAAAATGAGGTGTCAGAAGATTTCTATGGGGAAAACCTGGTCAAGTCTCTGATTCAGAAGAATTCTTGCAAAACTGATATGACTTGTTGTTGGCAGGATAGGAATTCAAGTTCAAGAACCTTTCAGCATGTGTCAGCTTGCATGGATTTCATCGTTTCCATGGCCCTGTTGCAACCATTTGTCTTGATATGCAGGGAAGGGAATGATGCGCCTGGCAGACATCTGAGAGTCACTTCTCCGTTTATAATTTTCCAGCATCTCAGCCACACTGCAGATTCCCGTTGCCAACACATTTCCAGGAGTTTAGTGACACAGTGATCAACAGTCCAATTACAAGGATTTATATGGGGCTGAAACTTAATTGTGAGCTCAAAAGAAAAAATTAAAACTCATCCTATTTATAAATGTATCTTTTTGAAAATGAGCAGAATCCAAAAACTGCTGTTAAAGCAGTTTATTGCACTTTCTCCATCCTTATATCAATCAGGTAATTTGATTCACGAGCACTTTCATGATTTGTTTTTCCTTGACAACACCAGTTTTCAAATCTAATTTACTAGACTTAACTGGGATATTATTACTTATTTATTCAGTCAATTTAAATGTTAATTCGCTGTTCTCTCCATGGGGCAAAAGGTTCACATGGACCATCTGCATTCGGGGACGAAATAAGTCATGTTGTCGGTAATCTTACTTTAATGAACGCTGTATTAATGATCTTCTTATCAAAGGGGTTTTAAATGGTAGTGGTCTGGTCAGGAAATATCTGAAATGTTAACATTTAAAGGCTTATATGGTCCTGCATGTTGTAGTAAAGGCCATAACCTTCATACACTAATTATGAATTCATTTAATCCCAGTAAAATTTGATTCTTAATATGAAGTTACTTAAATGATTATATAGATCATTTGACCCCTATAGATCATATATAGACCCCTATCGGGATCAACTGTTTTCCAACATACCGGCTGAAACCATGGATGATGTCTCATACTCTAACATATTCTCTCTGTCTAGTTTTCCAAGTTCAGAATGGTTTCAATTGCAAAAGACAATGTGTGAAGGAATTAAAAGCTGTACATTCTGGTTATGTTGTTAGAGACATATTTCAGAGTGTGCCTGGGGGAGAAAATGAAGTTATAAGCAACTTTAGGAATGTTTGTTGACCTTGTTGTTTTTACATTTGTCAAACTGATTCAGCCAGATTGTATTTAATTTTAGAAATTTGCTAAAGGTCTCAGAAAGCTGTTTACAGTCAGTGTTATCTTTGTTTCTAGCCTTTAATAGGCAGACATGATAATTTAATGTTATAAGAGCAAAACAACTTTATAAAGGGGTGGGGGCGGCGTAAGCAGCTGGCAGTGGCAGTGGAGGACAGCACTGTGTTGGATGTCGGGGCTGGGGGGTGGGATCAGCAGAGCTGGGGGCTGGCTATGTTTCATTCAGAAATTGCTCATAGTTTTTTTTGTGGAACCAAGAGCTGTTTTACTTCTAGTAGCAAACAATTGCAATGCACTGCTCCTACTCCAACAGTGCATTTAAATTTCATATCGGAAGATGCCAAAATGGTTATAAAAGTCAGAGATGACTAACTGACATCCATGCATTAAATTCAGGAGAAGATAAACAGCTGGAATCTGGCATCAGCGCATTTTAAGAGTTCCATTGTTTTAAAGGAAATATATTTTGATATGCTTGCTTTTGCCCTGCTGTGATTTTAAGAGCATTTAGATAAAAATTGTACCATAGAAAAAAAATTCTAGACATTTTCCTTGTGATTCATATGTATGACAAAATGGTCCTGATCCAGTGCTGAAAAACAAACAGTTTGGGTCCTCTACAGTGACCGAGCAAAGCAGAATGGTTTGTGTGACTGTGTATTGTTTGCAGTGTGTTATGACAGAGTTCAGATGTCAAATTGGAAAAGTAGTTAACTGCGTATAAACATTTTCCTCCGCATCGAGTTACTTTTAATGTTGACATGGCAAAGCACTTCAAAGCAGAGAACCCAACAACCAGAGTAGGTTTTTCCATGAATCAACTTCTGCCATGAACTCTGGGAACGCCAGTTCCCTGGAATAACACTTACCATTTTAACTGAAAACGTTTATAAAATTACCACCGTTTTTTAAAACGACACATCTATAGGCTAACAGTAAAACCTGTGTGTCTGAGAGTCATTCATTCAAAAACAACAACAACAACAACAACAACAATAATAATAATAATAATAATAATAACAACAACAACAACATAGGGGAAGTAAATCGTTTAAAAACCATAATTGCTCCACATTTTTCAACATGTATGAAATGGTAGTGTTGATTTGAATCTTTCAAGAAAAGCTTACATTTTATAGTAATAATATTGTAGAATAAGCATAAAAGTGTGTTTTGAAGTGCTCCATGGAAAAGAATAATACAAATAATATTTTTTGGCCTCTCTTTGCTTAACTTATTATGGGTCACTTACGGCACTTTAAAGGTGTGTAAACATACGCGATGTGTTTGAAAGGAGATGGCAGTTAGACCGGTTTGTAAGGATTGCCAGTTTCGAATTACATGCCAATTATTTTAATGCCTTTAAGCTGGATAACGTTTAAACTTACATTAAAAAATAGTCTGTTTTGGGCAATTTTACTGGGTCTGTTAAATCCACGGCTACAGGATACGGAGAGAAGTCTTGAAAGTGCAAGGGGAGGTCCCAGCTGGTAGCGCCGGGCGCCCAGGACAAGTAGACATCAGACATGTGGAGGAGAGCTTTTTGACCAGCTCATTAAAACGAGCCGGGCCTGGACTCACTCAGAGCTACACTGGCGTGTTGTTTTCTATGCCAAATAAACGTTAATTGGGTAATTTGAAAGGGACAATGATTTTGAACTTTCTGGTCAGATTTTGTATCATGTATTATTTACTTAACCAGTCCAAAATGGTCCTTTTGCCATAGCTATCTGAAAGACAATTTAACGTGCACTGATACCGCATTGTACCGCGGTGTCTGTCCTTCCTCAGTAAATGCTTTTCTGAGCAAGGTCCTGTATCTCGGGATGGAGAGGACATCTGTCTGTCACATGTCACAGAGATACAAGCAGTCATATACTTCCTGGGCAATACTTTCCATATTTATGGCTCAGCTGGACCACAAGTCTCAAACTCCACCCAGAGACGAGGTTGAGGATATTGGGGGAAACGTGCGGCATTGCATTCCTGTGCAGGGGAGACGGACATGGATGTGATTATTCACTAACAATCTGTGTAACAGGCCTTCCTGCTTTCCAGTGCTTTTGACCTTTGTGTGAGATCCACGTCTGATTCCAAAAGTCTGCGTGCTGGGCTATAAAACAACACGGATTCCCACGGAAAGGCTGCCCACAGCAATTCTGCCTAGCGAAGTTCCAGCATTACAGTCGATACTTGGAATTCCACAACACGCTCGGAAACATAGTCTCCAAGAGAATAATGATTATAATTCATCAGTTTGTTTATAGTAATTATTTTATTATTACTTAAATTTAATCTCCTTTCTACGTCCTTTCACTTTCACAGTATAATCTCTACATGCTGTGTGATTTCATTTCTGCAAACATGGACGTCAGCATAAAGCTGAGTTTGGGCCAGTGTGAGAATAACCAGTTGGTGAACAGCTGGCTGCCCCATTCCAGTAATCACAAACACACCTGCATTCTGTTATTAATTAAAGAAGCCTTGAAAAGTGAATTATTTCACAAAGAATCGTCAAAGACGATGGCTCCTTAATAATAGCCAAGACCTGATTACTGCTGTGAAATACAGCTATATATCATAGTAGTATTTTTTTTTGTTTAATTTTTTTTTATGTTTTATTTCCTATTTTTTGTTTGGAGCACTAAAGTAAGTTTGACACTAATCTTTTGGTGTATGCTGCAGTCTTAAAAAGTACATACTTGAGTGCCAAGTTCAGAATGGTTTAAATTGCAAAAGACAATGTGTGAAGGAATTAAAAGCTGTACATTCTGGTTATGTTGTTAGAGACATGTTTCAGAGTGTGCCTGGGGGAGAAAATGAAGTTATAAGCTACTTTAGGAATGTTTGTTGACCTTGTTGTTTTTACATTTGTCAAACTGATTCAGCCAGATTGTATTTAATTTTAGAAATTTGCTAAAGGTCTCAGAAAGCTGTTTACAGTCAGTGTTATCTTTGTTTCTAGCCTTTAGTAGGCAGACATGATAATTTAATGTTATAAGAGCAAAACACCTGAACTGAACATTCATTAATACTTTTAAATCACATCTGCGAGAATAACAATACAGAATTATAATCATAAGCTATGAGTGTATAATATTATACGAGGTAATTCAAAGAGATATGATTGTTGTCTGGTTTTTCCTGAATGAACAAATGTTACAAATGACTTGGGACGGCACAGCATCAGTATTTTAATGATGCCAAAAAATAAATTCAATGAGTACTTGCAGGTGTTTTTCCAAATATTACTAGAGTCCCAAAGCTTTCTTGATCTTTTTTTCCCTAAAACCAAGTACAGCTGTATGACGTCATGGTGAAAGAATCCCGAACAGGTGTTTTGGCTGCACCCAAGTACGCCTGGTGGACACATTCAGAAGACGCAGACTCAGGTACTCATCCATTATAGTGCAGCAGGTCTTCAGAGGAGGCAGGATCTATATGCAGAACCAGAAATTTAAAGCTTAAAATAGCCTCATACATTTTGTTGTTTTGGTTAAAAAAAATTATAAATAACAGTTTGAATCTTAAAGTTGAAAGTGAATTTCCTAGGAACCGATTTCAAATAATTAAGAAATGCTAGGGTTTTTGTTAAATCTCAGCCAGAAACAAGTATTGAGATACAAATGTATTTGTTGCCTGTTTATTCCAGTGATCTCCAGCAGGGCAGACGTTTTGCTGTGGTTATGCAGTTGCTGAAGGTATCTCATAATCCTATTCCCTCCCTGAAAGATTTCACTGCACGTTCATTTCACTTCATCCGTTTTTAATGGATTGTTTAAAGGTGCACATTTTAAAGGAAGTCAGATCGAGAGCAGCGTTCTCCACAAACGACGGGCGACTACTGAACCGATAAACCATTTTAATGAAAATGGCACAGCGGCATCTCCGCTCTGTGGGATGCCTACTTTCATTTATTTTGTTTTTTTTTTCCATCTTCCGTTTTCTGGCGTACGCTGTGACACTTGAGAGCGAGTGACCCTAATCGTACTGGATTACAGGCTCTTAATGGCAAGACTTGTGTATTGAACGGTTATGTTAATAACCGTAATGTTAATTGAAAGCTGAAGCTATTCAGTGTTCTCAGCGGTAGATGGGGGGGGGCATGTTTTCCATGGCACCCAGTACAGCCTATAGAAGAACACCTTAGAACAGTATAAACCCACTTTGGCCCCTGAGGACCGGAAGAAAAGGGGGGCACATTTGGTGTTTCTACTCCCTCCGCGCTCCCTGCCAGACAGTCCAGGTTTTTGTGGGAGGGAGCAAAAATTGACCAGATTGAGAAACACTGCCACAGAAACATTAAAGGTGACTGAGTCCCGGTCGCTTGGCTCAGCACGTTTGCCATGTTATATGGCTTGGAGCTGTGAACTGGAGCTACAGCTGTTGTGAGACGTTCAGTTGCTGAGCTGGTCTGGAAGTGAACACCAGCACTTAGGGCTGCTGGTTATGTCAAGTGCCACCAAACGAGAGCTGTTTCATGAGGGGAGACATCGCGAAAGCACGCCCCAACCCCATATTGTTGCAAGGCTTTTTGGGGGGGGGGGATAAGTGAACTGTCCTCGCCCAGCAGAGCTGAAAATAGATGAAGTGATGGTGATGATGTCATGAGTGTGGTTGGGATTTTTTTTATTACTTTTTTTTTTTTGCTTGCACCAAGAGAAAAGGAAATTATGACACAATGGATAGTTTCCCCAGACGTGGTAACTATGCAAAACACTATTTTTTTTGTGCATCTCTAAAGTTCAGTTTTGCGCTCATAACTTGTTTTTAAAACCACCGATTTAAAGCTCAGACTGTAATCGGTAGCAAAAAAATTATGTAATGAGTTTTTAATCTCAAGCCTGACTGTTGTAATCATAGAAGAATGGAGGTGACTGTTTTAAAATTGAGGTCAGGATCTGTGTTTTATGTAGAAGGTTACATAACCCCAGTTATTTTGTTTAAAAAGAGAGAATCCAACTGTTATTTGATCTCCTCAGACTATTTGCTCACTTTCATAAATTAAATTGCCTCGTAAAATTATTGCCACTTATACAGCTACTAAGATGTTCTTAGTTAGGTTAAGGTGTGATATTCTTTGTACGTACTCAGGTGGGGAAACTGTGTGGGGTTAGGAACATTAACCCACTGGGACCTGATGTTCTGACCATACAACATACCTTCTGTCTCCAGGCAAAACTGTGTCACATAAGCTAAATATACAGTACGTCTGTCCTGCCCAGAGGCCCTGAACCTCTGCACCCCCCCCCCCCAGTTTGTGTAGCCATCTGCTGGGTGGATAAAGTGGCGCGACCAATATTCGGGGTGTATTCTGCATCGTTTCCCCGCTCTCTGCTTTGCTCCCGGTCACATTACAGTTTCCCAGGAGGTAAATCATAGGTTCTCTTGATCAGAACCTCACTCAGGTGCCATCGATTATGTTTCTAGTTCTCGCGATTAATCTGCCACCACTTTCTCCTCTCTGCCCCAGGGGTTACGTGTGCATTCCATTTATTGCAACGGAACAACGAGGAACGGGGCATTAAGAATGAAGCCCAAATGACTCGTTGAAAAGGCAGTATTGCAATGATGTCAGTGGTGCTTGGTGTATGATTAACTGCATTTATGACAAGCAAAAATATATCAACATTTTTATATACCATATGCGTGTCATCAGAAGGCAAGCACAGCTCTGTAATAATTGTGCAGCCTGTCCAGAACAGTCTTTACTGGTGTTCAAAATTTCTTCCAGTTTTTGTATCAATTGTTCCATATTTGCTTAAGCAAGAACACATTCCAGTCAGTTTCATGTCAACATAATCAGTCAGTGGCCATATTAAATCATTGTTATGCTAGCTGAATGACACTGAACTGGCTTGCCACCCCACATCTTTTGCCTTCTCTGGTGATGAATTTAGAATTTGGCTGCCAAGGACCGACTTTTTTTGGTTCTAAAACATTAAACATCATGGTAAACTCAATAAAAAAAAAAGTGCAAAAAATGATACGTAGCCTCTTTCAAGTTAATCATCATATATTTGTTTATGCATCAAATAATATAATGACATTGTACATTATGTACAGGGTGTTAATAGCTGTGTGAATAATGAAATGACAAAATGCAGGCAGCATTTACTGGGGAAATGGCTACGGGTATGTAGGCTCAAATGGAACCCCCCCTGCCCCACCACCACCACCTCGTAAAAAGCATTAATAACCAAATTGAGGTGTAATGTTTTCGGTTTATAGAGCTAGCAGAGACAGGCAGCTTCTCACTGTGAGTCCGCGATCTTCACAGCAGGATCACCGCCTCTCGGCGCGCCGTGCGCGATAACAGGAAATGAGTTTGCTTAAGTTAGGAAGTTAGTTCACGAGAGGGAGAAGTTACACATCGCAAGTGACAGTATCATAATGGGATCTGTTGATAGTGCATATCTGACAGATCATCTTTTTTTTGTTAATATCTATTTCAAAATGATTTAAATATTTCCATTTGCAGAATCAGAGGGGTTTCTGAAACATCTTTCGATTTCCAATATAATAATATGGCATTAAATTTATGGAAAGAATTATCCAGAGAACACAATTTATAATTTCTCCCCTTTCATTTTGTCATATCGCTTAATATTCTGTCATTCATGCCTTTGATTTATCATGAAATGTCTCTATATTTTATTTTATACATTTTTACTTTGGTTTATAGAGGAGAACATGCTTTTTGTATTCAGTTCAGAGAGAAGTCTGACTGACTGAGAAATTGAGGAAAGACTTTTATCTTGCAGGGTGTAACTCCAGCATGTTCTGTTTCCCTTTGTTGACGTGTACAAGAGGACGAGGGGAGAGCATGAGGAGGAAAGGGTGGGGGTGATGTTTGTGTGACCTTTGTCTGCTTACGCGGATTATGATCACCACTGCCTGCCTCCTGGTTGGCTGTTGAGTGTTGCCTGGCACCAGAGAAGATAACATCTGAGTAGATCAATCATGCATGACATGGCTACGGCATGCATATGGTGAGCTATGTCACTTTCGGAAAGAACACATGCCCTTCCATTAAATTTTAAAAAGACTCACTGCTTTCTTGTGTTGTAATAAAGTCATTTTTAAAGGGTCTTTGTTTTTCATTTTTTTAAAGGAAAGATATTTAGTGGGTGACACAAGTAGATCAGGGAACATGTTGTTGCCTCCAGGCACTGTAGGTTGAAATCTGAATTAAGCCTTGTGTATGTTTATGAGTCCTCCAGGTAGCCTGGCTTTCTCCTGGGGGCCAAAGAAATGTGAATTAATTGACTCTAGGTCATACTCTTACAAATATGTCCTCTGCCCTGTGTTTCCTAGGGCAGGCCCCAGGGTCGTCTGTGCTCCATTAGGGAATGGATGGATAGATGGATGGATGGATGGATGGATGGATGGATAAACTAATATGCATGCAGAGGTGGACAGGTCAGGTCCAGAAAGTAAAAATCCCGAGCAAGATTTTGTTTCATCCAACCAGTTGAGTACTCTCCGACTATGACTCTTGTTACTCAACTGGTTGGTTGAAACCAGTTGACCTGAACTACGCACCACTGTGTTTGTGTACATAAACTTTTGTAATATTCTTCACATTTGTAATATTTATGCCATTCATCTTTTATTTTGTTATAAGCAAGCTGAAATGGGGGGTACAGTTTGAGGTTTCTAGGTCATGACCATGTCTAACCATAATTTTTAAAAAGTACATTTCGTATGGAATGATCAGTAATTTTTTATTGCCACCCATATAGATCGTCTTTCCTGAGAACTTTTTGTCTTCTGTTTGGGTCGTCAGGCTTCCCCAGTGCACATCCAATGTTGTGATGGTGTAGGACCATCTCTTCATCTTTCCCTTTTACCATCAGCTTTTCTAAGCATTATTTTGCACTGGGTTTTCTCTTAAAAGATGGTGATCTTAGAGAAAAAAAAATGTAACAAAAATGAAACATCACAGAACTTACTATTACAAAGTATCACAAAGTGTTACAATATATCACTGGTAAGTATCGTGAGCCTAATTATTGGTGTTTGCTTCAGAGAGAGTATAAGTATGATTCACTTTGTCAGCTGGGGAGATAGAAGGGAAACCTTTTTTGAAACCACATTCATCTATTTCCATTTTTTTAGATGAGATACACACTCACATCTGTTTTTAAAGCTCACTTAACCTTATATTTACCCAAAATTTCTGCTTGTTAAACAACCAGAACAATAGTTAATCAAAATGGCGGACAGAACAGATGCTCCAGAGCCACGTTTGTTACCGCCGAGGGTGGCTTCGATTCAACATCAATCAGCAATTAGCGCCGTTTCACTGCAGATGTTCTGCCCTTGCTGGCTGAGAAGCTAATTGTAGGCGTCTCTGCCGATCTGTGGAGTGGCATACTTTATGCAGGGCTAAAAAGCATCTCAATAGGTATTCAAGTGAATACTAAAAAAGTTATTTCTAGAGGTGATTTTTTTTCTTTGCTTGTCAAGTTGCTTCTCAACTGTTTACACCATCGCAGGGAACCACGTTGCATGTGTGGGAACACCAGGTTCTGTTTCCTGGGATGTACTGCTACTGGGCTTTACTTGTTTTGGTGGAACTTCAAAAGTAAAGCCACATGTCCAGACCACTGGATTTGTTTTTAAAACCTCCAGCTTGATCATAACATCCTCTGTCAATTTACTGTAAGAAAATACACCTACAAGCTTGTTTTGTAAGTCTCCTAAAAAACAGTTTCAGCCGTACTCTGCCCCTAAACAACATGAACAGGTCTCTCCGTGAGAAGTTGATGACGGCAAGAGGTTTCAAAGTGTCCTATTTCCAGTAAATTATCATTTAGGCCCTTTGTGATAAAATAAAACGTGGAACATTGGCAAGGAGGGTGCTGAAGCTGTGGTAATGACCCTTTTACACAGCTGAAGATTATGATATTCAGAAATCCTCCTCATGAACCATCATGATCAGGTTACAATGACAACACTAATCGAAGCACGGCACATGTGCAACAGTCACAGTGTTCTGCAAGTATTTTCATTATGTGTCTTTCGTGATAAGCACGGAACTGGAAATGAACACTTTGTTTTAGTGATAGCGTTTATACATTCTGCAAAAAGCATAACTGATATCTTGGAAAATATATATTTTTATAACCACTGGTGATCTGACTTTATTACAGTATAGTTAATTAAGCTGTTTATTTTTAACTCGTGTTAATTACTGTAAATGTGACTTATGACAAACAAATTCTGACCACTTTTTTACCCATATGCTGATGCTGTTTTTCTATGCTGTGGGGTGATTTTAATAGAGTAAAACGTTAAGCTTTGTGATTAAACATTTTCTAGTCCAATGAATTCCACGGCTGATGAAAGAGTGGTTAAACGTGCAAGGGGATTTCCTTGAAGGGACCTCTAACCTCAGATAATATACAAACAATAAAATACATGCAAATTTAACTGATGCTTTTCCAGAATTCTGTCAGTATCTTGAGTTAGATGGCAATAGCTAAAAGTGGCTTATGGTCTTAAATTAAGTAAATTTCAAAATCATTATAGGAAACTTTAGTTAGTTATATATTTTAAAAGCATGTATTTGTGTGTGTGAGTGTGTTGACATGACAATGTTATGCAGTATCACATCCATAGATGGCGTTCGGGGGTCTTCTGAAACCCCATTGGTGCTCCCTCATGTTAAAAGGTTTAGCATCAAAACGTTTGTTCGGCAACTGCTTCTGGAGGAGTTTCTGGGCTGCCCTGCGTCTCAGGCCTCAGTGAGAGGGTTCAGTAACCTACGGCCTGTTTTCTAGATGCCTTGGGATGCCCGTACAAGCTATCTTGTGTCTGACTGAGCTTGCATAAATCCACCTGACACAATAACCCTTCACAGTTTGACCCTTTATCATCCCTTTATAGAGGGAATAGAGGAAAACCTAAGTGGAGAAAAAAAAACAATTTGAAGGCTCTGAGTCAAATTCTTCTACAGATGTGTGACCCCTGTCTCTCTCACACACACACACACACACACACACACACACACACAAGAGATCACATGGTTGTTAATTCCAGAAAAAATATCTGATAAACAATTGTTGACCAAAAATGACAAAATAAGACTATGTTAAATATTTTATTAAATTATACTGTTTATTTAAGGTGTCTTATCGATCTTTTTTACATGGTGCCAGTGCAATGTTTGGTTGCTATAGAAACTGAGTTGCATCACAGTTGACATTACATGTAGCATCAGTGTAGAGTGTGCTAAATCTTTTTACGCAAGCTGCCCAATTTGAGATCAGTAAGGAATTTACTTTTGATATTATTGTACCTTCAGCAGATATTTTTATTATGCGTTGTAAGAGTTCCCGTTTCCTCTCTGAATTTTACATCACAGTGCTGAAATATGCTGCAGTCACTAGCAGTTAAAGCCAGGTATGGCTAAGTACAGCCAGATAGGAACAAATACACACACAAATGCTGGACTGGTGGTCTACGCAGAATGCATCTCACCTTTTTACATTGAGTCTTAGACTACTGGCTTAGGATAAGTGAACCAGGCTAGGAAAATTTGATTTCGAAATTCAATGGAGTGATGAATGTGCCTTTTGGCTTGGTGAAATCAATGACTCTATTTTGATCATTAAAAAAAAATAATAAATGTAAATATTGCTTAATCCCTCACAGTAAATTTATCCACAGGCCTTTATATGGAAATTTAGGTGGATAAGAAATGCTGCTAGTAATTCAATTACATGCATTTAATTTTACGGTGCCACTGTAATTCAATTACATGCATTTAATTTTACGGTGCCACTGTAATGAAAGTTACATGCTCCTTGCCAAACCTGCAATCTCTCACTGAATATGAACCCCATTAAGAACAAGTAATTTCTGAATCTGTCCAGTCATTTGATTAATCATTTTAGTGTCTAACCATGTAGCTTCTTGCAGAACCTCACTGCTTCTCATTAATATGATGTCTAACGTGATACGCTATAGGATTTGCTGTTTCTGCTGATGCTGCAAGGGGTCTAATCTGTTGTCATGGGCTCTGGCTCATATATGAGGGTGTTTGGCTTAGCTGTCAACACCTCAATCCCAGCATGCTGTTATCCACACCCAAGAGGTCTGTATGTTCTGTCACTGGAGGTCACCTGAGAGCTACCGCAACCTAAGGGAAGGGAGTTGGTGCAGGAAGCAGTTAAGTACAGCTAGTTAGAGCCAAATGGATGAAGAAAAGGTATAAACAACCCACATCAATATACATATATACAAATGTGAAATGACTGTACTTGCTTCAGAACTGGCCCAAGCCTGCCCAGTGCTGACTCTCACTGAGGAAGGCTCAGGCTTGATTAACTGTATCTGATCACGTTTCATTGTTAACTTAACTTTCATTATAACACATGCCTCCAGCACGTTGACCTGGATTTTTGTTTTGTTTCTCGAAAGACACATTACATTGATTTATTCATCAATATTTATTCAGCTGGGAAGAGAGCACGTTTCCAGAATGCTCCCGTAGAATTAATGTGAACATTACTACTTCCACGCAATGACCTCTAGTTTGACTTTCCCTTAGCAATACCAGCGATCATCTGTTTTATGCTATCTGGTAAATCTCGTAGGAATTCTTAGGAATGTAGCTTAGCGTTATTCTTGTCAGTGAGTCAAAGCGGAGCAACAGTCGTGTTGATTCTGCTGCATCCGTGTCCAGAATGAGGCTTTCCACCATGTTTGAGCTCCTTAAAGGTTCTCCACCCCAGAAAGCATACAGAGAGTGTGCTTGAGGGTCCGCCATGGATCACCACAAGCCAAAGATGAGAAGTCCGGTGGCCGTGGATAACTTATAGCCTATGCTCTATCATTGGAACCCTGCAGTACGACCTGCAACAATCGCTTATCCCCCTTCGGTCGTTTCTTGGGTGAGAGATCGGTTCTGTTGGAAACTGAGTACTACCGCATCGCTCTTAGTGCTAAGATAAAGCGCTGGCACCTGAAAGGACGGAACAGATGGTCCTGCGTCGGGTGTGGCAACAAGACCACCCTGGCTTTCCTCTTCAAGAAAAGGCGCAGGCTTTATCGTAACCCCGAACAGCCAAGGGCGCTAAGCAGCCGTATGTACTTGTATCCCTGGCTCTGCGTGGTGGGGGAAGCTGGCACCCCTCCATCCAGCAAATGGTGCCCTTATTTTTGCCCCGGGCCCTTCCAGTTGAACTAAATAAGCAGAATTTATCTTTGTCAGACACTGTTGTGGCCCTCATCCCTCAATCCTGCTGTCTTCTCTCCCCGCCACTCTGGGACACCCGTTGCTCCCCCAGGACGGCCTTTTTGCTCAGGATATCCAGGTCGAGTCTGGCTCCTTGCGACCCACAGATTAAAGGTCACCATTAAGGCAGAGATACTGCCCAGTACAGTTCACAGCACAAAGGCTAATCATGCGGGAGATCCGGTCCCTGCTGGAAGTCCTCTTTCTGTGCTGGTAATGGTGCCTTTGCTCAGTGCATAGGGAATAATTGTATGTAACCGGCGGGAAGGGTATTAACATTTTGCTTTTTTTGAACTAAAACCTTTTTTGGAGCAAGGATGAAAAGGGATGTAAACATGGGGTGAATATGCCAGCCCCTACGTGCAGAGCTGGAGGCGTGACATGAATCCCTAGTCACAGAGGTGTGAGGTTGCAGGCCTACACAGTGAGATGCTGTGCCACCCATAATACAGTCATCCCTCCACAAATCCATGCACCTTCCAAATCTGGTACAAGATCTCGGTGAGCCTGGGGCTTGTGCCAGCAAGCACAGGGCACAAGGCAGCAGAGGGGATGCCAGGCAAAAAAATTACTGCCAGATTCTAAGCTAGCAGTTTCCAGTGCTTATGATTATCGATTTGGGGCAGATGCATTGTCATTAATGATACGAAAGTCTTGAAACAGGATTGATAGACGAATAACTTAGAATGGAATAGTGATACTTTGCTGATCCATGTGGTGAAATTCTCGTTTTTGTCTCTCTGATCTCATGCAAACATACAGGTGAGAGCAAGCTTGGGGGGGGTGGGGGGGGGGGTCACAGCACAAGGTCAGCCAGTGTGCAGTGCCTCTGGAGCTGTGGGTTAGGGCCTTGCTCAGGGGCTCAACAGCAGCATCAGTCTGCCAGCCCAGGGATTTGAACCAATGACCAGATATTCGGCACAGGTCCTAATCTGTTGAGGCACAGCCCACTGCCAATTTACATTATACACGATATGGGGATGACATTTATTGTTTTCTTTGTGTGTGTATCTGTGTGTTTTTTTTTTTGCACAGTTTCTGATAGACTTTTTTAAATCCTCAGAGGAAAAAATTGATAACAGATTTGAATGCTTGGCAGATAGTGATGTTATTTAATCTTGGACCTCGGGATTCAAATAAACACCCTCGGTATTAAATTATCACTCTCAGTGTTATCGTTGCCAGTTTGGCTATATTTAAATACAAAATCAAATTATATGTTAAAAAAGACATGCAGCTTATGCTATGACTGAAGAAGGTCTGACTTAGTTTCCAGGAAAATAAAAATGCTTTTTGGTCTACTGGCACGAGGAAACATGGTGGCGAAAAGTTAAATGCTTGTGTTTCAGAAATAACAAGAATGTCAGCAGCTAATTATTTGTGTTTCCTCTGGGAAAAGGAGCTGCTACTCCCTCCTGTGTCATAAATGGACCTCCGTTCCAAGCAGCTTCTGCAGAGGGACTCAGTGCTGGTGAACTGGGATTGCGATCATGGTGCCTCTGGCTGCCCCAATGGAACTGCGTCCCCTTTGGCCTTCACTTCCTGAGGAGTGATTCAGAGAGAACAGGGTAGAGGCGCTATTCCCTGCTTGCAAGGCGACCCCCTCCCTCCCCCCCATCACCACATAGCCTCCCCTGAGCTGAGGACCTGCTTTGTGATTAGGGACTGGAGTACTGCCCCAAAAGCCGAAAATGCTCGTGCCTCATCTCGCTTAATGGCCTCTCCGCATGCATGCAGGTGTAGGCAAGCGAGCAAGTAAGCAAGTTCTGCCCTCCGATTTACCTCAGACTGTCCTGGCTGGAAAGACCCGCTCACTCTGTGGAAAGTCAGGGCAGAAAACTGTTCGTGATTCAGCCATTGGCTGGAGGGGGCTTGTGGTCTGCGAGTGCTGAAATCGTTTAGCGCTGTGGTGTTTTTTATTTTTTTCTCTCTCTCCAAGCCGTGGTTCCCTTGGGCAAATCTTCTACACAAACTGCACACTTACTCTGAAAAACGGATTGCCAATACCACACTTGCACCACTTTTCCCAGTACTGTCCCAGATCGGTCCATCTCTGTGCTTTGACCAACTGGGTGAATAGATTGCATAGGATTTCAAATGACTTCAGGGAAACCAATAATTTGTGACCTTGCTTAAAGAACATAAATATCGTTTGATTTTTTTCCTCCTTACTCCCAGAATGGAGTCTGTTATTTCAGCTTTATGGAATGGCATGGTGGCCCCATATAGTTGGTTTCATAATTAACAACAGAACTTGTTTACGAAGGGGAAACATTTAAATTTGACAGACTTCTGGGGAATCTGTTCAGCTCTTACATTTCGTCCTCTGTGCTGGTGGTTTGATCTGGTTGCCAGCGGAGAAATTAAACACATTCGTCTTTGGAACCTATCGAAAAAAAAAATATTTTGCAGAAAGGTTTTATGGAGGACGATTTATCATAATAGATTACAAATGCCTCTGCTAACTGGCAAAGAAAGTGTCGTGTTCTCCTTAGTCTTGAGCGTGGAGTTGGGTTCGAGTTCTGCGTCTCGCTGGAATGTTCTCGTCTGATGGCCAGCTGTTGACCCAGATCCAGGCAGTGCTCTGGCTAACCTATGGTCTCAGCAGTTCAGCTGCAAAAAAGGGAAACAAAAAGAGACAGATGCACAGCCGGAATCTTGAGTACAGAAACAGGGAAAACAGTCAAAAACAGGCCTTCCTTTTATTTTATTTTCCCCATGAGTTCCAACATTTTCAAGGGTTTGAGTTTCAATTCCCAGTCTTCTCTTAAAGGGGATTTCCACTGAAATTTGATCACTTTCATGTTTATGTTTACAGTTGTATGGGGTTTTTTGTTGTTTTCATAAGCGCTAACATTAGGAATTTTCAGTCTTGTTTCTTGGTATGTGGAGTAGTTGATACCTTGCCATTATCTACACATGGGAAGCAGAGGATTATAGTCCACAGTTAGCGTGGCATGGGGGACGAATGAATACGAAGCTCCTGTACAGGAGGAACATCGGGACACGTATGGTTTATGTCTATGCTAAAATCAGAATGATTGCCATCTTGGGGAGGGAGAACATTTTACCGACTGTCACTTTCACTGACAAACAGGAACAGACAGCAAGAAACGTGAAAGCTAATGCTGACATTTTTCGAGCATGGGAGTTTTACTTACACAAAAAATGTTCTGCTGGCATAAATAAAAATGATTGGTTCAGAGAGAGAACCAATCAGATTGTAGAGGAGGTGGGTCCAAGCAACTAGAAGAGGTGGGGCCGACCAATCAAATGTCTCGGTTCCGCCTCCTCTAGTTGCTTGGACCCACCTCCTCTACAATCTGATTGGTTCTCTCTCTGAACCAATCATTTTTCTTTATGCCCACAAAACATTTTTGTTTAAGTAAAACTCCCATGAGCACATTTTTCAGGAATAGTACTTCATGGGGTCATATATCTTTTTGTTAATGGGACCATGCGCCTGTTAATATGTGGACCCACGTGTCTGTGTTAATGTATGGGGAGCACGTGTCTGCATTATTGTATGGGAATCTGTGCTTTTCTGTATTACTGAATAGACATGTCTCTCTTTGTGAAACCGTATGGGCCCATGTGTTTATCTGTATTAGGGAATAGGACTGTGTGTGGTGGGGGGGCTTGCATGTGCCTGTACCTTCTTCTGTGTCCAGGTTACAATTCCAGACCTCTGAAACTACTAAGACACATCTGGATGCCCACAGGCCAGTACTTGAATTGAGTTTCTAATGAAGAATTTTCAGCTAAAAACTTTCCCATGAAAGACAATGACTAAAGTTTCCCGAGGTTGTAGAAAATGAGTATATTATGTTATGAATTATTTACCAAATCATTACCAAGAAGCTTCTAGCTGCTTCTTTCACCCATGTAAACCCGTCTGAAACCATATTATCCAGCTTATGGGTTTATACCCTCCTTACAATTATTCTTACCAATGTAATGTTAAGAACTACTTCATATTTTCTTGAAATTTGGCATTAGCCCATTAATTCTTCACAGGAATGAATACAGCTTTGCTTCCCTCTCTTTTGTTTTCCTTTGTCATATGTGACGGACTGTATTTTCCAGAACAAGTACTGTAAAAGTACTGCAACCAATAACCATAAGCAGGACAGTCAATTAATTGCAGGATGAATGATTGCAAGACCTTTCATTTGGCAGTTGACATGACTGTGGTTGTGAGAGAGGATACTGAATAATTCATGCTGCCCACATAGCCTTGGAGTAGTGTTAACAAAGAATAATGTTCAACAAAGTAATCCAAATTTGCAGACTAGGGGCAAAAGAAATCAGTATGGCACACAAGGGGGGGGGTCTCTCTATATAAGAATTTAAATAACCCCTGTGTTATTTTTGAGGTTGAAGTGACCCCAGTCAATTAATCAGTCAAAATGAGGGTAAATTCTATAGAATCTAGTATTTAGAACGGAAGAAGAAAAATACACAAGGGTTAAGTTCAAGAAAAAGTATTTAAGTACTAAGCATATAGATACGTAAATTATTTCCCATTACTGCCATCATGTTAACATTCCCACAGTGAGTTTTTAGTAAACGGACATACTAAGCAAAAAAGGAGAAGAATTAATTTACTTTTTCTATTTCAGAGCAAGACTACAGCTTTTGTGTTTTGCTGCTCCACTGAGAGAGAGGACTGTAAGATGTTATTTTGTTGCCCTAATCCAAACCCAGTTAAAGAGCATTAGCACATTCCCTCTCCAAGTACATCCTTTCATCTGCACAAAGGCCATGGAATATCTCTTTATAATCAAAAACCCCAACAGCAATGTCACCAGACCTACCCCTGTTTTCTCTCTGGCGGTTTCTGCCAAAGTTTTGGCTCTTTGTGTCTCTTCATTGAGAGAATCTGTGCATGTAAATACCTGTGTGCATATACATATGTATATGTGTATACATGTCACCGTGCCCCTGTGTAAGAGGTGATGTGTGTATTTCATGTGTCCTTTGCAATGTTTCCGCTTCAACAGGCAGATGTTTAGACAGCTTAAGTGCTTGAAGGACCTCATGAAAATAGGGCCCTCCTTTGACCACAAGGCCAGCTGCTTGCACTGTTGACTTTGAAAATCCTTGGTTCATGAAGAGTTAATTACCTGTTGCATTCGCTATAGAAAGTCAGGTGGCAAAACAAATATAATGTATCCACAACACAAGACTAAACCAAGAAAATGGTGCAATTTTATTCTCGTATGTCAATTAAAATCCGAACAAAGAAAAGGGCCTTTAGGCAATATTGGCAATTAAAGAAAAAATTAATTCAGGATAAAAGCTGAATCTTCCTGAAAATTTAAATGAAGAGAGCCGTTATTTACAAGATGTGGGAATTATAAGTTACTTATTTAATGGGGGCCGAGCACTAAGATACTTATCAGATTAAAGCAATTTTTGGTGAGTTTCTCAACTTAAAAGCGCTGCGTTACTTTTATGTTGCTGCTATGTTTTGATTGTACCTTTTTAGCTATAAAAGGGCCCGAGGCAGTGTCGTGTCCAGCCTGACGCCTGCTCACATTCTGCTCAGTCAGTAGGAGCTACGTCTTACAGCCACAATGCAGCTTCCATCATCCCCTGCTCATCAAACAAGATGGCATTGCCCTAAACTCGTTTATTTAAGTTGCATGCAGCCTGTCAATAGATTGTTTTACCATTACAATAGAAATATTTCCAAGTTCTGTGCTCGCAGAGAGAGAGCCGAGCTGAAGCTGCACTGATTGACTGGGGTAAACCAACATAGCGCCAAAAATATGTTGTCAGTTTCTGCATCCTTAATCAAATCCCTCACTCCTTTCCATTCAACTGCTAAGCACCATTTGTTCTTCTCAGCATGTGTGGAAATTGTTTGTTTTCTTATATAGGTTCTGCTTTGTTATTTACCATTCTGTTATTTGCACTGCGTTTGATTTGCATAGGATGTAAGATTGCTGAGGAAGGTATTGCATGGAAAAATCTTAGGTCAGAGCCTCAACATGTGATGTTCCTCCCCTGAACTGATAAAATTTAATACTTGAAATCTTAGAGTATCATTCTTGGAACACCTGATCACGCAGTGTTGCATTTCTGTGGCCTGTAAGCCTTGATTCCTGTGCGTGTGAGTCTTTAATCAGCTGTGGGGAACCTGTCATGTTGGTCTTAAATCCCGGGTATCAAGTCCTACATCGTATGAGTTATTTGCTCCATTCCATAACAACGTCATTCTTTTATTAAAAAAGGGTCATGTAATGCACCTGGTTTTCTACAAAGCCAGTCCGGTTTATAAAAGGATTAGGCCACTATACTGAAGGAGTCCCTTTGGCAGACTCTGGCTCAGTACGCGGTACGGCGACAACCAGGAATGCTGCCGTGATATCGTTTATTTCACTGTAGTCTGACAAGGAACACGCCCCAAGCCTTCTGCTTGGTGGGAAGGTTCTTCTCTCTGGCATGTGGGGTTAATTGGCCATGGATGTAAAGATTTCTGAGGCATGCTATGTTTCAGGCATGGGTTTATCAGTGCGCTACTATACCAGACACCGAGCTATAATGCGATGCATAACATGAAGTGCATTTACAATGGAAAACGTGCCATGAAGACATGTGACCTCTTCCCCACATGGTTAAATTCTTCACCTCAGGTTCATACCCATAAAATAAACCAATGCCTAGGGGGTGATTTTTCTTAAAAATGGTGTACATAGCTAGGCACCTCAGTTTTTCTGTAGACAGGCCCCATATCACGCATGGACCCTCTGGAAGGCTAAAAAATGGCAAAGAAAGTACACACCCATCGCCATGCCCCCCCCGCTTCAAATCCTCAGGAATCAGGCTGTACATTCAATGTACCCCCCACCCCACACACCCCCAAGTATTCCAGCACAAGAACTACAAGACCACTTGCCAAACTCGTCAATTTAATTAATATGTACAACATTGTTGAAACAAGTTTGCGGGGAATAGGCTATAATTAAAAAAAACTTTCATGTTGTCCGCCTGAGCTCAGGCTAATTCAGATGATGAGTGAGCAGTTTTCAAGATGTCAGATGAGAGGGTCTTTGTTATCTGCTGTAGACCCGCTGTGTGGTGTGACGGGGCTGAGCTCTGGAGTACTATGGAAACCGAGAGCGGGAACAGAAGAGGAGCAGGGAAGTCGTGTCTATACTGAACACAGGGCTGCCCTTGTTTCATATGCATTCGCTCCTATGAGGCAACAAAGAGAAAAGGGTTTCATTATTTGAAGAGTTATGAACATTTTTTTTCCCATAAGATTTTAATGGAAGTTTTATTTTTTTTCCTTTTCAGACTTCAGCAAAGCGTATATATTCCTGGCCCCCAGACATATTTGCTTATGTAAAAATATGTGTTCATACTGGAGCCGTGTTAAAGAAAATGGTTATTTCTATTATCAGTGTGATCATGTCAGGGTTTTCTGGTCTGGAAATGCACACTTTCTAGTATTGCAAAAAGCTGTTTTAGGAGCTGGAGTTAATCGAAATCTTACGCAATGTGTCTTTAAAAAAGGATGGCTGCTGATTTTTAATTATTATCATTATTATTTATTGTTGTTATTATTATCATTATTATTATTGATGATGATAATAATAATAATAACAACAACAACAACAACAACAATAATAATAATAATAATAATGTTCTGTTGTTGTTGTTGTTGTTATTATTTCTCTGTTCTCAAAGGGAAATCTAATTTGTTGCTCATCCATGTGTGGTATTGAACGATAGTGGATAGGTGAGGCAGTGAAATAAGCTAAACACATAACGATTCACATTCAAAATAACAGAAATGTAAAGACCCATCTCTCTCACGCCTCTGGTTAGGACTATTAACCCTTAAAAAACAAATCTTGCAACATGTCCAAGACCTGTTTCTTCTGTCTATCTTGTTGGTGGCTCTTCCTGTTGGTCATTCTGAGAAGGCATGTTGGGGGGGAAAAAATCATGGAGATTCAGCTTGAACAAGGCATTTTAAAAGAGATCTGAAAGAACAAGTTGATTATGGATACTGCAAATGTATAATTTTCACTGGTAATGGATCCACAGACTGGATCCAGGCGTGCAGAAGGAACTTTTATACTCACGAGTTTCTGAGCTCATGATGCTACTTTGATAATGCGCCAAACGTAACGGATCCACTTCATGCAGTTGTTATAACATGGAACTTTTCTTAGACTTTAATTAAAAGACATGCTCTAAGCTAACTGATACTGTACAATAAAGTAATAAAAAATTGGTTCTCATTATCATCCTTGTTCATTTCACTGACTGGCATGTAGTTTGTCCCATGGAGTATCAAGATAATATTTCACTCTGAGGAGCTTCATCTCTCAGAGACGTCCCAAGTTTTGCCAAAGGGTGTTCAAAAAATGATCAAAAATGAAAGCCTAGATTTTTTTTCTGGACTTGAAAAAACGGAGGCTGTCATCCATCCATGCCTCAGTATAAGAGGCGATTCTAGGATTTTTTTAAGGTGGCGGCATAGGAGATTCCAAAATTCATACGCACATTATCCAATAATATTTTTGAATCAGTGAGTGAAGGGGGGGAGCACTCCGGGGACCAATAAGTTTTCAACTGGTCCCAGTGCCCCTCTGGCCCCGCCTCTATATACGTCACTGCTCAGTGTTCCACTGTGAAGCAATTAAAATGCATTATCCACCATAGCTTCTTGTAAGTCCCATCAAGTCTGTCTGCCACTGTGTAGATAAACAGATCCTCACCATAACTGGGCTCTCTAAACCCAGCTGTCAGCTCAATGGTACCAGACCCCGCACCCTGTTGTTTAGGGGATTGAGGCTTTGGCTGTTTCTGAATATTAATCTTACTCAGCTGTCTGACCAATAGAGTCATGTTCCATTAAAAAAAAGGAATTAAGCCAAGCTGAATGATGATCGTGGGCATTTTTTGTGACCGACTTTTTATTTAAAAAGAGTTAACACAGCAGGTAGCAACACAGATTTGCAGCACAAAGTAACACAGTCAGCACCATACCTAACATAATCATCATCGTTACTGTCATCATTATAAAGAGACACCAGAGGATGTCACAGATGTCCTCATGACCACTGACTGTCTAATGAGTGCACCCTGCTTCTGTGATCTCACACACGATCCACATCTGTGTGTCTGTGCATCAGATGGGAACACGCTCGGGGGCTTGTGGTCTTTGCCTTTGCATTGAAATCGATTGACCAAATTCAATTTGCTCTTCCCTTTCTGTTCTGAAAGGAAAAAAGCTACTTTGTTGCTTATCCAAGTGTGGCATTGAACAATGGTGTATAGGTGAGGCAGTGAAATAACCTAAAAAAATAAATTCCAGTGAGATTACCTAATACTTTCATGTTTTTGCTAATTTCCCTCTCTCGCTAAAAGTCAGTAATTTCTTGAAATGCGCACAAAGTTTACCGTCCTTTCTTGTATACAGTTAATGACCTGTCGAAGCTATGACCTGCAATCCGTTCGCTCATCTCGGATGGAAAACTGATATGCAATTTAAGGCACCATTTGCTTTTCCTTGCAGCATGGATATTGCTAAAAAGGAAAAAAAATTCTCCACTGTCAGCTAAATATATCCTCTCCATTCAATAAAGAGAATTACGATTTGGAAATGAGTTTTTCGAACATCTGTGAAACTCAGCCAGGCCTGCCGGCCTCCTACTTTATACGCGATAACTGAAGCTAGCAGTCCAGACAGAGGACCGCGAATCCGCTAAAACGTAGCCTAGGTGCTTAGCTGCTGCCTTCGATTTTCCTGAGGGAGAGAAAAAAGGATATAGGGTAAGAAAAGGATAAAAATAGCAGCGAAGGAGGGAATCGTGTGAAGCGGAGCGGTGCACTCCTGTGTGGTACAGCGGTCTTCAAAAGCGAAGGTCTCGCCTGTTGTACAGGGGGTGCCATTGTATCAGATTGGAATGCCGAGTGATCCGATTTCTTCTGGGGATTTTAATAGGTAAACTTGAGCAGTGGAAAAGGAGTGATCGATTCAGTTCCATTTAGTGAAGGATTCAGCTGATTGCTTCAATCTGAGATATAGGGGCAAAGAAAAGTTCTGTAATAGATGCTGGACAATTTCCGGGTGAAGTCAACTGGACACCAGGACTGAATGACACGCATACACTCTGCCTGCATGGCCCCTTTGCACAGAAGTTCTCCATGTCATAGATTGAATTGGCTTCTGATAACCTTTTTCACAAGCTTAATTTCCTACTTTATCTTATTCCTGGTCTTCATGCATATTCATACGCGATCATGCAAGATATTAACATATGAGCAGCACATCGCATGATGCAACTTGAAGCCGATGGAATCTGCTCCTTTTAATAATTTTATTTATTTTCCCCCCCACAGATTTTCTTTGATTCTCGAATATGAAGGAAGGCAATGATAACAGAATGTCAAGCTTAAGAGCTTAGGACAAATCCTATCCCTGGTGGCGGATTGTGGCTCCGGTGTTTCTGGTGATACAGTGTGATGCCCCGGTAGCTCGCGCGTACACGCGGTAACAGCAGCGGCTGCAAGGTGCTCCAGGGATTATGCTGGAGCCAGGGGTGGGTAGTGGAGTCCGGTGGGTGATCCTGATCCAGCGATCACATTTGGCTTCCTGTAGGGCATCGGGCATCCATAAAGCACAGGGTAGATGGGGGAGGGGATACCAAATGGGGTCTCACCCGCAATCCCAGCTTCTATTGCTCCGTTTTAATAGTTTCTCAGTTTACCAGGGATGATGATGACGATGATGGTGATGAAGATTATGATGATTACTGAAGTGATTGATTACTCAGCATTAACTCCATAACCTCCTTCATCATTTACTCAACACAAGATGCATCCAAATGCATAACTGTTATAATTGGTGTCCTTAGACATGTTTAACCCTTTATTTATCTGTATTTCCCAGCCCAGTCCTCAGGGACCCCCAGACAGTCCACATTTTTGCTCCCTCCCAGATCCCAGCCAATCAAGAACACTGAATACCTGGTCCAGGTGTGTTGCCTGTGAATCATCTGAATCAGGGTTGCCAACTTTGCCTACTCAGCTGGCTGCACACGGGTGCACATGCATTGTACATGTATGTAAGAGTTTTATTGCCTTGTAAATAGTCTATAAGTTGTTGAAAACAGCCCCAACATTTTAGGTTTATAATGGAAGAATATGGATTGGCTGTAAGATTTCTTGCATGAGCGTGAGAGTCTGAAAGTGTTAATGTCACACCAGATGCGTGAGAGTTAGCAACCCTGCTGAATGCTAGGCTAAGGTTTAACACAGACCAGGTTAGCCCATCTGGTCCAGTCTGTTAACGATAACTTCTGTTATGTATAAATACAGCATCACCAGTTGTTAATGGAGTCGAGCAGTCAGAAAGAATCCTGGATAAAGGCCGAGGCAGCATGTATTATCTAGTGAAGGTTGATGCACGTTAAGAACACATAAACATGGCTTGTTAAATTCATTCCATGCTGATAGGCCTTGTGGTATTAACACAGGAAATGTCATGGCTTGACAGAGATACTCTTGGGATGGGTGTAGGCATAAAAAGAGCCTGATTTTGTGAGGTGTTTCGGAGTTCAAATAACATTACATTTCCTTTATGGTAGATTAGCTTGATATGATCTTACAGCTGTTGCTTGCAGGAGTTTCTGCCCCTGGGAGCTGTGTGAATGTTCATTTATCTTCCTTCTAAGGCCACTGCGACTGGCATGCTCTGGACACACACCCAGGTGTCTTTCATGTTAAATAAGGATTTAGGCACAAATCTGCTGCTTTAAGTAAATGTCACAATGTAAACTGATTACCCCCCTGCACCCCCTCTTCCATTTTTGCCTGAAGGTACAGATATTAATTTCACATTTCAGAGATCATCGACTGCTCTTAGGAGTGTTCAATCCAGCCCTGACAGGTTCAGAGACATCTTCCCACACCTAAGAAGGTTTGGGGCATATTTCTGAGGAACTGAAATGGTATAGAGGCTTTTCAGAAGCAGGAGATTGAAAATATCCCTCCAGCGCCATCATCTCTATGCCTTTTGACTTTGCATTTCAAATAAAAGTCAGGTGTTTTTTTTTCTAAGGATCTCTGAACTCTCTATGACCATTCCGTTTGCTGTAGATCTCACAGCAGGAATGTCTCCCACGATGCACTGCGGACCTGTGAAGGCTAGCTTTCTGCTAATTAAGTTACTCAAGAACTAAATTATATATTTTTTAAAAATGCCCATGCAAAATCTGCTTTTAAAGTGCAAGCCTTGCTTTTGTGCTTACCCTACATACAGCTGATGAGTTTATGAGTAACAATAAATATTCGCTGGAGGACATTTTCTTAATGAAAAATTAATAGAGTCAGAGTGGCAGCTGGGAAGATTCATGAAAGGGCACTTTGTGGAGAATGCTCAGAACGCCATCCCGGAGATGCTGCAGATAGATGCTCTGTCAGATGAAAGCATGACATTAATTTACCAGAAAGTGAGACAGTATAAAAGGTAGGGCACAATACGGTATAGATCATCGTCAGAGCCTAAATAAATAGCAGGGGAAAGGAGCCCCCCCCCCCCCCCCCCCCCCCCCCCCCCCCCCCCCTTTGAAGGGGGGGGGGGGGGAAAATTTGAAAAAACAAACCTCGTGCAGGAAACAAAAAAAAAAAAAAAAAAAAAAAAAAAAAAAAAAAA
>JAAGVU020000015.1:10321627-10348097 GCA_011763525.2 Mormyrus iriodes | reverse complement strand
GCCACGTATTGGAAGGGGAGGTGGAGATATATTTTATAACACTGATCTCTGGGCAGAGAACAAAAAAAAAAGAAAAAAACAAATAAAATGAAAAAACAAGCAGGAGATTGTTTAAGCTTTTGCAGAAGAAACTGGATATTTTATTGTACACACATCTCACACACCCAGAAGTTTGTATGCATGTCTTTGTGGGGACTTTGTGGGGGTTATGGGTATAACCCTAATCCATACAATGACAACTTTAACCCCTAACCTTTAACATAAGTAAACAAACAAAATATAAGACTTTTGGCATTTTTAGTTTTTTGACTACAGTCACAGTTTTTTATAAAATTGAGTTTCCCCTTGTGGGGTCTAAAAAAATGCTTCCCACATGATTAAAATAACAAATTTTTGTCATTTGTTCCCCACAATGTAATATATGCATAACCCACATGCACGCACACACAATTTCTCACACTATATGGATTTTGTGGATAAATATTTAACAGACTGAGAATCAGGGTGGGCACTAACAGAGAACGCAAATCCTTCCTTGGTTCAGATGAAGTGGCCTGGACCTTAGGTGGTCCATAGACGGACACTCGTCATTCTAGAACATCTAAGAACTGCTGTTTTTTTGTCCCCTGTATGTGCATAACATGCATAGCTTGTAAGTCAGCTGTGCAGCAAAAACACGTAGCGATCAATTAGCAGGATGACTGAATCACGAAAATCCAGGTGGTCTTATCGTTAATGCTTAATGCAAGTGGGCAAAAAACAGGGACAGAAACGCCAGCGTACACAGATTAAATATGAACACCGGTGCATTTACACTGCACGGTGACGGCTTGACGTTAAGGTCCATCCGAGTCAGCCATTTCGTCAGCACACTCCCGGCCTTTCGAAAGCAGGCTGACACAATCGGCAAAGTATTTAATGCTTTACGGTTGCATGAGCTTGAATTATATGCACAAACGGCTGCTACATACACAGATATACGGGCTATTGACAGATGAAGAGTGGGAATATGCGTCAAAACCTAACACATGAAAATGTTGGGACAGCAGAAAAAAATGGTGGCCTTGACACTGAAAGATCATGGGGTTACACCGGGCTTTACCATGTTCCTGTACTCATAAGCATGATTCATCATGTAAATGTACTAAAGCGACTTTTCATATTACTTAAAATATTTAATACAAAACGAATGTCCAAAACCACCTTTTATTTTTGCAATGAAGAAATCATTCAGTTAGAGAATTATATGTTGTAGTAATGATTAATGTTAATGGGTCTGAAAATTAAAAGATCTTCCTCATTAACTTTTGATTTCTTTTAAATATTCAATTCCGACTTTTTTTTTCTCTGCTGCGATGCCTCAACATACAACAATTAGTACTTAGCATCTCTTCTACACTTTCTGATTAACTTCTCAGGTTTCAGGTTTATACCTGAAGGACAGAATAACATAATCAATATTTCTGTAATAATACAGTGCCGGGCAGACCAAGGCATTGTGTGAGTGGCGAATGATGAGAGGACTTCATGGCAGGGGAGAACAGACTGTTTTATTGCAGTACTTACAAGGACCGCACACGCAGACACCCGACGAGCACCAGCAGAAACAGAAGGAGGTCAGACGCCGGACTGTAAGGTACACACACGGTGGGAGATTTATACAAAGCTAAGCACATGCGAAGATCAGACAGGGTTCACATAAGACACGGGCATGCATACACGCCACAATTGGGAAATACAACTATTAACAACAAATGTACAATAAGGGCTATTTACAATTGCCCGCAAGCATGCCGGGGCACGCTGATCTCGCTGGTGCTGCAATATATAGCAAGACTATATGCGGAGTATAGTGGAGAAGTTTAGCAGACTGAAGACACCTCACCCCACCCACCAGAGGGAGTGGTACATTTTTGTGATTTGTTAATGCATAAAGATATAGGTTATTCATGAATTGATTGACCCAACACTACTTTGTTCATTAAATCTCTTGCAGAAATCAGACAGGAACGCCTTCATTGTATTTATCCTTTATGTTCCCCTGGGCTTGAGTGGAATGGCTTGCTGAAATATTGATTCTTAGCTATGGAAAACTCTTGCAGTTACTATTAGAAGTGGGGTCCCTATAATATGATTGGCTTTCAAACTTAATTATATCACATAATATATTTAATTATTAGTTCAGTTCTTTGTTTGGTTATATACTCCTTTCATTCTAAACATAATAAGGCGACACTATTAAAAAATATGCCTTTTTATTGGAAATGTGTTCTATATTTTGGAGTTTCATTTTATGGTTTGTAAGAAGGCGGGGGCATGATTTCGCTCTATGTTAGGAGGCGGAATCGGGTAACCTGCATTATTCGTATTGATTAGCTTCACGTGTCCTTTGTTTTTCACGATATGTATAAATCGTTTTTTTCTGGTTTGTTCCACCCCAGTAACACAGATACCAGTTTGACGTCAGCCCTAACAGTGTTATTCTCCAAACGTGTAATCACGTCACCTGCTCGTTTCTGCACTGAGAAATCAGTTCTGCATTTCTCAGTGTTACTGTTTTCCTTTGCCACCGTGAACCCGGCTCCCTGTTTTGATATTTCCATTTGTATCACATTACCCCACACCACACCATACCCACATAAAAATCCCCACCATCCCTGTAAAGGGGAAAATGTTATAAATATACCCTGCCAAGTATGTCATTTTGTTGTGTTTGCTGCACTGACTCGAGATGATCCGTGGTAAGAATTTTCTTTGCTTTGATTTGTGTATTTTTTGCAGGTTTTTTTTTTTTTTTTTAAAATAAGCTGCAATACCGCAGACGGCAGCCAGGGGGGTCTCCCAATGAAACATCCGATTTTGGTGAAACGTATTTCTTCCTGATTTGGTTTGTTTGCTCTGTCAGAGATCTGCAGATCATTACATTTGTTTGTTCAGAGAGACATGGCTGTTCATTATTTATGTATTTTTTGTCCCCAGATTGTGGCACTGTGACAAATTGTTACGCGGGCCCCTCCATGCAGCGTTAGCTATAATTTTATGTCTTTGAGTACCCCTGTCAAGTACTACAACAAATGGTGATGATTTAATTCTGCAGTATTATAATGAAATGCAATCATGCATTTTGATTGGTTATTTGACCAAGTAAACGACACAGAACCTATGCTGATTAATACAGTAAAATTGATGAATGACTAGAAGTGAATTTGATCTTTTGATGTACATTTGTTGGCATGTAGCTGTTCAGGCTTCATTTAGGTCTTCCATCTATCCATTCTAATCGCTTATCCTGGTCAGGGTGGCAGGGTGCCTGGCATCTATCCCAGGCAGCGTAGGGCACAAGGCTGAGGTACACCCTGGCATCTCAGTCCATTGCACATGCACACATTCACACACACTCATACTCTTTTTGTGGAACATAATTACAGCTCCTTGCATCTGCATTATTAAAAAGCCAAATTATCATCCTTACTATTAAGAGGCAAAATATGCCTTTTCAGAAGTCATTTTGGTTCAGCCAGTCAGACACAAAGCCCATATTGCCCTCTCCTGTGTCACAGTGTTTTTATCTGTAAATGTTACTCTTTTTAGGTGAAAAGAGTGAAATTTGCGCACATTATTAAAGATTTTCATTTTTTTTTGACAATACACAAGTTCAGTTGACTTCCAGTTTGACAGTTCTACATAACCATTTGTATTGAACCATGTAATTTGTGCTGGTCTATGGTGACTCGCTCAGAATAATATTGTCTCAGAGCAATAATGGCAGGCTCTACAGACAGTAGGAATTATATCTTGGACTGGAAATACCGTAATGTATTTTCGCATTTTATTGGCTGCTGGCCATGTAAACATGCACATATACAGGATAAGCAGTTCCAAGATGGACAAGTTATAATCATTTTCCAAAAAAAATAATTCATTTGGTTTCATGCCAAAATTTTGTGGCTTAAAATAATTCATGGGCAATTATAATTCGAAAAGTCTAAATCTTTCTGTCATGTATCAATAAAGATTTAATATATGGAATGGTTTGAATAAAAGAAAGGGGATGTTTTGGCACATGGTCTAATATATGGAATTCACAGCATGGTAACAAAACCTCTAACCCTGTTTTGTGGGAGGCGTTCAGTGCTGCTGTTGTACGTAATTCTGTGTGTCGACGTCTCTGGCTGAAAGGTGTGCTGTACACTGATAATTGCTGGCTGTGTGGTTCTGAAGGTGCGTTCTGGCTTCAAACACACAGCCGTTTCCCCCTGTGCGCCATGCCACTCTCTATGGGACTGGCCTTTGCGATTTGAATTCGTTCGACCCCCAGGCTGCCACTCTACTAAGAGTCCGCAATTTGTTTAATAGCATTGCTAGCCTAGGCTGGCTGTTGAGCCAATAGGTTAGCACATAACTCCACTTCATTATGCAGAAATATCCATAACAATATTTGAAATTCGATTTAATCAATACTATTAGATAAAACCTGCCGGCCTCTAAATGATTAAAGTATTACTGCCTTTCACACAAGGGGTTTTGGTCCTGGCAGGCACGACAATCCTCAGTAGGACAATTTCTTGGCTCCTGCAGCGTATGAGACCTGTATGTGGGGTGTCAACATATTTTTGTTGTTCACCACTATTTTTTCCTGCTCTCCTAGTTCGGGTGATCTGAGGGAGAGAAGTTACTGCACAGAGAGAGGGTTTATTTTGCCATCATATAACCCATGTGTAGGCGATTTGTTGAACGATTCCTGACTGAGCTTGTGATTCTACATCCTACAGAGAGCCACCAAGCTTACACCTAAGCCCAGGAAACCCATCAAGCTCTTGTGTCATCATCTTAGCGGGTGCATGTGGGTTCTTTGAGCTCCAGGAGAGTTGTTTGGATGAAGTAATCACTCCTGCTAATTAGCCAGCGGTGTCTTCAAACCTTACCTTCAAGGTCTTGGTGTGAACACACCTCAAATGACAAGGGGGATAAACAAGACACCTCTGGAGATGGCGGGTGTGTTTTTGGGTTCTGCCAGACCCGTCTGCCGAATAATCACGCTTCCAGGGTGCATTCAGCGGCCCCAGTGCATCCCTCCCTTCAGCCGATGTCTCACCAGGCGTTCCCAGATGACAGCGAATGAAATCAACGAAGGCTGAGAGCGTGGGCTTTTGTTGTGCCCAGCTTCATTTTCCGAGCCGTTACGCCACATCACTCATCATCATTCCTTGGATTTGCTGCAAGTTCAGCCCTCCCCCACCCCTGACATGGATCTTCAGGAGACGTACGGCATTATAAGTCCTGACGTCTCCCTCGCTGGGTCCTTGTATTTTATTACCCTGCCCCCACTGGTGCACAGAATGCCGGGCCGCTCGATTTCCCTCCATAATGCCGATGGAAGGTGGCCCCTGGTGACAGGTTTCCACATTGAAAGCTTTAACTTTCCATTTCGATAAGCGAGGATGTGACGGACGATGCCGGCCGGTCCCCCAGAGGAGGCGTCGCTGCTCCTCTGATGAAAGATAATGAAAATCACCCCTGGATGTGTCCTCTGATATACCTCTAATGTCCCGTTCGGCAAAGAGCCCCTCAGCACGGCTGCTGCCTTATTTATTTATATATGTTGCCCACGATCTGCTCCGCTAATGACTGAAGAGCTATTTTCCTGCAGCCAGCCGCTCATTCTGCCAGTTCACGGGGCGCCACGTGAACACAGCTCAGCTAATAGGTCCTGATTTCACGCTCATGGAGTACATTTAGAGTAATCATACTCCAATTCAAAGAAGCCCACATCAATCACACTAAATACCTGAGCCCCTGATTGTAAGTTTTTTTAAAAAAAAAGAACCAAGATCTTAAACATTTTAAGTGGCAACCAGAAGCTTAACTTTCAAATACGTGTCACGAACCACACGCTGCCCTGAGTTGAAAATGAACTGCTTTCAATACACTTGATGAACAAGATTGTTGGCTGTGTGCCAGCCGTGATCAGCAACGCCCCCATGTTCATTCCGGCCTTTGGTTTTCCACTGTGCAGATTGCTGCAGACAGCAGGTTTCTGCTCTTGTAGCCCACGGTTTTGTTATTTATTTATTTATTTTTTGCAAATTACATGCCAATTTGAGACGCTCCCTTCACTGTCCCACTGTGTAGGGGGCAGTATGGAAGATCTGTATTAGTACAGAGAACAGCATTTCCCTAAAATGTGAAGAAGGAAATTTTGCTCCGAATTATTAGAGATATTCTTGAAACTGTTAACCTTTGGTTAGGTTAGGTTAGGTTAGCTTAGGTTAGCTTAGGTTAGGAAGCCTGTTTTAACCTCCTCTCGTCAGTTGGAGGTACAGTTCAGCCTTAAGTGTGACAAAACAACAATTAGAATAAGACAAATATATAGGCAGTAAACTTACTGTATGGTGAATATAAAGAGCTGAACGAACCTCTAGCACTCAATGATGACTGATCAATCTTCACCACCAACTATATCAACTTCAGGGCTCTAATGAGCAGACCTTTATCTACATTAATTTGAGATAATACTTATATAAACAACATATCCAGGCCAGGAAAGGCAAGACATCAGGAGTTTCATGTTTATGAATTTTGTCTAGTTGGTTTTAGAGTTGAAAAAAACAAAAAAAAACATTGTGGGGAAGTGCCTTAGCACAAGGCTCTAATCAACTGGAAACAAATAAAATATGAAGTTCGAAATCCCCAGGTGGCTTTCATATGCTAATCTGCTTGGAAATTGCAAGGTCCTGTTTGACACATTTCCAGGAGACTGTGCCCTTGTGGTACAGAGCTGCCTTTTAATGTGCCATTTTTTTTACTTGCCTTGTAGATATTGTGTAAAACAACTGTCTTCACCTCGAGAAATCAGCCATGGGTTTTCAATGAAAGTTCTGGGCCATAATATAGGTTTATGCATATTTTAAAGTTCATTTCTGCAACCAATGCATTAGACGCTTTCACCAGAGACAGATGGGGGCCTTGTGTTTTAAGACGCTGTCCCCTAGCTCAAGAAAATGGAGGGTGATGCTTTTTTATTCTGTGACATGGCTGGCTCTCTGTGGTTTTTTTCTGTTACTCTTTGGAGTATAGCTTTCATTGAGGTTAACTTCATACACAGAGAGCTGTCGCGGCCTTGAAACTTTAATGGTGTCTGTGCAGAATGCTTACAGAAAAGATGCTGCAAGTGGGCCGGCCGCCTGATGGAACGGCCCCATCATGTCACCTTATCGAGGTAGCTGCGGAAAAGCAGGGGGCCTGAGCGTGCGAAACCAGTATCTGGAGCAGAACGACCAGGAAAGAGGAGCTGAAAAAATGCAGTATAAGCCCATGACTTTTAGTTTTGGTCGCATAAATTGCACGAGCATTCTTGCGCTTGTTCAGCAGGTGTGGAAAGGGCAGAGCAGTCAGACGTTCGTGATGACCTGGATCACTCTCCGGTCTCCTCACCGCTGTGTTATCATAGCTGTTATATGCTCCCAGAATGTCAGTCAGGGGGCTGAATGCTTCTATACCACATTTGTGGGGCTCCTTTTCCACTTGAGGACACCCAGCCACTTCAAAGTGCATCCTAAGTGCACTTGGAGTGTTCCTCAGAGATTGGTGGGCAGTGGTAGTGCAGTGGCTCCCACCTTCCCAGGACTGCCCAACACCCCCCATCATCCCAGAATGAATATTTCGGAGCCCTCGGTTCCCCAGGCATCCCTGTCCCATACCATCTGCTCACAGATGCTCCTGATCGCGGGCAGAGAGGTGAAAACACCCCCCACAGGGTCTACCTAATGAAATGATTCCCCTTCCAGCGGTGGCCACCGTCAGCCTATATATTTATATATTTCCTTTTTGATTCTGGCATCAGATTTATAGTTTCATTTTCTTTGGCCCTCGGTGATGTTTCACATCCTGATAAAAGCTCTGTGACAAAACGTGGCTTTAGAAACAAACCTGAAAAATGTCAGGACGAGCTACAAGATGTATGTTTCCCATATGTCAAGGTGTATGGATGGGCATGCCTTCATTGGACATGCAGGAAATTATAACGTCTGGAGTCTCTTGTGTATCAGACTCAGCACGGGATGTAATGAAGGGCAAGTCGTCGTTTGAGTGCAAAGGTAACTTAGTTTGTGACAAGGTTTTTCGCCAGTTTGTTGGGTTATTTTCTATGATGTCCCCTCATCCAAGTGCTTTGTCAAAATGACACACCGATGTCTTTGAGGAATGAAGAGGAGTACAACAATTTATTTTGGAAGGGGGGTTTGGACTGTTTGTACACCAGACAGCGCAAACTTTTAACACTGCTGTACCTTTTCTCATGGTTTAATGGTTCAGGTTCAGTCATCATCCCATCCAGGGTGGCCTTCGCTTTCTGGGAGAGCCTCTGAGTTCACAGCAACACTGTACTGGATAAGTGGCTATGGCGGATGGATGGATGGATGGATGGAAGGAAAGAAAGAGAGATGTATGGAATTCCCTCATCCCTAGTGGCCTGAGGCTGACATGAAACATGAGCTGCAGTGTTTTAGATGACGTATCTCTTGGTTGTACAGTAAACAATAAGGCCAGCTTTAAAGGACCAAATGGCCTGATTTTCACCTTCTGCCTCAGGTTGTAAAGATTGTCACACTTTACAAATTATGATGCTTTTCATATTTATTTCCTTACAGACACAGAAATCATACCCTGAACACAGTGATGGACTTCTGCAGTCAGTTATTCACTGAAGCAGTTCGGGGTACGTAGCTAATATGAGGGTACGCCTGCAGTGGCTCACCTCAGATTTTAGCTGACAAACTCCCCCACGCTTGTCCTCACTATGTAACATATAAACAATATATTCAGTGCACTAGTTGAGATAAACATACTACAGTGTACTGTTATACTCTTTAAAAAAGCAGTTAACAAAGATTATGATAGATAATGAGCAGCCGCTGCATGAGGTACACCTGCCTTGCACTGGGTAGGAGCCCCTATTGCATACAGAATTGTCTGAATTCTTCAAAGCATCGATTCAACAAAGTGCTGAAAACTTTCCTTATATAGTTAGGTCCATGACCGTTTCGCACTTGCAGCCTTCTCGTTAGCCATAACAAATGCAAACATCCCCCTTTGACCTTACTCATTAAGAAGGCGTCTTTGCCCTCAGAACTGCCACTGAATGGATGTTTTTGTTCATTATACCATCTTCTGTAAATTCTAGACACTGGACTGTTTGAAAAACCCAGAATTGTTGCTGCTACTGAGACGCTAGAATCACATTGTCTGGCATCAACAATCACGCCACACTGAGAATCACTTATTGCCCATTCTAAAGCTTTGTAGTACAGTAACTGAACCTCTTGATCCTGTCTCAGTGGTCTGTGTATTCAGTTGCAGCCACATGCTTCTCATTTTGCAGGAGCAGGTTGTCTGCATTACGGGGAAGGTGTATCTCTTGAGCTGAGTGCACATTCATAACTGATAACTCTAAATGGAGTGTATTTTCTGCATGTTGCAAGACAATATTTTTTCATTTCATTTGTTTCATGGTATGTATGTATAAGAGTAACATAAGGCTATTAAAATGCAAAAGGCATTAAAAGTGGTTAGCTTCCAACTCCAACAACAAAGGAAATCTGTCTCAAAGATAACTCGATGCCATTCTTATAGTTTTTTTTCATTCGGAGCCGAGCTCCTGGCTGCCCATGTGATCCAGGACAGGAGGCCGGGTGCAAAGCCATGATATGAAACATTGAAGTTATAGGTGGAAAATGGGAATCTCTCAAGATGGTTATCAGCTGGTGCAGTCGGGATATTGAGTACGGTGCCACTCCACAAAGAACCCGAGATTAGTTTCACGGCTCGAGTGTTTCGTGAGCCCGTAATGGGATCCGATATGACGGCTTCTCGAATAGCTTTGTGCCGCCAAATTCGCCATGGCTGAAGCCACTTTAGGCACGGAAACCTCTTTTGGCAGATGGGGAAGTTCCTTGTCACCCCGCAAGACTGCGGTACACAGTCGATCACAGACCGACAGGTAACCGGGTAAAGCCGTGACCCCTTTCTGCTGGAGACTGCAGTCATTTTGCTAATGGCTAATGAGATTCAAGCCTTTGAGCTCAGCCTCGGGTTCTCTGAGAGGTCTCTTGCACAGATAGCTAAATGATGCTAGCTGCACAGATAGCTAAATGATGCTAAAGTGATGATCAACCCAAACTGATATCAAGTAGAGCTGGCATGAAAATGTGTTTATAGTCAGAAGATTTCAGGTTCCACTCCTGGCAGGAAGTTATTAACCTTTACCTAGATACTTACTCTGTATCCAGCCAAGGATTAAAAAGGTTTGAAAATTGCAAGCTAATGCAAGATGAAGGAAGCACAAAGAGCTTATAGTTAACTATATTAACATGCAAATGTTCAAGGATAAGGTAATCTGCAAAGCTGCAGTTATATTCATATTGCAAAAACTGTAAAAACTAATACATGCAGATAAAGGGAACAATCATTTATTTTTAATGTTGTAAATAAATAGTTGGGCTCCCCAGACAAGACGTTTATTTTAACATGACTTAGCATCTTTCTGATTAGTTTCCACACAAGAGAAAATGAATGTCAAAATCATCTCTTGTTATTTTTCTCTGGAAACTAATAATCAAATACAATTAGGAAAAAAGTAATGATTGGATCATTAATAAAAATCTGATGTCCTTTCCTTTTGCCTTGTCAACTGATGCATAGCATAGTGCAGAGATGGTCAGGAAATTGAACTTGGGATTTACAGGTTAAATCTCCGATTGTATCCTGCTTTTACCCTTATAAAACCTTTCACCTATAAACTATGGTATTCCACCTTCATTTTTAGTATGCATGAATATGTCCAAGCTAAAGGGGTTGTTTTGGACAAAAGTCTCTATTGTGTCATAATATTTTGGGCTCATGTGTCCAGGGCTCACAGGAAAGCAGTCCAACACTCTTCCACGTAAGTGTTTTCTGTGCTCGTGAAGTAACTAGGGTGTGAAATGATGGGTCCCATATGGCACTACAGGACCCTGTCCACAGGAGAGGTGCCCTCGAAACGGTATGACAAGGGCTCCTTAAGCAAGAACGACACTTTGCCTGCAGTGTACACCTCCAGATGGTGTGCGTCCAGGTCTTATTTCAGTTCTTCACCGTTCCTTCATGGCCTCTGCACCTTAAATGTAAGTTGTGAAATTTCACAGTTTTGTTGTTGATTAAATTTGCTGTCTCTTTCAGTACCTGAGATAGAAACACTGCAGCGTCAAAGATTGGCTGAATCCTTCACGGAGGGGAGGGGCTCAAGGAAAATCTGACGCTTCAACCCCCACCCCCTCCCCTCCAGAGCTGGCCATGGCTACCATCATGAGTTTGCACTCTGAACCAGCAGTATACAAGCTAGCTGCCTTAAGCAGAAATGTCCAAAATATCCTGACATCCTGAAGATTGACTCTGGAACATGTCTTCCACGGTTAGATCAAAAGGATTAAAGGACAGTAAATCCCCTTTTCTGATATCCTCAGCCTAGCTAGCCGCTATCTTTACGTAACATGGGATACTTGGAATGACACTTAAATGGCAGAAAGGTACCAGTCGTGCTTCATCGTTGCAGGACTGACCCCAGGTCAGTCTCAAACTGCAGTACCGGGTAGGACTCAGCAAATGGCGGCTTCTTATAAAAAATTTAACGTGGCTTTGCACGGCGGTGCAGAGAGAGGTGCAGAAAATGGCAGTATGCCTGCAGGAATTGTTCACCGTCGGCTTTTAATCTGAGACTAAATGGTTATCTGTCAGGCTCCGCGTGTGGTCAGCTAGTGACCCACGGCACCACCCCTCACCACATCAATCTGGGCCCCGGCTAAACGCTCATTCCCAGCCACCAGCTCCAGGATTTAGTGCAAGATGAGTTATGAGATTCCAGCACCGGCCCGGTTCTGCATCCACGACATGTTTTGCCCTCTGGTAAAATAGTATTTGTGTGGTTTTACAATTCTTACTTTGATGGAAAAAATTGACTTTTAAGAGGTGACCATTCTTTCCTTGACCCTGATTTCATCTGGTCTGTGCTGTCAGCAGGATTATACAGAGTAATGCACAGAGTAATAGCCAGCCACATGTTGTATTTGTATTAATAGGCATTGTTTCTTATGGAATTAAACGGGAAGAGGAGGGTGAAAAGCCGTTGTTTGGTTGTGGCACAGGGTCTTTCATTCCATTTCTGTTTCATCTCAGTAGTCATGCCATTATCCTTGGCTGCCCTTCTTTTTTTATTATTTTCTGCCTACAGCAGGGATTTGCTGGCATTTCCTGTCCGGGCCACAAGAGCAGAAGTTGAAGTCGAACATCAGACATCACTCTTGCTGCCGTGCTTGTTGTTCCGTTGCTTATTTACACGCGACACGTAGTCTGCTTCTTGCTGCAACCGTGGCATCTCATTTCCTCAACTTCTACGATCAGACAGCTACTAAAAACCTAAGGGCACTTGTGGATTTTAGTTTTGTGGGTTATGCAAAACTTTTAGAACCTGTTGAGGCACAAAGATCATTACTCAAGACCTATCTGTTCCATAAATTCCTCTACCAGCCCGATAGCACTCCATGTAACCTGAAAAATCTTAATATTGCACCTCCAGTCATTGAATAGCTTTATTAGGTTCTTGCTTTGTTTGGAAGTTGTTGTGTAGCTCCTGCTCCAATACTGCTTACACGTGTACCTGGGCCTTCACTGGAAGCCCAGCCTAGCTGCACTCATTCCTATTTGACTCCTAAATCCTCCTTGTAATATGCTATTAGCCCCAGTAGCATCCTTACATTGTGCACGGCATTATTCCCTGTGTGTGTGTGTCCCCTGATGGGAACTGGCATCCTATTAAAGGTGCTCCCTAGCCTTACACCCTATGCTCAGGATAGACTCAAAACTCCTTGTATGGAAAATGAATATTTGACTTGTTTAAACATGTATTAACCAACTATTGATCTCTATTAGCCCTATATATTTCTCTAATAAAGGGTATGTCTATTTTTCCCACCAATTTTCAATTCGTAAAAAAAAGAAACCTATGGTGAAAAAGTTGCATGTTTTCTGATTATCGTAAAACCTTTAGGATACATTTTACTTATGTTCTCTCCACAGGATTAATAACGTATTTTCAGATCAGGATTCAGATTAGAGGATTTTAAGTCAAACGTTTCGATTTAATCCTGCGCTGCTGGGATTTGCAGTGACCTAACTCCGGCTCGGTGTCCTCCGTGAACCTCCCCTCCGTAACAGTTTCCTTTGAGGGATCCCAGACGGGTGAAAGGTAATTATAACGAATTAATCTGAACTGATGCTGCCCCTCTTAGGGAAGTTGGAAGACGACTGATTCAATTTAAAGAAAAGGCCGTGATTTTACAGTGTGTCATATAAAACTCATCTGTGCATCTGACACACAGAGACGCAGCTTTTGTTTGAGGAGTAAATGTCGTTTGTTTGGTTTAACGACAGACCTGATGAAGTGTTATGCTTCACCTATCCAGTCTTCGGGCTTTTTTTTTTCCATGAATGCAGTCAGACTAAACAGAGAATATATAGAGAATATTTATCTATAATATATTCCTTGCCAATCCCTGCAGAAAATTCAGTGTCTGCAAAATGCCGGGGATCTGCATTAATTTAACTTTTCTTCACCCTGTTATCACCCTTCACCCTTGGTCAGCTAAAAAAACCATCACTCCCTGTGGCTGATTCTTTGTCAATTTATGACCCTTTCAATGATGTGATAGACAGCCTCTCTCCTTATATCTTAATTACTTCCATCATTGTAGAACACCTCAGTTTGCCCTCTGCGATGAAATTCCAGAAAAAAAGATTCTGATGATGCTTCCTGGCAACGATCCCACGGACACGACAAGAGCAGCTATGAGGATTTATCTGTGGAGCCTCCTCCACCTACTCCATGGGGCATTCTACCATAACCAGCTTGGGAAGCTTTTGACTGCAGCACAGCTGACATCTCGCTGACTAATTTTGATGTTAACGAGTAGCTAAAGGGCACTGGCAGATTAAGAGTCAATGAGGATGAGAGAGTATGTCTTTTCGGATAATGTCACACCCGTTACAGGTACAGAGGACACATTTGACTTTATACTTTACTTTTTACAAAGCAAATACTGGTCATATGTTACAGGCAGCATCTCTTGGGAATGAACAAAACATATTTTTCTACCTGCCACAATCAGAAGCATAATTTAACCTTTAACTATCTTAGTATCACGTTCTTGTTTCAAATTCTTTTCAGCTACAGATAGCTGGTTGTCACAAAGCCCTTGAAATGAAAATTTAACTGATAGGAAGTGATGGTAAACTGGTTAGGATCTAAAATTCCATCAAATATATACAAAAACCGTAGTACAGGCCAAAACTTGAGGAGGTTCAAGAAGACGTTGTGATCTGACAGATTCATCATTTTGGTTGGAATGAGCTATCTTGGTAAGGTCCCTGCCACACATGTGAGCTTAAGGAGCCCGGAAAACAGGAAGTACCAACAGCAAGAAGGTGGAGAAGAAGATAAGGCGTCAGTAATGTAGTTTGGAGGTGATCCATTTTGTGTTTTTAAAGCAAGCTACAGAACCGAGAATTTTACCCAGGGACTGTGCTGTGGGGAGCCTGTGAGGGTGACTAAAAAGGAGGTGCGTTGCACTGAGATGGCTGGCTTAACTGAAAGCTACCCAGAGGGTGTTTGAACGCACTGGTGAGGCCGTGTTTAGATCCATCAGCAAGAGAGGTGTCAAAATGTTTAGTCAATTTCAGGAGAGACGCTCACAGCCTTAGCTTTTATCCACTTTGACTGGAGTTGGGGAAAAAAAGAGCTACAGTCAATGGAACAGGCAAAGCCATTTAGTGCTGAACGTGCAGGTCTATCAAGTGTAGCGACGCTCAACATTTTAGCGCCATGCTAATCATGCTGCCACCATAGCGAACGTGCTTTTTGTTTTGATTTGGTTGGTTGTGAGCAATACGACTTTGCATAGCCTATTTTCACACTCCTTTTCAATTTTTAGGGCATATATGGATATTTTTGTAATAAATTCTCATATTGTTTGTAATGCTGCCGTTCATATTTTCTAAGTGCATAGACCACCAATCTGGTTTTGGCCGTATATGTACGTGCATCTATTTAAATGCTTTTTTATATATATATATATATATATATATATATATACACGCACACACATGCACTCACACAGAGTCAACCTATATATTTTGTCATATGGATTGATTGATACTTGTTCACTATCTCCTTGAAATTTGTGATTAGCACGTTAAACATGTCGCATTACATCTCATTATTTTAACCGATCGCTTGTACTGAGTTTTGCGATGACGTCTATTTCCCATGCTACGTGCCGGTCTTGACACTGAACTGAAATTGGATTTTCATCTGTTGAAGAACACTTTCTGCATCCTGATGAGGCCTCAAATCCAACTCACCGAGTCTATTTCCCACAAGATCATTTTTCATGTCACAATGTAAAGTGGATACCAAAAAAATAAAAGCTTAAAAAACCACTAATCATACTTTAAAAGCGTGAATATCTTGGATTTGTGCTTGACGTCTGTTCCTGTTTATGGGAGATTTACTTTGAAGCTGCAGAGTAAAGAAAGGGGAAGACTTTATTTATCTCAAAGCCAAAGTCTGTATGTGAACAGGAAGTACAGGTGTTGTCTTACTTACCATTTGCACACGTTTGGGCACACGCACACACACACACAGAAATTAAATGACTATGTATTTTTAACAGCAGCCTGCCTATCTTTCCTCATTTTGAGGACAGATTTGAGTCTTCTCAGAGCTGAATGCTAGCTAATTATTTTTTGTTATCTTCCACTATGGCTAGAGGCGCTATCAGACAGCAAAAGCAGCAGAGATAGAGGCTTTTGCAGGGAGGCAGCTGGTGTTTCACCCTAAATGTAGGCCTCTACTCTCATCAAAGTGCCTCCGAAGGCAGTTGGGTAATATTTACCCTCTGCTCCCCCTTCCAAACAAACAACACATACATACATACATACATACCCAGAGTCTTCACAATAATGAAGAGTTTGGTTTTGTCTTTTTATAGTTTTCTCCCCTAACACACAGTACATGACCCCCTAGGGATCACTTTGTGTATCTTTAATAACATGGTTAGCATGTCCTGTTGCTGGAGGGGCCATGACATTAAACAAGGCTGTAAATACAATCCTCTCCCATGTCTCCTTTAGGCGTGCTTTTGATGTCACTCAACAAAGCATGTAGGGACAGTGGGAATTATCATATACCATCAATGATAAAAATGAATATCTAAGATAAAATGAGCAAAAAGGTAGCCCAAAGCATTGTTATTTCCTTGTTTTATTTCTATATAACATTATGGTTACTTTAATTTGAGTAGGACATTGCAGTATTTGCAGCAGAGAGAGCTTGACAACACGTATAAACAAGAAAGGAGTGGTGAGCCAGGACATGCATGTTCTAAGTTGCAGCAGAAAAATGGCATGCATGTAATCTCATATCAATAAATTTACTGCAACAAAATTTGCCTTTGCACTGCAAGTTCATTACAGGCTAAACATCCTACCTCTGCTTAATGTTCTGTAGGATTTTGTGTAGGACTTGAGCCACTGCAATCAGTCAAGGTCTTTCTAACTCCCATTTGACTATCATTCATCTGTAATGAAGCCTGTCCTGGAGAGAACAGCCCATAAGGTGGGGTTCCCCCTGGATCAGTCCTGAGTCCATGATCGACCACATACATGTACACTGGCAACATTCAAACAACTTTAGTCAGCAGTTTACCTGAACTGTGCTTCTTATGGAATGAGATTGATGTAATTCTCACTAGTACTGAGACTCTCCCGATGCCGGTTAGAACAAACATGATAGTTCCAATTAGAATGTTTGTGGCTATGCAAAGAGCACACATGGTGTGCAGTTAAACAGTGGACAGGCATAAGGCAGGCACGTCTTTGTTAAAGTTACATTTTATGGTGATTATAATAATTTAGAAAAAAAAATAAAAATTTTACATTTCCAAAGATGATTAAGAGTTAATGTCAGCAATGACTAAGTCTGGTTCCTTCAGTTATTTCATTGATGAGAACAATGACTGGGTCAAGTACACCAAGTGCTTCTTCATAGTAAAAGACATAAAGGAGAAGGAAAAACAAGAACCACTCCAATTCACTCCAATGTGTGTGGGGCTAAACCCAGAATTCAGTCACACTGCTTGAGAACTAGAGACATGAAATCCAAGAAAGGGCGTGCATATTGCGTAACAGCAAAAAGACTGAGGGGCAGCGTTAGCGTTCAGTTTGAATGCCACAAAAACACATCTAAAATGTGAAAGAGCTGTTGTGCAATTTTACAAATGGATTTAACAAGAAATCTGAGCTATCTTTTTGCAGACTGCCGAAAACTAAAAGAAAGAGAAGCAGATGGATCGCTGCGATGCTGAGGAACAACTGGGCTCCAGATTCCAAAATGTGGATTTACGGTTGTTATTTCTGACCAAACAAAAATTGTATTAAAATTAAAATATTTGCTCAAATAGAGCTATAACCAGAATATCCATCGGTGTCCACCTCACTTTCATTTTGTCAACAAATCCCACCATGATGTACGACCAAGAGCCAAGGCTTTTGTATGCCTTCAGGCTTTGCTTTGTGTATATGTTGAAATCAGGTATGTATAATTAATTACAATTTCAATTTCAAAGGTTTAATTGTCATTCGTATATATATCAACACACCGTGCAACGTAAATGAAGGAAATTTGTTTCCTTGGGTCCCCGGTGCACAGTACAAAGAAATTGAGGGAGATATAACAATTAAGCTAATAGAATGCAATTCAAAGTAAAGGAACAATAAAAATAGAAATGATTGAAAAATAAAGAATAATAAAGATATTTTAAAATGTAGTATATTTTATAATACAGTGTGGTTGGAAAGTGGCAGTGCAGTTTGAGTGTCAGGAAAATGTCCGGAAACCTGATTCCTGGCCACATATCAATGTCCATGGTCCACTGGTCCTTTGGTATGTTTTCTGGATCCCTGTCGAGTTTAACTGCTTTTAAAAATCACTCGTACAAGCCAGATGTTCCAGTGGATACATTATTTGTATTAGTCCTTGGGGCACATTGACTTTGGAGCTGTTATCGCGGATACATTATGTGACAGGCTAGTTTGTAGAATTAATGATTATACGATGCCAGTTGTTGAGAGTATCAACACAGACTAGCCAAAAAATGCTAGTGATCACACAAGTCGATGGAATTAGCCATTAGCAGCACCAAAGACATTCTGAAAGCCAACAGAATTGGACAGTCAAGTGCATTTCATTGGGTGTCAAAGGGAAAAATGAGCATGTTGTCAAAGTAAAATGTTACTGGTGTGGGGAACAAATTGTGCTAATGATTTTAGTTTCAATGACACCGAATTCCATGCACACCAGAAAAAGGGCCCCTGACAAAATAGCGCTGAAGCCCTAAGACTAAACATGAAGGGGGAACTTGAAAATGAACTCTGAATCACAATTGGCTCATACAGTGTGAGGAGCAGGAAGACAGGTATACAGGAAGACAGGTAACTATCCATGAACCTCGTGCTGAGCTCATCTATGCAGCACTGAGAGTTGTTGGAAAAGTTTTGAGTATGGAGGTGGACACAGGCACCTCCGCTTCTGTGATAAGCCAGGAAACCTATGAGAAAGTATGGCGTGCACAACTGCACTTAAAGAGATTAATGTCAGACTGACAACTTACACAGAGAAGTGCATTCCACTTCTGGGAGCTATTCAGGAGGACATTGTGTACCAAAGCCTGGAAGACAGAGCAAAGCTTCTGATGGGAGAAGGAAAAAAGAGAGTTTGTTGGGGTAGGTTCTACTTGTGGAAATTAAACTGAACTGGGGCAAGATTAAGCACTTGACGGTGACATTCTAGCAAAGTACTTAGATGTCTTCAAAGAGGAGCTGTGAAGTTATGTGTAGCACAACCCTGCTTTTTAAACTATGCACAGTGCCATATGTCATGAAGGTCAAGGTGGAAACAGAACTAAAAAAGCCGCAGCAATTAGATATAATTGAGCCAACTGAGTTCCCCCACTGGGCAGCCCTAATCATGCCAGTCTTTAAAGTAGCTGGCTCAGTATGTATATGTGGGGATTATAATCTGACAATAAACCAAGCCTCCAAGCTCGACACGTATCCTCTGTCAGGGATGCTACATTGGCAGGTGGACAAACATTCACAAGGCTGTATATGAGTCACGCATGCTAGCAGCTGCTGCTTGACTAGATCTTCTAAGAGTATATGACCGTAAACACACTCAACGGCCTATTCACGCACAACCGCCTCAGTCCAACGCTGCCTCCAGTTCAGCACATTTCCAGCATCTCATGTACAACTGCTGCGAAATCTCCCTACCGCAGTAGCCTACTTAGACAATGTTTTGGTCACCGGCCAAACAGAAGAGCACCTGTGAAGAGAATATCAGCTTCTGAACTGTGTTTTAAGCATGGTAAGTGTGTTTTTCAAGCTCTGGGTGTCACCTACCTCGGCACCCGGACTTCAGCTATGGGACCTGTCTCCAATTGAAGAGAAAGTGAGAGTCATTAAGGAGGTTCCAAGTCCAAAGGATGTAGCTCAGCTCAGCTCATTCCTGGGTTTAGTAAACTATTATGGGAAGTTCTTACCTGATCTCTCCACTGTACTGGCACCCCTTTATCAGCTACTTCACAATGGAAAGCTCAGCTCAGCAGAAGCCATTTCAGCATGTGAAGAATCTGTTGCATTCAGAGCTATTACTAGTACACTTCGATCCAAACAAACCAATCATACTATCTTGCATCGCACAACCTGATGCCATTCAGGCAGTTCTTTTCCACTGCAGGTAGGATGGATCAGAAGATGTAGTATCGAGATGTAGTATCTACTATAAAACTTTTCCTTATAATGCATATCATTTTATTACCTCTACAGACTACACACCTCAAATGGGTCTGTTTAGTGAGTCAAAGAGCATTTCACCTATGCCCTCTGCCAGGATTCAGCACTGGGCATTGCCCTTATCAGTGAATCAGGATCGCTTTGTGTATAAGGCAGGGAATGAAAATGCTGATGTTAATGCATTTAGCCATCTTCCCTCTCACTGAGACACCAAGCACAACATACCTACCTCAAGGAACTGCGTTTGTGCTAGACAGACTGCTTAGGTCTCCACTTACAGCAAAACAAGACGAAATATGAACTGGGAGGGATCCGGTGTAGTCGCAACTTAAGATAAATGTGTTTGGCCAGCAACAGTTAAGTAGGAGGAGTGTAAGCTTTATGTTGAGTTAGGTCATTTGTTTGGTGGGCTTATCTGGATCAGGTGTTATAAGAGAAGGTAAAGGCAAGTTCAAGAGATGAAGTAACCAAAAAGGTCTGCATCTGATCCACTCCATCCATGGGTGTAGTTGGGCTATCCTGTGTTCTGCTTCCACCTGGATTTTGTGGGTCTGTTTATAAGATACAAGCTATGACCTAGTACAGGTGTTAAATGTGACTGTCTCATACATTTTTTTTTTTTTTGCCGCACATGAATTACCTGACATTATTGTAACTGACAATGGGCAAACTTTCACTAGTGAAATTTTCCAGGGTTTCATGGAGAAAAATGGAATCTGTCATTTTCACACTGCACTCTACCACTCTGCCTCTAATGGCTTGGCGGAACGTGTGGCTGAAACTTTAACAGTAGGACTGAGGTAGATGATGGGGTGCTCCCTTTCATCTAAGCTTTCCTTTTCCTATATCAAAACAATCCTCACACAATGACAGGGTTTTACCCCGCAGAGATGTTATATTGCGGCCCAACATGCTATGGACTTTTCTGGGACGGGTGTGTGTATATCAAACACTTTGGCTCCCAGAAATAATTCTCAGGCTGAATCATGCAGTGTAATTTGTGGTAGATCATTTGAATGTCCACTACATCACTGAGGAAAGGACCTCAAAATGTTTCACAAGAGCATCTCTTTGGAGTGTTTCTGTGTCGGTAACACTGGAGTACTTAGATGGACTGTCTGTGCAAAGGGCTCCATCTGCTCTTACCCATGCCCCATACCAGGCTGTGATTCCACATCTTTAGACAGAGAACTTTGGAGACAAAGCAGCAACACTGACCTCCAGATTGCACCAATAGTTTAACTAAAAAGACAGATGTCATTATCTACTGTTAATTGAATGTACGTATTGAAATCATGTGGAGTCAACTGAATGAAATGCGTATAGTGGCAGCATCTGGAGGTGAATGTTATCATGTTTGTCCAGGCCTGTTTTGGCGATGCATCTTTATAATGTTCTATGAGAGGTGAAATGTCTGTTTTTCTGAAATCCAGAATAACCAATAGACCGTACTGAAGTTCTTTTGTATCATTGGTTAGCAACGCTACCAATGACAGCCAACAACAGCAGTCTTTTAGGACAGATAGTCAAAAGAAAGCTGCTAAGCTATTGCATGATAAATAAGGAAACGCTCGCTTTGTTTTCCTTTGCCGAAACACACAAGAAGGGGTGCTGAAGCCCCCCTAGCACTCTGACTCCCAGCACTACTGCACAGAGCCCAGTAAAACAAGTTGACAAGGGAATGTTTGTGCGTTGTCTTCATTAAAGTTACAACAGTGCTAGACCTCAACCCTGGGGATATAAAGCAGCATGTCAGGACACTGAGCCATTGAGTTTGTTACCCGTACTTTGAGATGACATTTTTATACTTTTTTTTATTGGCAGTAAAAAGTTTGGGCAGCATTTCTTGTTAAGCACCATTCCTGTGGACTCTAAGAGTGTATTATGTCAGTTTAACTTCCAACCTTCCTGATTCAATGACGCCATCCCTTTATGTCCTTAAAAATCAGATGTTTTCAAGCTTGGAGGAGAGCAATCCAATCTGCATTCATTTTATATTTAGCCTTGTATTCAGAATTTTGATTTTTCTGGTTTTTCACTTTTATACTTGTGTTTTTCTGATGCTTTTTCCCCCTCTGACATCCTGACTTTTTATACATTCTGCATTTTTACATAATTACACCATGAACATAGTGATTCATATGATCAAACATCTCTTTCCTGACATCATTCTCATGTAGTTCAACCACAAACAGTTTGTGCATCTCCTTTTTAATGAAGAGTTGCATCTGAAAATGGTGCATAATTGCAAAGAGTCAATGTCACCTAATGGCGCTTGAATCGACTTAATTGCCAAACACTCCGAACCAACAAAACAGAAATGTTAATTACAGAGCAATCATACTCCTAGCATTCACATGGCATCTTCTGATGAAAGGTGAGCAAATTGGAGGACAGATATAGCCAGAAGTGCAATGTTTTTGACTAACTTTCTTCTCCGATCAAAACTTCAGTACAAGGTACTAATGTTCCAGGTAAATTCTAAACAGAACAAGCACTTTTGTGCAGCCTGCAGTGTCATCAACACTGACCACAGCTGATAATGTGTAAATTATATCAGTAGAGGCTGCCTTTTCAGAATTTTGGATGATATGGGCTAAGATTGATAATCTGCAGTTTTGAAAGAGGAAGGAGCTTTGTCTGCGTGGATTTCTAGTGACTGGGTGGCCAAAACCCATCTCTACCCAAACCTATTGCACTTCAAAGTTCACGCAAGCCTCCATGTGGTATATTCAGGGAGACTACACTGAATACGAAGTCCATGTTGGAAACATGTGGAATCAACTAAATCAAATGTACAGTATATAGTGGCTAAGTTTGTATGTGAATATTATAGGGCTTTGTACACAAATAGTATGAATACATAGAGGTTTCTTTGCAGAGGAAGCTGCACATGCAAGGACATTTGTCCTGATGCACAGCCCTGCCCACCACACCAGCTATAAGGGATCTGCTCTTCACTGCTCCCCCATGACAGGATCCATGGTGTCATTTTCAATTCCATCTGATCTGTCACTTCCCACAGAGTCTTTTCTGTGTAATTTTCATTAAGGTGCCACTTTAGAAAAAAACGAACAGATAGCTTTTCTAGCACATTCAACATAGGTATTAAAATTGTACATGAAATTATTAAATTAGCTGCATAATGGAACCTGGAAAGTGCTACATCTATTACGTAAGAAGGGTTGTCTTGTACGTGTTTTGCAATGGTACAGAATAAATTTTATTGAAGTTTTTATATTTCTATTTACACAAACATATGCATTTTCGCAAACCTCATTACTGATTGATTTCTATTCATTGAGTGTCATTCCCTGCATCCCTTCCTCCTCATTCTCTCCCTTGTGTGGCTCTAATGAGCCACACCTGTTGCTTGTTTAACCTTACCCCTCGTTACAGCCCTCGTATGGATCACCCCAGGTGCCTCTCTTCTGCTCCCTCACATGCTCTGTATAAAGCATCCTTCAGTCTTGCGGTCCCCAGTCCAGTCATTGATGTTACTACCTGTCCTGTGCCCAATCCTCCCCATTTTGGCCCCTTGTGGTCTGTTTTATTTGCTCAGTCTGTAGTGTTGTTCCCTTAAATAAAGCCCCTCTTGATTTTTCCCAATGCCTGCCTTCGCCTCGATCCTCGCTGATAAGGGCAATGCCCAGTGCCTCGTGACATTGTGAGGTATAGCAAATTTGCAGTTAGAATGGGGTTGCTGTTAGGACTGGGAAACTCCTTTTAAAAGGCGTTGATGTTTTTTTATGTAACAGATTTGTCATTAGAAGTAATCTGAATATTAATTACAATTCTACTACAGACCCAATCCCTCCATTATGTAGTAGCCTACGTCAGTTGTGTGCAACTGAGCATGAAAGGTGAAACCTGCAATGTTAGCCTGCTACTGTTTTAAGTGAGGAAAATGATGAGACAATAGCATATATAATGAACCATTTTAATTTATTTAGCTACCCACAGGACAGAAACACCAGCAGCAGCAACAAAAAATCTAAATTGCGGCGTGAAATTAAACTATCAAAGGATTGACAGCAGACAGGTTTACGTGCATAAAATAGCTTAAAACTTAAATAAACGGCATGAAGCCATCAAATCCTTCCTTCGATTTAGGCTACATCTAACAATAATTCTAATAGCCAAATGTGTCTCCTATGTGGTACACAGACAAATCTACTGGGTGAATTAATAAATCAAAATAATCAAAATATAAAATATATATATAATATGTATAACAGGGGTACACCCTTGATGGGATGCCAGTCCATCATAGGATAATAAAATTATAATAAGTGGTGCAAATTAAAATTCCATTATCATTGACGGTCATGCCTCTCGTTAAAGTGTGTGCATAAATATCCTTAGCCATGCATCTAGGAAAAACACCTTTATTCATGGTGTTGTGTACCAGTCTGTTTTGGGTTATGTGTATTATTATGCATGAGTGTCCATCCAGGCTCCACCTTGCAGATGGTGGCATGGTGAGGAAGCGGTATACTGTTGTGGATGACACTGGCCCTGTTTTCTGTTCTCCTTTTTATATTTGCAATGGTCCTTTTCAGTGATTCAACTCGCAGGCATGTTTGTATGACAAGGCTGTCGAATGGGAGCCAGATATCCATGATTTTAATGAGAGATTGTGTCTATTGTCCATATTCCTTCCACCTTGGTCAAAACATTTTTGTGCTATCATTAGAATGTGCTTTGCTATCACTTTATTAGGTGGGACTTATTGGTGGGGATAGATATCATCTACTTTCCACCTCCATATTGAAAAAATTTCTATCATAGGTTTGAGGGAAGGAAAATATTCCGGATGGTAAAGATGTCTTTATATTGCTTAATTTTGATGAAAGATTTGTCCCATATAATTATGCATGCAACATTTTTACCTTGCTGGGTTACTTGTTGTATCCCCCATAACATTCTTATCAGTGGTTGACACATAGTGATATTCTCTCCTCGGTCCCCTAGAAGCTGGACTGTAGCTGTCTGGCCTGTCTTGATGGAATCTTTTACATTTGGTCAGGTTGCATGTAACTCCATCCAAGAATAATTTTGTGCTGAGTCCCTGCCACCTCCATCTGCATGATTTTCTAAACTGAAAGCAAACAAGTAACATCAGGTAACACAGTGGAGCATAAACCTTTTCAGCATTTGCAAATCACAGAATGTCATGGTTTTTAATAGGGATGCAGCGATACCAGTTTTTTGAGACTGAGTACAAGTACCAGGTACTTACTTTTCAGTACTTACCGATACCAAGTGCTGATACTTGTTTAGATCTATTTTTAATAATAGTCACAATAATAGTGATATTGGTTATTAAGAGTTTTTAATTTTTTTTAGTTTTTAAGAGACAAGTAAATACAAGGTGAATCTATACTTCAATACTGACTTTCTAACATTATGGTATGCTTAGTATATGATGCATATTTATAATGCGTATGAGGTCCCATGCCACAAAACTTGCACATTCTGCAACTGGACAAACATCATAACAGTCATGACCTGATTTGTACTTCCCCTATACAGAAGCTCACATATGGCATTACTCATAGTGAAATTGCCTTATTTCTGTTCTGGCAAATCTATTGTACTTCACTGTCCAGTTCATATCCTATATTTCATCTGTATATGTACTCTGTTAGCCTGTACTAGATATATAGCACGCCAGTTGTGTGGAAATTCTTTTAATTAGAAACTCAAAGTACCCTAACAACAGCTCATAATGTCTGCAATGCCATCCTTGCAAGAGGACATGGCAATAGAGCCTGATTTAATATAGCAAATCTAATTAGGCACTTGCATAAACATCTTAAAGAGAAATACTGCGGAATCATGCAGCTTACTCAGATGAAGAATGCACCAACACCTACTGTATATGTATATATCTAAATATTTATCAAGAGATCAGATCAGGACAGGAAAAAAGTGAATTGAGGCATCCCTAGTTAAGAGACAATTTATTTTAAAAGTTGGCCATAATTCTTTAAGAAACTAGCATAAATATTTTATGCCTTCACTATCTGAACACAGTAAACCATGCCAAATTAGTTTGGCTGATGAGGTAGACACAAGAAGTCTTATGCATAATGAGATAAAACATTTGAGAAAAAGTATAATTCATTTAGTTGATCATTGTCTGCCATGAAATATCTCAGCGCAATGGCAAACTTATAATTACAGTATTGCAGCAGGAATGCTACAGGTACCTTAACATTTACAGCTAGAAATAAGGAGGCCTAAAATGTTTTTAAATCGCAAAGATTTTATGAGAGACCAGGGATGGTGAGACACTAAGTGCTGTGACATTGCTGTTATGCAGTAGTTCGGTTCTGTGGCGTGGAATTCAGCAAAATGTCAGAAAGACCAGTGTTGTAACGTGCTGATCTTCAGCTATGGTAGACCACCTGCTGGAGTGAAATTACTTCAAGGAAATTTTATGGAAATAATTAATCAAAATGGTGAACCAGCATATATGATACTATTTTTCAGGCTGGATGACAAACCAGCACTAGCAATATATATA
>JAAGVU020000015.1:10286628-10311717 GCA_011763525.2 Mormyrus iriodes | reverse complement strand
AGCCTCCGGGATAGGCTCTGGACCCCCCGCGACCCGGAATGGAATAAGCGGTTCTGGAAAATGGATGGATGGATGGATGGATGGATATTTGCATACCCCATTAGATTGCTATTCTAAAACCTGAACAATGGAAATTCATCTAAAGATGCACTGAAAAACCCAGCATAAACTCAGGGTTTATACATTTTCCAGCCTATATTTATGGTTTGCGGCAACAATGTTATTCCGATGTTCACCGGAAAATTTTAATTAAATACACGCTTTTTCTCTGCGAGGTGCTGAGTATTAATTCCCGGGTTATGCCTGTAGTCAGCATTGCTCGTGTTGTGTAGAGAATATTCAGTAACCATCACTTCAGCCTGAGTAATACTGACTGCAGATGCTCAGAAGACAACAAATGTCATACTTTCAGTCTGGTTTTTATCCATGGACAACAGAAGTTACAGATTCAATAATTAATTGTTGCTTCTATGAAATTAATGCTTTACTCAGGCTTCAGTTTTTAATGGAACATTTTGTTCTAATCACAGAGTGGCATATCCTAGTGTGAAGCACTGTAGCATGAGAAAGAAATAATCTGATGATGTCACAGCTCCCCCATTGATGCACTCTGATGCCTGAGGCATAGTGTCCCCAATCAGGCATGAACTCAGCTACTTCAGGATCTTCAGCGATGTTCCATTTTGAATTATAATTTCATTAGTTCCTTTACTCGACTCACCATAATGCTGAAAGCCCTCCTTCTTTTGGTTCCTGAATTTCATGCAGCAGATACAAATTTGCTGTCTGTTCTACCATTATATTATAATATTCATTGTATTTCCTGTGTAAACACACACATACATACATACTGAACTGGAATATAAACATACATATAAATATTTTGAATCCCTAGTCTAGGAACAAGTTTGTAATAGTAACTTGCAGCTGAAACTGTTTTACTTGCAAAGTACACTGCAAGACATATTTGCTTTGCTTTAACTTATACTGCAATTTTCCTTTTGCATTGCCTTGTTTTTTTTTTTTACTTTTAGTTTGTTTACAGCTCTTAATGGTATTTCACTGTAGGATGCCAAGAGCTAAAGACACCTTCATAATCTATATATAACTGCCTTAACTCATTTGTCGCTGCAAATATAAGCAAACAAATTTACACAGGGGAGGAAATAAAAAAACCTCCATCCACATTCAAAAATACTTTTGCGGTGAACAACTGTTCTGTGTGGCTGGCATATCTTGGCAAATGCAAAACATGCACCAGCAGCATTGCTGTTTAACTTGGAATGTATTGTCTACCTTTATCACCTGTTGGCACCATGTCCATAAAAAGCCCACAGTACCTTTTAAGATGCTCCCAAAAAAAAAGATGTTGAAAAGAAAACACAGCCATTTACAGGCCGTAAACTTTGCCTTTAATAAAATCCATGTGCCTGGAACTATTATATATTTCCCCAGAGGGAAGATCTGCTTTTTTAGATATATTTCTCAAAATGAATTGACCTCAATGACGAGGCACTGTTCGCTTTCAGATTTCTCAAATTCTTTCTCTAATAAATGGTATGTGAGCTCGGAAAAACCAGCTGGGTGATTATTTTTACTTCAATATGTTCTTTCGATTCAGTCCATATCTGGAGAAATGGAAGAACTACTGTGCTGGTGAACTAACAGAGCGGCTGTTCTGAATGAACTTCTACTGTTGAACTACTAAATGACCCATAATGGTAAGAAACTAAAGGGTTACTTATTTGTACAGGCCATTGGAGAAGGACGCAGTGTGTATTGAACAACTTAACAGTAAACAGAGCGTAGACCCTGTTCACTGAGCCAATCAGAGAATCATCTGCAATCGTATGTCAACTACAACATGCAGCACAAATTTCCTGCTACATTATCCCACAATGATGTTTTAGTTTCTTATTACTTTGTTTATTTGCGTTAGAAAATAAGTAAACAAAATTTGTAATGTAGCATAAATAAAAATGGGAGCTCTTCTGTGTGGTTTGATGTAGTATGAGGTCATATTCTGTAGCCGAAGAGGATTAGGGGTGGCTTAGTGGGGTGGACTGTTGCCACATACCTCCAGCATTGGGGTTTCAAATCTTGCGCTGTGTGTGGGTTTTTGCATATTCTCCCCTCTTCAGTCTAAAAAAATAACTGCAGGGATGCAATTAGTGTCTTTACATTGCCAAAGATGCATAATTGTTTGTGTATGTCCTTCGCTCTGTGATGGACAGGCATCCTATCCAGAGTGTACAGCCGCCATGTGTCCTGTGCTGCCTGGGATGGGCTTTACACCTCCCCACAACTCCAACAAACATAAGAGGTTGGAGGGAAGATGGATGGATTTTACTCAGGGTCCTGTATCATGAAGCCGGATTTCTTACTTAGCCGGATAGCTTGTCAGATTTAAGGTACCGCAGAATAAATGGACTGCACTTACATTCACTTAAATTTAGCCTAGGCTGCCTTAAATCTGACGAGCTACTCAACAAGAAATCCAGCTTTGTGATACAGGCCCCAGGTGTGTTTTTTCAATACTCTAGATGTGTACGGTCAATATTGTGTTACATTTTAATACCTGCTACAGCTTCAAAATGTACTTTTTTTTTTTTTACTCTTAGTGAATAGTCAAATCTGTGAATAACAAAGCTGGACAACAAGTTTGCACTTTAGATTCCCTTTACAATATTTGTTTTTGACTTTATTATTATTGTTTAACTACAGAGTTCACATAATTTCTATTTGCATCCAGGCTGAATTCAGGTCTGACTTTAGTAAGGGTTGTAGGAAATACTCAGCTATCAGTTTCATAGCACAGAACTCCATAAATATGCTGTTGGGTAATGAATGTCATGATTTCCTCAGGGTCCTTGAGGAAAAAAACACAAAAAAACAAATAAGCAAAGCCCCATTACTAATTATGCAGTAAACACATGATATTTTCCTGCCAGACTCATCCTCACCTATCACCTGAAATTGTAGCAGGACCATAGTGTTACCCCAGCAGTCTAAGCAGGCCCCATGGCACTCAATGGTAATGGAACAAAAAAAAGTTAAGAATGCCCTGTATTGAAATCGATATATTCCTGGTTAACCTTTACACATTCAGTGTTTGACTTGGGACATAAATAATACTTTACAAGGCTGCGGAAACAAAGTTAGCTGACATTCAGTCAGAAATTTTTGCACAGCATTGAGTGAGCCATATGTCCAAGTCTACTTTCATGATTAAATTATTAAATTATCCCCCTCCGCTCCGTAACCCCAATACTGTTTACAAACATGGCAACACTGGAGCATAATGATTTCCAGAAGCCAGTACAGGGGTATGACTTCATTTGATTTAAAGGATAATGGATTGGTTTGGCAGCCTGAAAAAGGAATGATGTATTTCTGCTTAACATGATTGAAAGAATCAGGATCTGGAGGATGATAGATCACCTTTAATCCAAGTACTGCTAATTTACTTCCATGTAATGAAAAAGTGATTTACTTAGCACTGATATACAAACGTAAGAGCACATACGGCTTATTGTGTAGGGCCGGGGTATTCAACTCTGGAGCTCTATTCCAAATCCAGGCCCAGTTCTCCCAGTGAGTTAGTTTAATAATCACTGATTCTGATTGGCCAGAGGCTTCACACCTGGCTCACAGGTGAAGGAAGGCTGGAAAATCGGCAGCGCTCGGACTTCAAGGACCGTGAGTTGCATAGCTCTGGCGTAGGCTTTTGCATGCCCTTTTCCGCTCTGCCGTTACTGATAATGTTACTGAGTCGAATTCCACAAACCACTCTGCATTGAAACAGCCATTCCGGTTCCAGTCCTTAATAACGATAGTCATTGTCTCATCCCCTTGAATGTAATGGTATGGAAGCAAATTGGAATAATGCCTCTGTGCAGTACACTTGCTCTAACATTAAGCTGATTTTCACCAGAAATCCAACCCTAAATATTGCCTATTCCTTTTGGTAAATATCCGTATGCAGCTAGATGGTAGCTTTATATTTGCATTTACATTTCCTGCAGGGATAGATAATGCGTTGTGCCATATTTATAAAAAAAAAAAAGCTAGTGACCTGTTTCCAATAAGCACATTTTCTGCAGAAAGCCTGAACAGGTTAATGCATGTCTGATATTGATCAAATGCATTTCTCAGTGTTACAAAATGTCCTTATATTGCTCACCAAGATGTAATCAAGGCTTGCATGCTATGAGAAGAACCGGTAAATTCCGCAATAGAATGAGCCCTGCAGTAACATGTAATGTATTTAATGCAATTCAAGCCTGTTAGATTTCGGGGGCACTGAGATTCTGAGGTCATGTAGGCATCGACGTGCATGATCTCTTGTGCCATTTCTGGGCCAGCTTTATCTCAAGCTGCAGGGGGTAGCTGTTATTTTTTTAATAGCATGTGTTTATATTCTCACTAAGCTCACAGCAGCGCATTATTAAAGCAATTATCAAATAATGCTCAGTGCTTTTTTCAGCTAAAACATGGAATAAAGAGGTAAAATGCCAGATAAAGTCTGCTTAAAAGAATCAGTGGCAGTCCAGGCTGCAAATTCATTAAGACAATATGAACTGTCAGATATGTTATATCCATATATAATGCTCTGCAGGGCCTTATTCCATCATTGAAATGAATGGTTTCAATATCTGTGCAATGGTGTGTTAAAGATGAAGGAAATATCATTAACATGCATAGAGACTATTAAACCATTTTATTTCTCACAAGAATAGAAGTGATTCCCACCACTGAACATGACTACACTTGTTTACATACTTTATGATATATCCCCTCCTTCAAAACATTCGAAAGGTTTTTAGTATCTCACTAAATACAAATAAAATATTGTTTAAAGGTTGGTCTATAAATGGTGTGTAGCTCAGTGGATGATAAAACTGTTGTGCATTTGAAGTGGGTTGGTGTGAGTTCCCTGGTAATTATATCACAGTTGGGCCCTTGAGCAAGACCCTTAACCCAATCTGCCCCAGGGCCCCTGATGGAGGCTGACCCCGCTCTTTGAACTGAATCTTTCCTCACTTGCACATCTCTTCTGACAGAAGCGTTTGCTGAATAAATCAATGTATATAAAGCCTTAAAACAATTATTTTATATGCTGTTTTGATAAGCCCTTTTGCACAAATTTAATTAACTAAATAAAGAGCTAAATTGCCAAAGGGGCTCTTTGACAAACACTGAGCCAGCATCGAGCCATGGAAAAAACTCCTTAGAAGGCAGATCGGCCCCCGTTGATCACACGTTTAATTGTCTTTTGTGAACTCCGTGCTTCCTTCAATAATGGATTTTCATCCGTGGACGGAAAGCCAGGGATATTTCATGTTATTTAAGTTGTGTCACCCATACTCACACAGGTATGATCAAAGTGGCATACGAAGCCATTGATTAAATACTTATCAACATACTTATACTGAAAAAGTATATAGGAAAGTGTTTTATCATTCAGTTAATTACAAATTAATTATTTAACCTTATTCACATCCTCTGGATAATGGTGCCCTATAAATCTAAGTGCTTTGGCTTTCATATAATAATTATCCCTGTATAATTATATAGAGTGAAGTAGTTAGATTCAACATAGTCAAATGTGTACTTGTACAATCTGCTAAATTAATGAATAACAGAATTTATACTACAGTCAGAACTGACACACTCCCTACATATCAAAACACCACTCTTATGTTCATCTAACATACTTTTTTAACACAGAAACAATAATAATACATTTTCTTTATTCACTGCATATAACAAAATTTCTTTTTATTAGCTTACAGAAATTAATTTAAAAAATATATTTACCAAAATATGCAGCTTGCATTTTCTATTCTGGTGCAGTTTAGCTAAACAAATGGGGTGCAGTTCAGCTGATTTCCCCACGGGCATGTTTTTGGACTGATTTTAGACTTATATACTTATTTTTGTTATCTATTTTTCCCTCAACACAATCATTACCAACGACTTATCTATGCAGCTATAGTAGTCAGCAGTAAGTATTCAGCTGGAGAATTGTAAGGTAGGAAGAAGTAACATTCTTTACATGCTTTCATTATTTAAATCATAAGCGTAGATGCATTTTATTATATTTCCGTGACCCACACTATCATACATCATTAATTTGTCTCAGTATACACTGTCTGGTCCTTTATTTGGCTGTTTATTTTGTTTGTCTATCTATCTATCTAGATAGATAGATAGAAAGACCTTGGTTTTGATAGCACCGCCACGGATTTTTTTTTACTGTAATTAAGTTGTTCAATGTTGAATAAAAATTGGTGTTTGACACATTTTAAAGATACAGGCTGTATTTAAAACATTGCTATGCTGTATGCCATTGATTCAACAAGGGGAAAGTACACAAAGAGTTAACCAGTAAGAGGAGGGGGCAGTGCCTTCCCTATCTTCCTCAGTTTTATACGAATAACACCTGTTGTTGAAACCAGTGAAGCCTACAATTTAATTTCATCTGCCTACAAACAACGTCTCATTAGGGGGCGGAATGATGATAGGATCCACTGAGCCATGCAGGTTCACATTCTGCTGGGGTAATATATAACAAGAGTCCTCTTTTACCCAGGAGAAGAATCAATTCTCTGGCAAGGGAAAAGTTTTACTGCAGTGAAATAAGTTGTATAGTACTTATGACTCTTTTCCTCAGCCGTTTAATTCTCGAGAAAATCTTATTGCGGGAAGTATTAGCTGGTGTGTCATAATATTTTACAACCTCCTATTAAAGTAAAATGCTTTATACAGCCCTTCAATGACTAAATTTAGTTTAAGTTAAACTGCCACATATTAATTTTAATTTCTATTTTTAATATCATTTATCATTTCAAAATAAAAGTTCTCTAGATTTCCTTTATGGAGCGCATTTTTCATTGATTTTCAACTTGGTGATATTTCCCACTTGACTGCTCATGGTTAATGTAGAATATGAAGAAAATCAATTATAGAAAAAGGTAAGTTGGTTAACTGAAGGACAAGCTGTTGGAAAAATAATCAATAACTGTAACAGTTTTGTTTAAATGGTCCGACACTCTGATCAGACTTTGAAGTTTGGTCCTGTGGTGCATTGCACCAAAAGCTCTCGTTTTGATTCGTCAACTTGACATAAGAACCCTGTGGTCAAATAAGGTGGCAGCAAATTAAAGTGTAATTTCTGAAAGTATGCCACCTTGCAAGCATGAGTTGATTGCTGCAGAAATTGACTGAGCAATTGTAAAATATAATGGTCGGTTGCATCCCACATCAATACTTTGAGTTGAAGTATGAGAGCAATGCAGTTTCCTTAAAAAGCATCCAGTTGACGACTGTCCTTTTCAATATAGTCCCCCTCCCCAAATAAACAAATAAATATCTTAACATTTTTTCTTTTCTCTATTTTACTGCACTTTCTAAATATAATCCAAGAATCATGAATCCTTTAATTTTATACCACAATAATGCAAATTCATTTCAAAAGCAATGCATTAAAACCCCATCAGTGCATATTTTCAGTATTTTAATAAATATGTCTGTATCCCTGATATAACGCACATAAACATCTTTAATATGTTTGTGCCGCTGTGCTTATGGAAGAAGGGATGCATTTTTTAACATTATATTTCCTGGTCTCAGGTCACTTTGTTCACAAAAGAGCAGAACTTGAACTTACATCTGGGGATAATTACAATATAGTATGTTTAATTTACTGTAAGGGACGAAATTACAGTCCATGTGAATGTTCCAAATGCTTGAAACAATTAATCGGTTTAATTAGAGCCAATTAGTGGTTTATCCAAAATCCCTTTGAGGCCAGCTACATGTAACTTCAGCAGCATTAAATCCATCCATCCATACATTTTCCAACCACTTATGTGGGACAGGCTCGCAGGCCATTGTTAAATGTTTTCACATAGTTCTCAATAAGCCCCCAAATCATTAAGCATACTTTGTTTAGAATTCAGCGTAATGTAATATGACCAAGGTCTCACAACACACCATGTTGTGCACAAATATATGTCTCAGTATGAGTCTCAATGAAAAGCAACCATGTTCTTGTGTGTATACTCCACTGCTTCAGAGAGACCCTGAAGAACCACAGGCACTCTCTTTGACATTATGAACTGCAATGCAGTGACGCTTCTTAACAATGTCCTTGGCTGTGGTTCTTCTCCCAAGTCAGTGGGAATTTTCATACACAGGCTTTGTTACGATAAAATACCTTTGCATTTAACTGCACAGACTTAAGGTAAACTTATGTAGCTACACAACACGTGTGTAGGGACTACATTCGGAGATAGGGTTTGGGGGGGCTTCTATTATGTTCATTAAACCCTCCTGTGCCCTCATTTTGTGATTTCCCCTTACCGGGGCCAAGCCCAACACCTGCCCTGCCACCTGCATTTTGTATTATTCCCTTCCCTGACACCCACCCCCCCCCCCCGCCCGCCGAGTTTCCTTGATTTTGTCATGTGAAATTCTGCTTCTTTGTATGTTTGCTTGCTCAACCTTCCTTCTCGTCCTCCAGTCTCATGAAACTGATTTCCTGCCTTGATAACCCAATTTGCCATTTCATGTGGTTCTTTTTTCCATGAAAATCTCACAATACCATCTTTGAATCATTTGGACATCAATAATTTAATATTTTAATATCATTTCTATTAACATGTAGAAAACAGGAGAGAAGCAAAAAGACTAACCTTTTTATTATTGCACACATTCACTGTTTCACTGTTCTACCTATATATCTGTTGTTTAGTGCCTTTTAATGATAGTAGTGAGTGTTACTTTGAGCTCTCAATAACATTTCGGAATAGGAGAAAGTCCCTTTGCTTTCAAAGAAAATAAGTAAAGACCTGACAAAGTAATGGTTTTATGGGGTTCCCTCTTAAGCCATTACTTTCAGGCTAATCCCTGCAGAGTTTGCCACAAATTGGTGCTATCATATGTTTCTTAAATGAGAATTTTAAAACCAATGAAAACAACAGTAATCGGCATAAAAACAAGTTGTGCTTTTGAGGTGATAGCTGAGCTCTATGCAGGAGCGTATGCTGAAATTCTGGGCCCTCTCAAAAATGTCACCTTGAGCCTCCATCCAATTTCTGCATATGATTGTACATATTTAAGGGCCCCCTGAATCTGGCAGGGTATCCGTGCCCCTCCGACGCCTTTGGTTCCATGTGTTTATATTTCAGTTTTTAAGGTTAGTAGAGTTATTACAGTAACACTGTAAATATGATACTGTTTATCATTGTTGGTATAACTTAGAAGTTATTATATTATTATGGTGGCACAGTGGTTAGCACTGTCATCTCACACCTCTGTCATACCTCTGGGACCAGGGCTCAAGTTTCCAGCAGGGCTCCATGTGTGTGGAGTTTGCATGTCCTCCGTGTGTCATTGTGGGGTTTCCTCCAGGTACTCCGGTTTCCCCCCACAGTCCCAAAACATGCTGAGGTTAATTGGAGTTACCAAATTCTCCATAGGTATGCATGAGTCACTGAATGGTGTGGTACGATCGGTTGGCGCCCCATCCTGGGTTGTCCCTTGCCTTGTGCCGTAGTCTCTGCTATAGGCTCCGGACCCCCTGTGACCCTGAATAGGACAAGCAGTTACAGAAGATGGATGGATGGACTAATTTAATGTGTATCTATGTGTGCCAGACACGTACAATAACAAGTTTTAAAATAATGATTTAAACCCCCCCGAAATTAGCTTCAGCACCAAATGTTGCCAAAATCAACAAAAGGGGGAACACCCCCTGCCCTCCCACCCAGAGGGACCTTTCGTAGGGTAGTAGGATCCTCCCAAGTAATGTATTTCTGGTTACGGGCCTGGTTTGTGCATGTATGCAGGTGATATAAAATAATACAAACTGATACAAATTATTTAAATATAGCACATAAATTGTAATAATTATCCTAGGTGAAATAAATAAATATTAATAAATAAACAAACAGACAAACAAATATATTATTATCATTAATTATAATAATATACAGTCAAAATAGCCATAACTAAAGTCTTCAACTGTGGAAACTGTTTTGTACTTTTCCTCAAAATATTCAATTCAATGATTTCTATTTATACCAATGGATTACATTTCTATACACACACTGACTTTGGGCATAGTTCAGGGCTACAAGACAGGTGTCTCATCTTCTTTGATTCAAACACATGAGTTATAGGTTTATAACAACTAATAAAAATACATGCGGGTGTTTATACATCTTAGCATTATCCTAGACTGGTGCCACCTGCTTTTTTCAATAAATTCTGAACTGGGGTTTATTTACAAGAAGTTTTACTAGTATTTATGTGCATTGTGATATCACCTTTTCACTCAGCTGTAAAATTGCTGAAATATAAGTCAGCAGTCCCAAATACCTCGGAGATTTCCTCACTCTGCATCCTCTTTGTGAGTCTCTCTGTCTCACGGTTACAGTCAGTGAATCTGTATGCTTAAAGGAAAACATTACAGAATGATACACGTAATATTTTTTCGACAATACCTTTGATTAGTAATGGTAATTATTAGTAATGTGAGTAATTACAAGTGAACATTGTGACCTTTTTAACTAAAAGTCTTGAGTTTTTCTGGAAAATGTAATCTACTGTGAGCATTTTGCCAAGCCACAGGCTAAGCACTGTGTTCCAAGATTTTGACCTCTGCGTATCAAAAATTTGTTGTTACTCTTGATCCAACACGAACTGGTTTTTGGAGGCAGCTGTTTTTCTCCTGATTATATGGCTAGATTGGTTGGGAATTTTTTTTCGTTCATACCTAAAAAACAAAATACTTTAACAAAAGATATTTGTGTGTAGGATACTAAATGATTCTCATACTTTGTTTATTCCAACTTTCTTTCTGAACTTTGGTCACAGGACATGAATGAGCTCAGTACAATTATGGGGTGTACTTGTGTTTTATGGCTATTCAACAATGCAAAGGGGAAACGTTTACATAGAAACGAACTGAGTGAGTTATGCAAGTGAGTTATTGTGAAGATAAACTCGCTATATAAAATATAATGAAAACTCCTTAAATGTGTGGGTGACTAATTTTGCCCTATACTTCGTCAATAGTTTGGAAGGGCGTAATCACAACACATTGTCCCAAAACGAATTTCGCATGCGGAAAATACCAGAATGAAACATTTCAACAGCACCTTTTAAATCATCATTTTCGACAGAGTATGGCTGAAAAACAACATGAAGTGTTTCTGTAGTTGGCGGGAGGTAGAGAAATGGCACTTCTCTGGGTATTGAGAGCTCTTGCATTACCATGGTGACTGATCACCAGTCCTATGGCTACAAACAATCCAGGCAATGAAAACCAGCTGTCCCTGATTACACTGATCAATCTGTTAGAGTTTAATTCAGGTCAGCTGGGTGGAATGGTGATTCTGAGGTGCATGTCTACCTGCTAGTTGTGCCAAAATGTCTTTTAGTATTGCATTTCTTTATAAAGATAAATGCTAAAAAGATAAATTGCAGAGCATTTTCCCTGCTGGGCCCTTGAGCAAGGCCCTTCACCCCAATATCTCTAAGGACTGGCTGGCCCGACATTTTGAATTGTGTTGCTTTGGATAAAAACATGTAAATGTATTTCTGCATGTTTTTTCTCTTGTCTTATGAAGTCCCCAGCTTGCTAGGGAAGATCCCTGCACCTCAGGAGCCTATCGCCATCTGGCCCTTCCCCTAGAATGCTGTCAGTTTTGCTGATTATATCTCTCTCTGCCAAAGGCACCTTTGTCTTTTTTTATTTCTTGGCACATATTGTGTTTCCAGAGTTTCCAGAGGATTCATACTTGGAGTCGATCCTTTGTTACGATTCACTTTTTGCTGATATCATTACTGAACATAGGCATAGGATCTCAAAGCTGAGGGAAACCGGTGATTTCCATGCACTTTTGTCATGCAGCAAACCCCATTTTTAGTGGTAAGAAAGGCATTGCTGTGGGGTACAACTTTGTACCCCAGAATCTTCCCTCTATCAGCTTTTGGTGGAGTGGAGGATTCATGACTTTATATGCAGCTATGAATAAAATGGATGTAGTTTCTTACTCAACCTTTGTTCAACAGTTGGTCAAACATTATTAGAAGTTGCAATGTTTGTTTATATGATGCTTTCTCCCAAAACACCATGCATTTTTAAAGTTAAAGGAGGGCTTGACAGGCCTTAGAATGAGTAAAGGTTAAGAGCTTTGCTCTTAATGGTGAAATCATTCTGCCAACCTGGGGATTCAAACCCGTGACCTGATTATTGGTACAGCATCCTCACCGGCTGAGCCGTACATGTATATGTTTCTATACTATACATGGAGTGTATTTTGTGAACCCATGCATTGTCTAGATGATTCTCTAGTGATTTCATTAAATGGGGGCTAGGATGTGGTTGGGGCTTCCTTATCACCAGTTAGCTTTCAAAGAACATCTACACCCACGGAATAGCAGGAGAATGTTTATTGCTGGAAAATATTATTTGCCTTTTTTCCTGATTGTGTCTGATTTCTATGAAGTGTGAAGTTTTTAAGAGTGTTTGTATCGTGTGAAGGTCACATTACCTCCCTTTCATGACTCCATGGTGGTATGAAAATGTAAAGACTAGTCCACATGGGAAAAATCTCGGGAGTTGTGTAAAACTGCCAATTAACGGCTTTGATTCACATGCCAGGAACTGAGATGCAAGAGAAGGTTGTTTTATTACTTAAGTAAGGGTTATTTGATGTGTTTTCTTACCACGCTAAATATCAGGAACAGCATATGAAATTATCAAGTTTGAGCTCTAGTTGGGGCTACAGTTTCACAGCCCAGCATTCCCTTCAGCCTCAAAACTACAGCATGCCAAGCCGGGGAAGGACTGCTTGGGTCCAGCTCGACAGCTCCTCCTCCATTACTTGCTAAATTCTGATTCAATTCAGGTCAAATTCGCTGATTATTTTTAAGGTAGGGATGTAAGAGGGGCCATAATATATACAGAGGGGCCAACCTTATCATAAGTCAATGATTTATGTTGAATTGGTGAATGACTGGGGTGGGGTCACTCCAGGGGCCAGTCAGAATTCGCCCTGCCCCTGTACACACCCCTGAATTCATATGGTCATCAACAGACACCCAGTAAAATATGTAATCTTTTATGAAATGTGTACAGTTATTCTCCTTTAAGAAGTCATAGGTGAATAATGTAAATATTATAAAAAGCGTTTAATAAGAGTTCTGTCAATAACGCCTAGACATCTCATTACTATGTTAATATTCAGACTGAAGAAGAGACATTCAGAAATCCATTTTGTGCTGATGGACAGAGGAAAAAAATTAGCAACAGAGAACAAGTCAGCCTGTGTTATCCTATACCTTAGTATTCAGACACCATTATAATGTTGAGAGGAAGGACTTGGCTACAGGATTCTGCTCTCACTGCTGAGCCCAGTAATGCCGTCTTATCGCTGAACGCTTCTGTACTCAGAGACAATTTCTGTTTTATGACTCCTGTGATCACATACATTACCGTATTTTCACATTTTGCATAGCGATTTATTTATTCCTTGACATGATGGTCTTCTCGTAGACGCTAGTTTGCAGAATGAATCGTAATATTTTGACAAAGCTAAATTGTGCCATCGCACAAACTATAATCTTAGTAGCGGTTCTCTTCCATCTAAAGGATAATCACATCTTGTGATTTTAGACCTTTGAAGTGTTTGTCTTTTTTAGGCAGGCATCTAGTCTAAGCGCCTCTTTGAAGGTGGGAACAACAGAAGCTATGGACATGCACTGGGACAGACATCTCGTCCGTTAACCATGAGCTGCTTCACCTGAAGCCTTGGAGGACATAACATGCAGGTACAAGATGGGGGGCAGGGGGATGGATGCAGAGTCGATTTCACTGCAGATGGAAATTTGGATCCGGTGACCCTCATGACCTACCCTCCGGGTGACAGACCAGCAGCTGTGCAGATATCCCTGGACTTAAGGGTTACTCTGAAGGGATGGTGGTGTCTGTTATCACTGACAATGACTCACCCTGCGACAATCATTACCCCAATTAAAAAACAATGCAAGACCTGCTATAAAGGGAATTGAATTTATTCAATTCAAAAATAGGTTTTAGCAACACACAAAACAATCTTTTGGCTGATTATGAACTGAGAGTGACATTTCTATCATTATAGACTGACCATGGATATTGATTTCAGTAGTGACTAAAGATTTAAGTGCAAAGCCTCTTTGATTTTGAGTGAAGGTGACGAAGGACAATGTCATGTGGATCAACCCTGATGCATTTTATACTATTACTGATTCAACAGCACAATCCCACCCAGTTAGTCTGTAAACCAAGCTTAGTTATGCACTGGAGATGGTGTTTTCTGAATCATACAAGTCAGCACCAGAAAACATTTTACCATCACTTACACAAGTCACAAAGGAAAATAATCAATCAAGCTTCCTGTAGACCAAACAGTTCTCTCTGTATTGTGGAGGAGACCATCCAAGGCATGGGAATCATTTAGCATGTGCTTGTTTCTGATCTGGGGCTATACAGCCAAACATAAAAAGTATTTTACAAACTGAGCAATTACAGCGGCCCCCCCTGCTGCTCATCGTAATAATAGGCACCTCATTCATTATTATTGGGAGATATTATGAATATACCTGTACCTGATAACAGTGGTTATAACTAAAGAAACAAAAATGCACAATATTTTGAACCCTGTGCCTTTAAATTACAGAGGCCATAATTATAGTTGCTAGGGGCTATTCATGAATCATTATTGGTCTTGTCAGCTCTGTGTTCTTTGAAAAAGGTTAATGTCGTTTTGGATTTATCTGGGCTGTTTTTCATCCTGAGTGCAGGTCTGCGCATGCCTTGATGCCCCCCCCCCCCAAAAAAAAGGCTTATAATTTATGAATGTTTGACATCAGCATATTTTTTTATTTAATAACTAGGAGCCTGAATGCAGTGCATGTTTCCGGCAGGCCTGCTTGCACGCACACGGCCCCCAGCTCACGGCATGTGCAGCCCAGGGGAAAAAGACATGCAGGTCGCTTCATTTTCCAAACATGCTTTACACTTATAAATATACGATTCAAAGCAAGTATCACATACTCTCCCAGTTCCCTAACCAGGAGGGGCAGCTGGGAAATGAGATGAGATTATATATTCTGGCATAATTTAAAAGGCTGTAATCAAGGGGAGTCTTTACATTTCTCAAATCTATTTGTGGAGAACAGCGGTACACTGGTCAGGCAGTTAATATCCCACAGTGCAAAAACACAAAGTTCAGGTGAATTGACTGAGTGGTGAAGGATTCTTATGGCCTGGAATTTTGTTCAGGCTCAACCCTGCCTTCTCCGTAGGCATTTTCCGAAACTGACTCCTTATGAATGTACTGAATCTAAATAACAAGGTATTGAAAATGGATGGATGGAGAGGCCACAGCGGCTGTTATAGCTCGTTTGTTCTGCCACATCATCCTTTTTGCATTAATACATAAAGGCGGGATGGCAGTGAAGCCGTCGAGGGAAAATTCGACCCCCTGCCATCAGCGTCATGGCAATCAAACATGAATCGTCGTCTTGCTCCCAGTGCGCCAGCCAGACGGGCCCCGGGCCTGCCGGGAGGAAAGACGTGGCTTCTTGGAGTGACCCTTGTGATGTCAGAGAACAATGAACTCCATTTCAGGAGAATATGCTAGGCTGACCTCCGATGGCATTTGGCATCAAAGGGTAAATGTGATGTATGAGGGAACAGTCCCCATCAGGCTCACCATGATGTATCAGACAGTCAAAAAATAAATAAATAAACTAAAACAGTCACTTGATTTTTCTCAGCCATTTGTAGGCTTTTAAAACCCTGAGCTGTCTGTAAAGCTAATTCATAGGGAGAGCTAATTCATCCCAACAGATCCAACAGACAGATTATGGGCAAAGCAATCTTAGCTTCTGGCGACATACCTTGGCATCCTGCTCGCCCAACCTGCCCCCCCCCACCAGTCCCTCCATCAACCTCTCATGAATTATTCTCAATCAGGAAGCCTGGGAAAAATATCAGGGCACACATAACAGCAGAGAGGCTGTTTCTCACACCGGAAGATCCCAGTGTAGACTGACACTTTCATATCAATGTGCCTTTCAGAACCTTTGAACACAGCAGAAAGCAAGGTTCGATGGATGGTTACTCTTCAGATGTTCAGAAGTCCCTCCATGCAATCATCAGCAGTCATAATGTGTTTGGAAAATTTTATGTTAATTACTTCATCAACATGCAGTGTTTAGCACTCTTCCATATGGTTCCATTTCTCTATATTTGCACAATATTACTCAAGAGTAAAACAATACTTTTAATGACTGTTTTTCTTGATTAATGCATTTTTTATTCAATAAATAATGACTTTACTTCTTCTGGTTTCACAGAGGAGATATTAAAGGTTGCTTCCAACAAATCAAGGTATGTGCCCATGTTTACCAGTGTTTGTTTGGTGCAGTTAATCCTGCATTGACATATTTACAACAACTGCAAGGAGGGGATAATTGCCAAGAGAATTCATCAATTGTTTATTTACATTCAGAAGTTACCTATTTATTGTACAAATTGTGACTGGTGCTAGTGGTATTGTGCGATATGACAGCAAGCTCTTTTTTTAATAGGCCTTGAAATATGCTTATTTCTGGAATTAATATGTTTCCCCGGTTGTGTTTATAATTTATACTGCTGGAATGCTAGTGACAAAATAGCACCGAAATTGACTTAACTTGCTGATGCAATGATAACAGTTAAAATGGTCAAAATATATTTGCATTACAGTCAACACATGAAAAATGAAAATCTCTCAAGGGAAGGAAAAAAATATTCTTAAGAAGGAACTTTTTATTGCACAGATTTGATATTTGTGTGTGCGTGTGTGTGGGTGAATGTGTTTGACAGGAAAATCACAAGAGTGCTGACAGTGAACTATGCATTTTATCTCAATTTCCTGCAAGAAAGTCATTTAGATAAGGCGTCTAATTTCAAAGGTTACTTTTATGGTGCAGATGGTGGGTGGAGGAGGCAAAAGACGATGATAATTTCCATTCACGTGCATCTCTCTGCTCCTGAAATCAAACGGGATAGATTCTTCAGCAGGGCTGATGGAAGCGCTGATTGCTGGTTATCTTTGCATCAGCGAGAGAAGAGGGTGCAGCACTCGTACGTGGCTTCCTCGTAGATCTTCACGACTGGAAAAACTGTCAGGATGCGTGCGAGCCCATCTTCAACAGGGCCTTCATCAGACACGCTTCCTTGTTTGCTGTAGGTGGAATAGGTGATTCATGGTTAAAACTTTAGAATACTTGTGCTGTATCCTGCTGCACTAAACTGTCCTGCTTTCCAAAAATGAGTCAGTATGTCCAGTTGATGCACTGGACATACAATATTATTTTTAGGTGCAACCTGTTTTGTTTGTGTGGAGCTGGATTGAACCATTTTAGCTATTCATGCGAGTTTTGTATGTGATCTCCATGTTCCAAACAGAGTTCGTATTCTTGGTCCAGAAATATTTCACAGCACCAGTCAATTGATGTCTCTTAAGTTAGTACTAATCCTCCTATCTCAGGTACACCAGGGATGGTGAAGAGCTGACTTTTACCTCTTTAATGGTCTGGTATTCTCAATCAGATTTGGGTACCCAGTAAAATGCAATTCCAGTCAGTTTCCACTCTTAGTTAGTGGGATGCCAAGGGGAATTAATCTTGGGGGTGTGAGTTTTTCAAAGGGCACTTTGGGTGAGAGAACAACCCAGATAGTTCATGTATGCTGTGCTGGAGCCATTCATGAAATAATGACAGCCCTTAATTTGGGATTTATGTGGCTCAAAGGGTATAGTGGTAAATCTCACATCTTTTACACGTTGGCCACGTGCCTCAGACCTCTCTAGAGGTTTCTGAGACCTGAGCCCAAAGCGTTTGGTTTTGCTGCAGGTATCCGTGGTAACACACACGTAGAAGGCACAGGTTCTGAGTCTCTGGTTTGCCTTGCTTTTTGACTATAAGTAGCCAAATGCTAATCCAACTTGCTGCCACCATGAATCACTGTGCCACACATGGGCAAGCTATTATGACACCCAACAAAACAAGGAGGGAGATCGCTAGACACTTTAAACCCCCTGCCTTTGACACATATATTAATAGATGCATGGCTTTTTCAAGTGTGACTCCAGCTGATAATTTAAAGTAAGGGGAAAGAGCATGCTTGGAAGGGGGGGGCCATTTTTTTCCGCGGGTGACACGCAGTCCACTTTACGACTCCCCGGCCTGTGATTTCAAATCCGTCTTCCAAGTGGGAGTTACGCCACGAGAAGAGTTATCGACAAGGTCAGCAGCCACGTCCTGCACTGAGGCCATCGCTTAAACATTAAACAAGCCGTTTTGGCGATTGTCATTTCTCAAGGATAAATTAATAAATGAGAGAAATCCCCAGGGCCCATGATATTATGTCATACCTAGATTTTAACACTAGTTTTCCTTGTCGATCTGGTCATGCGTTTATGAATATTTCATGAATATGCAAATGTAACAAGTGGGCAATCATAGTGCTAGAGGAAGTGAAAAGAATGTTACTTTTTTCCCTATACAACAGGCACGTGCCTCTCGTAACCCTACATAATCAGAAAACCAGGAAAATATTCAGCCCACAATTTTGTTACAAAGACATTTGATAAAGTTTTGGTGCATGTGATCTATTTCTACCCAAGCACCTTACTTTTTTTTTTTTTTGTTAATTCTCTGCTTTTACATTTACCCTGATTTACCCTGAAGTGCTCATTACACAGAAATGAACATCCTCCATAGCTCAATTACAGGCGTACTCAGAAAATCCTTAATTTTTACACACCGCTATGAAAGGTGTCATTGCTTTTTTGTTTTTTTAGTCTTAGTTAAGGCAAATTACAGATTATGTACTTAGCAGCAGGTCGTTGTGCTCAATGTTAATGTAAAATTTAGTTAACCGTCACTTTATAGTGTACATAATCATTATCTACCTACTAGATATTGGTAATTATGATTCTAATGCACCAATAAGTAGATTTGCTCAAGTAAAAAAGAGATATGGGAACTTACCACTACTTACCAATTACCTTGGTTAATTAATGTACTTATATATTGATCTGATGTTTGTTCAACATTAATGAATCGTGATGCATCTTTTATCTCAAGTAGCTACTATATTTGTTTATGATTTTTACTTGAACAGTATGTGAGTTACTACTATTTTAGTAAGGAACAGTAATGTAATGTGATTTTGAATACACCAATGGCCTAAATTACTGAAGAATCAGTATTCAGCATGGACCTATTTTAGCCTGAAAATAAACAGGATGAATTACTTTTTAATTTGGGCCATATTGAAAATCCCTGTCTTCTGCCGAATAAGTCCATACCAGATATTCACAATGGCTTCTTTGTGTTCTGCCTTTTGTTTTTGACACAAAAATATTGTAACATCTGTGTATATGCAGCATGAAGCCAATGGCTATATCTCACTCACAACTGCAATAGTAACTATGTAATCATAAATCTGACACCGGCTAATAGCAAATAGCCTTAGGGCTCTGTGGGGTTCCCTAAAGGTTCTCATTTGGCTGTTGCATAATAAGTTAACCAGAATGTATGGAGAATATTTTTCTGGAGGGATATATGGAATGACTCATGTTTCAAGTGTAGTGTTGCTATGAAGTTCTACTATTGTTATGTAAAAACATTTCCACGGGGTATTAGAACAAAGCAACCGTTGGTGTTGCCAGAAGATTGTTTTCTTGTTCTTGTAGACAAATAGAGCATTTCCTGAGGGTGTCTGTGGCAAGTGGGAGTCCCCACTATACACTGTGACATGGCTTCGGATGAACTGATCGGAAAATACTGTCCTTCACCTCACTAACGACGAACAGTGTGAGAGAGGGTGAATGGCCACGCAAGAATGCCGGCATTTTCACAGCTGCTGCCTTTTTTTCGCAATACTGGAGGTTGAAAGGATGACTTACAAATGGCTGATGGTTTAATGCTTTTCTCCAGACTGTTACCAAACCTTCCCCTTTCACTGTTTAACATCTCAGCTCCTAGATCTTGGCTTTAGTGCTGTGGGCAATTCGCTATTTCGCTATGAATTCCATTGTCAGTCATTCGCTATACCTCATGGTCATGTCAAAGGGACAAGCATTAGTTCAAACTCCCATCCATACTGAGGGCATCTCAAAGTAAAGAGTTGGGAATGCTGAGGCTATAGACATGAAATGAACATAAACCAAGAACAAGAGGAAATCCACTGAAATGTGATCAGCTCAGTGCGGTGAGACTCTGAAGCCGACAATAGTTTTTAGATGGTGCAAGTAATAAAAGGCCTTTTCATGGCTGAGCTCCTGCCATAAGGATTGTGGTTCCTAGTTTGCAGCCACATTCTCTTCCTGATGATCGTCTGACTAGGCGTCTTCTTCAAAGGGCAACAATGATTCTCAGGAAACTGATTGTTAGAAGCCAGAAAAAGTCGTTGGAATCCTCCTTCTTAAAGCACAGTGCAGGGCAGAGTGGAAAGGACATAGTCCGGGGTAAACCTCGGGGTGGCCATCCACGTCCGCATGCGAGGAGCTCATGGGAGACAGAATCAGCATCTTTGCATGCGGCCGCAGCATAAACGCTGCATGCTTCGCGTCCTCGGAGTCTGATGCAAGTACCACTGCAGTTTTTGAAGGGTGCTTTAATGTCATATAGTCAAACAATGTTGCTGTTATGTGTTATTTTTTTGCCTGGAGTAACACCTTATTAGCAATGGTGATGATGACGTGATAGATAACGTTATTTAAATGTTACTGAAAATCAAGCATGCTATGGGAGTACCAGTGTACTCGAGCTAGAGGCTAGGGAAATGGCAGGGTCCTCTCATGCATGAACGTTAATAGCTGCTTTACGTGCGGGAGAGAACAGACAGAGCTTCTCTTAATGGATTGTCTCTCCCAGTTAGTCATTTCTAGTGAAGCGTTGCCCTACCCCAGGCCTATTGGACCATTGTGGCAGAGAATGTACGTCTCGTGTAGTTCAACAAGTAGAGCATTATGCTAACCATTGCAAAGATTATGGGTTCAAATACCAGGGAGTGCACATGAATTGTTCCCTCTACTGTAAGTCTCTTTGGATAAAAGCCTCAAATAAATGAGTAGACTACAAATCCAGAAATCCTTCATTCTCTTTTCCTGTTGGGTCATGTGATAACATCTGTGTTATGCTGTCAATAAATCCATACCGAAACCAGCAACAAGAATACCTGGGTGTAACTTGTAATATAGCTGAGGGATTTAAGGGCTTCAGGATGTCCCTGAAACTTGAGGTAAGCTGAGTCAACCCCCTTACTCTGGGAATTCCACCAGGCCGCATGTCAGTGACATGCTGAAAGCGCACACCTGTGAAATGCTTCACGCTTGCCGCTGGGATCAGTGTGCAACAGAAGTCTCTTAGTACCGGGTTCTGCTTGTTTCACAGCTCAGAATAACCTATAATGCTGGGTAAATGGCAGTAAGATCTGAATTCTAGTAGCAATGGGGAATCTCACCGATACAGGTTGTGGAGGATTTATCGTTTGTGACACTGAGCTACAAAACACCTGACAGGAAGAGTTTAAATGTTATCTGAAAAGTCATTGCACAAAAAATTCCAGGAAATTGTTTTCTTACTACTAAGAGAAGAACTCCTGGAAAATTATACAAACCCTCCAACACAGGCGAATGATCACTCTTCACTAGATAGGGAAATGTACTGAAATGGGCTCCATGGACAGTCCTTCAGTTCCTAGTTATTATGATTTATTGCACCGCTGCTGACAGGCTATGCTAAGACACAGCAGTCTGAGTTGTGTCAGATGTGCCTGTGACAGGAAGCAGATTCAGGTTCCACATTCTCTCAGAAAAGCCTCTCATTGATGTAAATGCAGTTGTCTGGGGCTCGTGCCGAGACGACTGGGCCCCAACCACGGCCATCTTGCACATTAGCTCCAACCACCTGGTAGAGGGACAATGTGTCCCCTGGGGTATACGGCACACTATGCACTGCCAGAAAAAAGTGTTACCAATGTGTACCTTTGCTTGTCACCGGGGCTATACCCTCAAGGGTCTGCCAATTGTACCTGTAGGACCTTGTACCTTTTAAGATACAATAATGGACTATGAGGAGCATTTTTGTACCATTGTAGATACATTGATATTGTTTGTACCTTGGGGTTGTTTAGATTAGATTAGACTAAAAGGTACATTTACCTACAGTCAGGGTACAATTAGCAGACCCCTGAGGGTACAGCCCCAGTCATTAGCAAAGGTAAAAACTGGTACTCTTTTTTCTGACAGTGTGTATGGGTTGTAGATGCCTTGGCAGCAGGGTATGGGGAGCGCTGTGGCAAAGGGATTTGGTTGGGTTATGAGGGCACTAGGAAAAATCCACATGGTGTAGAGACCAGACTGCTGGATCTTTAATGGATGCAGGGTTTTCCCTCCTCGAACATGTCTTTCATAGCTAACATAGCGCTTCAGACCTTTTGGACGGGGTGGGAGCCAGGCATGCCACGAACACAGCACCCTGGGCAGACGGCAAAGCAGAGTAGGGTTTGTCAGAGTGGAATTTGAACTCGCCGGACATGCTGCCTTGACGGGTGACATATCCTGGCGATGCCCGACAATGCAGCCAGATCTGATGGAGCATACACAACAGCTTCTGGGAAGGCAATGAGTTCGCCTGAGTCTGCTCCAGATACCAGCTTGTGGGCAAAGGAGCTGGCGAGCAAGACGGAACTTCTGCCATCTTGGGACAGGTCTTCCGACTGCCGGAGGCCAACGGCCGCAGCGCTGGGTGGGAGGCGTGGGCCCTGTGAATCCGTGCTAGATACTGAGTGGCTCCCCTCTCCTGTGAAGAGGATGGGAGGCTAGGCACTGGCTCTGCCAAGGAGCCCGGGCAGCGGTGATCCAGGGTCAGCAAGCTCCACGGCTCTGTCTCCTGCTGTCCCACTCAAGGCACCTCGCCGCTCTCTGCCTGATCCCCAAGTGACAGAACAAGTTAGCTAAGCAATAAATCACAGCCTGGCTGCCCAATTTACTCCCCTAATATAATTAATAAGCGCTAAAAGCACTTAATGGGGAGATAATTTGTCTGTGCCATTTTGAGGATATTTTCTCACGTGCCTAAAAATGCAATAAAACAAATAAGTATTCAATATTAATTTCAATCTGTTAAACCCAACTAAGAGCATGCCGACACAAAGAGGAAATGCAGTAAAAGAACTTCAACCTTCTGAAATGGGGGCGAAAATGGCACTGTAGGTGAAATCAATATCATAGGGTCCTTCTGTTCTTCCAAACATTCATAATCCTCTGCCGGTTTTCCTCCCGAGATGTGAGATTTTGAGAAAAACAGAAAGTTCTTTAACCAGCAGGAGTGAGGATGGGCTGATGGAAAGGGGTCATAGTTTGTCATCGGTGGATTTATGACCAGCGCACTTTGGGCCGATGGAAGACACATTATCAGGCCTTCATCTCACCTGAGTACTGGACAGCCTCCAGGGACCTTCCACCCAGCTGGTGTGGGCCAATGCCTTCTCCTCCCCCGGGCTATAGATCTGCTTTTTTTTTGCAACATATTCTGTGTAACCTCAGGGGACCGAGGAAGGAGAGAACTCAAGTTCCAGATGGGAAAGGAGGCCTGAGGGTCCTCAGCCGCTAGTGCCTCTTCTTCGTATCCACCATGAGATTATCAGTATCACCTCTGGCATCCTCCATTTGTTCTTCGATCAGTCAGATCCTTTACCTCCTTCCTATCATAGTCTACCTGCACATTGTTCTTCGCCTTCTTCACGCATACCTTCAAAGCCTTCCCAAGGTCCTTCTTCTCTTTCAGACAGTGACTTTCTTTCATCGATAACTGAGTGGGAACTGCTGTTGTTTCCAATGGGCGCGTGGGAGGCAAATTCTAATTCAGCTGACAAAACAGCCGAAAATTAAATACATAAACGGGGTGTTCAGTTAAAATTTTGATCAGTCTACAATGCAAGGACATCGTGATATTTTTTTTTATATATAATGCATGTGGTAAAACTACTGATTGTAACAAAACCATCTCCTGACTCTTGCTCGTGAAGTCTCTCACTTCGAATTCAAGGTTAATAAATATTTCATAAAGAGCTGTGGATAAATTGGGCTCAGATTTAAATCTACAGCAAGGGGCCTTGGACAAATAAATCAAACCAATTTAGCAAAAAAGGAGATACAGTACCAGGCAAAAGTTTGGACACACCAAGCCACCTACAAAGGACAGTGATAGGGTTGCATCACATGACCTGGCCACCTGACCTAAACACAGTAAGACAGGTAGTCAGGAGGAGTCTGACCAGAGACTGAAGGAAAAGCAACCACTGAGTCCTCAGCATATATTTCTGAACAGCTGGAAAAGCATCCCAGGAGGCCACCTCATGAAAGTAGCATAGAGGAGAAAATAGGGCCAGTCAGTACCTGGAGCAATAGGGCTTAAGGGCCTTGCTCAAGGGCCCAATGGTAGCATCACTCTGCTGACCCAGGGATTTGAACCAGCAACCTTCCGAATCCCACCCCACAGAGCTGCCCCCCCAACAAATAATTTTTGTTCTATGTGTGTCCTATGCGTGCATGTCCTGTGTGCGCGTGTCTTGAGCTCACGTGTCCTGTTTGCACATGTCTCGTGCTCACGTGTCCTGAGCGTGTACGTCCTGTGCGAGCATGTCCTGTGCTCACGTGTCCTGTGTGCACATGTCTTGTGCTCACGTGTTCTGTGCATGCATGTTCTGTGTGTGCATGTCCTGTCCTCAGGTGTCCTTTGTGAGCAGGTTCTGTGTCATGTGTTAAGCAGCCCAGACCTGCCCCCTAGGGCACACAGCCCTCCAATCAGCTTAATCTGTAATTAATTTCTTAATTCAAGTTCTCTTATACCTCCTGTTAAATGGAGGCTCCATGACAGGATGTGGGAAGATGTACCGCAGTGTCTGAAAGGTGAATTATCAGCAGCCCCCCCCCCCCCCCCCCCCCCCCCCCCCCCCCCCCCCCCCCCCCC
>JAAGVU020000015.1:10248718-10261470 GCA_011763525.2 Mormyrus iriodes | reverse complement strand
TAATTTAGCAGTTTGCACAGTTAAATTGTCTAGGACAGTTATGACATCATGTCATTTACCTCACAAACAAGGATATATTACTACCTGTATTATTTTAAACGACGCATTTCAAAATGTGAAAAGTTAAGTTGGACCACAAAGTCTACATATGATGTCGTGTCAGAGGTTAGGTGTGACCTATCACCTCATGGAAATTTGGCGACAGAAGCGTTCCTCGCAAGGTGCGACCATGAACAGGTAAGCGACCTTCCCATTAGTCTGGCGGCCGCTAATATTGCCAGACCATGCATAATTAAAGATTGCCACCAGTGAAACAGAACAGCTCATTACCATTTGCAATTTAGAATTTTCAAAAGAAGCATGCATTCCTTTTTGGAATTCATATGTTTCCAATTTCCCTATTCAATGGCCTACATCAGTTTTCCCTGCTCTCCTGGAGTTGTATATCTTCATTACTTTTCCCAGAAATTGCCTTTAGTTCTGTTACAAGAGTCCTTGGAGAGCGTTGGAAAGACTAAGCACTGATGCTGATTTAATTACATTGTTATCTGGTATTTGCAAAAAATGTTGACCTGGAAACTTGTTCAATTTGTGCCGTGTTATGCAGTGATTATCCATAATTCAATTAAAAAATGAGCACTGCTCTCGATGTGGCAATAATGCGAGTAATGAGTAAGGAAGCCAACACTGGTATCACTGGGGATTCCTGGAAAATTCTTCCTGCACAGGATCTGTATTTTTTCTTTGTGTTTTCTGTATTTTTTTTTGTTGGCACACTACATAATTAAACATTGTTAATGCATGGTTAGAGTGTGACAGTAAGAATTTTTGGCTAGCCTAAGTTAATTCAGGACAAGATATGTTCTTATCTACTCTTTTAAGGTAAGTCAGTATTTTTTGTTTGGAAGCAATTCGCTAAACCCACCAATGACGGCACTGGAGGGGCGTGTCCATCAGCCCTCTAAGGTTTTCATGGGTAATTCTCAGTTTAGCTGAAATCAGTCTATCTGTGGTTGAACAGAAGACAGGCTTGGAAACTCGTGGCAGCAATTGCCACGGAATGAAAGGACTTTCAGTCCGAACGCAGCATGCGCTGTGCTCTGAAACCATAATTTTCTATGGCTTGCACGGTGCAAGAACGGTTTTGCGCTGCGCTGAGCAAAGCAGAAGCGCAGTGCGAGAGCGACACTGCACAAAGCTTGGGGAGATGGTACGCGCACTACGGTCAAAGTTCAGCTTCGACTGCCGCATGCTGTGTTGCATTGTTGCGCAACCGATACAAACAAGGCATCGATCCGGGTACGAAAATCAAAATGGAGGAGAAACTTATATTGTCCATTTCTGAGTCCCCAAAGCTATATGATACAAGCTTACCACCTTCACTAGCAGAAGTAGTGCTAGTGCTTTGCTTAGCATGCGAAAGGTACATCATCGTGACTGACCGCGAGCCGGGGCAACAGTGAAATAGTAGGAGAGTGTTTTGAAAACCACGCCCACCTTTTTGCGCTGAACCACGCAGTGAGCGCGTCGCATTGAGCGCAAACCGCTGTTTTTTGAAGGGTTGCGAAACCCCACAGAGAGCGCAGCGCATGCCACATTCAGTGTGAAAGCCCCTTAAGGGTACATTTGACAGGCCGGCTGACAGCCAACCCATTTGCCTCCAGCCGTCCCCACCTCATGCTGCTATGATAACCCTCTGCATCCCTGACCGCTAAGACAGCTGAAAACGTACTGGAGATGGAGGAACTGTGGAGGATGCTCACCGCTCAGCTGAGTTAGGGTTCCATGATGAGATGTGAAGAAGATGAGAGCCAGCAGTAACAGCTAACACATCCCGCTGTGCCATGTATTGTGTCATCGGGCTCATAACTGTTTTGGAGCCCAGAGCCAAACACACCCCCCCCCCCCCCCACCCAAATAACCACCAACAACATCCCGCTTTAAGAATTAACAGATGGACCCCCCCAAACTCCTTATGTCACACCCCTGTTCCCTCTGGCACTCCATCTATGCCCCATGTTCTAATAGGAATGTCAGTTTTCATGCCTTAGGGACAGGAACATGTCACTTTCTGTGTGCTTTCATATTTTTCGCTCCAGCTGATTTACATTCTACACTTGTTTTGTGATTTTTTTTTCTGGGTCCTGGGCTTATTTATATTACCATAATAGGGGAAAAGGCTTCCCATGTCCCCCATTTCATGCCAATACCTGCTCACACAGTCAGAGATATGATTTGATTCAGGGGATGTCGAGGCACCCAGCGTGCGCCAGATTACCTCCATTAAGACACAAAGTGAAAAAAATGACATCTGACTGTAGCCTCAGAGAACACGCTCCAAATAACATTTCCTTAACACGGTCTAATAGGCCCAGAAAGAAAAGTGAATTTGAAATGGATATGAATTCTTTATCGGCTGTCACAGAATATGAGTATCATTAAAACAGATATGCTTGCAAAATGTGAAAAAATGTATATGCTATGTATTCAGCTTGGCCTGAGTTGTTGTTTTCGATTTTATTTTTAAGAATGACTCAAGAGTTAACACTCTGAGGTTAACCTCTAAAACAGTCACATGTTAGCTAACCTGGGGTGAATTTTTCACCCCACATTTATTTTACTGTTGTATACAAAATTAACCTATGTATGGTGAACAATTTCATCTGTACCATGTTCAACATAAAATTGCTTAACTGTTAGGTCTGAACACCTGATACCCTCACAACTGTCATCGATTTTGACATCATCCGCTACAGCTACATCACTATTGTCATCATTTTCAATTCATTCGGATATTAATTAAGCAGCGTTTGCGTCAGATAACCTTTGAGACATTTTACATGCAGATTAACTACAACAATGTATGCGACGGACTGTGATGGTTACCGACGTTATGATCCGAGTCATGTGACAATCCATCCAAAAATAAACAAAACAGAAAGTATGCCACAATTAACTATGAAGAGATCCACGGAAGCACTTAGGATACTACCCAAGCTGGAAAAGCTGCAGTACAATTACTGACAGTGGAGTGAAAAATTCACCCCAGGTTAGCTTCTAAAGGTTAAAAGCGTATTTCATACCTTCCAACAGCATGTTCTGCCACCCGAAGTCCCCAATTAGGGTTAGGATTAGCCAACTAAAGCTAGGGTTAGGGTTAGAAAGGGTTTGGTATTTACTTGCATCAAAATGTGTTTTTATGGCAGCTCTTGGCCCCACTATTACATGAAACAACAGATGATCTCTTTGTTTTGTTGGTGGACATTCTGTTTTGTCCACCTACATCCCCAAATTAGGGTTAGCCACCTCAAGTTAGGGTTAGGGTTAGAAAGGTTTTGGCATTTACATGCATCAAAAGGTATCTTTATGATAGTTCTAGTCCCCACTAGGACAGCAAACAGTTGATCTTGATGTAATGGCATGTGTCACACTTTCCAATAGCCCTTTATGTCACCATAAGTGCCCAAATTAGGGTTAGGGTTATGGTTAGTCAACTGAAGCTTGGGTTAGAGTTAGTTATGGCTTCTAGAGTTAGAAAGGTTATGGCTTTTTCAGATATCATAACCTGTTTTTATGATAGTTTAGGGCCCCAGCATAATGGGAAACCATAGTTTTGCTTGATTTAACCCTCTGAGGTTAACCTCTAAACACATCACACATTAACTACCGTGAGGTAAATTGTTCACCCCACATTAATTTCACATTAATTTCAATTTTCTTACACAAAATTAACCCATATTTGTTGAACAATATCATCTGTACCATGTTCAACATAAAATTGCTTAACCATTTTAGTGCTTAGCTCTTTTTCTTCAGTATGTGCTGAAAATATTCTCGGAAAATATGCTCCGAAGCTGTAAAATGCTGCACTAAGTACTGCAGTGGTGTGAAAGTTCACCCCAGGTTATCTTCTAAAGGTTAAAAGGAATTTGCATTTTTTTATATCCCCATTAGCAATGTAACTCAGAACAACAAAACAAGGGGAAAATGTTTATGTATGTACACAGATTTGTTTTACCTTAGCGCTGTCTCTGAAATGCATAGAGAGTGGGGGGCTGGGGGGGGGGCACATTTGCAGCTGTATGCTGATAGTGGTAAAGAGTAGTAATGCATCAGTAGTAATTCCCCTTTGATGTCACTTCATTTTAGAAACAGTTTTTGACTGCACAAAGGCTACTAGAACAGACACAACAGAATTTATGCTCAGTTTGGGTTGAGGTTAGTTTGTTTTGTTATAACTTTATTAATTTAGGTCAACCATACATCCTATATATAAGTCATGATTAGAAAGTAACCAAAACAAAAAAAGCAGTCAGTGGGGTTATTAGCAATTTAACACAATTTACCACTGAAGACTAACTTTTAACAACCTTTTGAACCCCTGAAACAACAGAGAATGCATGCTTGTATGACAGATTCCGTTCTCATTAAACAAAAACGGATCCTAATATCACATTTTAGCGAAATGAAAACCTATTACAAAAAACCCTTTTCTGGTTTAACACAATGGCAAAAAGCAATAACTATGACTCTATTACTTCATTACACAAAGACATTATTACAAGTTTTCCCATAAAAATCTGGCGAAAATGTTAAGAAAAACTGCATATCCGCAGGATATTAATGTCAGAAAAAGGCATTGTCTGCATCTCCATGGTCAGCAGACCACTAAATGAATTTTAGTTGAATCTGCTGCTGTACAAGTCCAGTTTCTACAGCATGACAAAACTTAAACTTAGACTGTTTTCTTGGGAGAAAAGGCGCAGAACCCATTAAACAACACAAAATCTTCTGGTATATTGTGATTCTTGCTTCAAACTGCTGATTTAGCCTTCAATAACTGCTCCCGCACATTCGGAAAGGGGGCGGACTGCGGGTTCAACGCGTCTGGCTTTTCTCATAAAATGAGAAACCGGATTGTGCTACAGGGTCGGCATCATGCTGAAAAGGCATCATGTTCAGACAAAGCAAAACTCCTTCCGTATAAGCCGTAAAAATATACATGCTGGTATGATTTTTACTATCAGCTCAATATTTGCTTTTCTAGCACCAATATATTACAGCACTATGTGTTTTTTACGTAGAGTTCTGAAAACAACGTATTGTAGAAGCAATGGATGGCTATCATCACGTCAGTGAGATCTATAGAAATCTGTCATATTGTCATTCACAAATTTATATGGAAAAATCTGTATTCTGACTACAGAAGAGGAAAATGTGTTGGAAGAGAGCTGACTGCTACTTTGTTGCCTGATTTGAGATGTTGCATTCTCCTTCAGGTTGTTTTTAGAAAGACAAATGTTTCCTCATCCTTTTCAGCAGATTGGTTTTAATTACAGTTTGTGAACATCACTGCTGGAAGACATGCATTTTAATTAAATGTAATTAACTCAAACACAGGACTCTATCCATTACTGTCAATTTTTAATCACGGGGTCATTTCAGAAAACGGTGAAATTTGCTGGAATTCTCAGCAGAATGGACCACACTAAGCAGCATTATAACTCTGATACATGTTTAGTGTGGGACAGCTCTGAATAAATAAATATATAAAGAGAATCATATCTATGCAGATACCTGCTAAATTCTGATGCCAATGTTCAGATAAACTGAATACGTCGATCAAAATGTTAAAAAGTGACATGATGTGGTCATTTTAATTTTGCATAATAAAAATATTGCATCAAAAAATATTGTTTTGGTGAGTATATGACATATAGCAGTATGTGAGCAAAAAGTCACTAAATGACTACAATAGTAATAATAATAATAGTAATGATGATATTAATAAAGTGTATTCATGTATTAAAGCACATGCCTATTTAAAGAGATATATATATATATATACAGTATATGTTTAAAAACACAGGAAACACCTTCTCAAACGTCCCCAGACAGTCAGGCTGAAAATGTAAGGGAAATTTTCATTTTCCGGCCTGTCAGTTTCCTGATGTGGAGCAAACGAATGCAGCAGCAAAACAAATCTATCAAGCCTCACGTCAAGATGAGAGGGCAAGCAGCTCCACCATGGCTGGTGTGGGGTATAGGTGCAGGACACGGGCTGCCTGGGGGAGCTCTCCTCCAGCTGGACCCGCCAGAGAGGGCAGATTAATAGCAGAAGTGGCCCACTGCAAAATCCCACAAGCCTAATGCAAGCGTAGCTGAGAGGAAGAACTCTGGGCAGCACTTTAAATCAAGGTCTGCTGCTTAGCTATCAATAAACTGTTACTAATTATTTGATAATATATTGGGGTGTCCCAATACTTTTGGCAGTATAATGTATGATTGTAATACATTTCTGAATTTGTTTGTGACTGAGTATTTCTATCTATTAATACATTATCAAATGGAGATTAATAACAGTTTATTAATAATTAATGAGACACTTAACTAAAGTGTTACCAAACCCTGTCACTGTGTTAGCCAACGGTAAGAAGAAACAGCATCCCCTCCTCTAAACTGAACGAGTTCCACCCTACTCGTCGTTCATTTCTTTTCAGCTCCACGTTTAATTCTTCATGAGCGACGCGGGACGTCGGCAACACCCACACCCTTGTCAAAGTCGCTCTGTTGTGTCGGTGGAGAAGTGGATGAGGGAGGCTTTAAAGGCTAATTCCAGATCAGACTTATCAGTTGATGGATTGCAGGCTGGAGCAGTCGAGTGACTGGAGATATTCATAGCAAGGCAGCGTAGCACAAGCCTAATAGCAGAGGCAGCACAAAACCAAGCTGAAAATGTAAATTTTATGCTATTTAGACTTTTGATTACAGCAATAATGGACACCTGTCTGTAACACTGGCAGGTTAATCAGAGTGTTTTCAATCCCTTTGTGTAACATCACTGTGCCGTATACGAAATTAAAGAAAACAGAGTCATTCAGTTTCAGATGGAAGCAACTCAGATGAACTGTAGTCATCGGTTTCAGAGGGTTTATAAGCATGTCAGCAACACAACAGTGTCAGAAATGGAATTTAGCAAAAACGAAAACAATCAGATTCAAAAGAACAGTTGGAATACACATCTGATCCGCTGAAACTCTGCAGCTTTTGAATTTGATACTTGGAAGACTGGTCCAGCAAGGTCAGGTTGAAGCTTTTGGGTTTGGTCAGATCCCACGTAGGGTAGGGGAGTTCGCTGGATGGCTTCAGTGAAAGTTATGCATGTTATTCTAAGGAGTCACGATTAGGGGCATTTTTATGACGTCTCGAGGTTAATGATGGATGCATAATGAAAGAGGCAGATATGAAGGTGTTTTGTCTTCCAAGTACTCACAATGCCCTACTGATACTAACTCAAAAAAGTCAAAATAAAGTATGGAAACAACACGACATTGCCTCTCCTTAGTAATGTGTTGCAGTTTTTCTGGACTTACCCCATGACGTAGGAGGCAGGAACTACACTGATGGGGCATGTAAGCAGTTGTGTCTCACCTTGCCCACTGAATCCATTCACGAAATGTGTTGCTGTGCTGCATCTCATCAACCAAACCAGGAAGCACTGGAGCTGTGTAAAAATATCTTAAGGAGAAGTATATACACTTTGATTTCAGGCTCTCCACATTCCTTGGAAAGGTGCTACAGAGGATGTGATGCCATCTGTCTTTCCATTTTTTTACTGCTTTTCCATGATGGTGAATCTGGAGCCTATCCCAGAATGCACGGAGAATGAGGTAAGGGACACCTTGAATTGGACACCAGTCAATCACAGAGCTCGCACTTGCATAATCATACCTAGACAGTAATGCACCTAAATGTTTGTCTTTGGTCTGTGAGAAGCAGCCAGAGGTACCATATTAAACCCACATGGACATCAACAGAACATTCAAACTCAACATATACAGAGCTGGTAAGAAACAAGCCCACAATCCTTGAAGTATGAGGCAACAGAGCTGCCCACTGAGCCACCAGTTTAACAGCCATGAAACTTAAGAAGAAAGAGAGAGCTAGAGAAATAGCCAGGCCAAACACCCGTCAAAAGTAGCCCATCATGGTCAAACAGGACAAACAAGTTGATGACCAGCAACAGGCAGGAAATATTTCTGCTTTTGAGATGAATGGGGGTGCTGTGAGAGAGGTGTGACCAGCCAGAGACTTGTTTCAGCTTATAGACCCAGTCGTATGATAATAACACCTGACCAGAAAATGTGCAAGTGGAGTTGAACAACTTTTGACTCTGGAACAATAACAAATAGAAAATCCAGGGAACAGCCATTCAATAACAATGGTGATACTGATCAGCTATCACTGTAGACATTACTGAATGTCTTTCTTCCTCTCTCTGAGATATTAGGGATAGAACACACTTCTGTGCAATGGGGATACTCTATGAATTAACCGATTATATTGGGTCAGACTACAACCAGCTCAGAAAAGCAATGGTAAAAAATCATTTACTGTTAAAGAAACATCATTGTGTGACTTCTGAGTGTAGCTGTGGACCCATCTGTCAAAGATTGGCAACGGTCATTTTTAGCCGACTTTGGCGTGTCAGCACACTTAACAGGAACAGCTCTGCAGTTCATAAGCCTTTAGACATTTAACCTTCCCCTACGTCCACAATTATATTTCCATGCATATAAATGGGGCAGCAGGGTGGCTCCCAGCTCCAGGATTAGTGGGTTTGATTCCTGTCTCCACGTATGCGTGCTCCCCCTGGGCTGCGCAGGTTTCCTTCGGGTACTCAGGTCTCATCCCACAGTCCAATAACGTACAGGTAAGTTACATCACCCAGTGATCAAGATTTTGTTTCACAGAGTACTCGATTGGTTGGTTGATGTGTACTTTCTGGATCTGAACAATCCACTTCTGGTGTACATGGTTGAGCCAAAAAGTACATGGGTATATTGGATGGTTGTTGACAAATACTGGGGTGAGTTTAGGAGAGGTTTTGAAATGGTTAAACTTACACGCTTTTAGACATAATATTGTAGTTTTACACAAACACTAAGATCATTTAAACGTCATTTTCTTTGGCTACGATTTTTGCACAGTACTGTGTATATAAGCAGGTGTAGAAAATGGGCCGATGGCTATATGTGTATGATGGAACTTGTTTGTGTGGAAGGGGAATTGGCCCTCATTATATCGGTTTAAAAAACAGTCACTGTTTCAAGCCTGTATAATTAATTGTAAATAATTTGCATATTTCCATGAAAGCAAAAAAAAGAAAGTGCTACAGTCAGGGAGAGGTCTTTGGGGGTGGCATGAATCCCACTGACACCCACGTTGAAAGGGCAGATTGGCAACATTATGCTGACAACATCAAAGCACACTGACAGAGTGGCGATTAGCGTGGAGATTATTTTTAGATGAACTTTTCAATTTGGGAGGGGGCATCCCTCCTCAGAAAGCAATACCGGACCCAAAATAAGAGCAAAAGCAGCATCAAGATTGCGAAAGGACATTTTAACCCCAAGGGTGCCATTAAAACAGCTTAATTTAATAAGCCACCATCCATTCTCACAGGATAGCACATTATGACCCCCCACCCTTCTACCAAGCAATGTGTCACACCGTAAAGCCAAACAAACTCTGTCAGAAGCAAGGAGAATCCTAAATCTCACAGGTCACGAGCGAGGTCCACCTGACATGGCATTTTTATGCCATTCATCATTACATGGCATTAGTCATCTTTACCCAGACATGAGCAAGATGTAGCTGGACCACAGAGAGCGGAGTAAGGGCCTTGGAAAGTGGTCAGGATAGGAAAGCAAGGGCAAGCCGCCGGTCCAAGCTTAACATGATTAACATCTATTTACATCAACAAGCTAGCATTACTGAATTCACCTGTGTCCATGTGTATTGCCAAAGCATGCAATGCCTTCTTCCGTCTCAATAAATTTCTTCCATTTATTTTCCTCACAATGGATCACATATTGTAGACCATGTTATATTTTTTTAAACGTGCAAAGCGAGTCTTTTTACACTGCAACCCTATGTGTATGACGTATATGCGTACTGTCTACACATCCAGAGACACCGACTTGATTCGAATGAATTTCATTCTTGCAAGCATGGCAGGTTCGGAGACAGGGCCAGTGACAGGACTAGATAAAGATTCAGCAAATCCCGAAAGCGTCCAGCCAGCTGCCTTCAAGACGGGGAAAAGTAATGGGATGAATGGGATGAATACACAGATAAATCCATGGTAGACTGCGATACGTCCTTCAGCAAAGCCGGCAGCATTTCAGAGGACAAGAGAACACATGCAAATGATGGAAAGAGGCTGTTTGGTGTCATCGCACCGCATTAGATTAGATTAATTTGATGCACAGAAAGTTTTTACCCCAATGGATTTACGTACTGAGAAATTTTTGAAATCACACATTGCTGATGTTACATGCAGCAATTTATGTTTAAACCTGTTTATCAGGTCAGAAAGTGTATATTTGATCAGAAACACAAGTTTACATTAAAATATATACATAAAGGGTATTGGAATGAAAAATAACTTGAGTTTATTCCTTTCATAAAAATGTTGCTGGTATCTTGTTTGGTGACTAGAAGAGCACATCTTTGGTTCCCAACTCTCTCCAGGGTACCCCAGCCATTGTATACACTATATGGACAAAAGTATTGGGTCACCTAGCCATTACACCTTCAGGAACTTTTTTGACACCCCATTCTAAATCCATAGGCCAAAGTTGGTCCCCCCTTTGCAGCTAAACAGTTGCCACTCTTCTGGGAAGGCTTTCCACAAGATTTTGGAGTGTGTGGGAATTTTAGCCCAAGCATTTGTGAGGTTAGGCATTTATGTTGGACGTGAAGACCTGGCTCGAAATATCCATACTAGTTCATCCCAAAGGTGTTTGATGGGGTTGAGGTCACAGCTCTGTGCGGGCCAGTCAAGTTTTTCCACACCAAACTCACCCAACCGTGTCTTTAGGGACCATGCCTTGTGTACTAGGGCACAGTCAGTCCTGGAACAGAAAAGGGCCTTCCCCAAACTGTTTCTACAAAGTTGGAAGCATAGAATTGTCCAAAATGTCCTGGTATGCTGAAGCATTAAGATTTCACTTCACTGGAACTAAGGGGCCTAGCCCAACCCCTGAAAAACAACCCCATATCATTATCCCTCCTCCCCCAAACCTTACAGTTGGCACAGTGCAGTCGGGCAGGTAACATTGTCCTGGCATCCACCAAACCCAGACTTGTCCATAAGACTGTCAGACAGAGACATGTGATTCGTTACTCTACAGAACACATTTCCATTGCTCCAGAGTTCAGTGGCTGCGTGCTTTTCATAATTTCTGTAGATGCTTGGCATGGCTCTTGGTGATGTGATGGTCGCATGCAGCCGCTCAGCCATGGAAGCCCATTCCATGAAGCTCCCGATGCACAGTTTTTGTACTGGGGTTAATGCCAGAGGAAGCTTGGAATGCCACAGTGACAGAGTGTTGGCAACTGTTGCACACTACACAACTCAGTATTCAGTGACTCCGCTCTGTTACTTTATGTGGTCTGCCACTTCATGGCTGAGTCTCTCTTGATCCTAAATGCTTCCACTTTACAATAGTACCACTTACAGGTGACTGTGGAATATCCAGCAGGGAAGAAATTTCACACTGACTTATTGCAAAGGTGGCATCCTATGCCAGTACCACACTTGAATTCACAAACAGCCAATTCTTTCACAAATGTTTACAAACCTGACTGCATGACTAGGTGCTTGATTTTATACACCTGTGGCAACGGGTCTGAATGAAACACCTGAAATCAATGATTGGGAGGCATCTCGCAATACTTTAGAATGACCATCCGGATATTTGTACTTAAAGGCCATTTGTCATTTACATCCATATAAATTTAAAATTTTTAGCACCAGCTCAATTGATTGATTAACTTAATTAGTTTATTAACTTCATGTGTTTTAAGGAGACAGTCAAGGTATGCTGGTTGAGTCAACAACTACATGGGTATATATTGCAAATACTGGAGTTAGAGTTACACTATATTGCCAAGAGTATTGGGACACCCCTCCAGATCATTGAATTCAGGTGTTCCAATCACTTCCATGGCCACAGGTGTATAAAATCAAACCCCTAGGCATGCAGGCTGTTTCTACAACCATTTGGAAAGAATAGGTCGCTCTCATGAGCTCAGTGAATTCAAACCTGGTACTATGATAGGAGGCCACCTGTGCAATAAGTCCATTTGGGAAATTTCCTCACCACTAAATATTCCACAGCCAACTATTAGTGATATTATAACAAAGTGGAAGCAACTGGGAGCAACAGCAACTCAGCCACGAAGTGGCAGGCCATGTAAAATCACAGAGCAGAGACAGTGCATGCTGAGGCGTACAGTATGCAGAAGTCGGCAACTTTCTGCAGAGTCAATAGCTACAGAACTTCGAACTTTGTGTGACCTTCAGATTATCTCATGAACAGTGCATAGAGAGCTTCATGGAATGGGTTTCCATGCCTAAGCAGCTGCATCCAAGCCTTACATCACCAAGTGCAATGCAAAGCGTTGGATGCAGTGGTGTAAAACACATTCTAGAGCCTTGATGTGTTCTCTGGAGTGATGTATCATGCTTCTCTGTCTGGAAATCCAATGGATGTCTGGGTTTGACAGTTGCCAGGAGAATGGTACCTGTCTAACTGCATTGTGCCAAGTGTAAAGTTTGGTAGAGGGGGGATTATGGTGTGGGGTTGTTTTTCAGGGGTTGGGCTTGCCCCTTAGTTCCAGTGAAAGGAACTCTTAATGCCTCAGCATATGAAGCCATTTTGGACAATTTCATGCTCCCAACT
>JAAGVU020000015.1:10211995-10229042 GCA_011763525.2 Mormyrus iriodes | reverse complement strand
ATAAATTGTCACCCTTCCCTCCATTGTAAGTTGCTTTGGATAAAAGCGTCATGTAAACGTAATTGGACTGTATACAGCAGGGGTATACAGCTAAAGCTCAAAGAGGTCCTGTTACTCAACTCCAGTGAGGTACAAAGCATGAATGCGATATTACCCATAACTATGATTCTGGGGTCACATGGCAAAAATAAAAATGGTCATTTAATTTAAAGGTTTTCATTTTATGCATATTTTTAAGCATGAGCTTGCTGATTGGACTACAAAAACAAAAATAAGCCATGTATTTGAACAGACCATGTTGCCGATACATTCATCGCTTTTGCTGCACTGCTAGTTTGCGCAGTGATGGCTCATGATTGGACAAAACGCTGGAACTGAAGCACCCAGAAAGCCCTGATGATTTGGCCACTCTGTGCCTTTGCAAAAGTTCATTAGCATGACAAAATATGCTCACCAGTCCAAATATAAATGTCTCTGGGTCCAGATTAGGACCACATGGTGACCACTGGTATACAGCAACATTAATAACAGTGTAGTAGAGACTAGGAGTGAAACTACGACTCCCAAGTACCTCTAGGCACTATGATAACTCTGAGAAGGTCTCTGGGACTGTTTATGAAAGTCTTCGAATGACAGTGGAGGGAAATGAATATGTACAGTGATGAACCACAGCAGGAGAGGCAGGGCCGCAGGAAACAGAGGCTCCGAGAAGCTCAGGGATGGCGCTGAAACACACCAGCCGGATAAAATCCGAGGACCATACTAATCTGACACATAACTTGGAGAAATCCCGCCCCCCCCGCGCGGCCCTCTCATCCTCTCTGATCCTCCTTCCTGTCATTCAGTTCCTCCAAGCTGCGCCACTAAAAGGTTAAACGGAGACCGGGAGTGCTGCTGACGAGGGAGTGACAGGCCGATATATTCGCGTTTTAGGTCCCAGGAGCTATCCGGCAAAGTCAAAGTGCTACAGCTCCTCACAACGCACATGCTCAGAGAGATTACACCTGACGAGACGGCATGTTCTAGGGTGCAGGGGAGACGTATGCTTTCCGAACGGCGGCAGTTGGGGGGGGGGCTGTTAATGCCCCAGCTGCTAGCGGTGAGGCCAGGCTTCATTCCAGTCTCTGTAATCCTGGCGTTTCTACCCCCCCATTGTGCCACCCCCCCGAGCCACAGGCCTCTCCGAAATGCCTCTGACTCGCCAATGGAAACCACGCCACCTGACCCACATTCCGGCAGCCAAAGGTCCGGCGACAGCCAGCAGGAAGCGTTTCATTCAGATTTACTGGGAGCTGCAATAACCGCTCGCTGTGACTAATCTGATGGCCACACCGGTGGCCATGCCAAGGCGAAAAAAAAACTGCCTTTGAATGATGCCCATAATGCATCAGGCTGCGCCAAGTTCCTCATATCCTGCCATTAAAATTGTTTTCTTTTACATCAGTAAATAAAGGATGCATACATTCATCTACCTTGGGCCCATGCCATTATACTTGCTATTGAACACTAATGAAAAAGTTCAACTCAACTCAACCCAACTTAAATTAAAAGGTAAGCATCGCCCTCTAGTGGTAGGAAGACACAGCATACAGCTGAATTGGTTGGATACAACATTTAATGTAAATACATTTAAATGTATTCAAATTCTGTTCAAAAGCAACCAATAGGTTATCCAGGATTATTTTATCCAAAAGGAAACAATCACAAGAATACCGCAGGGTACGTTTTTAAGACATCAAAGTAAACATTGCAGTTCACTCACAAGCAATCTCACCTCTCTCGACAACACGTCGGAACAGGTAACAAATTAAAATGATAAATTCTACATTTCAAACAGCATGACCTGAAATTGGCATCTGAGGCACCATGGAGTTGGCCGAGATCTCGAGCAGTAACTAAGCTCTCTCTATCCCGCATGAAACTCCGCCAGCAACACTGGAACTGAGCTAATCTCCCCCTGGTAACACGCACCCAACCAGCACCCACAACCGAGGCCTCGCGTTTAGCTCTGCTGAGCAATCAGATTTCACACTTTCTCGGCTGGCACACAAAGTTTCTCCTGCATAATCCTCTTCCGTGTGACCGGCCTGGGAGCCAGGAGGAAGGGAGGGAGGAAGTGCAGAGGGAGGGAAAGGTGAAGAGGAGCAGCAGCAGAGGAGAAGAAGTGGGGAAAGCCCCAAAAGGGAGACCTTATACACTGTTGTTCCTCACTGTAAGAAAAATGCAACCAGGAGCATAAAAACAGAGAAGAAATAGACTAGAGAGTGAGAATCGGCAACTTAAAAGACAGGGGAAAGGACAAAATAAGGGCACAGAAGACCTGAAAGCTGAAAAGTAGGATGAAGGACAAGGGAACCATTAAAGAAGAGACGGAAGGAGGCAGAAATCGAGAGTGAGGAAGAAAAGAGACAAGGGAAGTGAGAAAAAGTGGACAGAACAAAGTGGAATGAGCATCCAGGTGTGCAGAGCTGGTTTGGAGGACTGGTGATGACAGTTTGAGCGGGAGGCGGAGTCTGTATTGTGGCCATGGTGACAGTCTGACAGCCTGACAACCAGAACAGGAGGAATCCTGACAATGGGAGCGTGTGTGTGGTCATGTTCAGGAAAGCAGGTGGTACCAAGCAGCCAGCATGAGTCATGCGGTGCCCAAGGCAACATCTGCAAGGCCAAACACCATGACCTTGCGGGGGTGGAGTCCGCAATGTCTTCTGTTCACCAGCACTGCCCATGAATGCAGTTACTACCTGTCATCGCTACTGAGACTCATGCTTAGGATGGTTACAATACCCTACAGTGACATATTATCGTTATTCAGCTATAACGGCAAAGCTGTTGCCCAAATCATCCGTCACTTCTACCCGTTAAAGTATTTTCAACAACAGAATTGTTCCGTGGATTTTAGAAGGCGTCAGCTAAGGGGTGATTCCTAAATCCAGCGAACCAGCATCCGGTTACACTGGCTGCCAGATCCATAACCACACTGCCACCTATGTTTGAGTTTGCTCAACAACTGGCCACTGTCCAATTTCTCAAGCAGAGTTTGACAGGAACGAAAATGCCATGGATGGGGGGGAATTAATTTTCAGTGAGACCCTGACTTATCCCTGATGGCCAGACTGAGTTGCACAGGAGATCAATACTCTATCTGTGCATATAAATTGTGCAGGACTTCCTGCGCTAATTACATATGATTAGCTAAATGGACCAAGGCTCAGTGGGGCCTCCGACAGTTCAAATCAAAATATTAAAAAAAAAAAAAAACAACACGGTATCGGAGGGAATCAAAGTTTGTTGAACCTAGGTGTTATCTAAGCTGGGAGGCCTCTATCTGCAGATGGAATTTATTTTTTGTGTGACTAATATGTTTAATCTGGATATAGATTTTTTTGATAGCTCAGGGTGGATGCTCGTATGCTTGTAGTGGTGAGAAAACGCCTGTGATCCCTGCCAAGGCAGAAATGAAAGGCTCTTTTCTGCCCCCTAGAGATAGAAAGGCAGTGCTTCAATTTTTTTTTTTCTGTAATGAAGCTTTGACGGTGTGTGTGTGTGTGTTTGTGTGTATGCTGAGGGTGGGATGAATGAAAAGCTGAGATCATATCTGACAAAAATCTGAAAAAAAAAAAATTGTCTTTACTAATGGGAATTGCAGCTTGTTAGCCCTCCCAGAACAGAAAACACTAATGAAATTCCTCCTTTCTGCATTGTTAACAACAGTAAAAAGGTTAACAGATTCAAGCTTGCCTCCACAAGCTGCCAACATCCTTTCTCCAGTTAACCCCATTACTCTTATCAATGTAGAAGTCACAGTGATTCATGGTAGACTCACCAGACTCAATCAGATAGTTTCACCAATATCCCATAATAAGCTGTGTTCTGAACCTTCCATTTTTGTTCCTGGATGGCAGTATTTAATATGGATTTAAGGTTGCCTAGAATCAGCTTAATGCAAAAATGGCTTTGTGTTGGTTTATCTCCACGGGCTCAAAAAAGTCTCAGCACCAGGGAATTTGATATTTATCTGTGACAGGGTGTCAAAAACAGACCGCCTCTCGTCTCCGTGACGACATCCTCTCCAAGTTCGCCTTTTTGTACACCACTTGATAGATTGGACATGTCTGACTGTCATAAGCTTCCCTTGCTTAGTTTTTCCTTCAGAGAGCGAAGTCACATCTAAAAGCTATACTAAACATCACAACCTACATCTAATGCTGGAACATTTTTTAGCTGAGGTAAGATCACAACACCGAGTCCATTAATATACTTCCCAGATGATAGAGAGAGCAGTCGTTAAGCATATGGACTTATAAGTGGTCCTTCTCTGTAAAATGGATCCTGTAAAATGCCACTTAGACTAAGTTTCTAATTGTAAATGGCACCAGCTGGGTAAAATGCAGACAGAGAGGGAAGACCTGCAGGTCTCATGGAATTGCACTCCTTACATTGACCACATAATGCTTACGAAACTGCAGAAAATCTGAGCAGGGCAGCAGTTATGGGACCATAGGCTATCCAGACATAAACAGAGGAACCTCGGCTTCAATCTCCATCTGCTAACCTTTCCACAGATCATTTGGGCCTGGAGTTACTGAGGAGGAATCTTAGACAGATGTGGCACCACGGTTTGTGTTTTGCTTCATAGGTTAAACGACATCACATGCTACAGTCGCTACTATACGAATCATAATGCCTCATTAGGCCAGATGTATATAATCAGGTCTTATGAATGGTCCACCATATCTTTATTTTGTGCAGGCAATACTAATTGACCTTTGTGTGACATTTGTGGATCATCATATGGGTGATGGCTGGGAATCACTGTGGGGGTGTTGAGGTACTGTTTCAACAAGGGGTTCTTAATTTTCCAACTCCTTAGTTAATTAGCTATGGGGGTATGCCTTCTGTTGGCCAACTGCAGCAGCCCTCACCAGCTACCATCCGTCCCTACTTCCAATATTGTGCAAAGATAAGGCATGAAAAATTATCTCTGCAGTTCACCAAATATTTACAAATAAATGTAGTTCCAAACTCTATATTCTAACAATAACCCTAAAAATGAAAGTGGGAATATGGAACATTGCTATAAAAACCACTGATTTGATTTGCCTCAGTCAGCACTACCGACAATTACCCGTAACACAAATCCTGCTAACATCATCGCAACTCCTGAAGAATATAAGAAGTTAATCTAATCACGGCACCTCCATATTGCAGAACCTGTTTCTCCATCCATGACTCTAACATAACATTATAATATAGTAACCAGACGGTCTCAATGGTAATGGAGGGGTCAAAATCGCATGACATGCAGACCAGTCATAGAGTGACAGCTTATTCTGGGATGTGGTAGTCATTTCTAGGAGTGTGGGGCGGGGCAAGGATAGGCTTTAACAAAATGTACACAAAAAAAGACAAAAAAATAATCTCAAAATGGGGCTAGATTTAAAAGAAACTGCAGGGAGCAGACTGTGACAGCACTTGGGGCTGGGAAGCGAAACGGAACACATCATTTCACACAAATCAACACAAACAACCCCAGGCGCATGACCCTCCCTTCTTACGACAAACAGATTATAATGCCGGTCATTATCCCTTCTGTCTGGAGTGAATGTGTTATTGAATTTCCTAATTATTTTTATTTTATACAGGCTGCATCGGACCGGTAATACCTCGAAATTTCAGGCTTGAAGATATAGGAGATGTGGGCGGAAGAAGGTGTGGTACCACGGAAAGAAGCTAATTATATATGACACTCTTGTCATGAATGCTGAGTGTCTTCCGGAAGACCGTCCTCGTGCGTATAAAACAACAGCTCCGCGCGGGCACCATCACGAGGCGCCCGCGGGCGTTTCGGCGGCGCACCGCTCATCTGCTCCCGCTCCAGGTGGCGCGCGGCGAAGCGCCCGCTGACCGCGAGCCGAGCCCTTTGGCCGCGCGGTCTGCTCGGCGCAGCTCCGCCGTGGGTTTCTCGCCGCCTAGTCCCCGGTGGGGCGTCCTGCTTTTCCGTTCGCTCCACTTTTCCGCTTCGGTGCGCCGGGCGGCGGAGGTGTCAGGTTGCCTCGGCTCCGCGTGAGCCCACGCCTGTTGGTACCTGAGGGCAAAGCGATATGTCTGGCACGCCCACACGCCGTAAGGGGAAAGCGCGCGGGGGAGGGAAATCAACACCGAGGATGACATCATTCTGTCACTAACAGTACATCCACCCCCACCCTCCAGTCACATCCAGTACATTTTTTCATACTTTACTGGGCAATGAAAGCTCCACAGATAATCTTTGGCTCCTATTCTACTAATACAGCTCAAAATAAATGCTTAGAAACCTTCAAGTAACCCTTGAAATGCCTGTCCGATTAGCACATATTACCTAACAATTTTAAAGTACAAATCCTTAAAATCAACTGGAAGCAGTGCCAGTCAGCCCCGCTGAGGTGGTGCTGAGATAGCAAGCTTATTGCACTTTCTCTGGGACAGGGGATGCTTGTTTAGGGAGCCACATTGGCTTTGACTGGCTTAAAGAAATGCAAACACAGAGGCCACCGTTACACCACATATTTCCTCCTCTCAGTCAGTATTTGTTATTATTTCTTGGAAGGTTCTCAAACACCAGCAAACACCTTACAAAGCCTACAAACGAACACAAAGATGGGGAAAAGGACTTAAACTGTGCTGCATTCCATTTTATTTACAGTCCCTATAGAACTGCCTGAGCCTTATCTTAATTGTATAAGTCAATTTGCATGATTCTGTGCTGCATTCCCCATTTGGGTTCTTCCACGCTCAAAAGTGGCTTTATTATCAAACACCAGATGAGGGTGAAACATTGTTACTGTAACTTGCTTTCCGCTACCTTCTCATTTCTGGCCCTGATTGGTGAAGGTCCTAACAATCCCAGGAGCAAAGGGATTTGCATTACAAACATGCTCTATCAAAAATACCATGTGACATGTAATTGGACTAAACATGATTAGGTTTAGTCCAATTACATTAAGGATTATTGTTCTTTTACACCAGTGCGAGGTTTTATATGCATCGTTTTTCCCATTACAGTATTACCCAGATTCCCAAGGACTTATTTGTGGTCAGGTTCTTAGACAAAGAACAAAAAAGAAGATAAAAAATGAGATTCTCTCTCTTGAATTTCATACTCTATTGCAATACTGATTCAAATCTGAATAAATAAATATATGGTTAGTAATGAAAAGATGATTATTCACTGTGTCATGAAGCCTCCAAATTGTGCCCTGATTTAATATTAAAGCCACAGGTTGGTCTCTCAGCTGAGGAAGTCTCATCAACTGCAGCATATTTTTGCAAGCTGTCTTCTCACACTGTTGATTTGCATTTTGGCATACGAACCAGCAGCGGCAATGCCAGGAGCCTTAACCGTGATGCCACCTGCTGTTCGTCCATCATTAGCACTATCCAAATTTAAACAACAGAGTGTCATGCTCCTAAAACACCCTGATTCAATTCAATTCAATACAATTTTATTTTTATAGTGCCTTTTTGCTACATTTATTCCTGTGTAACTTTTAAAGGCCCTTGTCTCATTGCACAGATTATAGGAAACTGTAGGCTATTTCTAGGGGGTGCAAGGTGAGTGAGGTCAACGAGTCATTCATTACAGGCTATGCCAAACTGAACTACACATACAAACAAGCAAAAAAGGAAATAAGTTTGTAATAAATGATATTTATACATTGATATGGCTAACACAAGCCACATTTCCAAATATGACTTTACAATATAATTTAACTGTATTGAACTTATGTTCAAATAGTATTTTCATCTGACCAGTAGGAGGCGCACCAATACATATTTGACACAGATTGCGAATTACAAAAGGTTGTCTTCAGCGTGACAGGTTCTGACTTAGCCTGACCTCCAGGACTTCTGCTGGCCACACTGCAGGACCAGTTGTCGGCCCAGCGGCAGCGACATGCTGCGCGATGTTCTATCTGTCCTCAATATGACATCCCCTGGGTGCCACCAAGAACATCCCTAGTGCATTATGGGATTCCTCCCCGCAACTTCAGGACATCAAGTCGAACAGTGAGGGGTTTGACACAATATAATGCATATATAGTGACTGAACATTACAGTTAAGCAGAGGGTCACTTTATAAGTTTAAACAGACAGACAGACTTCTGATCCCTGCAGGGAAATTAGGTGCAAATAGTGGAATTGTTAAATATACAATGGTGTAATTACAAGAAAAAATGTGTAATTGAAGGAAGAAAAATAGATACATATGATGTACATATGAAAAAGCGTATTTTCAAACATAGGCTCATATTTTTATTAAGAAGATAAGTTTGCTAAAATAGAGTCCCCTTAATCAGGGACCCGTTAAAACAGTCACACGTACACACGCAATGACATGTGGACAAATTATCCTCCTACTAGAGCTGTATGGACAGGACAGACAAGACAGGCAATCGTCTGGGGCCCCCAAGCTGGGCTGATTACATAGTCATTTGTCTGTTCTGTTTTTCACATAAAAGTGAAAATGAGGGAATTATGCTTATTAAATTCTTTTTGTTGATATTACGAATTTACATTTCATGCTAAAATAACAGGAATACATTTTACCATGTTGGTGCATTGGAGGGCCCCATTGAGTTTTTTTTGCCTTGGGCCCCCAGTGTCCCTTGAATCACTGCTACCTCCTACAAATACTCAGACCATATTTCGGTTGCACGATTGATGTATGTCACTCTTACGTGTTAAACCTTTTTTTTATTCATTTGACAAAGAAAAGGGCAGGTAACTTTAGTGTAATTCTGAGGTAATTTTAACGCTATGAGCATTTAAAATTAAACATAGAACAGTCGCACACGATTTATCCTACTGCGATAGTACCCTGATTTGCCACCCACTGGTGCAATGATGTATAGAAGTCTGAAAGAGTGTGTGGGTAATAATTAATTCTAATTATGTTAAATAATAATTACAATGAAATGTATATATATAAAAGACATCTATAGTATTTTTGTTATATATAAATATATAATCAGTTTAAGTGATGTAAAATAAAATGAAATATACTCCTTGGATAAAAATCTTTGGTAACACTTAAGGGTGCCCTATGAATGGTACATGACATCAACATAAGGCCTTCATGATAACCGACATATCTTGACAAAAGTATTTATAAAGGTGTAAAAATTTGTAGGTCATAAATGCTGACAATGGCAACTCCTGGGTCAAGTTAACATATCACCTGTCGACTGTTATATACTGATATAAAGTTATGACAATTTTTTCATTCAAGTGACCTTAAAGGTTATAAGACTCTACACAAATTATTGCTGATTCTTCTTCATTTTATCCATGGAAGAAAACCCACCACAGACACAGGAAGAAGATGTAAGCTCTGCACACACAGAACCACAGACACACAAAGACAAGATACAAACCACCAGCTTCTGGAGGTGTGAGGTTATGTTGCTGTTCACTGTGGCCATGAGTAACCCTTCTTTAAAAAGGGTTCACCTTCTGCTCTACAGCTGACTTTACATGACCAATTATGTCACTACGTCACGCTGAAACACTGGAATGTCCCGTCAGTCTTGTAACCTTTTATGTTACTTGAATGAAAAGTGTCATACAACTTTATGTCAGCATAAACCTATGACAGTCGTCATAGGTGATATGTCAGTTTGACACAGGAGTTCCCAATGTCAGCATTTATGACAGCTACTAAAGTGGGAACAAACGTTTATAAATGCTTTTTACAAGTTATGTCGGCTGTCATGAATGGCTTATGGTGGTGTCATGTTCCCTTCATACGGCACCCTTAAGTATAGTGTTACCGAATCTTTTAGTTAGGGTGACCAATCGACGCAAAGAGAAGCGTCAAAGTAACGCAAACATGCACACAGAAAGTATTTTGACGGTAGAAAGCAAATGCCAGACTGAAACAAAGCGCTATCCCGGACATTTCGGGCATTTATAAGTCCCAAAAAAGAGGACAAGTATGTGAAAAAGCGCAGCCTTCGAGTCACGTGTGCAGTCGCGTGCATGGAGTGACGTAGAAAATATGCGACACTGCAGAGACGCCCGTTAGTTCATGGTTTCTGTTTCCGTTTTATTAAATGTGAATGCGTTTTCGGGTTAATATACCATTTCTCTGAAGTCTTCACAATTCGCTTACTTGCCATATCGACATAGGCACGTTATGAGAGTTTAATTAGCAACAGTTAAACTCTCAGCTGTTCATAAACCACCAGCGTCGCTGCAAAGGCTTACTGGTTACCAGCATCGATGCCGGGCAAAAAGTCTGCAAAAGAGAAGAAGAGGAAACATTCCCATTCGGAGGGTCGCCATGACGGGGACCGAAAGCGCAGAAGTACGGAATCGAGCGTGGAGGTGCATATGCCGTGCTATTGCTGCATAAAATAAGTCTTCTTTGCAGACTTTTAAGAATTTAGGCACCCCAGCGACGTAAAGGTAGCTCTGTTTAAGCCTAGTTAATTAACTAGTGTACCCTCAACTTCTTTGTAATTATGGTTATGATATGAACCTCTTCATTCAAAAGTATAATGCCTGATGATGGACATTTACCAGCGGTAATTAAGCGAATTCTTGCCTGAGTGTGGTTGTGCTTAGTGGGAACCTAATCAGGCATTTGCAGCGCTTCATCAGAGCGTTTCTCCAACCAGCCCGATTGCAAGGAGGACAACGAGCAGCAGGGGACTGAGGAGCCCAGTGACATCGAGGAGGGTGGCTTAGATTTGAATGTGTCCTTCAAGCCCATCAGCGCCTACCTGACGGACAGGCAGGAGATGCTGGAGCAGTGCTTCCGAGTCTTGGGGGAGAACAAACTCAAGAAGATGCTGCCGGATGAGCTGAAGGTCTGCCTGCTGTCTCATCGGCGTGGGCTTCACCCACGTATCTCCATGCATGGTGCTTGCTGAAAAGATGATGTTGATAGGAGTCTAAATTCGGATATAATTTAGCAGAGGGCTGCCTGTGTAAAGGAACTGACCACCGCTGTTTGTCCTTCAGATGCTTATAAGCTTCGGTTCGTTGTTACAATAAACAATAAACACTTTGCCATTATTCACAGAGCTGCAGTTTTGCTGAGATCAAGAACCTTTGCTGGGAACAGCTGAAACAGCTTTCACAGAGTAATCTCCTTCAGATCCTGGAAGGTGCTGCATCTCAGTTCTGATGTTGTTTGTTATTGTTGTTCGGTATTGTTTCTTTAATTTCACTGTTCTTTCCTTTTTAAAACAGGTGAAGAAGTATCCGGTTCTTCAGATGCTGAAGAGGGGGGAATGAAAAAAAAGTCAGAGACTGACAGCCAGTGAGTGAAAAGTGCTTCAGTTATAAAACTCTTATGACAAGTTTCTTCCCATTTTTCTATTTCTGAGTCAGGAACGTCTCTGAATATGTCTGTCCTACAGTGGGATGTTTATTCTAAAGTACTTGATGGAAAGCAAAGTACCGTCCCCCACAGAAATGGTCTCCTTAAAGCATCTTTCAGGGAAAATGTCAGAGGATGAGAGAGTGGGCCTGAGCTCGCCCCATTTCCGTGTGCCTGATCGCACATGTCTTTGTGCGGCACAGGCAGGACAACAACGTCGACTCCACTTCATCTCTCAAAGAGAATGTTGAAATGGAAGATCTCAAGCAAGGTGACAGTGAAATATTTTGTATTTCATATGCTGCTGAATTCAGAATAAATGCCCGTTTCAAGTCCATTCTCAAGTGCTTATTAATTATTATTGTTGTTATTATAATTATTATTACATTTATTATTGTAACAGTCGGTTCGATTATTGGAAGCTACTGCTTTGAATAGGAAGTTTTTCTGGTGTAATTCTAGTCAATACCTTTTCTTAAGAGTGAAAGCTTTGGAGCTTGAGATTTGAACAGGTGCATGGCTCTTGGCTTATGCAATGTTCTCCCGCTGTTCTGTGGAAGGCGGGGGCTCTGGAGAGGAGAGCGATGTCCTGAGCATCAATGCCGACACCTATGACAGCGACATCGAAGGGCCCAAGGAGGAGGTGACGGAGAAGGCGGTCCAGACAGTGCCCGGTTCAGACCAAGTGAAGCCAGCAGAGGCTCCAAAACCCATGGATCCCAAGAGGGAGCTGCAGAAAGACATCGAGAAGAGCGTGAGTGAGATCCTGGCCTTGGGGGTCACCCCTGGCCGGGAACAGCTAGCAGACCAGCACCCTCCAGCAGAGTTGGTTAGCCCTGGTCCCCCTTTGCCGATGGTGGGTTTGGCTTCTGGGGTCACTCCCCAAGTAGCTCCACCCTCTAAGACGACCCTGCCCTCAGCCCAACAGCTGGAGCTTCTAGAGCTGGAGATGAGGGCCCGTGCTATCAAGGCCTTGATGAAGGCTAATGAAGTAAAGAGGCAGACCTGTAACTGACTGTAACTGGGAGGCGGGACCTTGGCTGTCATTGGCTGATGTTGTTCAGCCCCGGGAGACGAAACCTTGGCTTTCATTGGGTGATGTTGTTCAGCCCTGAGAGGGGAACCTATGGGCGATTTGTTTATTTTCCCAAGCAGCAGGGTCATCTAATGCGTGCAACTTGATTTTGTTTAATGTAGTTTTTTTTTGTGTTTATACTCGGTTTAATTTGTTGCCTTCTTCCTGTGCCTCTTATGTACAATTTGGTTCATGTACTGTAAATATTATATCGCAGTAATAATTAAAATCATGAAAACATTTCTGTGTATAGCTGTTTTATTTGTGATTTATTAGTTTACATTAGAATGCACACAAAGCAGAAAACAAACTATAATCACTGTTATACCCTCACATTTGCATATTCAGTTTTTACATTGTCATGCAAGTGTTTCTGCAAATACTTTGTTCCTATATTTTCATATTTTACCAAGCAGTATTACGTTACATGTATTAGAATATTATGAGTATGCTGCCTTGCTGAGGCTTAAATACATCACAAAGCTAACAGTTTTACCTTCCTTAGTCGCATACAGGAAATATGTAAATTTGCATATTTTCTATTTCCTCCTCACAAAGACTGTGTTCTCTGCATTCATTTCTAGTTATAATCCTCCGCTTTTTGGCTCTTACTCATGCAGGAGAAGCTGTATTATTCAGAGCTGAAATGGTAGGTTAAACAGAGTCTCAGATATCCAGTCTTTAAAGAAGAGTGAAGGTTTTCCAATTCAGCAAGGATATTGTGAAATACGGGATTCCATGATGCCCGCTTTTCAGATGGTGAAATGGCAAAATGAAGCAGATGATCGGAGACTTCATATGGGAAGAGACTGTCCCCTGCACTTGTGTTCGTTACGCAGAGTAGTTTCATGTTTTTTTTTTTTTTTAAATAAGCTATTTCTTCTAGAACCTTATTAAAGAGAAAGCAGGTCAGTCAGAGTGCCAGTGTTTGAAGACCACAGAAGTACAGATTGAACAGTTCTGGCTAGTTTCTCTTCGACTGGTTTGTCATCTTGTACTGTGCAGTTACTGTCATCCGGTATGGACTGAACCAACAAGGACAGTTTGGAGTCCATCTGGCGTGATTAGACTTCAGCTAATGTTCTCAGTAAGACACATCACTGTCACGTTGCTCTAAGGTGACCTAACGGATGTGTTGTACGGGTGGCATACTTGTCACATTGTACAGTCACAGTAGTTAGTTTTTTTGACTGTGCCGTCACCGTAATCAGCTGAAATAATCTTTACTGCCTAAGTTCCCTGTGGAGAATGTACTCCAAGGGCTGTCTGTTTCTTCAGCTCTAACAGTATCTGTTACAGAAAGGTTTTATTTTCTGACTCAAAGTGACAGTCTTCCATGTTAACATGTGTACTGTTTCTCAAAAGCAATAAACTGTATTAGATTAATAGGTAAAAGAGGAAGAGCACTGCATGCTAACAAGGTATGTGGCAGATGGCTGACAATGTGCTGAGTGTCCACATTCAAGCCTGGGATACTGGTTTACTTATAACTACTGGACTAGGTCTATCTAGTGTAGTAGAATGAGCTTAGTGCAGTTGTGACCACACCCCCTGACATGTGACCTTATAGCCCCGCCCCAAAATGAACTCTGATGAGTCCCCTCCTGACAAGGTGAGAGCTACGAAGGCCTCAAATGGGGTGCTGTTTAGTGTTTTTGTTTTAATTCACTATTATTTTAGCAGTGTGTGGTGGATTGAGACCCTTTGGTGGTAGTCCCAAGGAGCTAATTTAGCTATTATTTGTTTGTATGCTCTAGGTTGTCGGTGCCAACGGTTCAACAAGTCTGGCCGATTCATTTTTTTGAGAAGTTGCCTCGGGTGGTTTTCAGGGAGAGGGATTTGGCAGCACAGACTGCTGACTGAACTGAGGGGGTGGGCAGCAATACGCAGAGCTTTCCGGGAACCTTTCAACGCTCGCTGGCTGAAATGAAAGGCGGCTTCACACCGAAACTGAAGCCGTTCTCTGATCTTGACTATGCTTTGCCCATTCACAGTCATGCGTCTTGCTGTTATCACACCAGGTAAACACAGGCCGGGTGATGCCGAACGGAACAGGAATCGACAGCTCAGTTGTCGTTTTGACCTCTTTCTACATACATGAATTATATGATGTGTCACTCATGGTATGTTATATAGAGTTTCGTGTACTTACAGAAAAGGGGAGCTGAGATTATAGGAAGTTTTCTTACAAGCCGATTTTTAAATATTAAATATGCATATGAATTGGCTTTCAGAATCAATTAAAGTCTGCAGAGGTTTATGGCAATGTTAACTTTATTCTTTCCAGGCTGAACTTTGTCTAATAATCTTTATACTCTTATTACATTGAGAGCTGTCGCTTTCAATTACTACAGCCTGCATAAATCAATTGTACGACCGTGTTTGCTTGAGCCCTAAGTGAAACTGTGACCAGCTGTGTAATCAAAAACGCTCGGTTTTTCGCGCCAAGAAAACAGACGTTTTCATCAGCACAAGGATGAGTGGCTCTTGCCAAGTCACAGTCTGCCGTGCCGAGGTCTGTCGCAAGCTGTGGCATCTCAGCAACCGTACGTAACAAGGGGCGAAAAACATCAAGCAAGCTTTGAAAATTTGCAGGCAAACTGTTTGTGCCACCCAAAATTATGCCAGCTCTCAGCTTAAGTGTGTCCCTGTCATACCATTGCGAGCCTCTGGGTGGTGCCATAACACTGTTCTTCCAAGGCACTTGACTTGTACTCATCGCTGTTTGCACACATTTTCCGCAATAATGGCTCATTTTCTCAAAACACTGAACACAAGCTCAAAATGAAAAATAAAACATTGAACTCAAAATGTCCTCAAACTCGTCGTTTTGCATCAGAATGACACACAGACCTTACAAATACATCTGGATCCATGAAACCAACCAGAAGCTGATTTGCCCAACATACAGCACTACTAGCTTTATTAATCTTGCATCTTTAGTGTTCAGTGCTCAGTCGCCTTTTGTTAAAGACTGCTACGATAATATATAGATTGGCTTACATGTATATATGATCACACACATATAATACAGGGACAAAACAATTTTTTTTGTTTCGAAAACATTGAGTTGCCATACATCACAATACAGTCTTATATACTGTATTAAATAATCAAAATAAGTCCTGTGGAAAACTATAACCTAACACAGGGGGTTATATCCTGTCCTGCAGAGTCCCCGTATCGAGATCACGCAGTGCATACTGCTACATCAAATTAAATTACAGTCATATGCCTATACAGTACTGATAGAATATAGGTAATCGATGATGGAGTATAGCGAACTTTTCATATTCATAGCACAGTTCTTTCATTCTCTTTGAGTTCTGTTCAGATGGCTTTTTGTATTGCCCCTTTGTGTGGATGTGTTTGCACTACAGGACACGGGCCAGTGTTGACAAGCTCACCTGGCTGATGTTTGTAAATACATTACTCTCTACCAAAATGTGATTTTGGAGCTGTCTCAGACAAATACTTTTGTTTGTCACCACCGTGTTTGCAATCGCTATCAGCTATTCGGGTGTGAAGAGCTCACGTCTTCCACCCTTGGCGGTTCTGTAGAAAATCCAAAAACATGATGCAAGTGCTGAGGGTACAAGAATGTTTTTTTTGCAATCTGGAATGACACATCACGGTAACATTGGCCAAGCATCAATGAGTACCATAGGCCTAGCGATAGGTAGCACTACTGTACACTTTAAAGTGTATTAGCAAAGGGTGGCGAGTGTGATATTTCTCTGATCTCATTTCAAAATGTTGGGATGATAAGAGCAACTATGAAATGGTTCAGTCCAGGTTCCTATGACCAAGCCATGGATGACTGAAGCCTGAATCTCATATGTGAATATTTTCCGTGAGGCTCTTTAACCTCTTCCTCTCACTCTCACACTTCTTCTAGCTACTGGCTTCCATTGTTGATCGAAACAGAAGACCTTGGGCCTGTGTAACAAAGCTGGATTTTTGGGATAGTAAGATATCTCATCGGATTTAAGGTAGTGTTCACTAAATGCAAGTGAATGGAAGATGAAGTCAGTATATACTGGGGGTCTTAAATACAACACATTATCTGGCTAACCAACAAATCTCGCTGTGTGATACAGGCCCCTGACCTATCGGCTATTTATTACTCAAGCACTAATTTTTAACTCAACAATTAAGCTATTGGTGTTTGCAAGGACTGAGTGTGGCCAATTGGTAAATAAGTGCAGCAGTTTGAATGGCTCAGCTTTCCAAACAAACATAACAGATTTTCTAATTTTCTTAATGTGTGTAGTGTTTTGCAAAAAAATGAGATTTATAAATGGAAACTGAGCGGAATGCAGAAAATGTGTAAACAACTGAAAAAAATGTAAGTGGGCAGTGGAGAGGTGGGGAAACCTGATGCAGATCCTTGGGGATTGAAATCCTGTTTGCTTTATGGTGGGGTAAATAAAAGTTTATTTTTGTGAGCAATCAAGTAGAGCGCAGAGTCTGACCTTTGCCTTGGTTTCAGTGCAGGGATGGAAAAATAATTGGATGACGAAAACGCCACTTCTACTGGTTCTTCTGCTTTTTCTTCTTCTTCTTCTGCTTCTACTGGTTCTTCTGCTACTTCTGTTTCTATT
>JAAGVU020000015.1:10196609-10210526 GCA_011763525.2 Mormyrus iriodes | reverse complement strand
CGGAAAGAGTAAGTCACCACAAACATAAATGTGCCCGGGAATGACAAGCAGCGGGAGGTTTCCCTTGGCCAGCTCTGGGGGGGGGGGGGGGGCTGAGAGCCCGATCTCACAACATGAGCAGCATGCTATTTAAAGCCCAGAAATCAAAAGCAGGACCGAAATGAATCCAATAGCTTCTAAAACAGCCCCTATGATTCAAAGCAGACCTTATCATCAATATGTTAGGCCGGCTTAGCAAATCCAAACTATTATCCTAACTTAAGTACACTAATGGGCACAATTGTAGAAACACCTAGCACTTTTGGCATTACACTTTAAAAATTACTACACGAATATTGGCAGTAATGTTTCTAAACAGTCAAAGAATGTTACAAATATCATACACTGGACAATTAAATACGGAACTGGAGCAAGAGTTGAACAAAGTTCTGCAATCTCTAAAACCTGGATGTTTTTCAACAATTTTGGCCACTAGTGTATCTCCACCAGAAAGCAGGTTCAAGGTCAACATCAGCGTTCTAGCTGTTAAAGCTGCAGCCCAATCCCACCTGACAGATTCCCACAATGGGATGTAAGATGTCATACTAAGATTTCTACTTCAAAAGATAGTTATTACACATTTTGTCATTACATGTTTTTGTGTTGTAGGCTTTGCTTATGGCAAAGAAATTGTGCCAAGGAGTGACAAGAAAGCATATAATAAAATAAAGGAGCCAGACTCAGGGACAGGATAAAATCAGAGCCGCAAGCGCAGTCTGTGAGCACGAAGGGAACGGCGAGCGTGTGACGACATTAACCAGGTGTTTAGGTGGGACTCCCCGCCTCTCCCCCCTTAATTATCGGCCTCTGCTGAGCTCTGACCCTGTGATTATCACTGAGGTGAGAGTGGTTACCACTTTGTGCCATTATGGGTGTACAGGAATTCAAAGGTTGCCCCTTTCTGAATCATGGCAGCAAGCACGATGAGCATAGTTGAACTGAGTGCTGCTTTGTGCTCCTAATATTGCTTTTTACATTTATCATGGTGTCTTTCCTTTTTTTTGCTGGATAACATTGCAAATATAAAGCTTTAACCTCTGTGGGTTTTTTTTTCCCCAAAGGGAGGGGGGCTTGAGATTCATTTCTGGTAAAGTACAGCGGAGACGGATGTAGTCACAGATTCAAGGTGGAATAACTTGAATCAGAATTAAGCACTGGGACTGACTTTCCGGTATTTGCATTTAACGGAACATTTTTTCCCCCCTCTAAACGCATTGATAATAATTCTGTCCTCTTCATTTCCATTTGCCAGTAAGTGTTTTACAAAACATGCTCTTCTTATAAAGGGGAATAATGCTACTTCAAATATCAGCCTGAGCAGATTCCACACTGAAGTGTGTCTAATAGATTGGAGGGCACAGCAATTCAGCAGCTGTGCTATTTTTACTGAGTCAATATGAGATGCCAGATTTAACAGAGTTAACACCATTCAAGGCCAGTCCACGCATGAGCATTTGGAAAACCATTAACTGGCCAGTGTCTTAAGAAAGGTTTTTATTTTTATTGAAGGAGCTTTCAGATTTCAACAACAAGGTATTGGGAACCATATGAGTATAAAACAACAGGTGTAGATGATACATTCTCACAGGTACTCATGAGATTTAGTGTGTATGATTGCCTTGCCTGTGATGCTTAATATGAGGCCAATAATGAGATCATGTTGTATCTGATTGGTCTCTTATTTTTATGGCTAAATGTGTCCAGCCTAAGCAGCCAATCAGATTCTTCCTTTGGATGAGGCAGCTTCCTTTTCTGGGGCCACATGAAAAGAGGGTCTAAGCTGAGAAAGGCTGGCTCGCATGGCAGTCAGACAGCATTGCTCCGGAGAGCGGACTTTCCACTGGTTTCTCCCCAGTTATCTGTGACCCACTTTCTGGGGGAAGTGGTGTTCCTCTCAGCATCGCTTTCTTTTTTCACGCTGTGATGGGGGAACAGCTCTGTAAGCCGGGCTTTTAGGTGTTGCTGCATGTGTCAGTCGTATTGCAGAACATTCTGGATCATGCTCTTCGTTGGCTTTTCAGAGAATGTCACCTTTTCTTGGTGGTACTAATTAAAGTACTAAATAAAATTAAACTAAAGACCCTCAATACTGGACCATTAAGCCCAGGGTGACAAACTCTCCTGTGTAGAGCCATAACTAGCTGTGAATCCCAGAACCAACGTGAAGTTAAAGTTTTATTTTTTCAAAAATTTCTTTAAATGCGCATTTTTTTTTTATACTATAGTGCCTCTGTAGGGGATTAGCTGTAGGAGAAACCATAGGAAGAGCCAGAGATGCCATGGTGGGGGGGGGGGGGGCCTGAATTCCACTCAGGGGCCCTAAAGATTTGGAAGATAATTGGATTGGTCTGGGTTAGGGGCCCAATATGACACATTTTCATGGGGCTCAAAATCGCCCCTGGGAGGAGCTCGACTATGAAGAGAGCCCTCCATCGCTGCCGTTTCCTTCAGGACCACAGTGGAATTATAAGGCCAAGGAGGCTTCAGCTGAACGTTCTCTTTGTACTTCGATATTGTCTCCTTTCTTAGCTATTCGATCAAAGACGGACTTCCCTGTTTGATGTGAGTCCCAAATGGAGCAAAATCATTATCGCAGACCTAGAGGCAAAGACTCTGTCAAGAATGCACAGTACTATCATTCTGTAGGAAAAAACTACAGACAATATATTATTAGCATCCGGAGGGAGCCCAAGTACCAACAGAACTTTAAACCGACAAATCAGACCAAACCATTTCATCTACACTTTGCTAGTGTTTACCATTAATGTGTGACAGAAAGCAAATAACATGATTTACTTTGGATTTAATTTATTTATTCCTATGCTACCATTCCAGGTGTAAATTATCCACCTTCCCAGCATCTTCTGAACCTGCTTTTCATTTGGGAGATTCAGCTGTGAAGTTCCAAGACAAAGCAGGTGGCGGGGGAGGGGGGTCTCACACCTGTATCCATCCCGTAGACCATCCTCCCTGCAAAAAGCCAGGTGTGCTAAAAAACAAAGGCCAAATTGTCTTTCCCATAATGCTACTCCTCTTTCTGTACGCACACCTGTTTTTTTAACACTTGAAATTAAATCGAACAGCTCATGCCGACAAGTAATAAATAACTTAGGGCCTCTGAGTGACTAAATAAGTTGGGTTGCCTTTGCAATGATTCATTCTGCATATTTTATTTCCTTCAGGTTAGCACAGCGTATGTTTTAGCAGGAAAGTCTCACGTCTGACATCTAAAGCTCTCCTTGCAGGAGCAACAGCCCGTTGTGGTCACCGTTGTATGACTAATGATGTCGTTTGTTATTTTTCGTGCCACATTCTGCTTAACTGGTCATCTGGACGTTTCTCGGTGGGGAGACGAGACATAACGAGGGTTGCGGTAGATTGTCTAATTGACGGTGCCGTGTCCTGGTCCGCAGATGGGGTGGAGGACAAGAAATTAGCCTTTCTGATCACATGCACAGGCAATTACACATTCTGCTGTCTGAGATGGTATTATAAGTAGCATTTATGCAGAGATGTCCTCTGCCATGTCAGTAATTGGCACAGAGACACAGGCGCTCATGTCACCAGGCAGATGGACCCAGTGAGCGCATGACTGTATCATGCATCTAACCGTTGGAGCTTCACAGTCACCACTGCATCTCAAGGACTTCAAAAAATAATAATTTTAAGATCTCCCGGTCTACAGAGAAAATGTACAACAACTAACCTGGAAAACAACCTGAACTAGAAAACAAAATACAGGGCATAGTTTGTAAGACAAATTTCCCTTAGTATGTAATTGTATGTGTGAGTGTGTGCCCTGTGATGGAGTGGGACACTGTCCAAGGTGTCCCCTGCCTTGTGCCCTGTACTTCCTGGGATAGGCTCCAGGCCCACCCTGACCCTGTACTGGACTGCCAGCTATGGTAGATGGATGGATGGATGGATGGACAGACTTATAAATGGATGGATGGATGGTTTATCAAAACTTTTGGAGTAGTTACACGTGTGAAAGTATGTAGGAAGAAATTCTCATTTTTATCACTGCAAGCAATTCAACTGATCTCCTAAAGATGTTCCATCTCCTTTGATATATTATGGATGCGCGTTTCTCATTCGATTCATGGTAATTTTCCTAGGGCGTCCGGCGTCTGAAATATGCGACTAGTGAACGCAACATAACAATATAAAACGCTTATTGACATTCCGACAGCGCCAGCCTATAAAACCCAGCGGCTTCAAGGAATACAAAATGCAACATGTACGGAGAAAGGACATCAAACTAAGCAAAGCAGATAAAAGGCAATATTACGGTACAATGAATCCCCCACGGGGCGGGACGCGGGACGCCTCCATACCGGTCCGAAAGCGCTCAAACGTGTTTCGGGCAGGCGCTGTTGCGGAGCTCGTCTGATTTTTTGTGAGGGATTTATGAAAATGCACCCCCGCTTTCTTTTTTCAAGCAGTAATCCCAGTCAGGAATCTATGAACTACGATAAAAAACATTTCAAAATAGGGGAAAAAAAGTGAAGAACAAAAAGTGATTTATTCCCAGAGCAGAGATAGGCTGTTACCATACATGCCATTGCTTAATCCATCTGTCATAGTGTTAGCGGAAATGATGGCGTCGCATTGCAGAAACTTATTGTTTAAGTATTTTAAAAATAGATATAAAAATTAAAGTGTTGTCAGAAAGGATGGAAGAGAATACTACTTATTTTAGACGGGGTCAAGGTGCACGGCAAAAGACAATTATAGGGACTAGAATACAGGTGGAAGTTAGCCAAAATGCGTTAGTACATGGACTACAAGAGGAAAATGTACACCAAGGAAACACACAGGAGACATGCACACACTCCACGCACACACGTGTCAGGTGTCAGAAACAACGTGCTGCAAATTACACCACCATACCAAACCTCAAATTATAAAGTCCCAGAATAAAACAAGGTAACATTTTCTATGAATACCATGTCTATAAGAATCTATGAACACATTCATAAGACATTATAATGCATTCATAAAGCATTATAAACATGGCTATGAAGATTTATAATAAGGCATAACACATTATAACCATGTCTATTATGTATTATGACTGCCTTATTAAGCTCTCGTCTATAAGGCACTATAGATACCTTCATAATGCAGAACAAGGAATCCTTAATTCTTATACCGACCATTATAATGCATTATGAAGGTATCTATAGTGCATTATAGATGAGAACTTCATTGGAGCTTATGAAGTATTATAATCACCACTATAATTCCTTATGACTGTGAGTAGAAGATGCTGTAACGATTTATTAATTCTTATACTGACCATTACACTACTATATGAAGGTATTTATAATGCATTACAGATAACAATTATATGTAAAATGTTACCAAGATCAATTCAGTAATTCATGTCAGGTAGTCAAACTATTTCTCCTGAATATCCATAACTCATTATTTTCTTGAGTGCAGTCTAAGACCAACTAAAATCACAGTTTGCAGAACAATGGCGTTGTGAGATGTGAATATTAGGTCTTGAGTTACATATAATTGTGTCTACAACCCATCCCTTATCCAAGGTAAGTCCTTTCACAGTTAACACTGAGACCACCTCCTCACCAGAAGCAGAATAGGAAGATAATAGAAAATAGTGTTAATAGAGTACAATATTGAGTGGCAAGATATTTCCAGATATTGCACTCTTAAAATGAATGGGCATGGAGTGGAGTGGTCCTTACAGGAGATGAAGATCATCCAATGAAATAAACATGGCAGAACTGCGTCTAATAAAACTAGCTACAGTCTTGTTTTTTTCTTTTTGTTTCTTAACATTTTGGCATGTTACATTCTAACATCTGTTAATCAGCCATCCAGCTGTCTCCTGGGACATGACAGAATACCGGCAGTCCGTGGACAGGTGATGCATGGCCGAAAGAAAAAAATTCTCCAGGACCTAATTTTGATTTAATGGCACAGAGAAGCTAACTGTGGCATGCAGCCCGGCTGCATCTGGCTGTCGACAGCCCATAAGTGCACTTCCGTGAGACACAAAGGACCAGCAAAGTAAATTACTTAAGTCAAACTTCTGATGAAACCGTCTCTAGGCTAGCAGGCAGCTGGCAGGAAAAAATGACACCGTACAAGTAACTGTCAAAAAAAGGTATAAAATGACAGAGAAGAGAGCAAGTTTGTGCGGATCGCTTCGTGAGAATTTGCCTCGACTTCGGGGTTCTTCCACATAACTTTTGAAAGTTAGACGGTTGTGTCCAATCAACAAGCCTTTGGGTATGTTCCTAAAGTGACTTAAATTATTCAGATTAGATGAAACCTTAACCTTACCCTTCCTGTTACCCAGACTCAGTGTACAAATCCCGAGAGACCAAGCGTTTGAGGGACAAAATAGCTCCCTATTGTGACTCACGGCAGCCTCCCGTGGGTCTACCAGAAACATTCATCTGTAATGTTCACCTCTCGAAACAGCACCATTCTTCTGCTCCATATGTATCTTTTGGATTAGTTTCACTGCATTTCTCTACAGCTGCCATACTGTGAAAAAGTCTGCGGCAGGTATGAGGGAACATTACCCAACTCATCAGTCCTGTTGGGTCCCCAGAGATTCTGATTCAACATGAAAATGATACAAACAATCAAGTGAATGAAGGGCACAGCAGATGGAAAGTGAATGGAGCTGTTGTACTAACAAAACTACAGTCCTAAGTATGTTTTTTTTTGAGATACATGAAATCTATTTTACATGAATGAGAATATATATTTTAATATACGTGCAATTTCAAAGTCATGAAAAAATGAAAAAGGGTCATAATATGCTCGCATCTTTAGTCTGATATACCTTAATGTGCAGTCACATCCAGTACAAATTGCATAACATTACTCAGCCATAACCTCTAAATATAGAAAAATACACAATATATTTGGAAGGGGGGGGGGACTAATAAAATGTTCCCATCCTTATAGATAGAGGTAGGTGACTATGTCTAAAAGAGTTGACAATTGTATTTATACTAACAAATCGTGACCCGCATACTAGATCCTTTTATCTGTATGACAGCATCCTTTAGCCCCCAACGTAAGACGAGAATTATGAAATGTCAACATTTGCTCATGCTAGTAATAAGAAAAATCAATACAATTACTAACAGAAGTATATTTTAGATTCACTGTATTCTCTAGTGTAAACGATATTCTTATCCCACATTTGCTCACAGATACTAGTGAGCGTGACTCTGCTGTGAGACACCAAGTGCAGCAGCTGGTGGTATGCTGGTATGCCGGAGCAGCCCGATAGTCTGACTGCACGAAAAAAAACAGCCAGGCACTCGGTGCTTCTCCGTGTCTTAGACGCAGATTGGTCTGATATGGAAGAAGTGAATACGCCCGAGTCACAGGGAACGGGAGCGCTCCGGTCGGTACTGCAGCCACTGCACTGTTTGTCCTTCCCTGAGAACCGATCGAACGTCATTCGAGTCACCCAGGTCACCTTGCAGCCACTACAGGCCTGCTGCCGTCCTGCCTCTCCCCTGTTTCACTCAGCTCCTCAACCACCTGCTGTTAAGAGGAGATTCAGGGGGTAAACCTCTTAGTCGACCTCTTTACATGCATCATCCTGTAACAGCAAGTTTGGTAGTGCAGAGTCTCTGTGTGTAAGAAAAGTATCTTGTCAACTTGTACTTCCTGCTATACATGCATTGCTTATTTAGCTAACAGAAAATTAGCTGAGGATTCCAAACAAAACAAAAATGCCAACTCCTAATCTGTCATTTGCTTGCTTTACAAACCTAATGTGTTGCAGCAAATCGGGAGTTATCTTCTTCAACAGACACAGATCTTAGAATTTTTATGTACTGCATTTTGCAAGAAATACATAATTTCATTTATCTTTACTATATATTATCTGCCGCTCATTCGCTGTATGGTATTTCTGAGTTATACATCCATCCATACATCCATACCCATTTGGGGGTCCAGTCTATCCCAGAAGCAAGGTAGGGAATAACCCAAGACAGGGTACCAGCCCGTCACAGGGCACACTCACACTCCATTCACACACACACAGTCACAACCTCCAGGCAATTAGACAAATCCAATTCATCTTAGTATTTTTGGACTGTGGGGGGAAACTGTTGGAGGAGACCCCATGACAACCCAGGGACCACATGCAAACTCCACACACATAAAGCTGCCCCACCTCTTGGTTATATTTTGTAAAAATGACGAGGCAGTAATAAATGCCATCATACTCATATTTTTACCATTAGCTAAATATGTTTTTGGTGTTTGACATTTTATGCTACTCCAAGACAATGCTAAATGACCCCCGTAGCAATTAACATTCCTATCAACTGTATGCACAATGGGCTTGTGATTAAACTGCAATAATCTAGCACTTTGAAGCTACTCATTGTCTTTGGGATTAATCACCGAAACAGGCCGAATAGAACAAGTGGCCATTATCATAAATTACTGAACTTTACTGATCTTCCACTCCATCTAACACGGTTTGCATTCCAAACTGGGGTGGAACGAGCATAAGCAGGGTTGTGGAAAGGTTTTAAAAGTCCACGGGACCTCTTGAGCTCATTTAAGAAGCTGTCTGCGAACCTGCAGCAATTGAACAAGACAGGAAAATGCGAGGGTTGGGAAAAAATGGGCGCCGTTGCACCGGGTGGTGTTCGATCACTGACCGGACTTAATTGTATGCGTGACCTTTTCCGGTAGCTGAGATCTGAGGCTTCCCCATTGCATTGGCTTAATATTTCCCATCCTAGCATGGCCGTGCCTGTAGGAGAAGCTCTCATCTTTTACGCACTGCATTCAATAAGTGTAAGCGACTAGCAGGAAAATAACAAGGAAATGTGATTAGGACTAAATAATGGGGGAAATGTATTTACAAGGATCCTAGACACACGTGCCAATACAAGTTACGCTCTCGCCAAGCCCAATAAATCACTCAGTTTGCGTTTGCATTTGAACTGACGTTTTAATTTGATATCTTACGTTACGTTCCACCCATGCAGCTAATATTAAGGGCCCCGCTCTCTGAGTGTGAAGGGAAGGTGACAGAACGGCTGTGTCTTTTCCAGTGTGCTCGCTTTTCCAATTACTCCCAGTTTTGTCGTGAGGAATCACCCAATTGCCTTCCTCAGATATGGGCACGCCGGTGCTGCCCGCTAGGTGATATTAGACTCATACAGTCCCGCTGCAGTCACCACCCACGGGCCAGCAGCGAGCACTAACCCAATCGGAGAGAAGTGTCGTGTCTACTAGAGGTAATGTCATGTTGTAAAAATACACACAGCCGTGGGAGAGCAGGCGCGACGCTGCTTAGGGTTCCTCAGAGGTGAGGGGATGTTTGCAAGTTCAGCCCTCCACCAGACACACTAATATGGAACTGGAGGACATTAAAAAAAGCTTTTTAATAAAAGCCCCACTCCTGTCCACGCTTATGAAATTCTGAAAATCATGCACTGGGCTTGTGTGCATGAATATAAGCAGCACAGCTGTGTAAATGTGCAGCATTTGCTCTGTGTATAACCAATGCAGACACAAACAGAAACATGTGAAAAGTCTCTCTCATCGTTTGCAAATGGATGTAAACAACTAGGGGAGACTGGGGACGATTGTTGAATTGAATCTGGTATCTATGTACTCATTAATCTGTGTACTTTTAGTATCACAGATATTGGTAAGAGCCTTAAGCTAGCAGAAGTGGAGGAATGTAGAGCTGTTGTTAGTTGCTGAAGTGTGTTAAAAGTCTGTTCAACATCTGACCCCGTTCAACAATTGTCCCTGGTCTACTGTCATGCTAAGTAAGCAATGAACGGCAAAGAAAGTTGTGATGAATAATGCCAGTATTTACTGTTTGGAGACTAACAGTCACGGACGCTGATGAATTGAAGTTGTCAGGGTTTTTATGGGTTTGTTCTGTTGTGTAGTTATCTGGTCCGGTCCTAGGTTCATTCAAGGACCTGCACATATTGGTACCATGGTACCATGACCTTCTGGCCCATATTGCTCTGGGCAGTGCAAAGGAAACACAGACCATTGTAGGTGTCTAACTCAACATGGAAGCTTCTCATAAAAGAGAGCCAGGAGATGGCAGCCTGGACGTACCACATGACATTATCTAGAGGTTTCATTAATGCTGCATCATGGCAGACCTAGATGGTATATGGCTGTTCATTTCCATTCCATACACCCGCTCAGCTCTAATATCAAGGTCCCTCCCGGGGCTTGAACCAACAACATTTCAACTACAAATCCAGGTCATTATAAGCTCTCCACTACCTGCTGCCCTATTAGTCTACTCAGGTGCCCCTTCAGAGAGAAGCTCCGCTATGCTGAAGCACCTCCCTCATGGAGGTGGCAGATAAAGCAAAGGAGGCCGTCACGGCCTCGCCCGGAGCAGAGGAGGAGGCAGCCAGCAAGTCGCTAGCCGATCCCCCAGTGAGCACGACCGTCCGGAGGGAGGTGAAGACGGCGACGCTGAGTCAGAGGGGCCGTGGGGATTCTGAAGCCAACCCGAGCGGGCGGCAACCTTCAAGGCCCCGCCCCAAGCAGCCGGCTCGAGGAGATAATCTCTTCTACAGTGCCCATAGGCCGACGAGATTTTCTCCGGGAAAATCGGGTTAGCTGCAAGCAAAGCAGATGACACGGACTCCAGAAGGGAGGGCTCCAAGCACAGCCTAAGATGGGAGGAACTGGGTATTACCAGGAGAAGCAGCAAGACCATAACCGGTTTGCGCAATGCAGAAACAGAGCATTTCCAGCAATGCCAAAATCAAATGAACAGGAAAAACTGCCAGCAATTCGATGGCCTGAATACACTTCAACGACTGTGACTGTTCATGTCATTAAATGTTGTCTCGTACTTTGGTGGAAAAAGCAATCAGTACCACTCTTCTGTTGTCATTCCACCTACAACATAAATGTTGAAGTTATATATCATATAAAAAACTAATCTAACTGAAAATAACTGATTGAATCTAAGTGAAGACAAAGTCAGATAGCAAAGTAGAGGAACAAACTCATATTCTAGTTATAGGAGAGGCAATAATAGCAGTCATTCATTTAGGTAACTTAATATCTTAATAGTCACACATTATTCTAGTGTTTAATATACCCTTGTTCTCCCAGCCGTTCCAGTAACAGTATCGATGAGTCTAACTATATACTTGATAAACAGGAAGATGGATGGATGGGTCTAAGTGAGAAAATTGTCATTCCAAAGCTACTAAATACTCCTTCAATTACTTGAAACAAGCAATGTATTGCAACTGGAATATATCCCTTTATTAATACCTTTATACAAAGATATGAAGGCTATGTTCATTTTGAATGCTCTTTTTGCCTTAGTTTATTTTACATGGTTTTATTGCCATTTCGCATCTGAACTTGCAAAGCTCCTGGCATTTAATCAGGGCATTCTGATAAAGCAAAGCTGTCAAAGGTTGCCAACATTAAAGCATGCATCTAGCAATGTATAGGTAGTCAAGTCAGACATTTTCTGAACATAGCTTTCTACTTTCTACTATCTGTATCGCTTATAAGCTTTGGAAAGTCAATGTACCTTTTTAAGGATTCCTCACAGAGATGTAGCCAACAGATAAAGAATAAGGAGCTGAAGAGAATTCTGGTTATATGTGATGAATTCCAGTCAGCTCATCTGGACACAAAATTCCCTTTCACACATTGCATGCAATTGTAATGATGAGGAAAAAAACGATAAAAAGTGATTAATCTTTTATATACCTCCTGACTTAAAGATCCTCTGAAAGCTTCCTCGAGTGATGTGCAAGTGACGGGCCCCCTGTTTCTTTAATGGCGTGTACCATGGGAAGGTTTCCATGGAAACATGGCACAGGCATGAGCTCAGCTCAAAGTTACATGGGGGCCAGGGGGAATATTAGTGTAGCTGCTATTTAGCAGGAAAGGTGATGGTAGTGAAACTGATTAATAAAAGTAGATCGGAGGGGCATTTTTAGGGTCGTCTAGATCTTTCATTTAAACATTTTCTGAAAAGAAGTTTTTATGAATACTAAGAGGTACTACAAAGTCAGAGTAATTTTTTGGGGATGTAACATTACAAGCAAATCAATGAAAGTAGCATGAAGAATTCAGCTTAACATTTCTGACATGTTCAGGCTATAATAAAGCAAATGAACATAGCAAGAGTAGAAATGGATAGAGTGTCAAGATGGACAAACACTTGTACTGCTGAAGTATGAAGTGCCTCAAAGTATTGTTGAAAGATGAAACGGTATCAATAATGAATGTATATCCGTAATATAAATGGGGGGTTGTGTATGTCATTGAAATTATAGAATAAAATTCGGTGCTTTTAACTGTGATCAGATCAGTCCTTTCAGCCTGCCTCTTTTTGCCATCTCCACACGCGTATCGCTGTCTGTGAGGGTTGAAAATAGCTATGGGAACATAAAGTAATGTGGCTCTATCCGAAACGAACTCCCACCTGACACATTCCTGCTTTGTTACGGCGTTTTGCATAAAATTTAACAGAAGACTAATTAGCCTGGGTTTGATCACTAATCGAGACGCAGATACGGTCAGGAGGGCTGGAAAATCGTTGGCAAGCTACATGCGCGGCTGCGTAGCGCATCAGTAAATCATGCCGAAGGTAGCTTATCGGTGGCACGGTGGCACCCTTTTTGAGGGAATCTGTGTAGGCAGGATAAAGTTTGGTTCTCAGCTGGTTCAGCCCCTGGCTAATGACTACCACTTCCTCCTGCTAGAGAGGAATTCAGGGGAAGGCCTGGCACCCTTTATAGATGTTGCCAAAAAATTACATGTCTTTCCCACCAAGACGTAGGTGTCAGTTTCCATTATATCTTTAGAAGATGCTTCAGCAAATGGGGGCAAATAGAGCCCTGTACTGAATTTGATCACTACTGAGAATAAATTTTGTTCACAGTAAGTGTAAGGAGGAAAAAAAAAAAACAGAATCAGGCCAAACCCTTCGGAGTAAAAAATGTCACGGTAATTTCAAATACATTACCGCGTGGAGAACAGACTAATGAAACCCCTATTAGAACGTCATACCTGCTTACTTCTGAATTCTCTAAAGTTTATTTGATATGTCTAAGCCAATTATCAAAATCTCGATGATAAGAAGCTGCTCACTGAGCCCGAACTGTCTGAACGGAATGACTAAACTGTTGCAAATTCACGGGTCCATGCTCTGAATAATTAACTTTGTTCTATGCGGGAACAGCACACGTAAGAAACTAATTTCCTCCCCACACAAAGGATTTGTCCTTGCCAAGTCTTTGAAAAGTCAGCCTCGCTGATAAGGTTGAACGAAAGAATCGTCCGGCTGACATTCGTCTTTTTCCACCAATAGGCAGCCAGAGATATAAATATGAATGGTTTGTGTTAAAACCATTATATAAGTTTTAAAGCAATGTGTCAGGTTACTATAGTCGAGGTGCCATATATGGGAGAATTCAAAACTGGATCTACAGATGCACAAGAAATTCACACCTGCACTGGTGGTTTTTTCCAAGCCTTTAGTGTCAGGTTGTTTGGTATTCTGATGCGCAATGTGGGAAAAGTATGACCTGGATGAGGAATTTATTACGAGGGATAGAGAGAGGTGCACATGCGAGAGGTATTGCATCTTTTAAAGCCACGAAAATGGGGGCAGGTCATATCGAGACCCATTAATTGGTTATGTTTTTGCCTCATGCGGATTTGTCAGTAGCAGCTGGCCAAGCGCGGCGCAAAACACTATCCGTCAACCATATAATTACCAAAACATCATCCGTATTCAGCGTCTGCGCGGAAATGTTTTCATGATACTAAACACAGCACTTGCTAATCCACAAATAATGTCTCATGTGTATTCCCACAGCTTTGTAGATACCT
>JAAGVU020000015.1:10160277-10183698 GCA_011763525.2 Mormyrus iriodes | reverse complement strand
TGCAAAAAATGTGTAAAATAATTGGATTGGTCTGTGGTGGGGGCCCAATGTGATATGCTTTCATAGGGCCCAAAATCTTTAGAGGCACCCCTGTGCTAATTGCATGTGTTTGGATTGTGAGACGAATATGGAGTACCCAAGCAAACTCAACACATACATCCACCAAATATTTAATTATGGTTATGTTAATTGCAAACAATTTGTCTAAACTTTATGAATTAATAGTTATGTAGCACAGTTATAAGCAGTATATTTACCCAGTGTGAGACACAAATTTCATCTCGGACAGACTGTGAGCTACAACGTTTTATTTTAAGATGCTGGTCCTTGAAGAGCGTGCACATGGAAAGCATGATGAGGTGTCATAGGTCCTCACCCCCCTCTTTTACTCAACAGTGTGTTAATTATTATTATTTCAATTCATCATACTCCACATGCACCAGAAGACACTGAGAGCCAATGTTTAATCTGTTCTGGCTTCGAATAGAGGACATCTTATGTATTTATTAACGGAAATCTACAGAGCAGTAAATAACTAAATATTAGTACTTCAGGCATATGAAGCAGATGAACGGAAACTCCTTTTTTGTGCAGCTAAATGTAAGGTAACCTCAGCAGATTTGGGGATATGCCTTCAAATTAAAACCCCCTGCTCTGGCATGTTAAAATTGGGCTAATATATTATGGAATATGTTTCTTTTTTTATTGCAGATGTTTGGACGTATTCAGCTGAAACTGATCTTTCACTGCTGGCGCCCTGTTCAGGGTGAATAGCTAATAAATGGCGTCATATGGGGATAATGCCGCTTGAATTGAAAAGCAAAGTGGATGCAGGTATTGAAAAGATTCTCGGGGAAGGGATCTCTGTGCGAAATAAAATTAAATGTCAGCCTGCTCTACCATATATGTTTTGCATTTGGGTTAATGAACGGGATGTGTGCTTTGAAGCGCATTTTGAATGGTTCCAGTTCCTCAAATTAAGTAGCTTTGAGCAGTGAAAGAACATATGGCACTAAGGACATGAACAGCTAATTTCCTTGCCATGGGGCTGTATTGTTTATGATGCTGAATTCCTGCCTAAACGAAGAATTAGAATTCGCCTTTTAAAGCATTTCCTTCGTACTGACGGCTCATTCTTTGCGATATTTTTAATCACATTCGACCATAACCAAGCAATAAAATAAAACAAGAATGGGTGATTGGAATGATTTTGTTCTCCAATTTGTGTGATTTCTCGTAATCCGTTTCCGCGTCTCGAAGTGCGACGCGAGCAGCGCTGTCTGTGACGGCCGTGGCGCATTTCATTTGTTTTAACAACACATTGCAGCATGACGTGTTTCACCCGTGTGTCTCTGTGTACAGAGTGGACTTCTGAATATTGCTGTTTGCCAAAAGGGGAAAATCCACCTGTCTGTATACGATAATCGCCATAGCTTTTGCCAAAAAACAAAAGTAAAAAAGCAGGGGACACCCACCCTGGACGGGAGGCAGTAAAAGAAGGATACATTGTAATTTTTTCCCGGCTGACAGACCTCTTTTTGGGATGGAGCTCCATGCTCAAGGGGGGGCATCTTATAGCGGGGGGGGGGAGTGGTCTCTTCAGTAAATTTGCTGTGAAATTTTCATGATCTTCTGTTACCTAAAAGCTTCTGGAACAACAGAGGCAGAAGGAAACAGCTCATCAGGGTATCAGGCCTTGTTACACTGATGCTCCAAGCAAACTTTTAAAGCTATTTTTTTATATTGCTTAGAAGAGGGGCTCCCAAACTTTGGTTGCCCGTAGACCGGTGTAAGTCGCACAAAAATTGCACAGACTGGTAAAATTTGCTGGGGAGGGTGGCTGCCAAATCGATTGGTGGGAGAAATTTCATAATTTTCCATTACTTTTAGGATGTGATCACAACATGCAAAAGTCAAGGGTCAAAAAAAGGTGTGACTTGAAAATGGATATTTTACTTTTGGAAAGCAATAAGCCCCTACCCCAAACATTCCACAGGGCAGGGTTTGGAAACTCCTAACATACACTACCTGAGTAACCAAAGGAAACTGATTTATACAGCAGATACCTTGCACTCAATTTAAACACCACTTTCATTAGATGTGAGTATCAGCACTGCATTATGTAGAAATGATTGTGATCTATATTAAAATATGCGATCTCTGCCCCTTTCAGTTCCCAATTATCAGTCTCTTGTGAACAATTGGTGCCATGAAAAGGCAAAGTGCAGCTTAGACGATGGCTAAATGCTGGTGAGAAATCATATCTGTACATGAAAAGTAACTAGCACACGGTAAATTCCTAACAGTAACTGTAAGATAATGTTTAAACTGCCTAAATTTCCGTGCTTTTAATACTGTAGATGGTTATCATTCTATCTTGCAATCTAGTTCTTTTTCACAATCAAAACCCCTATAGCAATAGGACCCTGAAGCAAAAGCAAGTAAAAATAAAAGTGCTTTAAAGCAACAACAAATGCAAATAAACAGATCAGTAACAAAATTACTGTATATGCTAAACTTTATTAACAAACGGCATTTCTCACATATTTCCCGATTTTGAGAATTATTACTGCAATGCTACCGTGACACTAGGGGATATAGTGGGAGAATATGATGAAATGAGATTACCTTAATGTTACTGTGTGTGGCGTCAGTTTCAATCAAATAAGCATGTTGTTATCTTTTTCCAGTGTTTATCTTGAAAAATATGAACCCAAGGAGGGTGGCACGGTCACTACACACCATGTGGAGTTTGCACGTTCTCCTTGAATTGTGTTTATACGTTCTTGCAGTCCAAACATGCAGTTAGGCTAAGTGACATAACTAAATTGTCCTTTGTGTACGTGTATGGGAGGCGGCACAGTGATACAGTGGTTAGCACTGTTACCTCATAGCGTTTGAGTTTCTGCCATGGCTCCATGCGTGTGGAATTTGCATGTTCTCCCCAAGTTGTCTCCTCCAGGTACTCTGGTTTCCTCCCAGAGTCTGAAAACATGCTGAATTTAATTTTAGTTGCCAAATTTCCCATAGGTGTGATTGGTGCCTGAGTGTGCCCTGCTATGGGTTGGCATCCTATCCTGGATTGTTCCCTGCATTGCACTTGCAGTCTCCAGGATAGGCTCCAGACCCCCCGTGACCCTGAATAGGATAAGTGGTTACGGAAAATGGATGGATGGATGGATGGATGGATGGATATATGCCCTGTAGTGGACTGGCATCCCATCCAGAGTGTACCCCAGCCTTGTGCTCTATTCTTTGTGTGACCTAGGAAATGTTTGGAAGATGGCTAACTAAGAAATCATGGTTATTCTTTTTAATTAGTATTACTTTCGCTATTTTGCTTTGTCCGTAATGGAATCTTAATAACTGTTTATTTACATAAAGAGAGCTTTTTGCACCTCTCTGCCGAGTCTGTCATCACCGCAGCCCATTCAGGCATTAACATCACGTTAAAAGAGGAGCTGGAGTGCTCTTATGCTCCCACCTGCACCTGCACCAACAACAGATCCGCTGCCCCCGTGTGCCGCTTCCCCCCACCGCCAGGCTTGGCCTACAGAGATTATTTGTAGGAAATTGTTCTTGTCTTTTGTTTTTACACAATGCAGCAGCATCAACAGTAACAGCCCTGGCTTTACTCACATGATGCTCTTTAATCAATGGGATAATCTCTGGAATTTCATGCCAGCCAGCTGAAATTAGAAGAGAACCGTGTAGGTGCTCCATGCTAAACAGTCCTTTGAAATATCGCTTTTTGCAGGCCATTCCAGTGACTTAGCTGGGATGACGGACAACAACTCTGTGGGGTGTTTTTGCTGTTAAAGATAAGCATTTTAAACTTTAGATCTGACTCTAAATGCCTTGCAAACAATAGGTGTTTCTCAATACAAAAACACAAAGACCGTACCTGTGGTCTTGGCAAGGCTGGTCTTGCTAACTTGCCTTCGGAGAACGAACTTGGGGCACAATGAATCATAGGATTGGTCTCGTTCGGTGAGGATGTAGCTGATGTATCCTTGATATGTGGGGTGGAGCAAGACCAATATCCGGGGATTTTTACCATCCTCGTGTACTCGTGTTCTTAGTATTGGAACTGGTCTTCGGCAATGGAAGTTGATGCAAAACAGGGGCACGAGAACACAAGTGTGGTCAAGTATGCATATTGAGATTTACCCTATGTCTTTGATCTTTTCTTTTAGCAAGATGTACACAATAGCGTGGAGATTGTATTATACAGTTGCGGAGAAAGTCTGGGCATAATGTCTATATCTGAGTTTATCACACATGGAACATAATTGAAGGTGTTTATCTGTAACAAATCTTCAGCAGAAGACCCCATGTTGATAGAGGGTTAGCTGCGTAATTTCAAACCTCAGTAAGACTTTTTTTTTTTTGAGGCAGCTAGAAAATATTAGCAAGATGCTAAAAGGTGCACCTGCTGTTCTGCCTGCATTACGCATCCACTAGACATGGAAACCAAAATAATGATAGTATTTTGGTACATGGGAAACTGGTTACATGAGGTGAAAACAGATTATATCCATCTAACCATCCTCAGATTGTTTCTCCTGATGAAAGTTGCAGTGAAAATAAACACTATAAGAAGAAACATTAAATAAAAATAAAATTAAAAACATTAAGGATTCAGATCAACTTTTTTTAGTAGATTTTTTCATCTAGTCATAATTTGTCTCCTACATGAACTTGCAATGCTGGCCAATTTTGTTTCCATGTTTTTAAATCAATAATTAGGGTTTAATTAAAATTTTTAAAGAAAAATCTAATTTAATTATAATGTATTATTCATTTGTCCCATCCTGGGTGTAGTCCTTGTGTTGTGTGCTATTTGGGATAGACTCCAGGCCCCCATAACCCCGACCAGGTAAAGCAATTGGATGGAGGGACAGATGGATGGATCACTAGCTATATTAACTTAGGATGCTGCAGTGGGTGGTACTGTTGCCTTACATTTCTCACTGTGTTAGGTTTGCATATTTTCTCTGTTTTGCTCATGTTTCCTCTTCGTACTCCAGCTTCATCCTCCTTTATCCTCCCCCTTCATCCTACATACATCTGCAGGTAGTTTGGCTCATGTTTCGAAATTGCCCGTATTGTATGTGTATTTGTGCACTGTAATAAGCTGGTATCCCATCCGGGGTGTTCCCCAGCCTTGTTCTGGTTAGATGGATGGATGGATGGATGGATAGATGATAAATTATATTATTCATCTAATTTTTATAAAATGAAGCATTCCCTGACTCTCTCTCTATATATATATGTTTGTAAAGCCACGTTAATCATGGATGAGCGCAAGCAGTGGTACCTAAGCTTGAAGGTCACGGTGAGGATGAGATCAGGTTGCCTATACAGTGTTGTATCATCCTTCTAGGACATGATAAGCGTGCACAGGTGTATTTACAGGAGGCATTGTGTCATTGGCCCCCGATGTGACAGCTTAATGACATATGGGGAACTTACTCTTCCCTTAGCAAGGTGCAAATTAAAATACAACTGCAATCTGCAAAATCATATTTCAACTTGAAGTTTATTTTTGTCAATGCATTCATAAAATGTATTGGATATTATTAAACTCGATATACGATATACAGCATCAACGAATGGATCAAAATTTCATTGCCCTTATTAAAACAAGCCAAACGCACTGCTGGGTCTGTCATCCCAGCAAAGCATGCAATTCTGATAAACTGTATGACCTCTACAAGGGGGCAAAGATTGAAAAACGTAATTTAGGATAACTGTTATCACTGTATGTGGCGCACAATATAGCATACATAAAATTCTTTTTAATTTCACCTACTATAATTTAGCATCTATTTATTATCTGATATATAAGAATATATCAGAGGCACTTGAGTGTTGATTCTTCATTGAACTTGGGTAGATATTTATCAGAAGTTGTATGAGAATACTCATCCATTGTTAGGGTTGATGGAAGACCATCCCATTAAGCCCATCCTTTCAGTATGACAGTGAATGATGTCTTTTTAGGTCAAGATATATGCAGGAAAACCAAAAGAGAAACTGCCATGGCGGTGTTGAATGGGTAGGTGCTTGATGAAAAGTTTTGCCATAGGGGAGCAAATTTTGGCGCTCCACCTAGCTGAGAGAGAGATGTCCATGTGGCCAGGCCCAAACTCATAATATGAATCCATCATCAACCCTTCCTGGTGGCACTTAGCACCGGCTGGACTCCTTCACACCGGAAGAAATGCAACCATTGCTGCTAGCTAGCTGCTTCAACTCAAACATTATAGGCTGTTCCCAATATACTGAGAATACCACTGTAGAAACATATATGTATATATATATATCTCACGACTGTCAGGAATGGGTCAAATATAACTATAGTTCATACTACTAAAGTGCTTTGGGGAGGCAAACACAAAGGCATGGTTTAGTATGGATAATTAATTAACACCAAGGCAGATATACCTGACATGTTTATTTTGCGTTCCAACCGTATCCTAACAAGAGGGCAATGTTCATGGAATGACTCTAATGACAGAATTATGTTACGAAATGAACTGAGAGGTATTTTTGTTGGTATTTATAGGGTTTCCAGGGGGACAACATTGCTCAAATAAAAGACTGTTTTTCTATAGTGAAAGGTGTGGTGATTAGCATTGTTGCCTCATACCTCTGGGATCGGGGTTCAAGTCTCCTCCATGGCTCCATGTGTGTGGAGTTTGCATGTTCTCCCTGTGTCGTCATGGCGTTTCCTCCTGGTACTTCAGTTTTCCCCCCACAATCCAAAAACATGCTAAGGTGAGTTGGTGTTACCAAATTGCCTACTAATGTGCGTGTCTGAGTGCATGTGTGTGTGCCTTGCGATGGGTTGGTGCCCCATTCTGGATTAAAAGTCCCTGCCTTGTTTCCATAGCTTCCAGGGTTGGCTCTGAACCCCCGTGACTCAGTACAGGAGTATTGGGTATAGAAATGTATAAACTGAGATAACATTTCTAAGTTTTAATTAAAAATTAGGTTCTAATGCGGCACACACCATTCCAACAAAAGATCTGAGGGAGCTGATTTAAACAAAGGGAATGTTTACCGCATGCTTGGCACGATCCTGCATTGCAGCTTTGTGTCTCATTTCCTCTGCCAAAAACCCGCTAACGCATGAGGAAGCCACGCATGGAGGTACCTTGCGGTGCGGGTGGCCATCGAGCACAGCTGTAGCGGGGTCATCGGCCGGCCTGCGCCAAGCGGCAGACAGGGCTGCAGCTGCGCATGGTAGACATGCTGATGCATGTCATGCATCACTGGAGAAATGACTGTATGCTTAATTTAATACCTAATCGACTCTTTAAGGTGGGTAATGAGTGAGGCGATGGGTAACTCAGCGGGTTACGGACCAATGCCTGCATGCAGAAGGACGTCAGTGCAAATCCCGTGACCAGCAGGGTAATCTCATCACTCTTGTCTCTTGTGTAAGACCTTTAAACCCAAATGCCCTGTAAAAATTACCCAAATCATTTTTATTCTGTTCTGTTTATACGAGCTTATCAGAAGCCATGATTCACCATTTTTACATTTGTTATATTCTTATATATTATGTAATTGTTATTATTAATTTAGCCCTTTACTTTAAGCCATAGAGACTGTAATATCTTCACTGGCCTGTAAAAAAAAGAAAAAAAAACTATACCTTTTTTCACACTTAAAAAGGCAGCTCTCTTTTACTTGTCAGTCTTATACTGAAACAGGGGAGGCTCCTGTATGGCAGTTCTGTAGAAATTTTTTTTCTTTTTTTTCAGTCAATATGCGATTATTATGCTATGTGTAAATGAAAGTGAATCTTCAACATAGTAAACTAATAAGAAAAATAAACATATCTATTTCAGTCTGAAATATCACTATCAATACTGTTGTTATTATTACTAAGTTAACACATTATGTAATGTAGAAATTTAAAAGGGTTTTTAACACCTTTTGCGAGAATTTCAGCACTAAAATTAGTACTTGGGAAGTCTACTATGAGATGATTGAATGATTTTTTTTTTCTGAAATAGACAAGGGTAGTATTTTTAAGAGAGTTGTCTTGGCAACTGACTTCAGACCAATCTTGGTCATTTAAACTAAATTCCAAAATAGGTATAAGATGAATTTTGATAAAATTTAAACACAGTAGTTGATATGCAGCTCTGCAGTTTGGTTTTATGTCAGCCCTGGAAGGACACTGGAATATTTCTGAGTGAAATAATTATGAGTACAGATGTACCAATTATAAAGATTTAGTTTCTGTGTTTTGGATGTTTTTTAAAGACTGTTTATTATCCCGTGTAGCAATAACTTCAGAGGAAATCAGATATATTCAAAATTACATACTTAGTGTCTAAAAACTGTATGATAATTTCATATATACTTGATACTATATAAAATATGAGAGACCTAGAAAACAGAAAATGGCCTTTGTGCTCTTTTTCAACTACTGATGAATTTTCCACTGAAGATGGACCAGCTGGTCCAGCATCCTCACCTCATTTTGCCAGAGGTTGTGATCTCCAGGCCATCATAGGGTCTGACTCTCCCCATCAGAGGGCAGTGTCAGGCAGGGAATGCAGGCATGGCTCACATGCGGTCACCAGCCAAATGGCGCATGGGGGTGCTGAGAGAGCGACAGCGATTCGGCTAAAGTGCCGTGGCATCCCGTCACGCTGCGTGTTTTTATATGATCACCCAACTGCTCTCCCAGCAAGGTGTCTTTATATTTTTGTTTACAGATGCAGTGGCATTACACCCCACAATCTTGTTTATCCTGTAACATGAAATCGCGAGATACAGTCAGGCGTCACATTTGTTTAGGAAAGTAGAAGCGAGGTTTAACGAAGCAGCCGTGATCTGCCTAGATTAGGGATGAAACAGCCAAGGCTCGCTCATTCAGTGGCGTCATTATGTCTGAAGGAAATCAGGTTATCCTGCTCGTCAGAGGGCCACACAGATGGCACAGCGAGTCTTGCTTCAGCTGGGGAACTCCAGAACCTCAATCCAGGTGGTCCAATGAGCCCTGACCATCTGTGCAGCTCCCCGTGTTTCCGTCCAGTTCGTGAGAGGAACCCAACCCATACTGGCATCATACACCACCCCCCTGTAGATTACCAGGTCCTCCACCCTGTCCTCTGGCTCCTCGCCAGCCTTCGGGCCCATGGACATTTTTAGCTTGAATCTGGCCAGGTAAGTTGTGTTTAGAAGATGACTGATGTGTCTCTGCTGAGAGAGAGAGGGAGAGAGGCACATTACTGCCGCAAGGCGTCCTTACAGCCATTATTCATCACACGGGAAGCAGTGCTAATGCCAGCAGGTCAGGAACAGGGTGGGTATCCGGAAGATTGTAGGTTCTCTCCTCAGGACACAGGTTCTGTGCTAGAAGAAGGATGCAAATTGCATTAGCAAAATATCTAATCTGTGTAAATGGCTAAAATTGTAACTTGTAAAGGTCACATTGAATAATATCTCCTGTTAAACAAATAAACAATGAGGTATAAATTTTCTCTCCCTGCTGAGATGTGGCTTGCTGGGGTTTGTCTTAACATTTCTGCACAGAGTCAGCCCGCGGAATTTGCTGGAATACAGGAAACCCATGATAGTTAAATAAAGTAAGATAACGCGAAGAATAGGCAGCGCTGCCAAAAGACATGAGTTAATTATGAAAAATTGTAGGCAATCTAAGCTCCAAACAAGCCATAATGAAAATGTAATGAAGTACGCCCTCAGCATCTCAAAGTGCCTTTACCATTTACAATTACAGGGAGATTATTACAATTATAAATCTCAAGTAAATACCAATTAATACAGGATGAGTATTGAATGGTGCATTTGGGGGTGTCATTATAGTGAAATTATCTAATACCTGCATTTTAAAAGCCTAATAGGGCCTAATAACAGTCAAGACATTTTAATTATATGAAAAGAAGTTATATCCCAAATTATTAATGAATACCATTCAGAATATTTTTCTACTTTTTTAGACCTATTTTTTGCTGGAATTATTGTCCTCCTTTTTGTTTTCTCTCGATTTAGGAGGCGGTGATCATCCTTTTGGAAAGGCGTATTTTCTCATCGTTATTTGAGTTGCCATCCTCTCCCTTGGCTGTCGTGACATGACAGATGTTTTTTTTATTTTTCCCTACTTCCAGGCATGTATTGACAATCCCTCGGAAAGCACATCACAGGCAATGCTCCCGGGACGCGCGCGAGGGGCTCCGTTTGAGGGATTAGACTGACGCTTCCTTATCTGTCACCCAGAGCTCCATCCTCATCCAGCAGATCCTTGGAGATGTGATCTGGCCCAGGCCCATCTGTGGACTGCGGTGTCACTTTATTCTGCTCTCCTATCACTCATTTTTTTCTCTCATCCGGAAGGATCTTGAAGGTCCATTTGTGCTGTGAAATCTTAGATGTAAACTAAACCATGTGAAAATTATAAAAATATATATATTTCTGTGAACAAAAAAAAAGTTATAGGAATCTCATTGAGACTTACGACAGATTTTCTTCATGCATTTAAATAAATATCAATCCACTTTCTGTAATACCAAAATCAACAGGGCATCATTAGATGCCATTGGCAGGCATGAATACACATGAAGGCTTAAAGTGCAGAGTGGATGTGCTGAAACACACTGACTACTAAACATCTTTTTACAGCTGGGCCACAGTTTGTGTCTCGGCTTTCTTCCGGTATTTTCCATCCTTCCAGCCTTTACGTTAGGGTTATCTCACCATGATGTGTTTGAGGTTGTGTTTCTGGGTGTCCCTGTGTGCAACTAACAATTTGCAATTAAGAAGCTATTTTTAGTTGTTTTTTTTTTTTGGTTTTCATTGTCATTTTCTAGACGAAGTGGCACCGCTTCGTTTTGTTCATCCTTCCCTTATTCTCTGTCTAGTTGTGTTTCTGGCTTAGATAAATTTCCTACTGCAGGTTCCTAATCGGTTTGCAGAAAAATAACAATTAGCTCAAAATTAGCATGTATGCCATTTAGCGGCCACGTACACAAGCAAGCTCCAGAGGGATATTTGGTCTCATATTGGTCCCCTGAGCTGTACTGGATAAAATGCTGTGTTTTTGTTCTGACTTAGAAACCGTGCCAGCCTGCTCAATGTCACCCTTTACTCTGCAGGCTAAACTGATTGTAACATCAAATAAGGGCTTGCTTGAAATTTATTGTCCCCAGGTCTCACATTCCAAATAGTGAGTCATTTTTTTTTTCTTACACGACACCCAGAAAAGTAGGGAATATTTATGCCTGTGTTTGTTGAACTATGATTAGAATTCAGAGTCGTTAGCAGCACTGAGCCATTCACAGCCAAAGGTAAATTTACGACTTAAATCTGTGGGGAACTGTGTTTCATTGCAGCTTTTCTCATTGTTCGGTATCCACGGATAAACATGGATAGAGGTCCACTGCAAAACAGAGATAAATACAACTTCTACATGTGGCTAAAACTACTCTAAGCTACTCATTAGCAATGCTGCCACAGTAGTATGCTAATGCGAGTACCAACCACTCTGACATACAGATTATTGATACATTATTAGACTGAAAAATAGTTTCCTCCCCAGGTGCCATTAAACTGCTGAACACCGTCTGACCATAGCGTGGGTGCGCACAATCATACACCCTTCCATGCACACATAGCATTGACCCCTGAAATATATGCATTCTGTTAGGCTGCGTTTACAATATTATTGTTATCATTTTAATTTCTCATTACTGCTTAATATGCGGTTAATTATTGCATTATTATTGCTTATTTGTCATCTGCCTGTCCTGGACTTGTTAAATGAGAGTATCATCTTACCATATCTTATTATTATTATTATTATTATTATTATTATTATTACTCCATCCATCTATTTTCTGAAACCACTTGTCCTATTCAGGGTTGCAGGGGTATTATTATTATTATTCAGTGAAAGTGATTAACAATCACCTCATAGTAAAATGTAGCAAAAGGATCGCGTGTAACACTACCCCACATGATGCAATGGATTTTATTGCGGCAAAATCCCTGCCTATTCCCTTAGAGCACGCTTCAAATTGCAAATGTCCGATATTGCAGACAGCCGAACTGGTCATTCGTATGCCTTTCCGGTATTTTTTGTCCTTGGGAAGAAACGTGTATCTTGGGCTCCACATACATGGAGGTATAATTTTCCACCCTGCTGGAGGCTCATTGATTGCGAGGAGCGATCGCAATCGCGGGCGGCACCACAATGCCACTGATTTCAGTTGTGCTGTCCCTCCCGGAGGACACGCAGCCTCGGTGCTGATCGCATTTGTCAAGGGATGGTCTCTCTGTCCAATCATCCTGGCCTCCTGTTTCCATTGGTAATTCTAACCAGGGTGGACTACAGATTAACCTCTATAGTCACTCTGCGTTGCTGGTGCCCATTTTCCACTCCTGCTTTCACCCTTTGTCATGTTCATTGTGATTAGTTTCTGTTAAACACATTCCAGTTCATTGGCCCTAACTTTAGAATGCATATGGGCCAGCACTTTTGTTTATGTTCAGATTCAGTGGCTTTTTGCCTTTTTGACAGAATAGATTTTCTGTACCTCTGAAATGCGAGAGCCTCGCAGATAATTTGGATTGGAGGAGAATACACAAACGCTGTGCACACTGTAATGAACTGTATTTGTAGTGATATAACCATCTTCAGAGTTTCTTTTCTGACAAAAATTATATGCAAAGCATAATGTTCTATATCTGAGTAGCAGATATATAGTATGCATATATACTCATTGACAGATTCATCCATCCATCTATCTTCTGACCACATATCCTAGTCAGTGCCCTGAGGGGCCTGGAGCCTATCCCAGACAGCATGGGGCACAAGGCTGAATGCCAGTCCATTGCATGGCACACAGACACCCTACATACACACCCGTAAGGTAAATTTACTTCTTTGGAATTGAGGCATCATAAAATGCATCACAGCAGAAGGTCTGGCAACAGAGATAAACACAGAGATTAGTCAAACACAGCTGTGTCTTCGTCACCATTCCAGGAGAAGCAGGACCACGAATGCATTTATGTGAAAAGGGAATTGAAAGAGGGGAACCTTGGAGAAGCGACATCATGTAGAGGTCTGGCTGTAGAGTGAGACGATGGGCTTGTTTTTATGTGCAGTATTATTGCCCAATGCAGCAATATTTTATGGGGAAGAGAGCAGTAACAGAATGATACATGACACTTTAGGTTCCTTGGACTGTGATGTGTCAGACTACGCCTGGTTGAACATCATGAACATCATGTACACTACATTATCACGACTGTTCAGAAACCTCAGATAATTCCGAAATGTTTTTCAGCCATCCAGCAATCTGTAAACCCGCATTATACATTTAAAGGAACTCAATCCCGGTGAAAGTGTTGTGTTTCTGTATGAAACCGATCTGCTGCCAGTGGCTGCTAGAAATTCTGAAACTTGCCTCTGGATGTGGGAAGGTCATGTTGAGGCTGGGCCTAGATAAATAGGTTGTTTGCAAGGTTTCAGAAGTCAGAAGTGAAAAATTCTGCGTTTTGTGGACTGGAGGGCATGCTGGCTTCTGTTCTTGCAGAGCTCTTAATTAATTAGCCTTAATTGAAGGGTTACATAACTGGTTACATAAGGTCGTTGTCATTTTGTCTTATGTTGGAGTGATCCAAATAGCCTTAGGAACAGGTCTTAGCCTAAGGGCAACATTAAGGTTTCTGCTTTTGATGTGCACTTCAGTTCTCATGGAAAGTTGTCCTCAGATTAGTCTCCTCATCACTGACAGAAGCGTGAAACAAGCCCACATTTGACAGCTCTGCAGGTGATGAGTCTTGCCACTTGTTTCTCCATATGTGCCCAATCTTATGGCAACTGCTCAGATGCAACAACAACACAAGGCAGCAGTGTTGCAAACGTAGACGTCTCGGGCAGCTGGTGACATTCTTAGTGTCACTCGCTTTCCTGTGGCAGACTGACATTTGAATCACAACGGTCTGTATTTGATATATTTTCATGCATTTATTTTTGCAGTTTTTCATTTGTTCCATTTTGATGTAATATTTCTGTGACATTTGTCAAAGGTAGCACCCACCGACCGGTCTGTTTGAACTGCAAACGGTAGACCAGGAATGCCGATTCGCACTTGCTGACAAATGTCCTCTCAGGTAACAGAAAATTTAAAAGAGGACATTGACTGGTTCTGAAGCTGTGTAAGTGCTGGAACATTAGTAGTACCCGCTACCACTATCTTCGAAGGGATTCTGCTGATGCTGATTGCCAGGCAAGGTATTTCCAGAGGGAAATCCTCTGCTACATGACTTTCTCGTTTGCTGAAAGTTTTCTTGCATCTGCTGGCAGACAGCAGTACTGTATGTTCCACCTGAAAGACATGCTGAACTTTTATGCTAAAATTCATACCGCGTATGCAAGAAGCTTTCAGAAACACGGCTCATTCACTGCTTCCAAGTGCCGTGACACAAACAGGAGGTCGATGATTGGTGGAAGGTTTTTTTTGCGGGGTTGTTTTTGAAATTAGTTTTTCCTTAATGCTTCAACAGTGAGCAGGAATTTCTTTTTACAGCTCTGTTGATTCACCTAAGTGAAATGAATACAGCACTATTAATACAGTTATCCTAGTAAGCATGGGGATAAATCTCATCAGTTTACCCAGCATATACTGATAAGTCCTGATTATGCCTGGACCGGACAAGTTCATAAATCACATTTTACTAATGCATGGCCCATTTGTAGGTAATTACTACGGGTATTTACAGGGTGATTACAGAGTATAACTGAGTGTCTTTGTCATAATTATTGTTTTGGCTTGGAGCTGATAGAGAGAGACAGTTCCATTTAAATGATTAACCAGGAGATGCTTCTGGAATCTATGTCGTATTCAACGTATCTTGACGTTTAATAATTTATTTCGGGAAAAACTTTGAGAAGACATTAGCGATAAGCGCTTTTTATTCTTCCACTTCTGCAAAAGGTAATTTGCTGTAAGCTTTTTAAGCGGGGCTGGCAGTGGAGTCTGGTGGGTTAAGTAAGTTGTCTAGCTAACAATTTCAAAGTGGATCATTTAACGTTTGTTATTTTGATTTGTAACAAACTCAATCCTCAATCCGACTCCTGTTATTGAACAATTATCAGAAATTCTAATTACAATAATGATCATAATAAATGTAGCTGCTTTTTCAATGAAAATTTGGTTTTGCTTCAAAAGATTTACTGGACTATTTGTTATATAGTTAAACACTATAATGTTTTAAAAAAAAATAAATAAATAAAGCTTTTAATTAAGGCTCCTCTACACCAGGTGTGGGCAATCTTATCCTCAATGGGCCAGTGTGTACGTAGGTTTTTCAGACAACATTCAGGTCAGCTGTTCAAACCCAGGTGTGAGGACACTCCAGCCAATCAGTCCTCTAATTGGTAAACTAATTATGGAATTGCAGTGAAAATCTGTATACATAACAGTCCTTTCTGAATGAGTCTGCCCACCCCTCCTCTACGCCATTTCCTGAGGAGGTAACAGACCACAAGTGCAGCACAATTGCTGAATTAATTAATACAGAAACACAATCAGATAAAGGTGACCATTTCTGTATGCATATATTGGTAATGTTATGCAGACACACTTTATTGTATTGCAATGATAATTGTGACTGCATTCATTATGTGGCAATGATAATATCGATTACACTTTTTTACTGGATTTCAGCAGCAGTATATTCCTACAAAGGATTAATTAATAAAATATTATACAGTATAGTGCAGGTGGTACACATGAGTTAGAAACATAGGTGGTGCATAATTAGTGCAGGTGAAAAAATACCATGAAGAGCAGAGGCGGCTGGTCCTTAGAGGTAGAGGAGGTAGTTCCTCCACTATTTTTTAGATTAAATTATGAAACGAGTAACTTTGAAATAGCTCATTACCAAAATTCTATTGTCATTTAAAAACACATTTTCTTTCTTCTTCGGAAAAATTCACTATTGTAATATTGTAAAACCTATTATAATCTTACCTTCTCAATTTTCTTAGCTGGAGTTGACTCACAGAGAGTTGAGCTGGTGTCCTCTGATCCGGGTGGGGCTGGGGACACGGTGACTGGGAGCAAATGGTGGTAGGTACAAAGGGGCATCCGAAGCCTTCAGTTGTGTATGTTCAGGAGATATGTCTAAAGCTAAAGGCTTAGCTCACAGACTGCACAAAGCTTCTGTGTCTGTGATTGGAAGGTCGTTGGTTCAAATCCCATAGTTGCCTGAGTGATTTCACCATTGGGCCATTAAGCCAGGCCCTTAACCTAAATTGCTTGAGGGAGAGGCTGACCCTGATCTCTCAATTGCCTGTTGCTTTGGATAAAAGCATCTCCTAAATGTAAATGTACCACTTCTCTGTCAAGAGCATGGTCCTCATTTTTCCAAATGGGATACAGTTCAGATACCATATTTCCCTCCACCGCTACTTCGAAACAGTCAAGACTCTGTCCAATGAGGGAGCTATCATCCTTTCACCTTATATTCCCCCCAGGAAACCCCAGTGAATAACATGACATGGCAAATAAGGACTTGTAAAACATGAGTAGCAATTTGCTGCACACAGTCAGGGACTTGAGACTCCAGAAGAAAAACAGCATACTCTACACTTTCTTGTAGACTCCCTCAGTGTTATTACAGCAGTCTAGCCTGTCATTAATGTAGACACCACAGGACTCATTGCACTGTGCCATTTGTACAATCTCTCCTTGAATGGTGATGCCTGTCAGCGGCTCCCTGCTCCCCCTGATGTCCACCACCAAACCGAACCCTCCACTTGACTTCTGTACTCCTCTTCCTTCACTAACACATCCGACAATCAGAGAATCATCAGAGAACCTCTGAAGATGGCACCCATGTATTACTCAGCACCACATCAAGTATACAGTTACCGGTGTGGAAAAAGTGTGGCCTGTAGGCAAGGCAATCTGTGATCCAAGTAACCGTGGTGTTCTCAACCTGCTTCACCTTGATCTTCTCCCCTTGCATAGAAGGCTGGTTGGAGTTAAATGATATCGCTAAACTTGTCTAGATGCGATTAGGTCCTGCAACGTCCATATAGAACAGGCCCAAAGTATTTTTCCCCAAGGTCAAATTCCATCAGCAACACTAAGCCAAGGTCTACTGCCCTGATAACATTTGCCATGCGGGGTGGGGGCATTTCATTTTGTGGTCCGCATGTCCGCCTGTTGAGTACTCCTGGATAGTATCTTCCACACCTATGTGTTACATATCCAAGCTGTGGTAGGTATAGGAAATCATTCATCAGTAGTTTTAGATACTGGTGGACCTTCAAAACATGGAATGCCTGTGTCACTGAACTATGGTTATAAGGGAACTGGAATTTGAGGACAGGGAATTCTGAAGACAGGTTAAACAGCTGTTGTAGAAGCTCTCCCAGCTGGAATTCACTTGCCTTAGGCACTGTTGGACTGATTGAATTTTAGTAATCAAATCTATCATTACATCATTACCACAAATATTTTAGGTATAGAAATTGAAAGAGTAATTGCAGAGAGATTCAAATTTGGTGCTGTTTTAACTCTCTGCCTATCTATGTTGTTGCTATCTATGCTTCCGTCCCTTCCTTTGAAATGATTCCCATCCATGAAAGAGGAAATTGTCAGGAAATGTAATCCGGGGTAAGCGTTTGCTGGAGTTCCTGTTTCAAACTTCAGCCTAATCACTGCAAAGGAAAAATGGTATATATTTTTCAGTATATAGTTAAAATGTTAATATGTTTCAAAATCCCTGTATTTTTGTATGACTATTTTTGTAAGATTGATCTACCTGTTTCCTATTTATTTGTAAGAACACCAGGTGTGGCTGGACACTGTGGCTTGGTAAGTAAACAAAAATATGCTTTGACATCTATACTGGGCACTGTTAGGGGATTTTTAAATGGAATTAGCTGTATTTCTGTCATTTACTGTATTCTGTTACTCTTCACTTACATTTGTTTTGATAATTCCCCTTGCATTGTTATCAAGCCCATTTAACAAATGTGCAACGAAAGAAAAAAATCCAGTTTGTAATGCAGACTTTATATATTTTGCTTGTTTTCTTCATGTGAGCTTTTATTTTATATGTTTTTGCATTTTGTCTGACAATCATGGATCATTTGCCGTATCCCACACTATGGTTACATCACTAACATGGTCTTACATTTACATCTTGTTCCTGTTCGTCTCTGAAAGGCTCTCCTGTTTCAGTTCATTCACAGCCTACTCATCTGACAGCAAATTCTGTGCATGAATTGTGCTCTTCTGTTCACGACTTCGAACATTAAAAATATCATGTTTTTTCCAAACCGGGCCTGGTAGATCAAATCGGGCCTCAGCCATCGTGCTTGTGGGCCCGAATGCCCTTCCAGTTCCTCTTACAAGGGCAGATCGGTCCACATCTGTTTATTTATTCATTTCCTTATTTATTCCAGAGAAAAGAGCCATAGCCATTTTAGCAGCCTGATGGGTCCCATGACATTTTCTGACAGAGCTCACTTTAAAGACTTATTCTTTTATAACCCCCTTAAATCAAAGCAGATAATTTCAATCCTTGAATACATAAAGCTCAGCAAAGCAAGTCCACCCCCGCAGTCCTGTGGAGTACCTTGGATGTGGGTGTATCTAGGTACAGCAGTGCACTACAGGAATGGATTAAGCTGTAGGTGCTGGGATTACGTCTGTGTTTGCGTGCAAAGACTCAGTCAGAACTGGGCTGTTTGCACATGCACAGCTGCTCTCAATAAAGCTATTCGATTTGGATCTCCAAAGAGGTACCTTTTTTATCAAATACGGTATATCTCAATTTGTGTCCATTTTGTTATAGCAGAAAGCAGTTTAAGTTATAATTAGGTCTGCCTCCCTTAAGTATACAGAAGTATGTGTGTGTATATATATATATGTATATGTAAATTGAAGTTTTACAATGCATTTAATGACTCAGAGGATTATTTATAAAATATTACCTGCTGCGTGAGACGAAACGTGTAAAACAGTTCAAATTAGCTCAAAGGCAATTGATGTCGTGTGTGTGTGTGTGTGTGTGTGTTTTAACTACCCTGCTGTGTTGCATATCCTGCATTTTTTTCCTCCTTGCTCCAGTACAATTTGCCAGGTCGGGGGCGAAAACAAAAAAGTTTCTTGATAAAACACGGTTCGATATAAATTAGATTGACCCCTAAATGTGAGTTTAGGAAACAACGCGGCCATTCCATGGGAATAAACGGACACTGATTTCGTTTGTCTGAGTAGATAAGTCATCTGTATTGAGCTTGTCTCCTGTAGCCTGTCTCAGCTCATCCTTGATTTAATTTGCCACATCTTCTGTAAGAAGTGATGACGTTTAAACGCGGGGACTCTGAAGGTTACGCCAGCTCAGAATTTTAATTAGGGTCCCCTTCAATGGGCCACCGCGCCTTCCGGAACGTTCTCCGCCGCAGCCCACCCCTTAACGCGTTTGCCACTGACTCCTGTGACATTGCGATGCAAAGGCAATAGGCTTGCCAAGCAGAGGTGCTGCGTGCACTTTTTAAATTCTTCTCCAAGCCCTCCCCCCCCCCGGCAACAAGAAGAGCTTCCGTGTGTCTGCAGTGGGGGCTAATTGCGCTTTGAGGAAGTGACACTTGTGTCACTTTACAGTCTAAATGCAGCGCGTGTCAAATGAAAAAGCAGGCAAATCGACCCCCGCCGGCCCGAAATAACAGTCGCGGAGACTGAGCTCATGCCATGGAGGTACGCTAAGATGCATTTTCATGGCACTATTCTGGATACGGTAAATTGCCTTTGTGAGATGGGTGGTTTTTTAAATAACGCAATCCATTAAGAGCTCTCAGTAAACCCTCTGTTTCTAGTGTGGCGGAAGCCGGAGGCAGAGAGAGTGCATTTATGATGGAAGCGGTTGCAGCTTATGATCTATTATACTCTGTTCCATTGTGCTTTTTGAATATCATGTTCACATCTCAGAGTCAGATATCAGGAGTTCAACATGTTAGAATGGTGTTTAGAATGTGCCATCCCTGGCTGGACTCCAATTACCGTACAGAAATTATTTATCTCGAATAAACAGAAAGATGCAGCTAATATTATGCTAGTCTGAGCATAGTAATAATTCAAAGGCTAGGAGATCACACGCACTCAATACATTCTGACTTTTCATTGGACACACCATCTAACTTTCCCTATTTCAAACAAAAAAGTCGAGCAATTCTATTTCGATTGTAATAAGTGAAGGCACTCTGTCATTGTAGCAACAGATATACCTGCTTCTTTTCAATTTAAAAAGCAAGGCTTCTTAGTTTAACCTTCAGATAATTGCCTAGGCTGATTGTCAGCTCACTGTAATCATAGCATGCTTTTAATTTTTCTACACATTTCTATTGCACAAACGTTATCTTTTTTTTGGATAGTGTATAAACATATTCGCGTTAGCCACCGGGTTGATCATGTATTCATACCCACACAGTGTTTGTTTGATTTTCTATTATTTACTGGTTGAAGCGTTTTGAAGCTAAGGGCTGAGCTGCTGATGTGATGAATGACCTGGAATCAAGGCTCCAGTTAGCTAAATCTTTCCGGGGCAGGGTGTGGCTCAGCAGGTTAGGGGGCTCTGTCCACCAGTTTGAATCCTAGGGTTGGCAGAGTGATGTTACCGTTGGGCCCTTGAGCAAGGTCTTTAACCCCCAACTGCTCCACAGACTGGTTGACCCTGTATTCTCAAAAAATATATGTTGCTTTCAGGGCAGAATACAGACAAATTGAGTAGCTGCTGAGGGCCCAAACCAAGTCATGAAAATAAAAAATATAAATAAAAAATATATATAACAAAAAAACCATATACATCAAATGAAAATGTTTATGTATAGGCAGAAACATGAGAGGAAGTGAATTGATCATCAATTTTCTTGGTAGAAGGGCTTCCCAAGTAAAGCTTTGCCTGTCGATTTCAATGCACCATGGACCACACATGTCAGTAGTGTCCCTCTGTAGCCTGGGCCCACTAGCCCCCATGCCCAGGCAGGAGGCCTGAGTAGTGCCTGCTGGCCTGTGCTGCTGACAGCCCTCCTCATTGGCAAACCACATAGAGCAGTCCGGAGATGCCTGACAGGATGATGGATCAGGCCCCACCATATTGGCTCGCTGATCCATACTTGCTGGAGTGGATATTGGCATTTGCCATTCAGATGTTAAGCCCCGAAGTCATGTCCTGCTGATTAGTCAAATGCTTCAGCTTCCAATAATTAATGTTTAACATTGGGGACCCTTCCTCCGGGGACAGAGGGCATTTCTGGGAATTGCACAGAAGTTTCTCTGGCACTTTCAAACGGAGGCCAGGTGCCCCCGAGGACACCAGAGGAGATAGATAGCCACGTTAGTGCAGGTTAACGGCGCTGCCCTTGTGCAGCCCACACCTGCACTGCCGTTGTTTGCTGACGGACTTCAGGAGCATTGTCATGGTGACGGCAGGAAGGGGTTGGAAATTTAAAAAAAAATGGTTGTCATTCTGAATCATCAGGGACAGACGTTCCCTTTATCATGTACTTCCTATTTAATAAGAACTATTAACATTTCCTTTATGATGCATGTATTGTTTAATTAGATCTATTAACTATACAAAAATCAAATGCTGTTTATGGGGACGATGGCGCAATGGCTAGTACTTTTGCCTCACACTTCTGCAACCCAGGTTTGAGTCTCTGCCATGGCTCTATGTGTGTGGAGTTTGCATGTTCTCCTTCGGTACTCTGCCCTCCGCAGTCCAAAAACTTGCTAAGATTAATTTAATGTACCCAATTGTTCCTAGGTATGAGTGAATGGTGTGTGTGCACCCTGCATTGAGTTGGCACCCCATCCTGGGTTATTCCCTGCCTTGTACCCATGGGCTTTCAACCCTGAATGGGACAAGCAATTACTGAAAATGGATGTTAATGGGCGGACTATGCAGATTAATATAGATTGCTCTATTAAATCTGTAGGATAATTCTGTGCGCAATTCTTAGGGAAATTGCATTTGTCTTAACATAAATAAACAGCTTTTCTTTGAATGGCTATAATGCTTTGAATTTTCACACACCAATCTTACTCGCAAAATTTCAGGTTATGATGTTAGCCTCAGAATTTTTAAGCTAGTGTTCTGGTTTTCTTAGTATTAATCTTTTACCTTTTAATGTATTATTATTATTATTCATTGAGTTTTTATGTAAAATCTGGTTTTCTAGAGCAAGAAGGCACTGATAAATTTCATATTCTTCCAGTAAGATAATGTCTATGGCTATAACAAGATGTTTTTATGTGTTGAATGTTGACGGTGCTGTGGTTCCATAACCTCGTGTCTCTGAGGTTGCTGGTTCCATTCTGACCCAGCTCTTCATCGTTTTCCACTTCCTCCTCATGGATATGTGGGTCTCCTGGACTGCTCCACTTTCCTCCCTGTGATTCAGGTGTCTTGAAAATACCCGCAGTGTGTGACTGCATCTATGTGCGCGTGCCCGGTGATGGGTCAGTCTTGCAACCCTTGGCTGCATTGCTACTGGGATTGATGGATTGAAATGCACCCATATAGGTTATTAGGTCATACTTAACATGAGGGGACACAAATAATGTAGCAGTACTTGTTACTTAATGCATTAATTAACCAGTAACTAAATGCTAGTTATGTACTGATCCCATGTTTGTTCATCATTAATCAGTCATGCTGGATCATGTATTCAATGCAGGAATTAAATTATTTAAGTTAACTAATTAGTTAATAATTAACTAATATACACTATATGGACAAAAGTATTGGGACACCTGGCCATTACACCTACAGGAACTTTTATGACATCCCATTATAAATCCATAGGCATCAATATGGATTTGGTCCCCCCCTTGCAGCTATAACAGAGTTACATCCTGGTCTAGGGTGGAGCACAACAAAAAGTGGAGTGAGATTACTACTTTGTTTGTGTTTGGGATATCATTATCCAAGGGAATCACTTCAGGAGCGGACCAGGCCAAAATAACAATCAAAAACCCTTCCTTAACTAGAAAAAAAAGATACTACCCAGCCCAACCAAAAAGCAAGTAAAAGCAAAAAAACCTTACCTATCTCCCTAACCTTCCAAACATTGAGAAAACTTATTCAAAACAAAACAGCGTCACATTCCCTACTTTCCAAACTACACACAGTGAACACAATATTTACAGATTTTTGTTTTTTACATAATATTTACAAAATACAAAATACAAAGTTACCAAATCCAAGAAGGGCTAAGCAGAATCAGTGGTCAAACAGCAACAGGGGTCAAGCACAATAAATATCAGTAGCACAAGAAATACAGAGCAAGTTCCAAAGTAAGGTGGCCTGCTTGTCTGGTCTGGACAGGCCTTATAAAGGAAGTCATGA
>JAAGVU020000015.1:10134069-10160177 GCA_011763525.2 Mormyrus iriodes | reverse complement strand
CAAGAAATACAGAGCAAGTTCCAAAGTAAGGTGGCCTGCTTGTCTGGTCTGGACAGGCCTTATAAAGGAAGTCATGAAGGAAAGGAAAAAGAAGAGATCCAATCAAAATGGAGAGGCATGAAATGTAATAATGGGCGGAGCCAGGAACAGAACAACACACCCCCAAAGAAACATCCAACCAATAGGCAGAGTAAGCTACTCTTGGGGGTCGTAACAAACAGCTACCACTCTTCTGGGAAGGTTTTCCGCAAGATTTTGCAGTGTGTCTGGGAGAATTTTTGCCCATATATCCCGAAGAGCGTTTGTCAGGTCAGGCACTGATGTTGGACATGAAGGTCTGACTCGTAATCTCTGTCCTAGTTCATCCCAAAGGTGTTTGATGGGGTTGAGATCAGGGCTCTGTGCGGGTCAGTGAAGTTCTTCCACACCAAACTCACCAAACTATGTCATCATGGCCACAGTCATGGTAGAACAGAAAAGGGCCTTCCCCAAATGGTTCCTGCAAAGTTGGAAGCATAGAATTGTCCAAAATGTCTTAGTATGCGGAAGGATTAAGAGTTTCCTTCATAGGAACTAAGGGGTCTAGCCCAACCCCTGAAAATAACCCCATACCATTATCCGTCCTCCCCCAAACCTTACAGTTGGCACAGTGCAGTCAGGCAGGTAATGTTCTCCTAGCATGCCAAAGCCAGACTCATCCATCAGACTGCCAGACAGAGAAGCATGACTAGTCACTCCACAGAACACGTTTCCACTGCTCCAGGGTCCAGTGGCAGTGTGCTTTACACCACTCTGTCCACTTGGCATTGCGTTTTGTGATGTGAAGCTTGTATGCAGCTGTTTGGCCATGGAAGCCCATTCCATGAAGTTCCTGTCCCGCAGTTTTTGTGCTGGGGTTAATGGCAGGGGAGGTTTGGAACCCCTGCAGTTATTGAGTCAACAGATCGTTGGCGACTTTTACGCACTATCCACCTCAGCACACGGCGACCTTGCTTTGGACGTGGTCTGCCACTTCGTCATTGAGTTTCTGTTGTTCCTAAATGCTTACGCGTTGCAATAATACCACTTACAGGTGACTGTGGAATATCCAGCAGGGAAGAAATTTCACAAACTGACTTATTGCTAAGATGGCATCCTATGACTGTATCACCGAGTTCTTCAGAATGACCCATTCTTTAACAAATGTTTGTAAACCTAATTGCATGGCTAGGTGCTTGATTTTATACACCCATGGCAATGGGTCTGAATGAAACACTTAAATTCAATGATTAAGAGGTGTGTCCCAATACTTTTGCCCATGTAGTGTAGTTCCTGCATGAAATACATGAACTATCATGATTTGTTAATGATTATCTAACACTTAGGTACTATTTAATTAATGCATTAAATAAGTGTGCACTATACACTATTGGTGTCCCTTTAAGTAAGGTGTTACAGGCTATTAACATGGTTACACAGGTAGGTTTGGTTACTTTTTTATGCCTCAGACAAATAATGAAATTCAATAACATTCATAATAATTCATTTAATCTACTGCTTAAATATATGTAAGTATAATGCATGCAAACCCAGAAACATTACATATTTGTAGTCAAATATTGTGTTTGCCTTTGTATGATTTGGGGTATGTTTGAGTGCAACACTCAAATCATGGCAATTTAAATTTCCTTCGGTCCCGAAGGTGAACAATGCTGCTGGATTAATTAGGCTAATGCTTGCAAATAACACCGCATGTATAGGTCTGTATTAACTGGAACAGTAATTTATCATATTTCAGTATAATTTTGTGTTATATGCCTTCTAACATATTGTTTGTATATAGTCATATTTTAAAATGGAAAGAATTCGGATAATGGTGACGGCAGAGGGGTTTCCTTATTGGAAAAAAAATGTACTGGGTAGGACAATTTCCCCCTGTTTTTGCCTTTAAAGAATTTATGATATTGAAGGCTGGATTCTGTAGCAAACATGTCAAAAACACACATATAAAGATGACTAATAGATTATCCCCATGACCCTACGTCTGATAAACAGCTGGATGGACGGGTGGATGCAATAGATTATTATTGTCTAGAAACACCTCATAAAGTGAATGTGTTATTAAAATATTATTTGAAACACATAGAAGCTTAAATAAACCACCTACAGGGGTGATGGAATTAGATCTATTATTTTTCATTTTGATGTTATAAAATATTAAGGGAGCCTGCAGTTGCAGAGACACGATTGACCTTCAAGGATGAAACATTACCCTCTTATTACTGTATTTATATGGCCGTCTTCTCTTACCCTGGCAGGGTTATAAACTTATTTAATTACTCAATTAAGTGTGCTGGATATGACCCTGTAGCAGACAGGTGAATTAATGGAATAACAGGGACATTTCTAAACAGCATGCTGAGGCTACTTGAACCTGTTTTATGGGGGACACTGCAATTCACCAGGAGAAAGCCCATATGTGCTGTTATGGGATGACTTTAAGCTGATCTCTACAGACGGGGAGCTTAATACTACTGGAATTCCTCCTTCCAGCAACTTGTTTTCTTTCCCATTGTTAATGTTGATATTGACTGTAAATGAAAGTATATTTTGCTTTCCAAAACACTCTTGGGTAATGAGGTAATTACCTTCTTATCTATCTTTTGATGGCTGGTTCCTTGTATTTTTGTTTTAACCGCCACTCAATATCAACCGCATATCAGCAGTAATGCCGGTCCTTTCCCTGATTCCAAGGTACGGCTTAAATACTTAGATGATTCTCTGCTCTGCATTTTGCCCCTTTGAGAGTCATGCCTTGCATGCAAACTTCTGTTTACTGCATTCAATTTATCTTTCCATAACTTCCTGGCGCTGAAAGGTGGTTGCAGGACGTCTAAGGTATGACACGTACAGTTCAGAGGTCAGAGATGCATTTCACCCATTGTAGTTCCAATATCAGGGGCTCAACTCCGTCATTGTAGTCCTTAGATCGGGGTCATCTTTCCATAACTGTAGTTCTGAGATCAGAGATTTGTCTCACCCATTGTAGTCCTGAGATCAGGGGCTCATCTCCATCATTGTAGTCCTGAGATCAGGGGCTCATCTCCATCATTGTAGTCCTGAGATCAGAGGTTTGTCTCCATCAATATAGTCCTGAGATCAGAGGCTTGTCTAGCCAATTGTAGTCTGAAGATCAGAGGCTCATCTTGCCCATTGTAGTCCAAAGATCAAAGGTTTATTGTACCCATTGTAGTTCCAAGATCAAAGACTTGTCACACCCATTGTAGTCCAGAGATCAGAGGTTCATCTCCATCATTATAGTCCCGAGATCAGGGGTTTGTCCCACTACAGGCAGAGACACATCTCACTCATTGCAGCACTATGAAGCAGTATTTGTCATCCACTGCAACTCTATTCATAGAATTTTGTTTCAATAAGTGGACTACTGGCTTCACTCACACATTATAGGATTATAGACAGTGGCCCGTCTTGATTGTAGTACCACTACAGACATTCTGTCTCACTAAATCCATACAAACATTTTTTACATCGTGACACATGACAACCGGTTTTGGCCACTCCTGAAATTTAAATCAGGAATTATCATAAAAAGTGTAGTTTAAAAAAAGTTGCAATTAACTTTTTATTAATATATCATTTTATTACCTTAAACTTCAGTATATAATTATTATCAAGACTATGAAAGGAGGTATTTTCATATAACCCCATTTCTTGTGTTATTTTGGGGATGTTCTCTTCACCCCTTGAGATGAAAACCACCGTGTGAAGACCACAGTCAGTGACTCGCTTGCTGACTGAAGGCTGACACCTTCAAAAGAGCATGTCTGGCACAGTTTTTTCATATCAGATGTGTATTTAGCCTGCCACTCATGCACGTCTTTCCAAAGTAAAAGCTTCAGTCAACATCTTTAGAAGATGGATGCTCAGATTGGCACTTGCCAGCTCCCGCATTTTGCTGACGGAAATATACGCACATGTGTTTCAAAGGTCTGCATTTTTCATCTTATTTCTTACAGGATGAAATGATGCACAAATACCTGGTGGACTGTACACAGAACCCTGAATGGATATGGCATTTGACAGGCTTTTTGCAACACATTTCTACAGTGCTAACTGTTTCATAGAACTGGCAACTCTGAATTACACTTCTGCAATTTCATTTATTCGTTTATGTAGCTTTTAGTACCTTATCAAAGGTGTGGCCACCTTCCACCAATGATGAAGAGGCTAAGAATATATGACCCATCAGCATATTGGCATCCATAATCTATAAGTATTAGGGACGTGCATCTCCATCACTGAGGCCGATGCGATGCACATCACGATGCACTGCCAACGATCCGATACATTAAAGATACATATGAAGCAACAACTAATGCGATACGATATCATTCACCCCTGTTGCAATGCAGTGAGATTTGACACGATTTGATTCCACGCAATGCAATTCAATGCGATACAATGCGACTCAGAATAATATGATGCTATGCAATTCAATATGGTACAGATACAGAAACAGTTTAGAGAGGGAGAATGAATCTAAATATAAAATTATTGGTTACATTTCTAAGTAATAAAGTCAATGGGCCTGTAGTAATAAATATATATTAATAAATGCAATTTTACTAATGCAAGGACGTTAGAAACAATGCATCCGGAATTCATCCCAAATCATATCCGGAGCCCCGTTTTATAATAGGGCAATCGCACCGTGAACTTTTATGCTGGTGCACTGATGCGAATTGGTGAATTTTGTAGTCCCTAATATGTATTATTCATGCTTACATACAAGTCAATGGTACATATGAATGTCATTTGAAATAACTGGAAGGGCTATTTAATGAACCTCTGCTTTAGCTCAGGAGTTTGAGATATATATGCTGAATATGTATAAGTATGTCTGTGTATCTGTTTGTGTGCTGAATGGACTAAGAATACCTACCAGAAGGCTCTCCTCTATTTCCGTGATTTTTTTTCCCTCCCATATAGTTCCCTTGTTTTTGATACACACACCTCCCTGTGGAAGCAGGTCCACTAAATAATACAATTGTGCTGCCATCACCTGGGTCACTTATGGAAAAAGCCGTGATTATTTTTATGATCTCCCCTCCCCTGTTATTCACACCATAAATTGTATCCGCACTCCTGAGATGGCGTGTCATTTCACCGCACCAACCTGCTATTTGCAAATCTCGTAAAATCCCATTGCGGTCGCCTGCATGGGAATACATTACAGCAGCTTCCGCTGCTCTAAGTAGTTGAGACCTTATGTGTATTAGAACGTTCAGAGGAAACCCACCCAACAATGGTTGTTGCTATCCGTTCTTTATTCCGCTCCTCAATCTGCCCCTTGTCCCTAACCGCTGCTTACCAGTGGCCGTCAGTGAGCGGACGGAAGAAGCCGCGGCCTCGCTGCAGTTCGCCTCGGTGGGAAACGGCGTAGTCGCTGACTTTCACGTAGCGGTGTTAGGGCATGATGATGCTGCCATGCTGCATTGTCCATGTGATATTACACTTTCTTTTCAAAGTGAAGTGAGCATGGCGTCCTAGTTTGTGCCTGATTATAAACTCGACAAGGCCTCTGTTATTCTGTATTGTTCTCTCACTCATGCTGCCATTGTGACACCAATTTCCTTTCTACTTATGATCTTCTCAAAAGGGGCCCAAACTAAATGCAATACCGCTCACCTGCATTCCCAATCCATCCATTCTGGCTGACATTTATTCAGAGCAAGTTACAGGTAAGCGTTACGCTTTCAGTGCACTCCCTGGGAGTTGAGCACACACCCTTTGTTAGCACAGTACTTGTAGAGCTACAGACACTGCATGCTGTATGCAGTACCATTGTAGCCCAGTTGGGTTCTTGATTGAGTACAAGCTTAGAGCAAACTCCTTAATTGACATTTTGTCCTCAACTCAGTCAATCCATACATCTGATGTGTTCATCACTCCGCTCTAATCAGTCATTCCAAATCTATAACTCGCTACTGGAATATTTTTTTTTATCACGTATCTCTTTAAATGAGCAGCTGACATCACCTGACCTAAACCACCTGATGTCATAATTCTGCTGCGTCTTCATCTTTCATTTTCTCTGACATCATACTAAACTTTCGACAGTCTGACCTCGAAGTGGCCCCACAGGTTTTGCTGCCAGTACATAGATTTGAGGCTGCATTCAGTTACCAGAAAGGTAGCAAAGTGACACGTCTTGTATAATGAAGACAGTCATATTAAGGCCTGTCAGCTTAGCACAGCTGTCAGGCTATGCAGACGAAGGAGGCTGGGACAGAGCTGTGCTTGATATTGATACTGGAAAAAGACATGCATAGAGTCGTGTCATATGATTATATAGGGCAACGCTGTTTTTGTATAACTTTGTGGATCAGCATGAATAGATTTTCCAGGACAATTGGGCATGTCAGCTCTGTTGATTTGTTGCTTGACAGCCTGCGTGCACAAGCATGCCTGCATATATGTGTGCACACATCCCTGCTCGAGTCTCTGTTTGACGAGCAGACAGAGGCATTGGCCTGTGACGAACACACGTGCGGATATCAGAACGTGCGGCAAAAAGGCAGCCCGCGATTTTGACTTTCAACACAACTTCAAGGTTGGATGAGTAACTTTTTTCTCCCTCCCTGTTTTCTCCCTGTGACAGGAAATATTACCCTACATCACATATCCCTGCATTCCTTACAAAGAGTGATAAAGAACTAGATTGATCCAGTTACCTTAGGAATACTCCAGCATCTTCTAGGACTGTGAAATAGCTATACATAACAAAGGAAGCGGAAGGCAGATCTGACTGATTCAGAATAAAATATATCAAAACATTTAGAAAGCTCTGATTTGCTCTACTACCTGGGGGGAATCTTTTCATTTCACGTTGAATTAGTCACTCTGTGGTATCTTGTTTTGTTTGTTCAGGAAAAATAATAATGCCGCTATTTAGTTTTTGTTTTTTTTTTCCCCTTTCAGATACCAGCATATCTTCAATTCATGAGCAGTTAGGCTTAATACACATTTCAGTGTAATCTGAATAAAAACACTACATATATGCTTTACAAGCAATTAATAAGCAGTTACAGAACATAATAAAATATAATTATAGGCAGACTTTTAGGGAATCACCCATTTGTTTAAAAGAGTAAGTTCAGACAGCTGAATTAGACCATTTTGTTAAATTTGAAATGAAAAGTACACATATAGATAAAGTAGCTCTTCACTATAACTCATGGAGAGATGGCCAGTTTCACATAATTAACTGTAATAAGCACAGTGCTTGTTCATAGGTTTTGTTTGTAATGTTTCGTCTGGGCCACATAGACATTTGTCTGCGTCCTTCAGTTGTGTTGAATTACCAGAGTATATTCAGTCTCACTTGAAAAAACTGTGACTATGATATTTGTTTGTCTTAATTCAAATTAATGTACCACACATAGTTTCACCCTTACATGTTTGAATCTGATCTGACTGAGAGTTTGCGGGTACGACAGAAATGCCTGCGGGGATCGGCTCTGAAGTCCCGTACGTTAGGACATCTAATTTCTTTTCTTCTTTTTTTTTATTGAAGACATTTTTAAAATCAGTAGAGAAAAAATCAAAATATCTAAAGCCGAAGGAGACGGCCCTAGTAAATCTTCAATTCACCGGAAACCTCATTCTGCCCAAAGGAGACAGATTTCTGAGATCCATTTCTGCTGCGTGCTGCTGTGTCATCCATTCTGGAAGTCACGGATGTTAAGCGCTTGGTCTCTGACCGAGTCTATCCCTGAAATGCCAGGCGGAATCAAATGTACAAAAGGATACCAAAATGCGGGCGTTTCAGAGGAGCCGCGGAGCGTACGCTGTGTGCTTATGAAAGCGCTACCATGGACCATGTGACCAAGCCCCTGCCCGGCCTAACTGTTTCTCTGCAGTATAGAGAGAGGGCATGTCATACTTTTTCAGGCTTTGGCGTCTTTGAGACGTCCAGCAAAACTCTGGTATAGTTTAACCTTGAGCCGTCGCTGCCTTTCTGCACACCTCTCGTCCCAGAACTCTCGTCTCACGTTATTAATCAAAACGTCCCCCGTTTTTAGAATGAGTCAGCAGCACGGAATACTGATTGAATTTTATCTTGATTTCATAAAACATTTAGACAAACCAATTAAAAGGGGCACTGACCAAGGCCACAGGCCCTTAATCCATCATATTGTCAGCAGCCTAAAATCAGACTGACACTAATTTAGTCGATGTGTTGATGCATTTGCAATCTTGCACAATAAAATGCAACTTGATTGGAAAATACGTGGAAGGAAATGATGAATATGTCCAGTTAGAGGGAATACCAGTGCCACTGATTTTTTCTCCAGAGAAACTCACACGGTGGCTGCATCGTCAACACAGGGACCATTCCATGAAATGCTTCATTTTTTTTTCTGTAAAGCAAGTTCATTTTCATACATGCCTGCCACTTGTGCTATCTATCCCAGAAAAAGATCTACATAAATACGACCAGTGTGCAATATTAGGCTTCTTGCAACTACTGACTAAATAATGTTACGGTTAATTTGTAGTTATTATTAAAAGTTTTTTGCATCTATGCAATTTGCTTGTAGAAATTATATATATTAATCTGTGGAATTTTGATTCATAATTGTGCCGTAATCTCATTTAAATTAAATGCATTTTGTGATTAATGTAGCACCATAAAATATTTTATTCAAAATATTTCTAGGAATAACAGCTGCTTTATACCCTCATTAAAGCTGAAATTAATTAACGAGGAAACAAACGTTGAATCACCTGACAAACGCCAACTTGCGCAGGGAGGAGAATGCTGCCCTAATATGAATTTTATGATTCCTCTAGTTTTAATCTCTGTGCAGGATTTCTTTGAAAATGACTTAGATTAAAATTTGCGTTCTTCTTTCTCACTTGCTGGCAGATGCTAATCAACCTTACCTTGCTAGTATTTAAAAATTTTTTACAGAGCACAGCCCCACTTATTGCCATCATTTAATTACAATGAATCCTGCATTGGATTCAGAGCCTGGATACTCTGATATTGATTCAAAAATGTTCCATGTATTATTCATTAGACAGTTCCCTAAAGTTATAGATACCAGCCCGGCTGCCACGGATCGAGTTCTCCTTTCAAGACCTCATCGGATGAATTCGACCCCGGTTGGAGACCGCTGGCCCTTAACAAAAAAAAAAGAGAGAGAGATTCATGTTGAGGGCATGCATTTCCTTATGCCATGGGGGTGTGATTTGATGTGTTTATCAGAAATGTAACCGTTCGTGAGAAAATTCTGTGAAGGGCATTCCATCCAGCAGAGTCACATTAAACGCATCCGTTTGTTGCCGGGCCGTGACTTACAGTCTGACTAAACGTGTGACGAACGCCAGCAGATTTTAGGCTTCATTTTACAATTCTTATATAAACTGAACATAACACAACACTGCTGATTGGCTAGGAAACTAAAATGAATCACGGGGACCAAGCATCATAAACAAAGACTGACTCAAGACTGCGGTTTATGCATCGATGTTTATGCAATTCACGGCCTTCATGGTTGATATGTTAACTATTATCGGTATATTTAAATATCTATAAACACAATAAATATTTTACATAATATAGCTAACAATGAATATGCATAAACTTGCAGCTTTTTTAATCCATATGTATAAATGAATGTGTGTAAATATTTGTGTGGTTTTCAGAGCTCTGGCAGAAACAGGCTGACCATGTTCTGGGAGGTATCCTGCAGTATTGGTGCTGCTGTATGCTTGAGTCCCTGCTTTCCTACTGCCTAAGTTAACGCTTCTGCACAAAAACACCTGCTCGGTCACGTGACTGGCACCCAGTACTGTTCCAGGTTCCTGTGTACAAATATGAGTGCGCTTATTTCTTGACTTTGCACCTGGAGGGAGTGGTGGTGTAGCGACGGACAGGGGTAAATTTATACCTCGGCTTATAAATAGGGAGTCGCAGTCCGCAAACGGGAAGGGCGAGGACGAAATTCAATGCCAAACATCTGATAACTGGATGCAGTCAAATGGGACTGCTCGCTGCAATATCAGTATACGGATTCCTCAGGCGCACGATTTCACGTGTCTTTTCCGAGAGGAGACCGACGACACTGAAGCCGATAATCGTTAGCATACCCGCTTTATGGGTTTAATGATAATGAAATAAAATACTAAGATTTAAATGGAGTTTCTTGTATCGACTGCCTGTGACAATATGAAACAGGATCAGGACAGTGAATCTGGATACATTCATTTTCATGTGTCTATGAGGACTGTGCAGATGGAGGTGGATTGATTCTGAAAAACCTTGTTTTACTGCATCAATGCCTTAAAAATAAATGGACCTTCCTTGGGGTCTTTAAAATTTGCTTAAAATCCATAAAATATAAAAAGTCTGCATTGCTATAGGTCCCAGTGGAGATACTTCTGGCTAATCCTTTTTAACTTTTTAACCTACACCTTTTGAGCAATAGAATCTGAACAATTGGTGCAGAATTTTGTCCTTGGGAGTAATCTCAGCGATACCATAAACACAGTAGGTGTATGACTGATGCTTTTTAATCCAAGGACATAAGAGCACAGGAACCTTTACGAGTCCTCCTGCACTATATCCAGTACTGCCGTTGAAATAACACAGAAAATCTTTATCTGCAAAGTTCTGAGCAGGGGAACTACCCACAAGGAACACGTAACTGATATGGGCTCAAAATCACCACGGCGACACGATCGATAAAATATGGTGCTCTCTTTTCATTTGATTAATGCAGGTAGGATTTAGGTGTTTAATATCACAAGGGTCACTGTTTTCCTCTGGGATGTATAGGGACACTGAGATGTTTTTAGGAATATTCGATCCGGTTCTAAAATATGGAAATTGATAAAATTATCGATGGGACCCCTAATGAGCTGAATTTAAAACAAATGTCAGATCCCAAACCCTGAAACAATAATTGCAATAAATAATGTACTGTGACCTGTACTGGATAAGTGGTTAATGGAAAAGGATAGATGGACTTATTATTATTATTATTATTATTATTATTATTATTATTATTATTATATAATGTGTTTAGCCCAGTTCTCCATATACTGTGTGTGTGTATGTGTTTGCAAGGGCATTTCCTTGCAGGGCGCTTCCTGACATAGGCACCACGCTCACGCTGTATGGGAGGTTAGGCCTGTAATCAGAAGGTCGTCGCTTCAAATCTTCAGTCGGCAGAGTAACGCCCAACTGCTCCAGCGGCTGTCTGACCCTGCTTTCACAAAAAAAAAACACACAAAACGTGGATTTGGAAAAAGCACTTGGTAAATAAATGTGAGGGAAAGCTATATATATATCATGATATATTATTATTATTATTATTATTATTATTAATAATGATGATGCAATCAGGGGAGAAATGTCTGTGAATGACACAACCCTGGATGCCAGATGTTGAATATACACAGACCTGCTGACACTGTTTAAAGGTATTTTGTCTAAACTGCTTGCATCCAGCGAGCCTGATAACCAGTGTACCGGCTCGTTCAGGGTGGGTGCTCTTTATGCAAAGGCTGGCAGGCCCCATTTTATCTGTTGTCTCTGTGGGGTGGGGGGTGGGGGGGGGCGTGGCTCTCACTGGTGTTAATAGGCCTAATGGAAAGCTGTAAAGCTCTCGACATACCCCCCCCACCACCTGTATTTCACTATGAAAGCCACACAGGGGCCCCATGCTCCATTAACATAGGAGGAGGGGAGTGGAGCAGATCAATATGAATCGGCTCACAATGCACAAGCGCTTCTTATTTATTCGGCTTCAAGCTGTGGTAATAGCTTCAGATTGTGGAGGAAATTAGCCTAAAAGAAGCCCGTGGATGCAACATTAGACCACGGAGACGCATCACCACTGGCTTCATGCTAAAACCGAGTAATGTGCGTTTTATTAATTTTTTTTTTTTGCTGGGGCTGTGAGCGTGGGGGGAAAGTGACTGGGCAGACTTAAGTGGTCAGCAGAGCCTAAATGTGTAAAGTGGTTTGCAATCAGAAATCGTGTTTCATTTCAAGGGAAATTCTAACAAATCACCATGACGACTTTCTGCTAAAGGACCATTTTTGTGTTTATACTGAATAGTCTGTATATGTAACTCATAAATATGTAAATTAAGCAAAATTAAGAAGGTTTGTTAGTAGATCAAACATGTTTTGGGGGATGTTAATTGCGTCCACCAAACATGAGAAAATAATAATGCTGAACATCAGTGAGATACCAAAAAAGCCAGGAAAACCATTGCAGGAGTTTATATGATGGTGCATTGAATATAAATATCAAAGAGTAAGTGTTTCAAACGACCCCTAAACAAGCCTGACACTAACACGCCCTGTCATGTGCCATATTTAACATTATATCTTTGGTCAGTGTTTTGCATTGCTGTTTCAGGTCAGCGCTATATTTTCACCCCTCAGGTGTAAAGAAGAGATTAATTGGATGGCGCAGCATCAGACATGCCGACTGACATTCCCAGTGAGCTCCTCAGTGAGGTCGCTGGGCCCACATCACATTGCCTTCTGAGTCAAGGCGGGTGTGTTAAACAAAGAGTGTCACGGGAGCGTCGAGAAACGATGCCCCGTCGCAAACGACATCCGAGTTTCCGGCTCGTTAGCGTCTCCCTGCCCGGGAGAAGATAGGCCATCCTTATCAGAGATCACGAGAGGCTCTCTTATCGTCTGGGGTGGGCGGGTCTCCCGGTCTTCACCCGTGCGGCAGAAGAAATCGGCCGCTTTTCCTCAGAAACAGTTTGCCTGTCCCTCCTGAGTCTTAAAACCGTGGCACCGGGATCCATGTGTCATCTCCAATTTTAAGAAGGCCGTGAAACTCGGAAATAATAAAAACGTCAAATTATTATACGGCTCCTTCTCCTGCTGAATGTAAATGACTGCAATTAAAGTGAGGGAGCAGTTTGTAAACGGATAAAACGGCCTGCCACAAAAGCATAACGACGTTTGTTTGCCAAGCTTGGTTTTCCTCCAGAATGATAAACAAAGCCAATTTGCATATTCCTTGTTGTGCGCTGCTGTCGCTTCCGCATTTTCTCCATTCCTTCACTTTTTTCATTTTTTAAACTCTTTGTTTGTTTGTCGTTGGCCAGGTTTTTGACGGGAAGGTCAAGCGAACTCGTGCCGGGGTCCCTGATTTGGCTTACAGATTCCTGCAAATGGGTTTGATTCCCGCTGCTTATGATCCACAGTGCATCATTTACATGCGCCCTGCATGACTCAGTCCTTCAGCCCCCCCCCCCCCCCACAGGGATTCCCCGCACCACATTCTGTTGAGTATTGTCTCGTTAAGGTTTTTGGCTTTGCTGTTTTGTTTTTACATTCACAATGTGCATTTCTGGAGACCAGCGTCCAAGCCAGGCCAAGACAAGCTGTTTTTGTGTAACAAAAACATGGCTGTGTCATTTTCTGAACAATTCTAAATACATTCTCCCTTTTCTGCTTAAAGAATGCTTTATAACTTAAACTTTAGAAGACTGCAGGGTAATGAAACAGAAGTATTGGGAAAATCCTAGTGTTAGCGATATTCAGATTTGAATATTTATCAATTGCTGCTGTTTGAGGAAATTTGAAACTTGCCTAGCTTATCGGGCGCATGGTTACTCTGTAGACAGATTCTAAGTCCCACATTACTCTCGCATGTTCACTTCCTGTTTGTGTCCAGGCCTTTCAAATGTCATTAATTTCCTCATGTTTTGCAGTGTTTAGAGCTCAGTGAGTTTCTCCTGCAGCCCATGGGCACCGGGTGCAGGTAACACCACGGCTAATGGAATGCAACAATGGCATTTTCATTGAGTTTTCCCCTTCCTGCTGTGTCTGCTGTGACAAATGACCTTTAACTTTGATTCCTGCTGGAAATGTGCAGTTGGTAACATTAATGTAATAAGAGGGGGGAGGGGAGGGCGTTTACTGAAAAGAGAGCTACATCAGGCCATCAAGCGTTCATATAAACGGCGGAGGGTTTAATTTCTAAGCGAGAAGCAGAGGGAATGTTGGGTAACTTAAATAAAGTGCAAAAGTTGCAATGCATCCATCTTTTAAGCAAGCTGTCCAAGGTGACATTTCATTAGCACATTTTGTCAATAGAGAATTCATCGAGAGAGGGCCCAGAAGGACAGACAGAAAACGCATCGTCCTTTTTCATTAGATCTGTCCGAGCTGAACCCCAGGAACGCCGGGATCGAGGGTGGGGGGTATGTATCCTGTCTGTAAACTGCATTAATCATTCATCCCCCGTCCTCAAGGCCCCCTCCGTCAGTTCTGCATTCTGACTGGGGTCCGAAAATGGCTATTCAATTTTGAGCCGCGTGACAGATACATTTCAAGGAAAATCACAGACATAACGACTCCTGCCATGCTCCATAAAGTCCTCATCCATCAATTAGGAGCTTTCCAATAAGAGGGAGATGAATATGGCAGAATATGGACGGCCCCGTGAGTCAGACATGACGGAGACGGACCGCAGCCGCAGTGGAGCTCCTGCCATGGCGATGTCTTCAGCAGCATGGGCAACGAAGACATTTATTTCTCATTGGTGTCACGGAGCTCTTTCGCTGCGGGTGGGGGGGGGGTATCCTTCAGAAGGACCATTTAGAGGGTTGCAGTGATTGCAGAATGTATAGTTTTTTTTTTCTTTTGCCATAAAGAGCGGGGCAACATTGGGCATTGTTAAAATGGCAACGCACTAATTATCTTAGTGGTGCCCCTTGGCTGTTTGCAATGTGCTGGGCTAAGCATTGCTTTATATATATATATATATAAATATGGCTTTCAAGAGTCCCTCATAAAAGAAATACTCCTATAGCCCATGTGCTGCTCTGGACCTCATAAGCAGTCTTATAGTGAAGTGTTTCTGTAAAGAAACCGACAGCAAATATATAATACAACTTCATTTTCAACACAAACACTTCAGAGCTAGATCCCTGTCGTTTATAACTGGGTAGATATACAAATGAACAAAATCATAAAAGGCATCTAAAAGGATTTCTTTGTTTGCTTATTGTCCTCTGCCTTGTTCCAGTGTAGGTGATAGATCCATGGTTCTGGTAATTAGTTTGTTTTATATTTGGAGTTTCAAGATTAGGAAAGCCCAGCGACAGAGGCTGTACACAGGCAAGCGTGACCATGTTTCGGTAGCGGTTTGGTCTCACATCTCCAGGGTTGTATGTTGATGTTCTGACTCAGCTTTGGCTTCACGAGTTTCCTCGTTACCTCCCACAGTGCAGAAATGTGGATTTGTCTGTTAAAAAATTCATTGCTTATGTGCATGTGTGTCCTCTGATACAACTGGCACACCATCCAGCCTATGTTTATTTTTTTAGGGACAAAGTAGTTCTGAGAACATCTCGAGTCACGAAGGCTAATTGAATTCCACAACACGGGGTTCTAATGGCAAACGACAAGTATGTTTAGGTAATGATTTTCCTTTCAGTGGTAGAAAGGGAATGATGATGCACACTGTGTGGATGGAATTGAGCTGGCAGAAAGCAAGCAAGCACAAAAAAAATGTTGAATTAATAAAATACTAACGTCATGTCAGATGAAGACAAGGATCAGACACTCACCTCACTTTGCTGCTATATCAGTAATGCTGGAATCAGAAGATCATTCTGGTTTTCTGTCCATCTCACGGTAGCATTATGCAGTGAACCATTTCCACTTACATGAATAATCTTATGGCATGCCAATCTAAGGAAAGGCCATGAGGAAATCATACTGGCAGATTACAGGACTATTCAAAAAGATGCAACTAAGAGGATATTCAAAGTTATGTTTCTTTTTCAGTCATTGTTACAGAAAAGTGAAACGGTTACCTAATTCCATTCCCAAACCCTGATAATGGACTAAAAAGTGAAGGCAAACATCGTGATGAAAAAGCCCAACAGTCTGAAAACGAACAAACACAATTCTGAAAAATATTACGTAACTCAGATTCAATTATGTAACCCAAATATGTGAACTTCAGACCAGTCTAGCTTTTAGGAAATCAAAATATAAAAATTAAATGAACCTGCATTTGCCTGATGCATACTGGGAGTCTAACCCTTATTAGTAGATAGATGGGGCAGGTAATTTGTAGAGAAATTGTAGGGAATGAAGTAATGATATAAACTAATGGAATTGACCTTGAGAGAAGTGAGCCTGACTGAAAAATGGGAGAGTGGTCCCTGAAAAATGATCTGCCCATCAACATTTTTTTCTTGTCTTTTCACGAAGCACACAATTGAACTTTGAATCACAATGCCAGCAGAAAATGTTATGGAAAATTATAAAAAAGGTGCTGTGCTACACACATGACCTTATGCTGGTTGACTGAAGAATATCGGTAATTCCAGTGAGCAACACATAACCTATGACTGGACACTTCTCGAGTATGTGAAGCTAAGTACTGTGCCTTCTGTGAAAACAGCTCGGTTTCTTCAAGGACGTAGATCAACTGGCAAAGGTCTTAGAAAGTGTTGTCAGGTTTTTGGGTGCATTCTGCACCGTTGCAAAATAAATTTTTTAAAAATATTTCATTCACCTGAAGATCTGAGTAAAATGTGTAAGACAAATGTAAGTGTTTTTGGGTATTGGATTGATTATAAATATTTCAAAATATGTTCCATATAAAGACCAAACAAAATTGAAGAACATACTGTTAAAAAGATACAGAATCGCCTTAGCCATAAAAAACAATATGCAGCGAGGTAGTAATTCTACTGAATAATGTTTGTGTTTTAATAATACATATATTTTGGGATTTAATCATCTAAATTAAGATGATAGAGACACTATTCAGATGAAATTGATGTCATTCCGTAAAAGAAAAAAATAGTTAAATTTCTCATGATCACTTGCTCTCTTAGGTTGTTGAAACTTTGTCTTTTAAAATTCTGGAGATATTTACTAGTGTATGTTTGCTGGACATAAGTGGGTCATTTTGTCAGCTAAATAATAATATTAGTAATGGAAGCAAACATTGTCTGCAGGCCCAAGTCCTTTATTTTGCATAAAACTGTTTTAAAGTTTTTATTTTTTTAAATAAGTGTCACAAAATGCTGGAAAACATGATACTGACATGCAAAATGCACAATGATTTGAGTGCTATGGCTTATATGTAATATATCTCGCCAAACTGTGACAGGGCTGACAGAGGAATGAACCGCCGGCTTCATCAGAAGTCATTAGCATAGCAGACGTTTTTTACTGAAGTTTCTAAGTAGCCCATGGAGACTGAAGGCCACGCACACAATAAGAAACAGAAGTGGAGCTGATTTGCAGTTAATTTCTGATGGTATATTCCTACAAGCCAGGAAAATAGAAATCATTTAAAAATTAATAATAGTCCCCCTAAAGACAATTATTTGGCTATATCACAGAATTAGTGTATTGCTCTCCTGTAACCAAACTGACTACAGGTTTTACAATAACAGTCACTGCATAGCCTAAATTAACAGGCTTTCTAATGCTGAATATAGCATGTAACTTGAAGCTTCTTAGCCAAAGTTAAAATGGACAGTGTTTCATGTGTGTGAATTGTACAAAAGGACCAACATCAAGGGCACTGTACGAGGGCCATTTTTATTTGGTTTAATCTGATTCTTGATCGACTGAGAACCGTGTGCTTAAAGGACATTTTGTTTGACAATTTCCCTTAAAAATATATATAGAAAAAACTGGGTACCTATTGAAAAACCAGTGGTATTGAGTTTAATTGTGTTAATTTGCCTGTCTGGTGGTTTAAAATACGATATGCCACTCTGTCTTTGGTTCATTGCTGCCTTGCAAAAATGCAGGGCAAGCAATAATGCAAAATGCAAAAATGGCCTGCGCAATTAGTAATCGATTCAATTAGTGATGTGAATGAAAATGTTATTCCAACTCTCCTGCATGCTGTAAAGGGAACACAAACACGGTGATGATGGAAAATCTCAAGGAAACTCGGTCAGGAAAACTTCACACAGCCGGGCCCACTGATTCATGGCCCATGCCGCTTGGTCCGAAATTGAAAATTGGGCCGATTAATAATTACAGCGTGTGGCGATCAAGTCGCTCCCATTCTGTGGCGAAGGGGGTTAGCACAGAGCAGCCGGTCGTGCATTAGCAAGGCCTACGCGCGCGGGGCTTCTCCGAGGCTCTAATGAGTATTATTCAAAAACTTGTTTTTGCATTTGTGTCACAACACACCTTGAGGATGTAAGTCTCCAGAGAACAGGGGCACATATTCACACATTTGCTACTGCTTTGAACAACACTGTTTGTTTACTGTATAAGTAACTATAGCCCAAAGGTAACCTAGAGGACATGAGAGGATGACCCTATAGCACAAGATCTACAACAATGCTTCTCCTGGGACTTACACCAATACGTGCCAAAGGTTATATGACACATTATGTGTCAATGTTACATGAACACTATAAAAAGTAGGCTTTTACTCAGATGAGGCAATGCACTGTAATAGATCAGACTCATTTGATATTTTTATAGGTTTCATCAACTAGCAACAAAGTTTAATTTAATTACTGAGTCTAATTATAAGCCTCCCGCTCCCCCGTGTTGCATGTTTGTAGTAATTGTTTTGTTGCTGCTCAACAGCCCAGATGAAGTGGATTCAAAGATCCCGCGACCTCACCTTACATTAGCAGTGTACATTAATGAGCGGCGGTGCTATGCTAGCGGCTGCCGGCCGTACGGCGTGTGCTAGCAGCGCTAAGAACCTCCTCAGTACGTTTTGATGTGCTTTTACATTTTCAATAAGCAAAGAATAAAAATTATGTTGCCTCAGTAGAAAGGTTAAAATGGCTGTCAAACTGAAGGTCAAGAACATCCCTTGCATATAATAATATTATTAGGTCAATATAGACAATATAGACAACTCGTGAACATGTAGACTGTTACTCCAGAACTTCGTGTCTTGTCTGGGTCTTTAGGCTTCTAAAAGGTGTGTTCATTGTCTTGATGATTGAGTCCTTCCATCTCATAAATAATCTTTCTCCTCTTCTCCTACCTTTAACACTATATTAGCATATCATGGTATATCTCTTAATATGGTATATTGAATGCAGTGGCTCTTCTCATAATATATTCAAAATAAGACCACTTCAATCAGGAAAATTCTTTATTAGCACCAAAGTTCAAAGGCATCGATATACTTCCTGTTCTGCTTCTTTCATTCTCCAGCTTTCACATCCATAAACAGTTGCCAGGAATACCACATTCTCAACAAATCTGGTCTTTGTTCTTTGAGATACATCAGCAGTTTTAATTTTTTTCCCTCACTCTTTCATAGCCAAGTGTCAGTCTGCCATGCATTTCTTGGCAGCTGGATCCTCTTTTGTTGATGGTCAGCTTTCTTTCTTCATAGACATCTCCTTTACTAATCCAGAAACCTTCAGTTTCTCCATGTTTTGTTCTGGCTGTGGCTTTTTTTTTGCACATAGAACAGCTTCTTCATAAGGACAATACCATACTCTGGTTCACTCATTTTCTTAAAACATTCCATAGTCCAAGACTCAAATCTGGACCTCAATTCCAAATCCAGGCCTTGTTTTCAGTTTTCCTATGTACTGAGTTTAATAATTACTGATTCTGATTGGTCAGAGGCTTCGCACCTGGTTCCCAGGTAAAGGAAGGCTGGAAAATCAACAGGGCTCAGACTTGGAGACTGTGATTTGAATAACCCTGCCATAGTCCATGGACTGTAGTTAAAATGAACAAACTTTTTGTATAAGCGATAAAACACATGCTCAACTCTGTATGGGGACAGTGTATGACTCTATTTTTAAGCTCCTGTGCCTGTGATCAGAAGGTTTCTGGTTTGTTCCCCAGCCTTCAGTACAATAGTCACATATCCATGGGTTCTTGAGCAAAGTCGTTAACCCCCAGTTCCAGGGGTGCTGCATGCTGCCTGACCCTGCCTGTGCTATGGCCCCCAAGCTCTGTATGTGTTCGTGTGTCTCACGGAGAGCAAGATGGAGTAAGAAAAAAGAAGCATTTCAAAGTGCCTGTACTCATGCTTATGCAAATGGAAAATAAAAGATCATTTCACATTATCCAACGTGTGTAAGGATACGTCTTGCTCCTTTGCCCCACCTCAATAACCCTTGTACTTCATACAGTTCTTTTTCTATGTATGGCTCTAATCAGTGTTAAACCATCTTTAGCATGCTGATGTGATAGGAAGAAAATTGTACAATATTTTTTTTTTTGGCATTGCATTTTCAACCAATCTCTTCCAATTGGTAGGCCATTGAGTTGTTTTCCAAGTTTGTTGCCATAATTTAGTGGACATTTTTTCATAATTTATTCACAATCTAATCAACGCTGATTCTTATTCAGCTGCTTTTACTACTTCATTTGGGATGTGATCTGTCACCATATCCTTCCTATTCAGCATCATCTCGAGGATAATCTGGCCTCCTCTTTAATTAAGGGAAGTTCCATATATGTGACCTCATTAAATATCTCTTGGTTCTCTAGAGCAGTGTTTCCCAATCTGGTCCTTGAGGACCCACAGCCAGTCCATGCTTTTTGGTCCTACCGGGAGCTCGGAGGGAGCAAAAACATGGACCGACTGTCGGTCCCAGAGGACTAGATTGGGAAATGCTGCTCTAGAGATCGTATGTGTGTATTCCTTCCATATCTACTTCACCCTACTTTTACCGTTTTATTTCCCTATCCATGTCCTTAAGCTTCATACCCAACCAAGGGTGGAGCTCATTTTTAATCCCGCAGATCTGTTAAACAGCCCTTGGTTTTCCATATTTATTTTCTTCTTCTTTAAATTTGCAGATGCTGTTGAAATATTGTTCTTTGTCTTCCTTGATAGTCTTTCATTTAGAATTTGCGATTCAGTAGGTTTAAGAGATCCTTCCTGATTCTGCCTTCTCTTCCTTTCAAAATATCCACTATACTTTCCCTCTACTTCTACTTTGATTTCTTCAGCACTTTATTTTTGACCAGGTTTTCTCTTGGAATCCTGTCGTTCTTCTTGAAGGCGACGGATGTATTTTTCAGGTTTCATATTCATAACATTGTGTCCAGTTACAGTGTCTCCTCTGTCCTTCCTAACTGTCAATGGCACACCATTTCTTCTTTGTTGTCCTTTCCTAAGTAGTAAATTCTGTGCTCGCCTGGCTGAAAGTGTCCCAATACAGTCTGTTGAGTTCACTGTCTACAGTGTCAAGTTGCAAGTGAACCATTTCTATCTGTACCATATGGAGCTGTCCTTGGCACTCACTCCATACATTCCATGTTCCAGGAAGTATTCTTTCGCTACAGCTTCAGATTTTTCAATCCCGCATGGAAACATCGACATATGGATACCCGAAAGGCTCCCATCTGGCTGTATCATCCAGCTTTACACCAAAGAATCCTTCGTTCTTACTCAGTAGAATATTAAGCACCTTCTGAACTGAGTGGTCCTTTGTTCAACACTTTATTGTTATTTGTTTGGGTGTGTCCATTGTTAAAGTCCTTTGTTGGAAGGATAGAGAACCATCTTCTGCCCAGTTTGAAATTGTATTATTATTGTCAACACGGAGACACTCTGCTGCCAACTCAATGGCCATTTTTATTAGGTAGGCCTAGTTAATACAGAATAGCACCCACTTTTGCTTCCACGGTCATTTCAAGGGTGGATTAGCTGTACCAAGCTGTTATTTTTCCATTCATTAGCAAGGTGTTTTCAGGCACAGAAGCGCAACTGTCTGTCTGTTTTTTGTTCATCACACCATTCTCTGTAAGCTCTAGACGCCGTAGTGTGTGAGAGATTTCCAAGGGGGTGGCTGTTTCTGTGATGCTATGGCATTAGCAATCACACTGCGTTCAAAATCGCTTACATGGTGGCAACTTAGCCGTTCAAACGCTTAGCTGAACAGTACGGGAACTTCTCAACCCTGTCTGCATGCTGTTTGTGTTTGGTTGTAGCTACATGATTTGCTTTTTGGATGAACAGACTGCATCAGAAGCTTTGCTAAGACCTGTTTGCCATGAATGACAGGAGTTGAAAACGTTAGGCAGCGTAACTCACAACTTACGTCATTCACACGGGTCTCCTCACCCCAATGAAACATTATGCCAAGATGAGGCTTTCTTGTCTATAATACATTATTTAGTTTCTGAACCGTAAGATTTTATACTATTCCATAATGAACATTAATTTTGTTCATTGTATTTAAATCCTGGGATATGCCGCTAGGTTGTAAAATGATGGTTAGATTCATGGATTTCATTAAAATTAAGGCTAAAAGTTTAATTGATGCAAAGAAATGGTTGCAACTGATTTATGCTACATTGTGTTACCAGTGCCGTTTTTGTAAAAGACCACCGGCGATATCTATCTATGAATGAAGAAGCTTTGCCCACTGCTACCTTAACCTCTCTGTCGCTTTGCCTCATTCGCAGGGGAGTTCCACTGTTGTCAACATGCAACATTTGTAAATGGGTCTTATTTTGACATGATCAGAAAAAAACAGTGCAAAGGTAATTAGTCATTTTAGATAACTACAGCATCCTAACAGCTATTTTGGAGCCCGTTCTGTCGTCTGTTATGCTAATGTAGCGTCACTTGACTGTTCCTAAACTATGATTAAAAGCTTGTAATCAAAAAACTGTACACAAGATTGTAGCTTTCCTGGAAAGACCCCCCTCACCTTTTTATACTAATTAACACTGGAAATAAACAGATGGTCTAAAGTTCTTCAATCATTTTGCTTTTGAACCACAGAAACTGTGATGGAGGGGTGGGGGTCTTGGAAAGGTTAAGATTGTTATTATATAAGTGAGTACGGTGTTAAGAAGACAGAAAGGAGACCGCTTAGTACAGCCAGTCATTAAGGATGGATACTTATAATGTATAAGGTTGTTGGTTTATGCATCAGGTGGAGACCTATTGTGTATTCTTGAGCGGCACACAAAATGTACTTATTTCTGTACACTAGCTACCTGTATTAATGGGTATAAGTTAAAAAAAATGCTAGTTTGAGCAATAAAACAAAAACTGAAGGTTAATGTTTTTAGGCAATAGCCCCATCATATTCTGTCGAGTAAAGTTTAGCCACATTTCACATTACAAACAACTGACCAATGTTTCTATGCATGTTTTCACCAATAAAAGTTTACCTCATAATTTTTATGGATCTGTGCTCTGTTTTGCGTTTTTTATTAAGGTTTATATGAGGTCTTTATGCAAATCTATCCTTGGGGCAGAGTTATCATTAACTTAAGTACAGTTACATGAAAGGATTCGTGATTTGTCTTTTTTCATATAATATTATATAAGTGTTTGTCTGCATCTTTTTTTTCTGAAGTTCAGTAAAGTTTCTCTCTTCCATAAAGTGATTCATAATTAGCAAAAGCACATGGACAGTAACTTGCAATTTCTGATTACATCATTAACTACAGAAACTTCTAGACACATGACAATTATATAAACCATACCACCTGCAGTTCAGAACAAGTTATCCATCTGAAGCGAAGTAGGTTTAGGCCTGACCAGTACTTGGATGGGAGTCCAGGAAAGCTGAGTTGCTGCTGGAAGAGGTGTAGGTATGACCAGCAGGTTAACCCATCCTGTGGTCTGTGTGGATCCCAATGCCCCAGTGCAGTAACGGGAACCCTGTGCAGTAAAAATGGTGCCGCCCTTCAGATGAAATGCAAAACCGAGGTCCTGACTCTCTGAGGTCATAAAAGATCCCTGGCCATCCTTCAAAAGAGTAGGGGTGGTACCCCGATGTCCTGGCTAAATTTGCCCACTGTGGCCCTATCAAATCTGGCCTCATAATCAACCCCTATATCTAACTGATAAATTCTCTCCTGCCCCTTCACCACCTTAGCTACTGTCACAAGATATTACGGAAATTTGCACATAAAAAAAAGTACGATATAGGAAAATATACTGATTCTGGAAAACTTCTGAAATTTAGCTGTTCTTGCGATTTCCAAGTCCACTACTTTTCAGTTTTCTTTCGCATTTCCGTTTTCCATAATCAAACCTAGCACGTCTTATATCTTGTCTTGGTTTTGTTCTCCTCTTAGCTGCTGACTGATTTGAGTATTCAACAGGCAACTATTCCAAAATCCAGTCGTGTGGATCCACCTTTAACCTTTCTATGTGACAATTGCAAGGAGAAGCATGAATGAAATATTTAAAAAATCACAAGTGAAGCTCAGGACGATGTTAGCCTGCATGAAATATGTCCCACCGAATGTGTATGAATCCTGATGGAATAATGACCAAACTCGCTATATTATGTAGCCCCATTAGAATTTTGAGTAGATGAGACACAACTGCTATTCTAAATGAATCAAATCAGAAAGCACATAAAAAGACATAAAACACACTGGTGCCTTAGTTGGTAACACTTTACTTGTGGGAGCACAAATAACCTAGTGACTCGGTTACTGCTGAAGAACAGATCATGAACAGATATAGTTGTTACAGTAATCCCTCGCTATATCGCGCTTCGACTTTTGCGGCTTCACTCTATCGCGGATTTTATATGCAAGCATATCTAAATATATATCGTGGATTTTTCGCTGGTTCGTGGATTTCTGCAGACAATGGGTCTTTTTATTCCTGGTACATGCTTCCTCAGTTGGTTTGCCCTGTTGATTTCATACACGGCACGCTATTGGCGGATGGCTGAGAAGCTACCCAATCAGAGCACCGGAATGCAAATGCGCGAGACTGCAGTGTTCGTATTTTAGAAATACGATACTAATATTAAAGGAATAATCATAATATATCTAATATAACTGGGTAAGTAAAACGAGTGCATTACTGTATATTATAGTAAATATAAAATTATTTTTTGTTAAAATATGTATTATTACAATGTGCTTACAATTGTATTACGTATTAAATAAAACTCCTCAATGATATACGATACGTATATTTGTGCGTAGTACATAAACAGTGTGTTTGCATACAGTTTCAACGAATCTCGCTTAATATCTAAGAGAATATAAAGGGTTTATAAGGGCTTAAAATATACAAAAATAACCATATAAACATATGGTTTCTACTTCGCGGATTTTCACCTTTCGCGGGGGGTTCTGGAACGCAACCCCCGCGATTGACGAGGGATCACTGTATATGAAATACATGAACCATCATGATTGGTTAATGATGAACAAACATGGGATCAGTACATAACGTAAGTTAACTTGGTTAAGTAAGAGTGTACTACTACATTATTTGGGCCCCTTCAAGTAAGTGTTACCGATTAGTTATGGTTATCTATTGTCTGTCTTTTGCTTGCTCATATGTTTTCTTTGAGCTTCTAGTGTGGTGTTCTACTCTAGCGTAGGATGTCCTTGTCTTCTGGTCTTGAGCCAGTTTTCTCCGTGGTTCTGGGAATGGGATTCTGGGTTTACAGCGGGACCCAGATGCCTGGCTGTCACTTCCACTTCAGTGTTTTTGGTTACAGCCTTTCCCACATGTATGCATGTCATCCTGAGAAAAAGCTATTTACTTTTCAGCAGCATGGCATGCACGTGATTACAGGAACAACCTTCCCACCACGACTCCCCCTATTGATCGCCGTGTGGCAGGTCTGTACTCCAATCTGGAAGCTTCTCCTGTTGAAGCTGTAATCGCCTTTGATGTGTCATCTTGGGCTGAAGCGGGGAAAAAATAAAAAAAATAAAGTCAGCAGATTCAGGTACTATTTAGTCTGGTCTAAAAGACTCTGAGGATGATTAAAATGTGTTTGTGTGAGGGGGTGGGTATTGTGGAGACCATTGTATGTAGATGTGTCGGTTAAACAGTCAAGGAAGTAGGAAAACAGACAAACAGTACCAAAAGGGTGGCTGGATTGAATCCCAGAGGAAGCCATGCTGTGAAACCCTTCAGAATGATATTTAACGTAAATGGAAATGTTTCCACAAGTATAAATGGATAGAGCGTCTGTAACCAAAATATATGGTGTCATTTGCTTTGAGTAAGAAACTAACAGCAGACACATCTGAGGTGGTTTTTATTAAATGTTCAATAACACAATGTAACACAATTTTTGTTCCTGGCTTCCAAGTGTTATATTTCAACTGCTTATGTCTAAAGCCTATC
>JAAGVU020000015.1:10097865-10108046 GCA_011763525.2 Mormyrus iriodes | reverse complement strand
GGCTTTCCTGCGGGTACTCCGGTTTCCCCCCACAATCCAAAAACATGCTGAGGCTGATTGGAGTTGCCAAATTGCCCGTAGATATGCATGTGAGTGTGCCCAGCGATGGGTTGGTGCCCCATCCTGGGTTGTTCCCTGCCCGCCGCCTCTGGGATAGGCTCCGGACCCCCCGCGACCCATATGGAATAAGCGGTTATAGAAAATGGATGGATGGATGGAAATTTGGCTTATTTTTTTGGAACATTGCAACTGATTGATCCCCCCCGTCAAAAAAGCAGCAACCAAAAATATAAATGCAAAAAAAAAACCCAAAGAAATTCACCTCCAGAGGACCCAATCCTTCAGGAAGCAAGGTTTGGCAAAGAATCGATACTCACGACTAGATATAAAATAACCTTTTGATGACCACTGCACGAATGTAGGCAGCTCCAGTCATTTCTCACGCCATTATTGATCTTTTTCTCTGCTTCCACACGGGTTTTGTTTTTTCCTAAAGCGACTTGAAGCAGGCATTCCCTTAGGTCTGTAAGTCTGTAATTCCCTCATGCTCAAAGTCATGGGCTACAGGTTGAGTGGATTTAAAACCCATATTTGCCATTTAGATCAGCTTCTATCCCAATTTATCCATCCTAGTTTTGTACTTTAAAAAGGAAGAGTGTGGATTTTCTGCTTTTCCTGTATAACGAGCCCAGATCTGAAGCGGAACACTCCTGCTGTGTTCATCTAACTGGGCTTGGATCCGTCGGCTACATTTAGCCATCCTGTTGTCAGGTAGCATGCTTACCGCAAATGGTTCTGGAGAGGCATGTCGTAGGGGGTGGGGGTGGATGGGCATGTCACCAGAGTTCTTACCGGAGTAATTAATCACAGCAAAAATGAGACAGGAGTTTTATCTTTGGGAAATGGAATCTTTGTGTTTTTGGAGGGGGGTTGTACTGAGTTGGCATCTATATCATCTATAACGTTCACAGTGCTCTCAGACACGTGCCCTAAGTTGGCACAAAGCAGCACAGAAACCCCAGCCAGTGTTTAGGGTAACAAGACAGAAGCACCCTTGCTCCTCAAGTGCCCATAAAGGAACATTTTCCCCATGTTCTAAAATTTCTGGAACAGTTGTATTGATAAATTCACTTGAGTCATTAACAAGTTGGGCAAAAACAGTGATCCTGCACCCCATGAATCTGTGCCTTCTGAGTTTCAAATGTATGTTGCATCCTGCGCCAGGGACACTGCTAGAGATTTTGGGCCCCAAGATAGCATATGATATTGCATCCCCAACCCAGACCAATCCTTTTATGCTCCAAATTTTTTAGGGCCCCTGTCAGTAAGGGGCCCTTTGTCAGGGTCAGCACCCATCTGGTCTTGTCCCTCGTGTCTCTTCCCTGTTTGGCCAGCAGGTGTCACTGGCCATCCCGCCTTTTCACTCCCATGTCTAACCCTTGTGTTTCACCACTCCTCAGACTACCACATGGCTTAGGGGGTTGAGCGTGCAGCACAGAGGCTATAACACCCCTGTCTGGGGTACAAGGCCAGCCTCACCTGTTTTGTTTGTTTATTGGTTTTTCTGTTTCCCAGTATTTATTAAATATCCCATTGTAGCTTCTCTGTCCTTGGTTGCCCTGTTTGATTTTGGTCTGGCTTATGTGTTCTTAAGTCTTTCCTACTGTAGTGAGCCCTTTGTATGTTTCCTAATTCCTAGAGTTATGTTTGTGCGAGTTAATTGTAATCCACTCCACCTGTTTCCTGTTAACCTGTCTTCCATTTTGATTGGTTTATTTAATAATGAGTTACACCTATTCCTTGTTTGCCCCAGTTTTCTATGTGTATTTAAGTGCCTGCCCTGCTCTCTTCTCTAGTTGCTCGTTGTATTTGATTGGGTTACCCTGTACTAATGTTCTTCTGTTTGGGTTCCATGGTTCTTCTCCCTAGTTGTGTTGAAGCTTTTTTAGTGTGTTAGTTGTATGTTTTTCCTGTTTTTGTTTTAACTTCTCGTGGTCTTATTGGTGTCATTGTTTTCCCCAGTGTGTTTAATTTCATTAATAAATTAATATTAATATTAATAAATCCCTCTGTTGCTTTGTGAGCCGCATGTGGGTCGTTCCCCCTTTTTCACTACCTGCGCCATGCCGCGCTGTCGTGACACCCTTGGAATCGTCCTAACCCCCCACCCCGCGCCATAGCTCAGAAACTGCTCATTATTTCTCACTTATACATTTAAGGTAAAGGCTGCCTTTTTCTCACTGAGGAACCAATGCTTTTGCCTCATGCTTGGAACTGACTCAACTGTAACCCTCTAAAAGATTTTGAGAGCATGTGGAATATTATTCACCCAGTACTATTCGTTATATTCATGTTATATACTCAAATTGGGTTAGCTTTGTTTGTTATGTGTATTATTGCTTCATAATAATGCAAAACACTTAGCAAACAAATAGTGACCAGTCTATAAGGCCCGTATTGAACCACATTAAACACTTTGAGGAGGTATAAGTAATTCTAAGAAAAATAAAATGATTTTTAATTATATGTTGGAAGGGACTATCCTCAGTTATATTTTTATGACTGCCTTCAAGGTTAATTAATAGAGCGCTTGATTAACTCTTCTTAATTCATTCTCTTAATTAATACTTAATTGATACTTCTTTATGAAGTGGTATTAGTATTTAACAATGAAGAGTCCAGTGTATTCAGTGGGGCTGCATGCACCAAAGACCAAGAATGGAAACCTCAGAGGAAAATGGGGTCTTTCCCACAAAAAGTGATTCTACACTAATCTCTTAACCTGTAAGAATCTAAGCAGTGGGTGTCTCCCTGGGAAAATAGCACTGTAATTAAAAATAAATCTAATCAGAGCTGTATCTCGGCTTGGTCCTGGGGTCCTTCTTGGGAAGCGAATGAATTTTATGCTGCTTTCGTAGCGGGTGGTGGGCCTGTCAGGATCAGCAAGGAAATGTATAACGTACATTGTGATGTTCATGTGTCACACCGGCATATAAATTTAGCCTTTTTGTTGTCACCCCTGCCAAATTCACAGCTAAACCATCTGGCCGTTCGCTGTGAGGCTGTGTGCCACCTCAGGTCGTTAGCTTGTCCATTTTTAGACACGTGCAGTGTGATTGGGGGGGGGGCACCATTTTCACTGGCGACCATGTAATATCGCGGGGAAATATCACAAAAACCAAGACAATGTTTATAATGGGATGCTTAAAAATGAATTGTTATATTGGGACCTGCAGATCCACAAGCTCGCACAAATACATCTAACATGGAATATGAGTAACATGAAGGAACATAAAGACAGGCCGCCATGTGCTGTCCCCGTGAACAGCCGGTCTATCACTCTGCTGCGTTGCAACATCATCGTATTGTAGCTGCATTGCTGCTTTTGCACTAACTGTCATGATGTCACTTTCCTGTCAACTGAGGTGCCCAATCTATAGGAAAATCCTGGCATGGCCTAATTAAAATGATGAAAATTACCAGCCTTTATGTAGTCAATGGCTAAACTCTGTGTGCGTGTGCATGCGTGTGTGTGTGTGTGTGTGTGTGTGTGTGTGTATGTGTGTGTGTGTGTATGTGTGTGTGCGCACACGCATGTATTTAATTTTTAGACACCTTGGAGCAATGTAATGTACTGCCGGACAATTTTCAGTTTTTCAGACAGACATTATTCTTGTAACAGTGCATTTCAGCAGTCCAAGGATAAATTATGACATTACATGACTTACTGGTCTCCATTTACTCTTCAAGTACTGGGTGTCAAATCACTTACTGTTCCCTACTTACTGTTCCTGTTCTGGGTATCACATCGCTTACTGTTTCCCATTTACTGTTCCTATACAGGGTGTCAAATCGCTTACTGTTCCCTACTTACTGTTCCTGTACTGGGTATCACATCGCTTACTGTTACCCATTTACTGTTCCTATACAGGGTGTCAAATCGCTTACTGTTCCCTACTTACTGTTCCTGTACTGGGTATCACATCGCTTACTGTTTCCCATTTACTGTTCCTATACAGGGTGTCAAATCGCTTACTGTTCCCTGCTCACGGTTCCTGTACAGGGTGTCACATCACTTACTGTTCCCCGTTTACTGTTCTTGAACACAGTGTCACATCCCTTACTGTTCTTTGTTTACTCTTCCTGCACAGGGAGCTGTGCCTTTAATTCCCCATTTTTTTCTACTGCTGAATAAGACGTCACATCACTGACCATTCCTAAAAGAGCCGTTGCATTATTTAGCATTGCTCAGATGAATGGGGTCAGATGAGGGTGGTCTTTTGGACTGTCCCTTTTTATCAGATTCCCCTTGATCTTACCAGTTAGTACACGCATCCAAATGTTATAATTCCAAATCCCTGGCTGTTCGATGTATTTAATGAAATATGTTAATAAATCCCACATTTGTCTGCTGTAAGCACTCTCGTTGCAGATTCAGCCATCCCACTGGGCTCCTGTGCCGACCAAATAAGGTTTGTGCTTCGACGCAGGAAACATTTACTTTGGGCGGGGACATATTATAACAGTCGTGTCCTAGCATAATGGTCAATAAAATCAGGAGGACTACATGACTAATTTCTGTTATTCTACTGTCAGGTGAAGAATGAAGAATGAGAGCTAAGATGTAGCTGATAAGACTCTGAACATCTTCCATTACGTACAAATACCTAAGGGTGCAATACCTGGTGTTCCTACCAGGCATAAAAGGAAGCAACTGGGCCAATGTCTAGGTAATATGTCGGCTCAAAGATGCATAGTTGCATTATGGGACATTCCGGGATCTGTGATGGTCAGCAGACAATTATTATTCTAATGTGAGATGTGTTATTAGCTATGTACCACTGTGTCCTTTACTAGGTGAAAGCATTTGAAACGGTTAGTGAAGTTAAGTCCATTTCCTTTACCATAGTAGCCAGTATGATACCTGCTTTTTTGCTGTGAAAAGCATACTTTTAAGCAGCAATTTATACAACAAAGATGCCCGCAATACTTGCTCAAGGAGGTACAGTGAGCAGAGCCTTGTGTCTTATATAACAATTGGGAGTGAAACACAGGTGGCCTGAAGGGATGCTAGTGCTCGCCGCCTGATTCAGCCCCACCCCCTGTCTGACAATGATGTAATTCACAAAGATAAAACAGGTCAATAAAAACATACAGAGTTCAATTCACTTCCCTTTTATATGAATTAAATGAAGGGATATAAAGCTTTCATTGCTGAGGGACACAATCGTCACAATGACCGGCTTGGTGGCAGGAGTACAGGTGACTGATCAGCCCGTAATCCGTCTTCCATCTCTGATGGCTGCCTAGAGGGAGGTCACCCTGTAGTTGACCCAGAAAAGGTCTTGGGCTGAGGAGCAATCAGACCCTCTAGACACGTGATGTTTTGCAGTCGGAGCCTTTAGAAGACCAAGCACCACGTTATGCACCAAAAATCCTCCCCTCCCCTACCCTCCCTCTAGTCGGAAATGCAAAGTTACGTAAGGTGCTATAAGCAATTCAAAGTATAGCTGAATATCATAATAATATATCATACCGGCGAGCTCTGCTTGGAGCTGCCATGCTGACAGGCTTTTTAAACAGCCCAATTTTATTCTCTTTTATACCTTTCAGAAAATTAACTGTATGTGTTGTGCTTAAGTTTAAGATTGAGGTCCCACAAAGGAAGCTCATTACTTGCCTTGATTGCCTGCACAAAGAGCAGCGGGCTCGGAGCGAGGCAGCCTTCTTCCTGCTGCCCTTCACTTCATTTGCCGGGGAACTTTCAGACAGCGAGTCGGATTAGTTTTCCCGGAAGATGGATTCGCGATAGATTATGACGAGAGCCCGGCGGGCCCCGGCTCGTCGGGGGCCATTGTTGGAGCACAAAAGAGAGCCATTTAATTATGCAGACTGCTGAAGGAAGGAGGGGCAGGAGGAAGAGGGAGGAGGTCGATCGGCCGCGAGGCTCCCTCCCGCGTTGTGCCCCCCCCCATCCCGAACAGCTCCTCCTGTCTGTTGCAAACACACCATGTACCGACATACCCTTCACCATGTGCAATCCACCAGTGACAGCATGGACGTCCCCCCAGCCCCCACAGCTCACTCAGACCACCAGCATGTGCACCCATGCAGCCTCATCACTCTTTCCATAATTAGCAGAAGGGCCCGCCTGGGGAGGGGATACTAGATGGTGGCACCTCCGGGAGGTTGGGACAGGCCTTGCAGTGTCTCCAATGCTCATGGGGGTTTTACTTGCACAAAAATGTTCTGAGGGCAGAACAAAAAATGATTGGTTCAGAGTGAAGAAGAGGGATCAAGACATCTGATTGGCTAGTCCCACCTCCTCCTGTTGATGCACCCACATCCACTACAGTCTGATTGGTTATCATTTTTCCTTCTGCCCTCAGAATGATTTTGTGTAAGTTAAACTCCCACGAGCATCTCCAGCCGCCAGACAGACACCTAGTGGTGCGCACATACAGGCGCGAGCGGCCAACCCTGTGGGCACAACAAATGCAGAAAAACCAAACATTCATGATGATGTGAAAAATAAAAGACCTCAGCTTGGTTAGATAACTGTCCTTCTTTTGTGATTCCTGCTCCAGATCAATGCCAGATTACATTTAGGTGCTAAACAGACATTTTGATCCAAAGAAACTTGCTGTTCTTCTCCTTTATACAACTGGCTAACTTATAGAAGTCATTTTGTTTAAGTAAATTATTCAGGGGTTTTACAGCGGTGACTCTGGGATATGACCTAGCATCCTACCGGGGGGTCCACATTCTTAATCACTATACTACCCTGTTACCCAGTGAATTTATGTATTCTAAATAAATAGCCTTTTTGAACATTTCCATATTCTAATTAGAATTAAAAATCATATTGATTATAGCAAAACTCCCATAAAACTGAAATAAAAACATTTTTTAAATATATTTTATTGGGGTAAATGCACATTTCCCTTGGGTTACATATATGAAATATTGAAGTGGTCCTTCCTTGCAAAATGGGATGTTTGACTTTTTACTGCAACCCCAATCCTTTTGCTCAGAATCGACACATTGACATCTCTTTGATGTTGCCCGGGCCAATGAATAATTTGTACGACAAAACTATCCAGCGAGACATCCGACCGTGTGGAGCAACAGTAATCCCCGAAAAGCCCAGAACCAAATTCATTTATTTATTTAATTTTGATTCTGTTTTTTTTTTTTTTTTTTTAACGTCTATAAAACAAAGATGGCAGATGGGCGTGTCTCACTTCGTATTTTAGCTGAAGCGTGCAGAGCAGGAAAAGCTTTTCAGGGGAGCAGTACCATCGCATCTCTCCCTTTCTGATGTGCTTTTCAGAAACATAATACTGAGCTCGTCTTGGGACTGGTGTGGCAAGCTAAAAAGGCAGCACATTCTTTAATACCAGTTTCTTTTTTTTTGTAAACCCAAGAACCCAGGGAAGAAAAAGGCAATTAAGCTAATGCAAGCTGGGAGTCATGAGGTTGTAGATATTTCAAGAGCTGAGCAATTTACCGTCTGGAAAAAGAGGACGGGCCTGGCATAAAACGTCCACCCATTCAGATTTATTATGCTTTTAGTTGTGTTATATGTGATACAATTAGCGGGAGGTGCCAATAAGGCGTTCTCTCAAGGACGTGGTCATCTCCTACCATCTGTTATTAACGGCGCTGTCCTCAGCACACCCCGGGAGTGAACTGGGGAACAGAGCCCCGGCCACCTCCAGTTTCCAGTACAGTCTGTATGTGTGTGTGGGGGGTGTAATAAGTGTGGGGGGGATTTAATATGTAAATAAAGCAGAAATGTCCCACAGTTTAAGCAGCGCAGATGGTGCTGGTATCTTGTAAAGAGTTGTTTACGTCTACTTTTAAATGGTAGATCTACGTGACAGTGCATATGCGGCTAACTGTGGTCGTGGCAGCGATTCTAGTCCATGTTAGATCATCTCAGTCAAGAGGTCACATGTTTCAGCTCTGCAAAGGTCCACCATTCAGACTGGATGGGCGGACGTGACCTGGCGTTCCCGGAGAGGCGTCGCCCCCCAGTGTGTGAAAACGGAACGGCAGGGGCAGGACTGCAGAGGGCAGCAGTGGTGTGTGGAAAGGCCCGTGAAATGCGGCCAGGCTCTCCTCGGAGAGGCTCCGCGTCTGTGCTGCAGCTCAGGGGAGACCGCCAGGCTTCTCATCAGGGCTGTGCCAAGCCAGCCAATCAGCTGCCTTTCATATTGCAGCTCTCACCACTTCCCGCTCGCCCCCATTGGCTTCCCAGCTTTAAAACAGGATCATACCTTGCACCATGCCCCCCCCCCCCACAGCTCACTGCACCCCACCTCACCGCACACCTCAGCCTCCTACTTCAAGACATTTGTTTATGTACAGAACCTGTACCTGCTAATTGTTTTTATCACCCCATAAATAAAATTCCATTGTTTCTTCTCCATTCTGCCATGAAGAGAAGAAAATGGAAAGAAATAAAAAGCTCTGTCATTTTTCAATACCAACTGTAACCACACACAGCCCGACTATCATTCAGCCCGACATTCTCTAATAATCAAGATGAAAAACCTTGATTAAGCAAAGCCTCTTTGTGCTGGCTGTTTTCCCAGCAGCGCTCGGTAGCATCGCTGGGGGTACAGCCAATATCTACAGACCCACCAGTCAGTGACCCGCAGCGTCTGTGTTATCGCCATGACGATAACACCCCCCCCCCCCGCAACCCTAGCATCCTATACGACACGGATCGCCCGTCAAACTCTGCACTAAAAGCCTAACAGGGCTGTGCAAGAATCCGACGCGAGTCCCCAGACATCCACTTTTAGACCATGGATCTTTAAAAGCCCCAAGCGCGTCCACGTGCGGGGAGGGGGTTGGCTTGCGCCTGTCTAATTATGAGATTAGTGCTTTCAGTCATTACAATGACTGGTGCAAGGATGGAAATGGGAAGTTTGTTTGGACACAATTTCAAGTCATTGTGCCCTAGGAAGGGGCCTGAAGTGAAAATGCATTATCCTGAAATCACCGATATTAAACCCTAGTAATGGAGATGGCGATGTACCCCTCTCCCACCAAAAAACACAAAAAAATAAAACTCTGATCAAACTAGATGGATCCAAGTTGCTGATTAAAAATGGAAGAAAAAAAAATCAGTTACTGGATTTGGATGTCCGATATTGGATAATGGGTGTCGGATGCTGGAAGGGCCGCGTAACCTGCAGATTCCTGCTTCTTGGAGATGGATGATGTAGCCTTTGTCAGCAGGCAGCCCAGGCAGGGCGTACACACCACAGCGTGATCACATGATGCATTTCGAAGTCCATTTAACAACGTCAACATGCGATCGGCAGGAAGCCCGTTTTACATGCGATTCTTCATTTATTTATGGACTGGAAAAACAAAGGGCCATTCGCTACAACGTGCCTCTGTCACAAAACACCATCTAAAAAATTTCGGTGTGGATATTTGGGCTCATCCGTCGATTCATTCTTTGTTTGTCCCACTTCTGCACAGTTTGTGATGTCAGATTCTTAAACCGTTGTTCTGTAAAAACTCATTCTCAGTGTGCACACATTAACCTGGCCATCCATATCATACTTAGCATTATTTACCTACAGCTGGGGAGTTCTTCCTGCCGACAAAATCTCTCAAAAAATGGCAGGGTGGATGTCCCTCTCCTCTACTCCAGCATAATCACATCGGAGATCAGAGCGCCATCATCAGGATGTTGACTGGCTGTGGCCCGCATCACCAGGACCCAGATGCCTCCGTGTACACCAGCAGCAGCTCTGGTGTCACAACTGTTTCCAGGCTTAATAGGATTTGTGCTATATTTAGGGTGCTCATGTCTCGGTTACGGAACAGGGCTGTTTAAAATTGAAATTAAAATGGAGCTACCTGTGCAAATAGCTGCTTTGCATAGCTTCCTGACAGCGCCGCTCTGCTTGGTTCTGGCGCTCGGCTCCACGATGAGAGGGAAACAAACCGCAGCCTTCAAATCCAGCGTTAAATAAACAGCGAGAGGCAGAGGAGCTGATCGCTCGGCGGCCTGATGGCGGGTCAGCTTGATAAGCGCAGGTTAGGGGCCCGGTTCGGGAATGCGCGAACGTGAGTGTTGTTTTCTGAGCCCCGCCTTGCCTAATTAAAGCCCCCACCCCACGCCTGGGAAACGGCAGGTAGCAACGAGCCCCCCC
>JAAGVU020000015.1:10079831-10090849 GCA_011763525.2 Mormyrus iriodes | reverse complement strand
ACAAAGAAATGAGAGAGAGGGAAAGCCAGATGACAACGGAGGAGGGGAACAAAAAACTCCCAAATAGACAGAAAAAAAACCTCTGGGGGTCCAAAGGCAACTGGCTGCCCCCCCCCCCCCAGGCATGCTAACATTAGTAATCATAATAAGAATATGATATATGGTACAATATGATACAAACTGTGAGATGTACAATGTGCATATGAACAGTTAGTACAGACATAACAGAATAAGCTGTTATATAGTGACCTCATCAGTGAACAGGGGCAAGCCTTTCATATAGACTTTCATATAGTCAGCATAGCAATTTAGAATTCTGAAAACAATTATATAACACTGTTAACACAGAGTCAATTATATTTCCCTGTTTACAATAATATGTTTAAATTTGGGGCCCTCTTAATCATTCCTGCATGAACACCTTTTCCATGGAGTGATGGAAAAACCACCAAGTGCCTTCGTCACATTTGCGGCAGGCATTCTCAGTATTTGTTTAAACCCCACGTCTGCAGTAGCATTTTTGCCTGCCGTTGTACGGTCTGCTAAGGAGAGGGGGGTCACCCATCACTTTCCCATTATTTTAGCAGTAATCGTGAACAGGTGTTCCCAGCGGTCCAAGGGGACCCACTGCTGTCGCAAAATATGCCTCAAGGTGGCAGCTTTCTTATTTTTTTTCCTAATCCCAGTAGGGGCAAGTAAATCATATTGGCCCCTAAGACCGTTTTCATATCAACAACTTGGTTATTCCCTCCTGCAAAAAAACAAAAAAAATAGAGAGAGAGAGAGAGGTGGTGGGGGTGTATTTTCAAAAGAGACTGATGCAAATTGAGAGAGGGATGATGAGGGTTGTAAGATCTGAGATTTTTTAAGTCAGATGTGCTGCCGTCAGGCCGTTGAAAAGGAGAACGCTATTACACCAGAATCATAAATGTCTCCGGTCGTTTAGCTAATGTATGTTTTGACACAATTAATTCAAACGATTCAGCACACTAGCCATTACCGAGGTGTGTGGAAAACGGAGGCCTATAAATGAGAGGTAAGTCAGGGAACACCTACACACGGTTCTGCATGTGCGAATTCATGAGTGCCTGTTAGCCCCCCTGGATGAACTGAGACTCCCACGTTTTAAATCCGCCTCCCAAACTTGTCTATGTATGATAATTGCTTTTCTCACCATTTTTATTTTAAGACTCCTGCACACCCAAGCACCCAGAAACCCGGTGATGAATTCTGATGGCTCTGGAAAAGTAGCTGCAACAGCAAGACGGAATGGAGAAAGCGATCTGCATGCTCCGTAATGGAAGGTCGCGCCGATACGAGCCGACGCCTGCACCTTCTCTCTGCGCCTTGTTATCCATGGAGGATGGCCTATAAGTTCTGTCTCCTCTCTTTTTCAGCTCGCTGCCTTTTCTTCCTCCGTAGACCACGCAGCCCCCCAGGGAGACGTATAAACCCAGCGAGTGTGGCAAATGGTAGCTCCAAGCGATCGTAAAAGTCATTCCACAATGCCCTGGAAGCGACAAATCCGTTTTCTTTCTCGGACGTGGGCCCTGCACCGTTGGTAGAAGACTTTATTTTGGGGTACATCTGGTGTTTTATTGCGTGGTATCTGTCACATAACACGACAAGGAATTTGTACTTTGCGGCAAAAAGTCGACCTTTTAAAAACTGATGTGGATCTGTCTGGCGAATAATATTACTGGTAATTCTCTTATCGTTAACAAATCTGCTTAGCTGTACTCCCTCCTTCTTGTTTTTTTCTGGTTGGGGTTGGACCAGCATTATTTTATTTTTATTTTTTTACAGATTGTGTGTTTCAAGCCTAGTCTTGCTGTACCAGAGCATAACTTGATTGCTCCAATAATAATCTGCATTAGGTCCATTATTGGAAAGCATAAAAGTCAACAGTGAATGGACACAATTTTGTTACTATTGATTTTCCTTCATGTAAAAGGCAAGAGGAGACCATCTATGTGGCAGTATCTCAGCTCTCCCTTGAACACTCTGACCCCTTAGTGGTGGCCTCTGTCCGGAACACTCTAACAGTACAGGCCCAGACCCATTCCTGCTTTCAGAAAATTCTGCTTAATCTTCGATTCCTTGGTGTCTGATGTTTACCTACGAAAATAAATTGCCAACTTCATTCTTGTTTTGTCCATAGGTCTCTGCCTCGCTTCTTTAGAGAAGAGGGTTTACATACCTTACCATTTTCATTTCAGTTTTTCTGTTTGATTACATCTCATATTTTCACACTTCTTTTCGAGAGCTCAGCCTGTCAGCAGACAAAGGGCTCGTGAAATTCCCTGTTTCTCATCTACCCTGCCCTCATCCCACAATGCTGAGTGAATGATGCTATGTGGGAGGGTTAAGCACCAGTAGGACGACTGACACAACACTCACCACTGGGAGCCAATCACTCACTGGTGTCTGACAGACTTGGAGGATCCGCATTCTGATGCCAGCTCAGAAATCAGTCCCAGATGACCACCCTACCCCCCCGACAAGGTGGACCAAAAAAAATTCATTCCACTGTCAAGAAGTTCACAGTCTGAATTGCCGAACATTCGATTCAAAACAAAATCCAGGCTATACAACTTGGCTATGCACAAAGAAAATCCCCCCAGTTTAAAACGTTTACATTCCTAACACCTCTCCACAAACAGACACCGCCTTAGGGTCCCGCACACTGCCGTACGAATGCCAGTTTCACTACAGGAAGACACTAAACACTGTGATATGTGAGTGCACGGTCTAAGAACTTTCATTTTTCATGTGTAGGAGGTACCAAATTACCGTAACACATCTGGCTAAGGAAGTTAGCATGGAGGGCATTCAGCCACCTACCAAGGTCTATTGCTAAAAGTTTGATTACTAAGTACTGAATTTGGTGTGCCATAAGTGAAAAAAAGTCCACAAAACACAAAAGAGAAGATGAATATCCAGGCAAAGACAGTTTCTCAGTGATTGGCCATCTTGTAGCTACATTCTCATATAGCATATATTACTTTTTAACAGAACTGTGAAATGGATTTTCAGATATCATCAACTCCTCTCAGTCGCCTGCTTCATATTTGCAGTTCAGTTTCAGTTCATTGCTAGCTGAGTTCAAATCTCAAAACTTTTTGAAGTTAGGCTGGATTAAGAAAAAAAAAAATAAGGGCAATTTACCTGCCAAGTGCCCAAAGACCCGCTCCACAGAGCAAGAAGTTTTTTTTTTTGTCTGATTGGCCATTGTGTTTACAACAGAAGGATGATGACTCATTTTGTCAGATTTGCACTGGTGATTGGATTGCCTTTTTCAGGTATCATTCCCATTTTAAATATATATTTTTTAATTTTCATATTTTTTTCTTCTTACAAAGAGTCTGTGGTTGGATGTTGCAGATCTGCTGAGGAATATACATAAAAAACGGAATGCATCAGTCTGATGAAGGTAAATGTGATGTAGCTGTTCATATAGACAGTATTATATAAAGCTGTTACACAATGTGGCCTTGTTTTTCCAAAGCAATTTATTTATTCAGTCTACTGCACACCAGGTGTTTAGTTCTTTGTTATTATTCAATAAAAATAATAATCTTGATGCCTTATATGCTGTTTTAAATTGTAAAGTATACGTAATATTCGCAATTTGTTTTCCATACCTATGTATTTTACTCAGAAGAACGTAGGGGTGCATTTGACTAGTTCTTTGGTTTATTAGTTACTGATGGCTTAACCCCTGTGTTATTTCTGGGGTCGAAGTTACCCCAGTCCATTTTCAAAATGAGGAAAAATTCTATAGATTCTAGAATTTACAACGGAAGAAGTAAAACCCTTGCGATCAGCAGCATTTATAGTTTTGTGTTTTCCTTCAGTGAAAATATGATTAATTCCGGGGGTTCCATCCTGGTGTGGGAGAATGGATTGGAAAAACGTGGCGCTTCAGAGTCCTGCTCAGTGATGACGTTGGATGGTCAGCCTTTGCTCTTGAGAACCTCCCAGCTAAGTGACTTCATACGAGGCTCAGTTTCCGCTGCCATAAACAAGGTCATGCCCCAGCCTTGTTTCTGTGCACTAATGCGGGTTTTTAAGTGGAATCGGTAGCTTGTGAGTCACCCGCCGCGGCCGCCTGTTATATGGCGACTACGACAAACAAAGGAAAGAGCTCCTCAGTAATCACAACCGTAAACAAGCACGTCCGCGGCGACCTATAAGGCAGTCAGTCTCTGTCTTTGATTGCTTCTAATTTTTCTTTGTCTGCTCACTCTTTTTTTGTGCCATTAAACTGGGGGGGGTGAAATTATACCGACAATCAAATCTCCAAATGGTTCCAGCAAGGTTTGTTCGTTTGATCCCCGGAAAGGTTCTGGGTCACCGTTTCTTCCCTCTGTAATATTTCTGTAATATTTCTTGACATTCAGCGACATTTTCAGTTTAATATCACCGATACCGCCACCGCAGAATTAAACGCACATCGAAGGAAAACATTCACATTAGAACCGATTCTGGCAGCGTTTACGCAGATGAGGCTTGCATATGCTTCCCGTAAAGGCAGACGTGTGTACCTCTGTTTGTCGATCTGAGTCACCCTGATCCGGACGGATTACTCGGAGAGCCAAGTACTGCTAACATATTTATTGGAATGGGAAAAATGTATATTCCCGGTGTCACCTCCCTTTTCACACAGTTTTTGATGCTACGGGCCTACATATCTGAATCAAAACAATCATATTTTTCTTCTTACAGCTTAAAGTTATACTTTATAAAAACTCTATGCATACTATTTTCCTCTTTTTTCTTTAGCTTGAAGACAGTTTGTTACATTTCTTCTCTATAAAGCAAAAGAGATCAAGGAATTTATTGAATGCATCACGCCACTTTGCCACCAGATCACTGTTTACTATAGTATGCTCTCAAAGTGTATACGATCCAGAATATTCTCAGTAAGGATTCACACAGACATTGCACTGGAGGCAGGGAGATCCAGCTGCCCGTCTCCCGTTCGTATCAGGGCTCGGCCCTAGTTTATGAGCGTAGGGCAGGAGGACGGCGTAGGAACACCTGCCTGATCAAACCTACGTGCGTAGAATGTCCTCACACACAAAAAAGACATGCATTCAGATAATGATGATTCATTTATATAGTGCTTTTCAGGACCCCACCGGCGATCACAATAGGTGAAAGAAAATAAAGCACAATAAGGAAGTAATAAATAAGAAGAAAAAAAGAAAAAAAGACTATCTGCATTGAAATACATACATAGGCAAACCGTATGAGAATTCTGATGCATTCATAAGCATATCCACACCCACATATGTACATAAACAGTAGGTGCATTTTGCATAAGAATAAAAATCGTGTTTGGTCATAAAGTGTGCGTGATGAAATGGATTTTTGTTTTCTGGCCTGTTCTATTGGGTGAGGTGCTGAAAGACACGATTTTCTGCAAGTGCACCTTTCACTCTCTGAGAACAGACCATTCATTACAAGACAATTGCACTGCATTTCATGGTGCGGTGCCGGTGCTGAGGCCAAGATCCGACACCCCCCTCATCACCCCCTCATCCCCCCCGTACCTTCAGTGCCAGGGAATCCATCCTGGTTCACTGGAAGCTCGTCTTGAACAGGGCCTAGCTTTCCGTTTATCAAGACCTCCAATTAATTTTTAAACTATTACCGAGTAACTAATTTCTCTCTTTCTGTCAAAGGGAGAATTCCGAGGAACATTTACCTCCTTTAATTTAAAAAGCAGATATTTCTTTGCCACCTTCAGCTGTTTATGCCCTTAGGTTACATGTATTTACATGTATGTGACATGTCTTATCAAAACAGCATGATATCATTCAGTGAGTGCGTTTTTTTTTTCATTCCTCTCAAATATTAATTTGTATGAATCATCCCCCGTAATGTCAGATTCCAGAACTGATATCTGGGTGCATCGCTGCTTAGAAGCACAACCCCTTACTGGTAACTTAATCATTCCTGACTCATCCTCTGTTTGTACCCTGCAAAAATAGAACAGCAAGACGTTCGATTTCCAAACCAGCCCCAAAGTCTTCGTAGATTGCTTTCACTTACCAAATTTGCCAGAGATTATAAAAAAAAAACACTAGACACTGTGCTAGAGTGTTTAGTCTTCTTTGCAAAGTGACACTGGAGAACATACACAACAGCTTAACCCGTCAAAGGTGATTATTTTTTTTGGCGCTTTGTCGATTTACAAGTTTTCTCATCCCTTTCATCAAACTCTAACCCTGAGTTCAATGTAAAAACGGATGCCCTCCAAAGATTTGTTTTCTTTTTATCTTGGCTCTCCTTTTTGTGAGTAATTAGCCAATTATTATGCTCACACTGCATTGTTTTGCTTCCATTAAAATATTCATCTGCGATGTAGTCATAGCTTTGTCCAACACTTATCTGAACACTGGATGACCTCATATTTAGCAGAGTGCTAACCTCATTTCAGTTTTCTTTCCTTCCCTCTGTCTCTCATTCTACCTATTCTTGAGCTGTGATAAACACGTGCTTCTATATTTGGAGTACTTAGAGTGTGTCTCACACTCTTTTAACCCATGAGCACAATCATGTGACATGGCAACATTCCCTGCTCACCTGTGCAATCACAGGGTTTTTCTCCAGAAACAACCCCAGAGAAAATGTTCTTTTATAGCTCGCTGCTACCTGTTTTGAGGCCAATCGCTGTCCGAAGTTGTGGAGCGATATACCACCAACAGGTTGGGGTACCCTAAACGCCAGGTAACAGGCTTTGTTATGCTCCAGGCAGGCAGTTCTACTACAGCTGTGTCTATGCAGGTCAAAGAAATGCAGATGCCTAGCCTCGAATGAAAGAAAGAGCTTGCGATTGATTACGAGCAAAATGTAAAGTAAGTCTAAGCTACCGTGTTAATGGATTTGATTGTTTATTTGACTACCGGTGAATCAATCTCCAGGTATTGAGGGCGAGATTCTGTAGGATTAGGGGGCAGAATGATCATTCTCTGGATCTCTTTGTTTGATATGGACACTTCATTGGAGGACCTGGAGGCTCCTGGGGAATCCTGGATTCCCTTTCAATTGTCTATCCACCATTCAAGTGGAGATGCACCAATTATATAAACAATGAAAGTGTTAAGAGCAGGACACAGATTGTTTCTTTTTTTTAACTGGCAACAGATGAACCGCGTAATGGGTGTGGGTACGTTTAAACATTTTTTTGTGTCCTTTGAATGTTGAATTGTGGACCCCACCATCAGCGCTAGTCCCAGTTCCATTCCTTAGCCATGTGAAGACACGATTCTTGCTTTTCACGCATAAGTAGGGAACGAGCCGGACAGAGGGCAGACAGATAAACCAGAGCACTCTACAAGGGCTCTGACGTCGTCTGGGAAGATTCATGGCTGCAGAGGGAACAAATTGATATTACTCACCATTTGTGTTTTATTTTAGGTCACGTAATTGACAAATATGGATTATTTATGATTCGATTTAAAAGGCTAAAAAGATCTATTCATTCTTTTTTCTTTCTTGGAAGAAAAAAAAGCGAGGCTTCCCGCTCTTTCAGCCGTTTCCTCCAATCCGGGGCAGTCTTATTTTTAGAGCCGAATCAAAAAACAAAGATTCCTGATTTCCTCGCCCCTAGAATCGGGACCCTGAAGTGAAACCCTTCAATTCGGCTGCCTTCTCAAAACTTGTGTGGAGGAAATTAGCAGTGAAATTTCTGATTGTGTCATTAAAAGGGCCTTTTACAAGCGGGCAAGGACAATTTACACGCTTTAATCCTTTGAATCTGAATGAGACTCAGATCAATTACTCCCATTACTGGGGTGACAGTTCGGAATGTGATTAGGGGCTTGCTATCCCGGGCATCACCGCGGCGACCAGGCCACCGCCCCACCTGCTGTCGCGCCAGGGAAGCCCACCGAAGACGTGGCCCAGCTGCACCTCGACGTTCTTGTGCCAGTGTCACATTAATTAGTTCTGCGCTGATTTTTAGAAATCTTTCTCTGAGGTTACCGATTCGCCTCGTGCGTATTCCGTCTGGCTGGCATGGTAACCGGGCCTCCATTGGCTCTCCTGGTTTGGTCTCGGACGTGCCTGGAGGGAAAGCTCCAAGGTTACGTGCCGGTGTGTGATCCGCATGATGAGAGGAAGCTGTGGGACACATGCGGGACCGATCCTGTCGCGGTCACCCGGGTTCTATTCCGACGTGCCCTGCAGGGATCTCTGGCAAACAAGGTTTTTGTTTTTTGGCGTGGTTAATTAACGCAGTAAGTACTTTGCGCCGTCCCCTTCAGTCTGATTCGAGAGCAATTACCACAGTTTAAATGCGCCGAGCGGCTTTCGATTTCAGCCCAGCATTCTGAAGGCGGCCCATTCGGTGGGCTGCGTGGAAATGGGTCCAGAGAGCATTTTAATGAGTGCAGTTGTCGGGAAATGCTGGCCTTCCTTACGAAATACTGAATATTGTGTTTAAAGGACATGCACTAATCCCTAATTGTGACCAATAACTTAAACCTGTATAGAAAATCGGTGAAAATCACAATTACATTTCATAAATAAACACTACACATTTGTGTGTTACACTTAGTTTTGTGTCAATGTGCAGTATATATCATATATGTATGCATAATATATATATATGATGCAATAGAAATGTATGATATGGCTCTCTTTTTACTGACAGTATATTCGTCCATAAAGAGATAAAGAGGTGAAACAGGAATAGGATGAGAGGTAAGCCTGCCTCACACCAGTTCATTCAGCTGGACTAACGAGACCATGCTTGCTGGAAGAGTGACCGGATCATTAACGGGAACCTCGGTAAAGGACCCAGCAGCCACGTCACCCCCATACTGCCTCAGTGATAGACGAAAGCTCACCCCAGCCACCCCATTTTATTTCCAGATCTGCTGCGCTCATCTCTGGCCTGATGTTAAACATCCAAAGTCTTGCCCCTCCCATCCTCGTGCCGGACCAATCACCTTTCTCCTCTCCTTCAGCCAGACTGAATCAAGCTAATCGACAAAGGAACCGCGCGTAACATGATTATTGTTAGACTGACCTTCACTGTGAGCAGAACTGCATATCACTGAGCCAAGGGTGCACAGTGCTACACTTAGTTTGTGTCTATGTACAGTATATAAGATATATTGTACATGTATGCATTCTCATCTCTCTCTTCTCCCTTAATGACACAAGCATTGATGAGAAAAACACATATGTATTATCCAGTTTCATAAGTACTTCTATGTGTATCTACACTTCTTCCCAGAAAAAGCATTTTTTATAATAACTGCAATATACCAAACACGTGGATTATAACAATACATTTTTTCAAAGAATATCAATAATAGAGCATTGATATTCCACTTGATGTTCAGCACCTATTACCTGACCTTTATCAGTTTCCACTATGTCCTGATCAGAAGGTCAACTGTTATCAGCTGGTGACTAGTTAATTAATACTGGGATATTGAGTAAGCAGTACCTAGTACTCCACTTCCCTGAGATAATATATTTTTTGCATAGTGATTACATTACATTCCCCATACATTCTCACTTCAGGTTAATCATTATTGATATTTAAAATGAGAATTAAAAGCATGTCTGATATCTTTCTCCAGGAATAGTTAATTTTGTGTTTTTATTGACACCCTAAAGACCATTTAGGGTATGCAAACGTGTGAATTCATTATTTTGTTTCCTGTATGTTTTTGTGTGTTAAGAATTCCAAAGGAAAAAACAAAGGGTGAAATCTGTAAAAACTAATCACCTCTAGCCTTTCGTCCCCACTCACGTCTCATTGGCCATTGGCCCAAAACATTTTTTTGGCCACTGTGATTGGTTAAAACGGCCAGAGGGCCAAAAAACACGGCCTTCTGTCTGTTGTCTGGTGGCCCAGTTTGCTGATGGTATTTTAAAAAGTGTGCATTTCCCATAAGCCCCAACCGAATCATCGCTGCATCAGGTATCTGCCCACTCCAGGTTTGCTTGTGAGTTTTTATCGTCAATAAGAGCTTCACGAACTGCTGCTTCATTCAGCTTTAATTCCTCTTCTGCCCTTTTTTTGCTGAGAAAATTTGTTAAATGACCCTGGAACATATTTTGCAGGTTAACACAGAGCCAGTTATATGACATGAATACTTGGAGTGGTGATGTAAATGTAAGCAGTGTTGTTTACTGTGTCAGACTGAGGGATACTGTGTCTTAAGAGCTGACTACAGTGAGTAGTTCAGACGAATGGGCTCCAGTTCAGAGGTTTATTGGGGGAGTAGTAACATGAATGTGGAACTGTTCTTCCTATGACTAACTAGCTTTGCAATCCACTTAATGCTGAATGTTAAATGCTTTTTTCATGTGAACACGGATGTAATTCACACATTTAAAGTAGGAATCGTTGAACTGATTTCTCCGCTATGGCAGCTGTTGGCTCATCTTGATCTCAAAGACAAACAAAGAAAACAGATGGCTTTCTGCGTGCGGTTTTGCTGATTTATTTATGTTGACTCTTCAGTTACTTTCGATCATGTTCGGAGCACTGGGTTTTGTCACAAGTGCTGCAAGTGGAAATGTCATTTTAATTTTTTTCTCCCCAACAGCTAATTTAAAAATGGAAATTCAGACTCACCTGTCAGAATAAATGACACACATAAACACTTTTTTTGTGTTTGCCCAAGGCAATTAATCCAAAGCTTCATGTTTAATTCATTTCTTTAATTGCAATCTTTAGAAACCATTTAGCATTATTGAATTTCGATAAATTAAATGAAGGCCAAGCCTTGCTTACATTTTCAATTAAATGGATTTTCTCAGCATTCTTGACATTAAACGCATTCCCGTAGCCGTTTAATTTCAGAAAGCATGTTTCCTTCTGGAGCTCCAAATGTAATGTTCCTTTGTGTCTGAAAATGCACCCACCTGTACATCCACGAGTCCCCTCCATACGCATCCTGTGTGTAAGGCCCCGGGCCGTCGGGAAGGTTGCTGCAGTTACCGCCAAAGGACTATCCCCGTGCTGTAGCATACCAGATCAAAAC
>JAAGVU020000015.1:10057153-10072184 GCA_011763525.2 Mormyrus iriodes | reverse complement strand
GTCCTGGTCCTGCAAAAACGGTTATGGGGAGTTCTCTTCATCTGCTGTCATCTTTTTGGCGGGGCGGGGGGGGGGGGGGGGGGGGGCGGGAAAACTGAAGACAAAACATAAGCAGGGACAAAAAAAAAATATCTGGCTTGGGGACGAATCTGCCACTGAAATGTCCTGTAATGTTCGTTTGGAGGTCAGTCTTTCTGTTAAGGGAAGCTTTTAGATATCATTTGTTTAGTTTTTTTTCCACTAAGTAATGACATGACAACAGGAATGGAACTGCATTGTGTGTAATTAGCTTGCACCCAGGCAGACTTTCCAAAGAGAAATGAAGAGAAAATCTCACAATTGAAATTAGACTGAACGAGTTCAAGCTAGCGTCCTTGAACATCAGGGTTTTTCTCATCTCAAACTGCTGGCTGACAAAAATTCTCTGCTGAATAGCAAATTCCTCCAGGTAAAAGATTTTAGTCACTAGCAGATTAATTCTTAATTTAATGAGTTCCAACAGCCTTGAAATATGAATGATCTTAATCAACATTGAGTATCATCTTCAGGGGCACTCCCTTGGTTTGGATGGCTGTGTATGGGAATTGCACAGAAACGTCTTATGGGGGAAGAGACAAATATGCACTGGTTTTTATCCAGAAACTTCTCGAAAGTCAATATTTAAGGATGACTTGATACTGAAAACTAAAGAACAATTGCTATTGTTTGTGCTGTATGAGATAGAGTCGTTATATTATTAATAGAATCTTTTCTTTTATTTCTTTGTTTGTTTAATTATGTATTTTATTGGTTACCCATTAGTTGGTGGCAATTATAAACATTGTTTTGATTTGAATTTAAGACTTAAATTGAAGTTATTAACAAAAACCAAAAGTCGTTAATTCAAAAATAAAACTTGGCATCACTCCCACGTCTTTAAACGTCATCAATCGCCATCATCCCATGGCATCGATCTCCAGGGGTGAAGGAGGCACAATAATGTAAATGCACTGTCTCTACCCATGGACATGGCATCCAGCAGCACAAGGGCACAGAGCCGTATGCTGGAACATCTTCTATTTGTCGTCTTTTTGTTTTTTTGGGGGTGGTGGGTGCAGGAAACACCACCTGTCCCTTTGGAAGCCATTAGACTGTCTTCCTTCTGAGGTGCCGGGGCTCCAGTAGAGCTCAGTCATTACAGGAGCCTGTTCGGCGCAGATAACAGAGGACTCAGACATGGCCGAAAACATGTATTGCATGCGATGGCTGGTTTGATGGCTATTTATTTATTTTATTATCTGACTGTCCCTGGGATATCTGTGCATGAGCCAGGATAGCTGATAGTGATAGCATAAAATGTAGTTTTTTTTTTTGTTTTTTTTTTTTTAGTTGGACAAGTATGCAATTGCTTATTTACTCTGTCGAATATCATATATATCGTAAACCTCGACCATAAATCAACCTTTATGCAGTGCTTGCAATACTTGCAATGGAAAAGGACATCAGTAGACGTCAGAATGGATTTTTAAAGTTAAAAATAATGTGCGAGTGTTCGAGGGAAACTGGAATCTGTTTGAAATTCCAGTTCCTGAAAAGCGGCGCGTGTTTGGTTAAGAATGCGTATCCGGCTGTCTATAGCTGCAAATTTAACTGACGTTTTTAACTTTCGTGACCCATTTTCTCCAGTGAAATCCAGTGCATCCACATGCTGCTATTACATGCATATTTAACCTAGCTCCAAGGGCTGTGCCGCTTCCACTCTGTTTTCTATTATTTATTTTTTTAGTAAGCATTTGCTAAATCAAGACATGCAATAAATCAAACCGGATTGAAATAACTATTATTGCTCCATTTTTACCGGAGATCTGGTTCGATCTGAGGTAGACAGGCACAAGACGGAAAGCAGCCCTCCATGCTGGATCCACGCGCGGTATGCCGTGGGGGAGTGTTCTGGAGCCTTGATGACTCTGTCGGCTCCTGCCGAGAGTCAATATGATAAGGCCAGGTCTGCTCAGCCCACATAAATCTGACGTATCTCAGAAAGAGTTGCCACCCATCCCAAATGTTACGGGAATGTCCTGTTTTGAACCCCCCTGGTTGGCAAATTTAATTTATTGTGAGGGCCCACCCACCTCACTTGGGAAATGTTTTTGTGGCGGACCCGGGGGGGCGGGGGGCAACCCTATTCTCAGTGGACCCACATTTCCTGCATCAGTGTGCAGCTGGCCACGTCCCTCTGCCTTTCTCCTTCTGCCCCAGGTAACAGGATGGGCCCTCGAATGTCATTCTGCATATCTGGCATTATACTCGGGGGTGCGGAGGACTGGGCCAAGCATATGATGCCCTAACCTCTCCTTTTTTAGATTATTGGGGTATTTTGCTTTCCACCTGTAGAAAGAAATTGCTAGGATGGGGCAGCTCTGTTCCGACGTGATATTATTTTCTGGACAGATGGCAGTTTTATGCCCCCCCCCACCCTCTATACAGCACAGCTAGCATTTGCTTAATTTTTAAGTAGTAGCTGGCAGGTTTGTGACCGCACCTTAAATGATTCACTGTCAGAAAGACTGCCGCAAAAGATGATTAAATGCAAAACATGCCGCGCTCCTCCTGCACCTGAACAAAGACCCAGAGAAGCGACACTGCACCACACGCCTGCATTCGGGGCATTGTTGCCATGGAAATACTAATGTCACTTCAATGGAAAACGATGTCGAAGCGGCGAGTGAGAGACATTTTATATGCGGGTGCTATATGGGCAAATGTGGTTCAGATAATGGAGTCAATTTCCGGCAAATTCTGAAGCAGGAGTGGAGCGGCGAGTCCGGAGGAGCTCCTGGGAAAACGGGCCCGCTGTGGCCTGGCGATCCATCAGTCGCAGGCTCGTTTTTTTCCCTCTTTTTTTGTTTAGGTGTGGAACTTTGGGTCTCGTCAAGCAGAATCACTGATGGAAATCACACGACTCTGTGTGAGAATGTTGCCCCTTCCGTATCTCTGTCTCCCTTTCAGGTCGCCGAGACCCAAGACGTGGAGCAGCGTCATTAAACAGCCTGCGGCTTCTCAGAGGGAAAGAGGCCACTTTTCCCGGGAAGCATTTGGCACATACATGCTGACAGGTCGCTAAAGAACTCGTGTGTGCTTCAGAAATTCTGCTGCAATATCTGGGTTTCAGGCAAATCGAGGTCTACGACTATGGCGACATGGATATATACTCCAACTATGTATTTTATTCACGTGTGCCATAGTATCTGCACAGAGAAACGTCATGTGTGAATCAAAAGATCTGAGCTTCGTCTGCCTTGGAGTGTCCAGAACCTTCCGGAACATCTATACGCTATACGACATGTCATGGATCAGGGGTCCCGGGCCCCTTCTGCTTTCCACCAATAGCCTCTCACCTTGTTGATCACATGTCCAGGGCCGACTGCACTCATATGCCTTGAATGACACACTGTCAAAGCACCAGCTTATAACAATACCAGACAGGGGAGTGTCACCAACCAGTTAACTTACCACCACAATGTTGTGTACCTCAATAATTCAAAATAAGCCTCATCCTTGCTTTATCTGTTCTTTTCTTGCATAGGCCTCGTTCAACTCCGTGATCATTTTTTTTCCTTCTGCTTGATAGTTAAAAAAAAATATTTTTTACTTTTTCCATCCGTCAGCTCAATACTAACTTCATTTCCACACACTTAGGGCCAGTATCCGAGCTGTCTTCCTTAGAGCACCAATGTCCTGGAACAGAGAGTACACTTAGCATTATCTAAGGATGCCTGGAGGAAGCATTTGTATTGAGATAACGCTGTGTAACCTCTCGGTGGAAAGTAATAACGCTTACTTCATCTCTGCTGATGGTCCGAGGACGAGATATCAAAAGACATTAACTGGAATGCTGATCCTGCTATCCGTGCCCTTAATGTAGCCTGCTTAGACGTGCCCTGTTGCAGTTCCGATGTCTCAGCTGCACATGACCCTCTATGTGAAGTTTTTAAATTGCCTGTCCTTTCCTACTTTTTTATACGGGTGATATTCGATTACTTGCCCTCTACATTCTAGTCCATGTACTCTCTGCGCAATTGACTTTTTTGTCGTATATTGATCAGAATTCTTAACCGATGCCCTTGATTAAGACTCCCTGTCAGCCCTCATGTAATCCCGAATGCTTGCCTCTGAACTCTTAATGTGACTGTGCTGTCAGATGTTTACTTTAGCATCTGAATGATACTTCTCCCCGCAAACGTCTGCTGTCAAAGTCTCAAGGAGACACGATTAGCTTGTAGAAGACCCAGATCCCTGGTATGGGAACTAATCAAGTCTCTATTGTGCTCTTTTCATTAGACACAGTTTTTAAAAAAAGTTTCCGAAAGCACTCTGGGCGCCCCCATCTGGGATATTAATCCAAGGCTTATGTGTCTATTTTGAGCTTGTTTGTATTAGTCCATTTATGATTTAGACAGATTTAAGGGGGGCATTGGCAGGCACCCAAATCAAAGTGATATAACAGCCTCAGAATAGGTACACCAGAACCAGCTTCATATTTCTCCTGAATCACGTCCCCCTTATTTCATAAGGGTACGTTTACGCAGATAACGGTCCGGCATAAATCAATGACACTGTTTCAGTGTCTTCATTATGCCTGAAAAGGTAATCGAATACGGGCCATCATTTTGCATCGTTTTTGTTTTTGTCTGTGAGCAGAAATACTAGCTGCCTACAGGAAAAAAAAATGTCAAGACTATTAAAAACAGAATGGCACAGTGGGAGTCTTTATAGAAGGTGGAACTGTAAATGTACAGTTGCAAATAAAAAAAAGTTTGTGAACTCTTTTGGAATTATTTGTATTGCAAAACTGAAACAGGCAGCAATGCTTTTTCCGAAAGCTTTGGGTTTCCCTGGTAACCTGCCATAAACATCACTCTTGTACTGAGTTTTTCAAATGGAAGAGTCTTGGGCATAAATGCTATCAAGTGCAAGAGATGCCTGCAGATCCTTAACTGTCACCTTAATGTTCTTTGTCACTTGTTTGAGGATTCTGCAGCCTGCCCTCACTCTCTCGTTTGTTGGACACCCACTCGTAGGCAGAACAGCAATATTCCTGAATTTCATCCATTTGTAAACTATCTGACAGAGTTTTTCTTACCTTTTTTAAACATTTTTACAATAAAGTTACGGCAATATGAACTTTTGTTTGTGTTGTTAGTTAAGTCTTATTACTTAAATTAAGATAAGTATCATTTTAGTGAGCCATCCATACAGAAAAATTTCTAATTCCATGTATGTTGGTCCTCTGTCTTTAGTAAATAAGCCACTCAGAATGTCAGCTTTAAAAGCACACGTCTTTTATTGCAAAAAGCGCAAAGAACGTTAACTGTGTTGCAGTTCAAATGCCAGCACAAGAATACTCATTGTCTGGCCAACGCTTTATGTAGCTACTTGTTCAAGTGCTTAGAATGGGATAGATTTTCATCTAGGAAATAAATGCAATATGATTTCATTAAACGCATTAAGTATTAATCGGAAACCAGAACATGACATGTTCTAAAAATATTTTCTCCATCATTGAAGGCCTCACCCCCACCCCCCACCCCCCATGATGCCTCTGCAGAAGAAAGAAAAAATAGATGGGGGGGGGGGAGAGAGCCGAAAGATTGCGCAGACGCGCTGTACGAGAACGACATTAACTTGTCACTTATGACAGATGTTCCTCCTCTTCTGCATTTACTGGTACATTAGAAGTCATTAATTCTTCAGGAAGTGCTCTGGAGATCAAAAGCTCCCACGGGGCCAGGGCGCGTCGATGGAGCGGGAGGAGATGCGACTCTCGACGAACGCAGGAGGAGTCAGGCTCGCGGCCCTGGCATGCAGCACGGCAGGGCGGGGGCCACGGCTAGGGTTGGGAGGGGGGCTATGGGAAATGTAAAGTGACATTGCTTAGCATCAGGGGTGTAGCTGTTGCATCAGAAAAGTGGTGGGAGGGAATATGTATCATACTGCAGTTATCTGTTTTGTAAAAATACAAGGAGTCAGCTACATCTCTCTCGCAGCGGGGGCAACAACACCCCCAGCCCCCACCCCCTCCCGCCTGTTGTCCCTGTATGCCCACCTGTTCCATAGCCCTGCTTAGTAGACAACATCAGATTTAACAACAAGAGGGAAGTGGACGAACAACAGGCAGACCACCACTGCTAAGCACAGAAATGACCACAGTAAAGGATGCCTTTATGGAGCACTCCAATGCCCCCACCCCAACGTAAGTATATGAAATCACTCCCCACCAACCCTGGCAGGCTGTGTGTGGGGATAATTATCCTGATAATCGATTCTTACTCTCACCTTGTCTATAAATATGGGAGTCTATTTATCCCCTTACATTAGCTGGGGCTGGAGCGCCCCAGTGCATGTCACCGGTACAGCAGCAATTCCCATGCTGGGAAACGCTACCATCTCATGCAATAAGTACACATGTGCACAAGCATAGCGCATTAATGACTCATGAACATGAATAGGGACAATGCAATATGATTTGAGTTGCCCTGGCACTGACTTTTACATTTATAATGCTCATGGGAGTTTTACTTACACGAAAATGTTCTGAGTGCAGAAGGAAAAATGATGGTTCAGAGAGATAACCAATCCTACTGTAGTGGTGGTGGGTCCAAGCAACTAGAGGAGGCGGGGCCAAGACATCTGATTGGTTGATCATGCCTCCTCTAGTTGCTCGGACCCACCTTCTCTATAATCTGATTGGTTATCTCTCTGAACCAATCATTTTTCCTTCTGCCATCAAAACAATTTTGCGTAAAATTCCCTTGAGCATTTATAATCGGGTCTTATTTGTGCTGCTGTTGCGATTTTTGCCCAGGTTGCATCATTCAGTTTTGCTTTCACCTGTGATGTTTATACTTATACCATTTAACATACTAGGATAATTAATTATTTCGTCTGCGTTGCAATACAATCCGCTATGCGGGTGCAGTGCCTGGCAAAATAATGTTTAAATGAGATTAGTGATTGATGAGATCGCAGGACGTTGTCTGGGTAGGTCTGCAGCTCCGGGCACAGGAGGTCATTACTGAAGCAGGGGTAATGCGATGCCACAGGAGACTGGATAATGCGTGTGGCCTGGCTGGTCTTTATCTACTACAGCCAGAAGCCCTAAGAGCTGGTTTCTGTCTGGCCTCTCTGTTCATATTGATCGGTGGATCCCTGACACTTTCCATCAGCATACTGCCGACGCTCATTATGTGTTGGGCTCTTGGTGTCCTCACACATCTGGCTTTTGCTTCTCAAGCTCTCGTTCAGAAGACCCTGCCATACTCATTGTGCTGCTCCAAGCCTTCATTGTAGACCTGATGTTATTTATGAATGTTTACATATTGTTAGCAAGGGCATAACGCATTCTGTGTGAAGGTTTTATGATGGTCTTGTGTGGGCTATTGAAGGACAACCTTACTGTTGCATACATCAGCACTGCCTGGTTTGTCAATGTGTTCCATCCAGCGTTTGAGAGTGTAAAGTTTCAAAATATGCTCCACTCAAACATGCTCTCCCAGAATGCCGTGGTGCTGCGCTATCACAAATTAGCACGGCCTTCAACATAACAAAAATAACTCCATTTCCTTCGCAGCCTTGAACGTAGAAAGATATTACACCCCCCCCCCCCACACTGTTTCTGTCAGCTAGGAGAATTTTCACCGACAATTAAGCAACAATTACTGTACGCTGTATAGTTTGCCAGGTGACTTGAAATTGCTCACGACACCGTACGTCCACCTCGCCAAGAGACTTCTGAAGCATGTGCCTCTGTGGCCGGCATAGGAGATTAACGCAGAGGGGGAGATATGGGTTTCGGGAAATAAAAGCAGCCCTACCTGTGACCTCATCCACCTTATCTGCTAGCATCCACTCCGAGGCGGAAAAAAAAATCCAGAATTGTCTGCGGAATTTGAACACTTTCACACCTTCTGACCCTGGTTTGTCCGTGCGCGATCGCATGTGCAGATCGTAAGGGTGCAGGAGCGCGTGTGCGTGTGTGTAATTGAGGCTGTGGGTCCTCATGTGTTTGCGTGACCGTGTGTCCATTCCCCTGGGGCAGCTGGGAAACCACTGCTCCGCCTCTGCCTGGTGTGATTTCTGGGCAAATGTGCTGAACGGTGGAAGGGGGTCGCATGGGCTGGGGGGAAGGGGGTTTTCTGGGCTGTCCTGCATACTAAATGGCACCATCTACTGGCATTAGTCCCTCTGGACGCAGGGTACGGTTTTTATCACACCCACACCACAGGAAGCTGGCAAACTGGGGGGCGGGGGGGGGGCACTCTTACTGCCATCATATTTACTCTTCACATCTACATGTGGGTCAGGACTGGAGACTAGACAGGAACCCTTGTTTGTATTCTGTTTTTAATGCATTTCGAAATGTAGGTTTTTAATGGAAACATAGTGCCGGAGCCAAGCAGACACGTCCATCCGGGACCTCTTATTCACGCTGAACGGCTCAAGAACAGATAGATTACTGCACTTTTTGGCAAAACTTTATTTATTTTGTAAAAGGAATTTAAATCCGCCTTTTCATCCCACTATCAGGCTCTTTGATCGTTAATAATTCCTACAATGGGACTCCAGCAACAGTTAAAGTAAATAACAGCTTTAAGACAGAATCATTTATTTGGATTGCACTTTCCATATTGTTTGGAGGAGGCTATACTCAGTGGACTGCGGTTAAGGCCTGCAAATTGAAATGAATAAATTGAACTTTTTTGGTATTATCGTAGCACTAATTCTTTGGGAAGCTACCAATTTGCCGCAGAGCTGTCTTCGCATAAACAGTGGCTTTGTGTTGACCCACAGCAGCTCCAGATCATCATACCTTAACAGGCGTCATGCTCTGGGGAGGTGTATTCTTCAAGGTCGGCAAATGAGATTGATCATTATCTCAGTGCTTGATTAATTGCCGGAAATGAGGTTGTGACAGATAAGCGTTTCCCCCCTACCTCTGCTGTTCGTTTTCTCTAAGCACGCATTTGCTTCCTTTGCTGTGCAATACGGCTGCCCTGCAATGAAGTAGGCTTTGTGTAAACAACAACAACAACAATAACAACAACAACAATAATAATAATAATAATAATGCCAATATTACCAATAATAAAAACAACAACAATTATAGTGATAATAATAATAATAATAATAATAATAATAATAATAATAATAGTGACAACAACATCAATAATAATAATAGTAAATGTGCTTTGAATAGGAGGTGTTGCACAACACAATGAAGTGATTTAAGAATATGAAATAGAATTTAAAAATTAAAAAGAAACAAATGCATTAAATGAGATAAAAGCAATGACTAAAAACTTAGAAAAAATAACGTTAAATAAAATCTATAAAATATAGATTTATATCTATAAAAGAGCAGTAATGGCATAACCTGAGATGCTGCTTTAACGTAGGGGAGGCTTCAAGCATAATGAGCTGTAAAATGGCCCGTTTATGGCCTTTGAGGGGGGGGTGTAGATACTTCCTGCAGCTCAAGAGGTCAAGAGGTCGCCAGGCCATTACGACGATGGGCACACGATGGGACAAAGAGCCAAAGCCATGGCTCGTTCCCATCTGGACTTTGAACCGTAGACTCACAACCTGAAGTGGAAGGGTGGGGGGGGTGGTTGTCCGGAGCCAGACAATCTGCACTGGAAGATGCAGTCACCGCGGCAACCGCGAGATCAGTAGGCTGCCTGGGGCTGCTGGTCCTAAGGGCTCCTGACCCTCCCACAATGCAATGCGGGAGTTCACACTCTGCCAGCAGGATACGATAGGACAGGAGCTCAGCAGAACATAAGGAGAACACGCTTGTGCAGAGCAGGAATGTAGAAGAATCAGACAGAATTGTCTGTACAGCCTGATCCAGTGACATGAAGCAAGTGTGATATAAGACTCATACCACATACGTAATGGCCTAAAGATCTAATGTCATGGGACACCACTGCGATTGGTGGAAAATGGGTGTGACTGCAAGTTATAAAACTGGAGTGCAGAATTATGGCAGAGAAAAGTTGGCCCTTTTCTGTAGCAGAACCTTCTAACGCTTTGAAGAAGAAATGCAGCACAAAGCCACCAGCTTTCTCTGAAGTCAACCCGGCCTTTTTAGTTCCATCTATTCATAACCTCATGTCACCTGACTTTCGGTGGGTCTGTATGCATGTATGTATATATAGTGCGAGAGGGAATGTCTCAGCTCTTGGCAGGAATGTGACAGGAAACCAAATGTTCAATTATTGTGACTCGCGGCAGGTTCCACACAGCATGGGACTGTCAGGAGTACCTCCACTCTCGCAAAAAAGCTGGAGTGGGAACAGTCTCCGGGTTCCCAACGTGACAGACTTTCCCGGTGCCAGCCGAGACGATGCCTTTAGTGCAGCATTTGATCTTGGTGGGCTGAATGCTCCCCGATGGTGTGCAGGGCAAAGTGTGGCAGTATTTTTTTTTTTTTTCTGCCAGCAAGGGAGTGGGTTGTAATTTTCCCTTTAATATGATTACAGGGCTGTTCTTACCCTGCATTTCACTGTCATCAGTAAGGTTGTGTTGATTTGTATGGGGTGGGGGTACGTCTCTTTATTAGGGTATGTTCCCCTGGGAGAGTTTAGTTGTTGTTAGGTCTCCTGTGAAATACCAAGGAGTTACTCCCAGTATTTACATAATGTAGCCCGCCCACCCCCTCCAAAAACAACAGATATTGTACCATTTCACAGATGTTTCATAGGAGCATGTTTGACAGCATCTTTATGTTTTTTTTTTCATTTATAAAGATACCCCTGTCCTTTAATGATGCCCTCATGAAGATGGAGGTGATCTTGACCCAACATGCTTCTCCGTAGTAGGGAGAAATATCGACCTGCACAACATAAGGCTCCTCCAAATTAGGTGCCTGTGTCTAACTGGGGTGCTGATGTGTCAGACTGAGACTCAGGTTTCCATTTTCGCTGTTTTTCATACCCGCATTACATTTAGTATGTAAGTGAGACTACATCATCACTGATACGTTATATACGGACAGATCTCCAGTCCTCTAGGCCAATACACTCTGCTGTCTCCTGGCCCATGTCTTAATTGCCCGATTCTTTTGGATGGGAGCCGAGCTCACCCAGTGCTCAAGCCACAAATCGGCAGCCAACTACGATCTAGCTGAAAAAGACGCCGTCGTCGCCACAGGCCGGAGCAGGACCTTCCCGCCATGCGCTGCTTCATCCTTGATATATCTCATCCCCCCCACCACCACCACCACCACCAGTAACTTGAGGCTGGTTTCAACATTAACAGCAGCCCGTTCTGGTTTCTCACCTAGTTTGCCATGACACAGAAGCAGCAGGTTCTGGTTCCCCGCATAAACTGTGCTGGACGGATCGATCCGCCCAGCATGTGGCCGCGACCTGCCGACGGGCTGCAGGCGACACACTTATTGTTGCGGTCATGTCTTTCTGCTGTGATGCTTCTTTACCGCCTAGACGTGGGGCCCGGCGGTTGCCATGTTTATTCGAGAGCGCTGTATGCTTTCTCGACAGTTCTGATTATTTATTTCCATTGTTTTATTTAGTATTTGTAGTCTTTGGTGGGTTTCCACTTGGAAAAACGACAAGGCGAAAGAGGCATGTCTTATTCACATTTCCCTCATGTTGAAAATAATATTTTATCAAAATTAAGACAACAGTTACGCAAACACCAGTGACATTAGCTGTACTGTTGTTAATGTTACTTCAAATTTCTTCTGTTCATAGTGGCTGTTATAGAATTTCTATTGCAGTACACCCCTCCACCCCAGAAAAAAGAAAAAAAAATCAATACAATCATTTAATTTTTCTTTAAATGCTTAACAGAGTGTTCTGTGGCTGTGGGAAGGCTTGTCTTTGCCGCCAGTAAGACAATGTACCAAAGCATCTACAATCAGTGAGCAGTAGGGGCATGAATACCAAATTTGGGGGGGGGGGGGGGGGTCAGCACTTTACAGGGGCCCCAATTACACATTAAATTTTGTGGAGGGACCCAACGTGACATTTTGACAGGGGACCCAGAATTTCTATCTACACCCCTATACATAACGCCCAGAATGTCCTGCAGAAGGGCCTGGATGAGATCCTGCTTGGTTGTGGATGAGGAGACTGGGGACACATTTAAAATCTGTCTGCCACATGCCCGTTCCATAGCTAAACCCCACAGCTTTTCCCTTCCTCATCTAGAGTGAGCTGGATCACCAAATAGCTTATTCACTCTGATATAAAGGAATGGTAAGACATTTAAAACAACAGAATAATTTACTCTCTGTTGATTCTTTGGGGAAAATTAGTTTTTTCCACTCTTTCTCTCTGTCTCTATCTGTCTTCATGCAATTTCCTTTGCATCCACTGATGGCATTTAGAGTAAATAGTTTATGCTTTTGTTTGGGGTCTTTTCTCATTAATTCCAAGCTTCACATTAAATTGGAAGTTCTATTTGCCTAGTTGCCTGTCATTCAAAATATAAGCAGCTTGTCTCAAGCCATTAAAACTGCACAAGAAAATATCTGTATTCATTACATATGGAAGTGAATGACACATCGTTTTCGAAACAGTCATAAAATGCCATTTGCCACCTGGAGCAAGCAGAGGGCCAATATAACCTAGCAGGCAGGTAAAAATATGCAGTGGACACATGATTTTGAATTGACGGCTATATCTTTTTATTTTCCCAGAATGCACAACATGCTAATTAGGTAGATGAATGGTACATCAATCAAAAGTTTCCACAGTTACCATTTAATTCCTGTAGAATGCTCCTGTGGCCCCAATACCACGTACTGCTGATGTCATTTCCTGTCTAAGAATTCCACAGGAGGCACTTCCTGTTCAGGCACACAGAGAGGAAGAGAGAAGTCCATTTAGTGTAGAAGTAGTCAATCAGTCAGTCAGCCATGCCACTTAGATACATGCCACCCATTTCCAAAAGCAAATTGTTGCAAAGAAAGAAGATTTCCCTGAGGGAATATGAAGCCAGAGATAAACAAATTGCCAGTATGGGGAAAATTGAGAATTAGTCCCTGATCCCTTGTAAGGAAAACAATAAAATATGTCTATCACTGCATAAATAACAGAATACAAATAAAATCATAAAGTCGCACATGAGAAATCCTTATCCATGGCTGTTAGAGCCTGGGTTCCAGCAATCATAGTCACGTGATTCAGCTGCTGAAGGCCAGGCAATGAAATTGGTGGGGGGGGGGGGCTTGGAGCAGATGACAGTATGAGTAGACTGACATGTGGATCCTTTTCTCTGGATTTAGTCACAATTAGTCAGCCCTGTGATGCCAAGTATCTCTGCGAGAGGCTTCCAGAGGAATGCAGTGGTAATGGTGGCATTGAGAAGGAAATGACAACCATAGCAGTGCCAGCAGACAGGCTCCAAAAAATGGGCAGTCTGTAACGAACCGGATTTCAACACAGGAGGGACAGGAAAGGCGGGACCTGAGTCAAACCATATGCTAGCCCCCCCCCACATCATTATATATACATAGAATAGTTCACATATAGAGAGTTTATACCATTGAGTCAAAATATTATTACCTCTCCCATGTGAAGCAAATAATGTTGACTAGTAAAAACTGTGCGAGTCAAGGTCTGAGATATATTAAGACGGTAAGCTAGCACTGGTACACATAGCTGACATGGTGACTGCAGAAGAAAAGGGCAGGGATAAAGATCTGACTGACTTTGACAAGGGCCAGATCATTATGGCCTGATGACCGGGTCAGAGCATCTCCAGAACAGTAAAGCTTGAGGGCTGCTCACAGTCAGCCATGGTGTGTGTCTGCTGAGAGTGGTCTAAGGAGAGCTCCATGCACTTTGCGTCATGACATATTACTCCTATGATCATCATGAAGATTCTCTGCCATTTGTGTCACGGTGTGTTGGTTTGTACCACATGGGACGAGATCTCACATCAATGAATGTTGGCCGCCCAACCCCGTGTCGATAATTTGTGGTTTTTCCATCCCCATGCTCGCCACGGTTGCCCAGGAGCACCCCACCAGCCTCGTCATTTCAAGATGCTCTGATCCAGTCATCTGACCATAATGATTTAGCTCTTGTCAATGTCCTTTAGATGTTTACCCCTGCCCATTTCTTCTGCATTCAATATGTTGAATGTTAGCAGACCTTGACATGCACCGTTTTTAGGTTTATTTTTCAGATAGTCAACAGTATTCACTTCAGAAGGTGGTGGTCATAATGTTTTGGCTCATCGGTGTATGTAGAGCTGTTTATATGATACAGTCCGGAAAGTGGTTTCGCTGCAGTCTCTTTGCATTAGGAATGCCATGCTGAAAATGCACTTTGACCTTATCTTTGGACTGCTGGATTCCAGTCCGAGGCATTAAAAAGCTTTAAGCCCCCCCCCAAGATATTGATTTATGCTTTTTCTCGCACACTGTTGCACACTATTTGCATCCAGTATCATTTCCAGCTAGCCGTGCCGTCAGAGTCGCCATGCATGTATATAAATCCCTGCAGCACATTACAGCCCTGCTGTACAAGGGGGCGATTCTAAGATTTTCTAAGGTGGGAGTATAATTTTTAATACAGAGGGGCCAAGGATCATAGCCAATAATATGTTTTGAGTCAGTGAGTGATAGGAGTGGTGGCCAATCAGCTTTCAGCTGGGGCCCCACCCCCTGTATACACCCCTTCTGCCATAGCTCCCATCGGACGCTCCCCTCCCTTACCGGCTGTCTGGCCACACGCCACCACGCTCGACTCCCTCTTGCCAACCTGTACTTAAATATTTTCCTGGAGCTCCCCTGTGGTTCAGGAGCAAAAGCGAACCAACACGTCGGAGAAGTACAGAAGCAGAAACAAGGCCAGATGAATCCCAGAGGTTAAGATGATTAACAAATGGGCCTCGTTTTGTCCACTAATTGCCAATATGTCTGCAGTAAATGGCGCTGGAGTGTTTGGCAGGCAGCCTGGTGCTCGGCACGGGTGGCGAGGCGGCAGCCGGGGGTGGGGGGGTTAGGGTATCAGACGGG
>JAAGVU020000015.1:10018217-10047869 GCA_011763525.2 Mormyrus iriodes | reverse complement strand
AAAATTCTCCCCAATATTCCTTTTTTTCAATACATTGGTTAAGAAATCCATTCCGGCCCCCCCCCCCCCCACCCTGCCAGAATGTTTTCATTCCAACCCTACCTTAATCAGGCTTACATGGTCCTTAATAGGATAGTAATGAATGTGGCAGGATGGAAGCAGTGTGGGTTGGAATGAAAACATTCTGGTGGGGGGTGAGAAACAGGATTGAGAACTACTGTCTTAGTACCTTAAATTCAATACATTTGCACATATGCACCACAGAAACGAGTGATTTGGGCTAAATACACGCATAGATTTGTTGATTGACTATCCCTGATCAGGAAGCCTCAGGGAGTAGGATGACATAAGCAGATGTGATCATGCAAATCCTCAGGGCGTGGCCCATGAGAGCGAATGGCAAACAAATGTACTGTACCACTGGGTCTGTCCATGTCTGACATTAGGAAAATAGGCATTGACTTCTTCCACTTTCAGGCCGATTCCTGTAGTCAATCAGATGTCCTGGTCCTGCCTTCTCTAGTTGCTTGGACCCACCTCCTCTACAATCTGATTGGTTATCTCTCTGAATCAATCATTTTTCCTTCTGCCCTCAGAACATTTTTGTGTGAGTGAAACTCCCATGAGCCATCAGATTCTTCCAGCCGAACTATAGCAGATGATCACATGTCCATTCATTCAAATTCTGTTCATTAAAAACATACATAATGTCCTTCCCAACATATTAGCCCTGAAGTGTCTAACATACAATATAGCGACAGAGCTAACTTTACCTATGACCCAAGAATGTCGCTGCCCCTCTGTTGGCTTTATTATCCCCGTATTCCTAGATGGATTGTGCCACAGCTGCGGGGTGCAATGTTTTCATTTTCAGTAGCGTACAGATATAGACTGTGTGCAGTAGTCTATGGAGCATTTTGTGTTCAAGTAACACAATAAGCTGTTTACTGCTGGAAATGAAAAATGAGTCACAATCAGATTCGTCTCGGCTCAAATTTAAGGGTCAGTCTGTTGTACTTTTTCTAATTTTTGGATTATATAATGTTTTATAATTTATGTGGCAATTGACATGGTATATTTCGATATTATTTGGAAGTAGCTTTGACTTCTTAACTTTTTTTGTGACTTCAGCGCTTGCTGTATGAACAACGCAGTATATTAAGGTTAATAAAATAATTATCTGAGCCATAGCCTCTCTGTGTGATGAACTGGTGTGAGACAGTGTGATGGCACGGGGCATTTGTGTTTCCACAGTGACTGATGACCAGCTGCATAGCCATAGGTAACCCAATTAAAAGAACCCAGCTAGGTCAATTCAGGGGAGAGGAGATGGGGAAAGGGTGGAAAAAGACATCTACACATGTAGTGGTTTTGGATTTGTTTTTTCAGCCCCCCCCCCCACCCAACAGTTTTCAAATTGGAGCATTCTTAAGAGAGCTGCTCCCATTTTTGCATCAAATGTAATAATTTTTTTGTTTGCTTGGCTATATCCCGTTGTCACTTACATCCTGCCAAGGGTGTCCTGTGCCTTGTACCTGGATATTGTCTCCAAGTCTCATAGTGACGATATACTGGATAAGTGGCTATGGAAGATGAATGGACAATTCCAATTGTCATGTGACTTAGTCCCACCTTGTGATGTACCTCCATCCTGCAGTGTTCCATGCCACATATAGTACAGCACCCCAGAAATATTATGGATTGCAGAAACAGTGGAAATTCCTAGTTTCCAAAGCTTCAAACATTTAAGCATCTTGTGTAATAAGAAAAGATGAAACATGATGGAATTTCAATCAGCTGTGCTAACATCAAAGTGGGCCACATTCACAAAGAATCCCTTCAATGATACTTAGTCAGTCGATACCTGGTGTTCAAATGCTGGGCGTCAGATTTTTCTGTTTATCTACTTGGTCATCAAGGGAATAATTGGAACATAAGGTCATCAGTCACTCAACTTGGAACAGGCTTCTGCCCACACAAATATGGATTGAAAAATGGCCAAGTCAGAGAATCGGTGTGCATTTATATACTACATATAAATAATGTTTGGCATACATCTCGCTACATTTGTTTTGCAAGTTAAACAAGCGTCGAATATAATTTTCCTGGCTATTATCACATAAGCACAAAGACCTTTGCAAGATTTTCAGTCCTGCAGTGTAGGATAGAAAAATTTATCTCAGATGTGGCCTTACTTGAAGTGAAATAGCTAGTGAATCTAATGATTTTCTTTGTTTGTTGTCAGAAAATTCTTAGCCTAACCTTTCCATGTGCTGCGGATTTGTCAAAAAGGACACGTAATTCTCAAAATTCTGACGTCAAATCTGTTGACCTCTATCGATCCCTGGTGCGTCAGGATTCCAGCTACTCCACAAGGCGCAAGGTGAACCAGTCTTTGGAGAGTTTAAACCCAGCTGCTTTAGAGGAGTGTGAAAGTATCTCGTACTCTCAGTGTGCAGCGTTGTAGGGAAAGGCGAGAGAGAAAAGCAAGCTGATACATTTCAGAAACATGACACGTTTAATTGAGATTATACGCCCTATTTCCAATAGATCCGGCGGCTTCTGCACTGCCCCAAGGATCGACATGCCAGGATTCTTTTTGTGGTTTCGTTGTTTTCTTTCTCTGCTGATTTGTACGTGTTTTTCTTTTCCTGCTGTTTTATTATGCCTGAACATCCTAACAGAAAGGAAGAGGGGAAAAAATCAGAATGGTACTCTTGGAACACACAAAATGGTTGTCGACTCACTTATGAAAGTAATTACAAAGAAAATGGTGCAATAGAAATTAGGGGGTTGATTTAATCCCGGCTTAAAGGATGGCATCTGAATATCTGTCTTATAAGAGGGTAAAGAGTCTGTACCAAGCAGCACAAGTCAGAATATCTACTGTCCATAACATATAGACTCACATTGTAATGCACACAACTACTACCAATGCCATACCATACCATGATCCTTTTGAGTAAGAACCTTCCCAGTTTCCACTATTGCAGTGAATATACATATGCACTTTTACTGGCTACATTGTTACATCGCACATCCTTTTATTTGCAATTTTTTGTGTATTGTCTATTTATAATATTATATATCTTTCATCTTTTGTCCTATATATCTTCTATCTTTTCCTATAGCTTTTAATGGATTATTATGATGTTGACCCCTGCACTAAGAAAAATTCCTCCTACACCTCTGTGACGGCCGGGGTGTGGCTGCACATGAATGAAACACTTGTTTGGTGTTTACCTTAATCAGCCAGGTGAATACCTGTGAGGGCTGGGGGGGGGATAATGGAGATGGTTTGGCCAAATCTTTTTTTTTTGTAGAAGTATCCCTTTGTATGTTTGTACAGAGGTTAGTTATCTAATTATTTCTTTGATTGCTTATATATTTAGGAATATTGTATATTTGTTTCGGGGTATGCTTGTTATGCATGTGTTAATTGATTTTTGGAGTTCCCCTTTTTTTGTTGTGAATGGTGGTGGCCACCAGTATGTATTTGTCTATTTGGTTAAAGGGTATTTTTTTCTCCCTCTTCCCCCTTCTTGGCCTGGTGTAGGTGAGTGAGGTGGGATCTTGAGGCCTTAGCCCTGCTAACCATTGTCCTCTGCTTCGTATAGAGGCCTAGCAGGTTTTAAGTAATTTTTTTTTTCTCATTTTGGTAGGATTTGTTGGTCATTTTTGCTTTTTCTGGATTTGTTTTCCTTGATATAATTTTGCACAGGGTTTGCGTGGATTTATATTTTTTTTGTACCGAAATGATTTGATTTGTTTCAAGCCTTAATAAACACCTATTTCTTTGACCCCTCTCTCTGACTCTGAGCTTTGGGCCATACCCTCCCGCAGATGGTAGCCCTTATGTGGGTCCATTACAACCTGGTACCTGGAAAATAATACTGATTCTGATATGACATCAATACTAATAACAATATAATTACTGCTACTAAATGATCCAAGAGGCTACTAGCAGTATTATAATTACAAGTAGCAGTTGTGCTATTGTTCTAATTTATAAAATCTTATGCTATATTAATAATAATACATAATTGTGCCATTTGTTTTCATTAGTTATTAATATGTAATTAGTGTATGATACTGTCTGACCGTTAATCCATAATAGACAATGTGAGTCTGTGAACTTCCATGTTTTCAAAAGTTCTCATGATGTTGTGATGGATAGCAAGGCCGGCTGTCACATTCTGCTCTACAACGTTGGCAAGCCGTTTAACTAGGTGAAGGTGCTACAGGTGGGAACCATGGTAAATAATGAAGAACCACTCTGAAGCTCTCACAGCTAAAATGGCAGCTGGAGAACCTGCAAAAATAGAATTGAGCATGATACTAAAATGCTGACATTATGTGAGGCAGGAACACATCCGTCTCGCTCTGGCTTTAGTATGCACAATCCTTAATGCCCAAACTGCAGATCATTGCCTACATCAGGGTGTTCTCTGGGCTGACTCCAGTCCCTGGCTACAGTGCAATCGATGCGGGAGCTTTCCAAGGTGCTGAACGGCCCTGTCGCAGCATCTGACGAGGAGAACTCAGGGGAATGCATGATTAACCATGGTAACTGAAAGCAGAAAGTTAAAACTCTGGTTTTGTGAGTTAGTGAGTGTGTGAGTGAGCGAGTGCGTGAGTTAGTGACAATATACTGAAGAGTTTTCACCGTCTGTTTTTACACATTTCGTGGCAACAGATTTATTACTGATCTCAGTTCTAGCCCTCCAACATATGCATTTCAGCAGACAATGTATGATGTTTCTCACTTGTGCTAAAATGGTACAGCTACTTTTTAAAAAGTGTCATTTGAAATTCACATAACAAATGGGTTTGATATCATATAGGCTACATTGATTATAATTATTTTTGTGATAAATGATTGTTTCATGATATAATATTCATTAAATTATTTTGTTTCCTTACCTGAAATTAACTAGTAAGAGTAAAATGATATCACCGAACACAGAATACAATGCACTTCGTTTGCTTTTCACATTTTTTATATGCATTGTGATTTCACGCATCCAATGCATCCAACTTGGCGATCGTTCAATATGTTGCATAGGAAAAAAATTGGTTTTGTTTTTCGTTTTCTTTTGGCTGCAGTGAAATTATTACTGGTCCACTGCTAGTGTTAGCAGGCACTTGTGTGGACAGAATAAACCTTTAACGGACTACGGAGCACTAAAGAACAGGTAGCTACAATTGAGCTGACAGTAACCGTGGAACCACAGCTAAAATTGTGCCGCTCTTCATACTCACTTTGCAGCTGCTACACTGATGGAAAGATGAAGGCGGTCATGCATGAAACATATTACAATGTATTGTCTATGTTGCTTTGCAGTACAATAATAGTACATAATGGATATCACAAATCGATGGTTCAGAGAAGGTTGCATCAGAGTCCATAAAAAAATAACCCTGGTCTAATTTCTAACTTTCTGAGCTCATGATGACATCGTCCTTATTCTGTGCTTCGGTGAGTTGTTTACCTGCAGTGCTACACAGTGCGACATTGGCGAAACATGTTGTAGGAATGACTGCATTCATTGCATCAAAACAAGTTGCAGAATACGCAATACGTAGCTCTAAGCAATGCAATGTTTGGGGAAAAAAATACTTGTACCATAAGCCAATGTATTCTTACATTTTTTACCGTGAGACATTAGGAGTGACCCCATTAATTTTCTTGCTTTATTATTTTTTATATGCAATTACTCTATTATGTATATTTACTTACCTTTTATTATGTATGTAATGGTTGTTATTGCTGTTTTTGTATTCATTAGCAAAAATGCTTGCTGAAGAGTGTTTTTTTAATTATATTTGACTAATTTATTTCCTCAGCAATAACTATGGGTATTAAAATTTCTATATTTTTAGACATAAAGAAAATTTTTACCAAAAATCACATTTCTGTTCAACAAAATGTAGTTTCCCGGTATACTCTAATAAATGAACTCCTGTTGTTTTACATACATCAAAGCTCATGAGCAACTTCATAGTTTAATATTTTATTTCCAACATCTGTCAGACTTTTTATTGTAGGATATGCTCCCCGATCATTACAGTAAAAGCAGGGACGGTGCACAGAGTGCCCCGGATTGTCAGAAAAGCTGTATTATCCAGTAATTATCCTTATTATCGCTTTCATCCTGAGCCTTACAAGAAGAGTGTTTCGACATACTTCACTTTATTGCATCTGGGTAGCATTCTAATCACCTAGAGGCCATTCACGCGCCATTGACACCGAAGCTCTGAAAATGATAACGTATGAGAATAGGCATCATTGACATTTCGACCCGCCTTTGAAAGTGGTGGATACACGGTACTGTTCCGCCGGACAGCTCAATGTCTTAGCCGGTCGCTTAGTGACTGGTCCGCTGACATCTTGAGGTTATAGTGTCTAACTCTGACACTGCGTGCTTGTGGCTTCAGTAGCCAGATAATTCATGCCGGGGTACTGAAAAAAAAAATGAATCATGGCCTATGTCCTTGGCCCACTGAGACAGGCCACAGTAATGAGACCTTACCATATTCTTACTGTTTTGTGCCTTTATTATTCACCTTTTAAAGTATGAATTTCATCATGGTGATGAAGTATTTAGTAAGAATACTTTTAACTACAAGTATGTTTTTATGTCAATTTAACCCCGTGTTATTTTTGGGGTCGAAGTGACCCCCGTCCATTTTCAAAATGAGGATAAATTCTATAGAATCTAGAATTTACAACGGAAGAAGTAAAATACACAAAGGATAACCAAGACAGTACCCAAATTTATTTCCCACAATACTACAAACAGGAGCATTTAACTACCCACAGTGCTGTAAAATAAAATACTGAGCTGCTGTTTTACAGGCCAAGAAATGTTTGTTGGCCTGATGTGCATCCAAATGCATTTTGAATATGTATATTTTTGCCCCAAATGTGAGTGATTGTAATTGTTGCTCTTCAAAAACCAAGTAGCTTCTGATTTCCTCTTTCTTCATGTATCTAGATGAGACCTGTTTGATTAAAGCCACTCTTCTCATGTAATTATGTTTTGTAGGAGCACAGAAAAAAAAAAGAATTAACTATAATAAGGTGAGTCTTGGTTTAAAATGGTTTCATTAGATGTAAAAGGCAGGATGGATTGACAGGTTGCGACACGACCTCCTTTTTAAAAGAAATGTACGACCACGATGATCTGGCCAACAATTAAAACTCTAGACTGTTATTTTTGACAAAACGACAAAAAAAACTTTGGAAAATCACTCCAGATGGAAAAAAAATTTACTCCACCGTTTTGTTTGCATTGTTGTCGTCTCACAGAGATCTCCAGCTCAGCATTAATTGTTATCATTAGTGCTCACGTTAAATTAGCACAATGGTTTCCTAATCAGTAGGTTAGAATGGTATTCTAATCAGCGAAGAATTTCTTACATGCGGTAATTAAACATTATCGCAAAGGTGCTGAGGGTACAAAGCAGTGTCTGATGCCATCTTAATTACGGTTTAATCATTCAAAGTGTCCAGTAATACCTGAAGGCTGAACCGTGCAATATTCTATAAACCTGAATCTTTTTATTCTACACATTTGTGAAAAAAGTACCCAAGCTACTATATATTGTGGTTTTGTGTTCTTCCACAGTAGCTAAGAGGTGGATGATAAAAAGTCTAATTAGGAGCATACATTTCATAAATGGCATCATGCTGACTTGGTACAGGCCATTATTATTCATCCATGCACCTTCCAACGGCTTATCCTGGTGACGGTCAGGGGGAGCCCTGGTACACCAGGCGGCACAGGGCTGGCATACACCTTGGATGGAATGCCAGTCCACCACAGGGCACATGCACATACACACTCACGCTACAGGCACCAATTAGCCTAACTATATTTTATGGACTGCAGGAGTATATCTGCAGGGTAGGGAGAAACTCCACACATTCAGAAGAGAGCAGGGATTCGGATCACCACTCCTGTAGGTGTATTTCAACAGTGTAAACTCCTGAGCCACATGCTACCCATTATTATTAGTCATTAATATGTATATTAATTATTGGCATATACTCATCTCCCCCAAATACCCCAAAATGAATAAAAACAACATAACAGTGATAAGACATATGCTCTCTGTCACATACTTGCTTGCCTAATAACCTGAAAATCGGTATTAAGCATATAATTAAGTTACATGCCCTGTGCAGAGGGATCTGATATGGTTTTGACTTGTGGTGAGTGGTTGAGCAAAGTCTAAAATGGTCGTAAAAAATATAGAAAGATATACATGATTAGAAAATATGACCCCAAAGGGATTTAAGGATTTAACTATGTCGACTCTTTTGATACCCTACGCAAGAATACATACAATTATAACACGGAAAGATTCAACAAATTCAGAAAAACTGAATTAATATGAAACAGCAGAGATCGTTTTTGTCAATTTGGAGTGGTTTTGAGTGATTAATGTAGAATTGTTTCAACAGAGCAGTCGTGTATGGGGGCAAGATTCAAATGTACTAATTTACGACTCAATACAACACGTTTCAGCCGAATCACGTCACTGGGTATTCCTTATCAAGCGGAAAGTTTGGTGCATTGCAAACCCATTCAACTGATTATCTGTAGAGCACCTCTTGAGCGGTCACAATTTCTGCAGCCTGCTGATAAGACAGTTGTTCCTGTTCCTCTGCGGACCTCGGCCTGTTTTTTTTTTTCTATTTTATTTTTTATTCAAGCTCAAGCCTTGTTAATTTATCCGCGCCTCGACTTTTTTTTTAAAACGACTTAGCGCAGATGCACAAATACAAGGTCGCAAAGGATTTACAAGAATTTGCACAAAGGAGAATTGGTATTTATTGAAACGTCACATAAATAAGTAAGCAAGCGAAAACACTTACATTACAAGCCAGTTTCATACTTCTTTCTCCGGGATTAACTGCACAGTGCAACAATTAAAAGTTCGGCTTCTCTATATCGGTAAAAAGTAATGCAGAAATATCTCTAGTTAGTTAAATATGTACATACAATTAAGTTAACAGGACGTTAACATTATATATATATATATATACACACACACACACACATATACACCTGAAGTTTATATTATATATATCGTAGAGTATCCTGTTGACGTTTTCGGTGGCTGTCCTTGGTCCTTAAATGTTTGTTTTAATCTTTCAGTTTATCCTCAAGGGAAATGTATTATACGTGATTGCGTGATTTGGGGTAAAAATACGCCTGGGCGGAAATATTTTGATATAGCCTAGATCATTTGGAACATTACACAATTCATTCATATTTGCTGGTGTATCATAACATTTTTACATGACAGCGTGGTGAAAAGTAGCGAAATAGCCTCCACCAGTTTTTTTTTTCCCTTTTCTTAGGAGGGAGACAGTTTGTTCTTAATTTGACGGTTCATTGACACGATAAACCTAAACATTGCAAATAATGTTGTGGCTGTAAAAGAAAATATCTTACCTGAACGGCCTTAGCAAATGTCAACGCAGATCATATATCCAAAAAATACAAATAAAAAATTGTTTTGACATTAAATATTCTAAATGCAGAAAACCCTGTGGTTAAGGCGAAATAATGCGACTCCTTGTTTGCACGACTTCAAGAACTCATAATGTAAACTGCTAAAATTTCTGCGTCCTTCGGTGGGTGGCTAACAAAATGAATCTTAAGGAGCATTTATTATCCAAGGTTTCAGGGCATACTTTGCCAACTGAAATGGACTGACACTACTTCTTACATCTGCAAATGTCAGACTTGTAACATTTCATGGTGTGTTAACTTCACAACAAATGTTGCACCTGGAAGTGTGCTCAGGTTAAAAAAATATTAAAAAAATTAAAAGGACATCCAATCGGGATGCAAATACAGCGCAACACAAACAAAACTACCATTTCCACCTGGCATCCTTTCGTCGGCGGAGCATTTACTCCACGTGACGAAAAACGGGAAGCTGCGAACAAAATATAAAGCTTAAAATATTCTCGTGTTTCTAAAATCACACTGGGATCACACCGAGGCATCCTTCTGTCGTTAAACATAGTGAATTTTACAGCCGCTCTTTCTAATGAAAATGTGAACGGGCACAGAAAAAACAGATAATGCCCTTTCTATTTTTGTTTTAAAAGCACAAAAAAGGGATAAATGGAATGACTTCGGTACTCCTTTTTTTCCTCACACACCTCTATTTTCCATATATAAGGGCTTTGTTTGATATTCCGATTCGCCTGCTGCGGGATGCGCCAGTTTGTCCGTGATTGACCAAAATATTTGACCAATAGCGTTTCGAGATTTCGGGAAGGTACAACTCAGGCAGACGCTGCGCAGCCAATCGCGTGAGGCACATCAATACGTGACGGCGGAGCGTCCCGAAGCGTATACTTCCGCGTGCATGTGCGCTCGCGTGTATAGATTGAGTCGATGCTGGACAGCGAGTGCGGAGAGGTATAGCTCTGCTGTGATACGGCTCTATATATCCAAAGGCAGGACTACCTTTCCTTTAAAGACAACCTCCTCCTTGGTTTGGCTCGCACTCAGTGATGTCGCTTATTTTCGTCGCGAACCAGTAAGAGAGAGAGAGGCAGAAGCCGGCTCTTTTTTAATTATTTGATTCCTTTTATTTCTTCCTTTCTTTTCCTTTTATTTACGCGACTAATTTAGCTAGAAGGGGTCCCTTGAATGTCTTGCTTTTAATAAATATTTCATTTCGGCAGTCTTGTTTATTTATTTTGTTTTCGCAAGTTTCAGCTAAGAAAGGCGGAATTCATCTGTGTAACATTGCCTAGTGCTTTGTCGTTTCGCCTTTTTAAGAGACAGTTTTTGGCTAACAGTAAGGACGTCACAATCTTTCATTTATAGAAACGGTAAGACATGTTTTTTATATTAATAAATGTGGTGTGATGTTTATAGTTAAGTCAAAGTAGGTGACTTGGTGCAACTACAACTAATGTATTTTTTTTCTTGACACGGCATGATTTTAATGAATAATAATGCACATGCTTGTTTTTTGGATTTCGTGTGATTCGCGAAAATAGCACTTGTTTGAAAATAGCAGTCATTGTCATCGGCACTCATGTCAGCCGTGGTGCCGCGACTGTACCTTGGGAAACGTAGATGCGAGTCACGGATGCTGTGAATTTGTATGTAACCTATGCAAGGATGCAAGTGTGTGAGCGCGCATGAGCCCCAATTGGCTATACAGGAACGCAAGAAAACAAGCCTTCTGTCCTAGTTTTTGCAGAATGGAACTTGGCTCAGCAATGTTAAACCAGACTAACGCCCAGGTAGAGGGAAACGCATTAATTATGACTAAAAAAAGACCGGTACCAATACATACTGACAGGGCAATGAACATCGTTGCTAATTGCATTCTCTTCCCGCCCCTGCCAACTTCTTAATTTTCCCATCGAAGGAATATTATGATTTGGGTGTAAAATATATAAAAAATATCATTTGGAATGTGAAAATGAAAAAAGGTGATGTAAAATACTGGGTTCAGAACCATTGATGGCACGTTTGGGATTATGGGGTATGGTGTCAGAAATCTTTATGCGAATTCATTCTGAAAATAATCAAAAGACCGTTTATGACCGGACGCTATTCAAAACATCGCGTAAAACGGATAATATGCAATTGCTTTTGTGTATATTCACTGTCCCGAATAGTCTGTAAATATGAATTTCAGCATCCGGTCTCTTTTCCTCCGAATTCAGATTTCACTATATATTTGTGGCTTTATGCATTGCCCAAGAAGTGATACACGTCTGCTCATGAACAGGTAGACCCATGTTGACTGCCGCTACTGCAAGATAGGTAATAAATCATAGACGCGGCACTCCTTTGACAAAAAAAGCAGTCAATTTGTACAGTAGAATCGCAACATTTCCAAAATTTGAAAATTGTAAAATGCATGTTTTTTAGTGCCGTGACGTGTGTTAAACTGTTTATTTGGAAGTACTTTATAAGCATTTGTTCGCCTAGGCACCGGCTGGTATTAGCTGTCAGCTTTCAGCATCGCTTCACATTCGGTAGGGATTTATATACTATCAAGTTGGGTTACGCCCTGCGATGGGTTGGCGCCCCATCCTGGGTTGTTCCCTGCCTTACCCCCGTAGCCTACCGGATAGGCTCCGGACCTCCCCCGCGACCCTGAACAGGATAAGCGGTTACAGAAAATGGATGGATGGAAGTTGGGTTACGTCAGTCACCTTTAGGGGGGTGTATATTGCAACAAGTACTCAATTTTTCCCTTGGTGTCCCGCGTAATTATTAGAAGACTCACGCATCTGTTTTATATCACACATCAGTTCCTTTAAATGCTCAATGATTCGCACGCACCTGAAGCCCATCGGCGCAAAGCACAGCGGCGCGAGCCGTGGCTCGCTGTGCGCGACCGCGCTTTCAATTAGGGAGGCGATAAGGCGCGCGCGCTCCCTGCCCCTAGTTGTTGGGTTTATCGGTTGACGCCGGTGGATTTGGCGCCATCGCCGAGCCGCTCGCCCTCCTGCCCGGGCTTTTGCAGGTGTCGCAGTCGCTTGTTTTATGGAGCCGCGCTTATTTAAGGACTGCTGTGAGTTGTATTTATCCACAAAGGTACTGACACGTAATGTTTGGTCCTTCTTTTCACTGCGGGCCGTCTAAGGTCCCCATGCTAACTTATCTAGCTGGCTAACGCAGGTCACTCACCCGTGTCTATGTACAAGTACAGTATGTAATAAATTTAAAAACGAGAACCCGTTTCTGTAAGACATCTTAAAAAATCAATATGGTTTTTTAGGTTTTAATTCAACGGGAGTTTCACTAGTTACTTCACTAGTAAAATTTACCTTAGTGTCCACCGATGACATTTGACCAAGAGATCCTACCCGTTTTGGTAAAACATAAAAACCGCGTATGGAGCCCATACTTCATTGGAAGTCTTATTTTGTGGCTGAGAGTAACCAGTGTGAAATGTATCGGTGCTGCCGGCCCGTAAGCGGCCGGATCCGCGTACTTGGGGCGGGCGCCAGGTTCGCCTGTCCAGCCACAGCTTGTTCATAGTAATAAACTTTAAGCTTTTTACAGCCCTAGCTGAGGTCATCTTTTTGCTTGTGTGCAAGGTCGTTTTATCATGAATTATGGGGGTTAATGGTCATTATTCTCCTTTATGCTTCTGGCTAATGGTAATTTTTGAGACCATATTTGGTGTAGCACAAGGTGTTTTGTAGGTGCGTTTTAACTGAATTTAATTGGCAATGCCTTAAGTGCAAAACGTCCCATTTTTGCATCCAATCCACGGCCTGCATTAGACGGAAGATTGCTACATGGGGTTCCAAAGTTATAGCCGTCCAATACTAATGTTACTAAACTTGATAAAGAGCAAATCGGTAAATGCAATACTTCGGCGAGCGCATATCGCCTTCAGAGTTTTAGGTGACGCCTTAGCCCCCCTAAAATACTTTTTACTACCCCCCCAAATTAAATGTTTCTTTGCTTAAGTCATGAATAGGTTTTACATTGTTTGCCAACGCCCTCCCCTAGTAAAGACTGCCCCCCCCTTCATGTCTAACTACGCCCCTGCAGCCCTTATTCTCTGCCTAGGTAGATTTTCGACTGAACTTTTATTTGCGTATTCAGTTGGTATAACGGAGGAGTTTCATGGTGGAGTAGTCGAGAATAAATTGGCGTAACTTGGGGAGTACAGCTGTAAGTTAAATGAGCACCAAAATAAGTAAATCGGTCGACTAGGGCCTCCGTAGTGCTGTGGGAAGGCTTGGACGGCCGCCCTCATGCGGAGGTAGCTGTCCAGGGAACTCGGCTGCGCCTCCATACATAGGACTCGCCTGCAGTGATCTGTCTGCTGTAGCCGCAGCGGTTTCCCGAGGCTCTGTGAGTCGCTCCTTCGACATCGGTTAGGTAATTAGCGAAATCCGTTTTGAACAAGCAGGAGCCTGCGGACTCTGTTGATCTGATTGCTTTTAGTTATGGTCTGGTCAGCGCAGTGTGAAGGGATCGTATTGCTGTTGCTGGATGAATGGTCATGTGTCTTTAGCTCTTATTAAAAGCAGCACAGTTTTAGTCATTCACTATATGCTGCAACTGAAACCCGTACGGTTGTATTTCTTTATAGAAGACATTAACTGCTTTCCCCCATTTGTAATGTAGTTAATAATTATGCAGGTCTTGGCTTGGGTGTGTGGGTGGCTATTGTAAGTTGTACAGAGTCGGTTGTCTTAATCAGTGTAATCAATTGAACATTGTTAGTGGTGCAAAGCTTAATTCTTTGTGGTATGTATACAGTCTTGGTGTTGAGTGAATAATGAAATGAAAGTTATGGTAGTCTATTATGGGTGACAAAGGGTCAAATGATTTTGTATGGATGGCCTTTTCCTTAACTTATTTTCAAAGTTTGGGAAACAAGGGAGAACTTGCCAGTGTGGAATAGACAGGTGTGTTAGTGGGAGGTGAATAAGATCATCTGGAACTTACTTCCACTCAATATAACCTTAAAATGTGAAGGTGAGAAGTGTTCACCTTGTATACTTTGCACTCAAAACTAAATGTGACTTATTGCGAAAGTTTATGGAATTCCCTTTGTACTTTTTATTGGCCTAGTTTTAATACATAGCTGATGAAAGAGGGAAAATGAACCATCGATCGCAAATCTGTATACCCTGTTGACTGGTTTTGGCAGAGTAGTGCTTTTGGGTTAGTTTTTTCCCCGCATTTCAATTAAATGTGGTTTCACTTGGTGCTTCAGTCCCAGGATATGAATTCTTTTTTTGAACCAGCAATAGGTACAACAGCTAACCTACTGTTTGGGGTTCCAGAGACTGACTGCTACCGCTATTTTTGTGATCTCAAGTGTATCTCAAACTACTGTGTATTTCCAGACTGCACTTGGAATATGTAGTAGGAAGTGGTACTAGTCTTGATGCTTTGGGATACTTTAGAACTTGCATCTGTACTGATGCACCTAAAAGATTGGGGGGCAAAAGTCTTGCTAAAGGGTACAACAGTAGGTTTTTCTGTGGTTCTGTCAGAAGTCTGGTATATTGTTACCTGGTCAGGTTTTGCACTAGATATCACTGATAGGATGATGCTGCTGAATTAATGCATTCTGGGTGGCATTCCTGTTTTGATCACCTTATGCGGTGGTTTGGACATCCTATGAACACATTGAAATTTGCTGCCTCTCCTTTTGAACTTGGCTGCCTTAGATGTATAGCTGTCAATTAAATGTTAATTTAAAACCAGTTTGCCTGATAAAACTGCAGTAAGATTAAAAATTGTACAATTTCTGCTACACATCCTGTCTTTAACTGTGGTTGGCTTGCTGTCTGAGGCAGGTTGACTTGTTTGGTTATTTTCATCTGTCTTAAAATCTAAGGTGTATAAATTGCAGAGCATGAGTTCATCTGCCCTGTTAAGGTCATATTTGTCAAGGCACATTAAATGAGCATTGGTAATTGCTAATCTGTTAATCGACCAGTTATGTTTGTCACCAGTGGCTTATCTTGTCATACTCAGTTAATTGCCCAACTTGTATCTGCTTGGAAGAATAATGTAGTTTGTGTATTCAAGACCAGTCTGCCATTGAAATGTCCTGATCTGGTGGGTGCACTGTCCTTAATATTATATCCTATTACACGATGGCCAAGTATATATGGTGATGTTGACGGTGTATTTCGTGGCCCAATGGGACATTTGTAACCTTGACATGGTATAGAATATCGCCTTTTGTCTGTGCTACATTTTGAGGTGTTTGGCTTGGGTGATGCATCTTGTGTTTTCTCTCCTCGTCAGTGTGTCCCTGGGAGAGGGAACCTCCAGCACTGAGATGGTGATCCGCTGTGTTGCCATACTGTTGCTGTAGCCATCTGTCTCTGAAAATCTCCCTGCCGGTGGCTGTCAGCGCGGTGGCACTGTTTCCCTCGGTTGTCACTTGTGTTGTAAGGAGTGGGTTAGCTCCCAAGTGAGAGTAGTTTCACACTGTCTAATGCTGGACTAGGTTTCCACAGTTGAGTTTTTCCAACATGTATGGTTGTGATGGGCATTTTTTGTGAAAATGGCAAGCTTCAGTTTGATCTTTAACGAAATGGAGAAATGTTATGATGCAAGTTGCAGAACTGAATACTGTGTGATGCGATCTTTGGTCAGTGTCACACAGATTAGTTGCTTCTCTTCCTCCATTTAGGAGGTGGGTAGAAAAATAGGCAGTTCTTATGGAAAGGGGCGAGGACTATGGCTGTAATCAAGAGAACCAGTTGTGCTTTAATGTATTTTGTGCTGCATCCCTTGCATAAGTTTCTCCCAAGGGAAGTAGTTAGTTGCAGGTGCAATGAATGACTGATTTTTGTCCCTAGTTTGCATGTTTAAATAGCGAATGTGGTTTCTTCATTTGTTGTTTTATACCCCCTACCTACAATAAAATAAGAGTATTTTCCTCCTATAACTGACCTCTTGTCCCAGAAAATGCTGAATCATGTGTAGTTCTATTGCACTAGATCAGACCAGTTATGCTGGTCTCCAAAGTGCTCCTTCAGTGTTTGTATGATGTACCCTAACCATGCTTTTTTTTTTTTTTTAAACTCTGCCCCATACATGCATTTGCAGTGCTTAGTTCATGTTAATTTAAGTAATGCAAGGGGCATATGTGTATCCCTTACCCTTAACCTATTTACAGTTCTTGGTTATGATTATATTGCCCTGGTGGAATGTATCAGAGGTAAGGCTTAATGGCAGTGTCAAATGGGACCCAGCTAGTTTCAGTGTTCAGGTATGTGCATCTTACTTTGCTAATTGTAACCAGCTATAAATTAGGTTCAAGGTGCTTGTCTGCAAGCCAACCTTTCTGATGTGTACCGTGTGCAGCCCTTTTTCAGTGCTCTGACCTGGTGTCATGTGCAAATTTGCTGTCTGCATAGTCTCTTTAGCACTAGATGATTTGTATTGTCTGTATTTGTGGTCAGTTTCAACAAGTTTTTAGTATATGTTGATAGCTATGGACTTTTTTTCCTAAAGATGGCCTTGTCCTTGGAATTTAAAGGTCTGTTTGGTCCTAAATGCTGTGCTCATTTGGGTCTTGAATTTAGAGTTGAATATCCTGTTTGTAACATTCCAACATAAACCATGTTATTTTGGGGAATATTCTAGCTTGATTTATAAATGTGTGCTCATCTCAGGCTGAAATTGTTTTATTGCAGGAAAGTCCATTACATATCTTGTAACATGCTGTTCTGTGCTTATGACATGGATATTTCTGCTTAATTACCTGCTGTTCTTATTGGGAATAAAATCTGTCCTCTTGGAATATATCTAGTGCTACATTTAGCAATTAATATTAAGGGTGAACAGAAACTTGTTCAGATTTTGTTCCCCTCTTCCATTTTAATCCCGTGTGCTGTTGAACGTGATTTTGTTCAGAGCTTCGGGTTTTTTTTTTTTTTTTTTTTTTTTTTTGTGTGTAGTTAAACTTAACCACAAGCACAATGTTTAAACCACAATCACACTAGTTTCCAAAAATGGTCTGTCATGGTTTTAGTATTCATGTTGGTTTTTTTTTTTTTTTTTTTTTTTGCCAACCCGTGAGCCATAATATACTTACTAAGATTGGTGGCTTTGTTTTACTTTTTTCCTGAATCTGATCCGTTTGACCTAGAAATATTAATGGGCTCACTAATACCAGTCATTCATCAGCATTGCAGCTTCTTGATAGTTATTCATACTTTTTTTTTTTTTTTTTTTTAAGCATATGAAGCAATTGCATGGGGTCAGCTGTAATCTTGGTCGGTGTGTGCGTACGGAAAGCAAATATCATGACATCGCCGCCCCCCCACCACTGCCAAAAACAGATCAGTGCTTATTTCTCTACCAGCTGGTGAAGCAGCAGGGGAGGCATGGCTAGCACCTTCAGTGCCCAGCAGACACCAGCAGGGGGTGCTGCCACACACTTAGAATGCCAGTTTAGACATTCCATTTTGAGCCCAAACCAAATGCCAGTGTCATGTTTCATCTTCTGCTCATGTGGTTGGTTGTAATGTGATAAATGGACTACTGACTTAATTACGTAACACTTTATAAATCATTTTCAAGGGATTAGCTGTTTATCCTTGACTCAGCTGTAAATGGGGAGCTTAATGGTAATTGCAGAATTTTCAATTAATGTCAAATTTTACCCATTGCCACTTATCTGGCTTTGGTTGCCAGTTTGCTTGTATTCTCTAGGTCTTATTGATGGAGCAGCATGTCTAAATTAGTGACGGGTGGAGTTGTGCCCTTACTGGTTTAATCCTTTCATTTGGCAGCTGTTGGAGTTGTAGTGATGGACAGCTCACACATTGCAGCTGTGGTGAGTTTGAGTCTCTTGCTGCTGTTTAACTCCAGTTCGTCTTTTGCATATTTAAGACTTTGCAGCTAATGATTGTGTTGGATTTCTAATCTTCTCCATGGCAAAAGCTTTAGACTAGTTGTTGAATGTGCTTTTTTTTTCTTGCATTCCAAAGAGATTCTCTCTGGGTTAAAAAGGTGCAGGTAGCCTGGACTGGTAGCCAAGACAGCTTTATTGCATTTTTGTGAATTCCTGTTATATGGCCAAACATGCAAATTCTGTTCATAGTATTAAATTTCCAGTTTAATTATGGATTAGTAAAATCCACCGTACAGGGCAGAGCCCAGCTTTTTAGCAGAAGGGGTGTGGTTTTGAACTCCAGTGAGTAGCAACACCTGAGGTGGAAGCCTGCTGCAGACAGTCCTTCCCCTGGCTAGAGGATTGGCTGATCTTGCCAAGCGCATTTTAAAACAATCCTTGAAGCTATGGAGGAAGCCAGCACCATGCCTTGTGTGCCTGCTTTTGTTTAGCTTTGTGCTGTAATGGAAGGGTGTTCTCAGAACATCCGATGAGAGCAATAGTATTGTCTTTTGTACTAAAATGTACTAGCTCAGACTGAATCTAAGGGGAGGGTAAGATGGCCCGGTAGAATGGGTTTGCTGTTGGTAGTAACTGTCAGTGACCAACTAAGTGATATGACTTAAGGCAAATTGGTACATAATGTAGTCTAATTGAAACTGTTCGGTTTCAGATAAAATTTGGGTTTCAGGGGAAAATCGTGTGTGTTCACAAGTTGTCACGTAACTTTGATTTTGATCTTTTAGGTATTCAGCTTATGTCCCCAGCTGCTGTCCAACATACTTTTGCATATGTTCTTGAAGTTTAGAGAAACTTTTGAAATCCTGAAATCAGCTTTCCCCAAACGGTTCTTTGAATTTTGCCAGTGGGATTGTATTTGCTGAAAATGGGGTTGTAGAGTGTGCATTTTTCCTCAAAGGAACTGTACCCCTTATGATTAGGGTTGAGTACCGAAACCCGGTGCCAATATGGCATCGTTTCCTATATGATCAGTATGTACCGGACCGTACTGCAATGCAGTTTAAAGTACCACTTAAAACCTAAGCTGTTTTTTGAAATTTGCCTTCTGGTGCTCAAACGGAAGCATCACTGTGCCTCACTTGTCATTGCTAGTTAACAGCATTTTGTCAGCAGATGCCTACTGTTAGCTTGTAGCTACCTTAAACACGGTTAAAATGCCTAAACCTGTTTAAAGGGTCTCTATTTCACTTAAAAGGACAGCTGGGTATTCTGTAAATAAGTGTTTTTGTAGTCTTTGTTTAACCCTTGTCTACATAGCTCAGGTCGCTAACAACTTGAACTACCGCCTTTTGTCCCTAAACTGCAAGGTGTGCATGGGGCATTTATCAAGTTGTAGTTTTTGCAATGTATGCCCAATTTATCTTGTTTTGGATGACGAAAGTTAACTAATTTTGATCACTGGACCCTTGGAGGTACAAGCACCCATTTCAGCATATTTTGTGGTGGGTGCTTTGCATGTATGTACTTATGAATCTAAACGGGAAGGCATATTTTGCCTGGCAGCCATTATGAAACACCATACAAAAATTGTATAATGTTTCAATAGGAAAATTTAAAAATGGATGTTTCGTATTTATAATAAAATTTTCAAAATGTAAATTTTAGTTAACTATTCTTATTCTTCTGGGAAGATGTATTCAGTAAGTGTCAGTATTTCCTGAAAGGTCACGTACACGGTTAAGGTCTTGTTAAATTATTGGTTAGGTTTCATTTTTTTTTTTCTCTTCTCCATATTTCAGATGTTTAAGTTAATATTGGCCTATTCAATTTTAACTTCACATTTGCCTTAGAAATAAAGCCACTCTTTAACGTTCTCAACCTTCGTGTGTGGAGTTTTGTTTTAAAGTACAGTCTTTTAGCACCAGTATCAGTGAAAATCCAGATACCCAACCCCACTCATGATCTACAATTTTGCCACATTTGGAGCCTTGGTCCATGTAAAATGACATCTTGTTTTCACTTAAATTTGTATGTAAGTTTTCTAAAACCTTGTGTAAATTTTGCTCTCAAAACACGGAAGTGGTTTTGCCACTTTAATCCCTTTTACTTTGAGTTCACTTTAGATACAGGGTATTTCTCCAATTTCAATGTTTCTTTACTTGGAAAGTTCAGTGCCAATTTAAGAGATGTTGGGTTAGATTTTAGGTTGGCTTGAAATACAAAGTTTAATTATTCTCAAGTAGCTTTCCATAGCTATATCCACAGAATATTGTGGTTATTTAGCTGAAAGAAGGAATGAGTCTTTTTTTTTATTATTATTTTTATTTTTTTTATTCTGGCTTTCAATTACTGTGGTATTTACTTTGGTGCTGGAAGTAAATATAAAATGTCCCAAAGCTAAACTGCCTTTAGCATTCACTTGTTCCTTTTATGGCATATCCCTAGATTTGAGGTGGTGCACTTTGTTTGGCCAGTCTGCTATACTTCTGTCAGAGCATACAAAATCCAGGCTCATTCTCAGTCTTTGTACATGGACTTTTTCCCTCCTCCAGTGAATTAATGGACGTTTAGCTCCTTGAAGTATGTTTCAAGCCTGAAGTGGTATGCCTATTTCAAGGCTGCATTTTTGGGAAACTTGACACTAAATTTTTATAAAGCTCTTAATCCAGGTGAATGATCTTAAGGATGTTCAGGTATAGATGTTGAACTACACTTGTATGTAAACTCTACGTGGGGTGCCCCAATTAAGGCCTGTCCAACTTTCCAAATGTTGGAATCTCAGGCACCTGACGTCAGGTGACATTTATGCTGCCGTGATTACAGAATTCTCATTGAAGTCTAATTGTAATGGTTTGTCAGTAATATGTCCTTCAGTCTGCTCATTTAATCTACCATTACATCACACCATGCATATTGTCCCACCACCCAGTCCATTTAAGAAATCTGCTGCATTGGATTGCTCTATGAATGTTCTCTGCCCTAGTCACATGTTTGTTTTATTTATTTATTTATATATATATATATATATGAGAGAGCGCAATACTCCCAAGTGAATTCCTTGTGTTAAAGTATTTGGTGATTTTTAATCATTGATTCTAGATCTTACAATGTAGTCACCTGCTTTTTTTTTTTTTTTTTAAACATGGCATATAAGCTGCTCACTTAACTGCAGTTGAACTGAAGGTAATTGTTCCTTCATCTCAGGGTTATCGGTTTGAATTGACCTAATTTAACTGGATTTTTCTGTCTGAAGATGTTGCGCTTTAGGTGAATTTGTCAAGCCGCCTATGTGTAGACATTCAACCTCTGGACTCAAACACCCAAAAGTTTTTGAGATTTCTGATCACCATGATTTTGATTTTGTAGTCAATATGGATGGGGTGTGTATTAATACATCTTTTGCTTTGATGTACACTGGGCTGCAGGTGGGTATTTTCTGTAATGATTTTAAAGTCCCATTGCTCAAGTGGTGCATTAATGGTTTTGTGAAGTTTCTCATTGAGACTTTGCTATGTGTAAAGTAGCTTTGGTTGCCTGATTTTATAGATGTTCCCCTTGTGGCATTCCATAGCAAGCACAAAAATCTCTACATTTTAAAATTATGTAACGGTTGGTTTTTTGAAGTGTTAGTTTCTATAATCCCAGAGATATTCTTAATTTATATATAACAATGTAAATGTCAAGTTTGAACAAAACATAATCACTTGAACAAACCACTTGAAGGATAGGGAACAATGAACCAGACTGTTCAGGCTGGTCAGCGTCTTGCAGGCTTTTGTGCTGTATGACTAGCTGCTATTATGTTGGCCATTATCGCCGGAAAACAGGCGCACACTATTGGGAATCAGAATATTGCTGCAGACATAACTGTAACCATAAGCTCATAATAGCAAGCTGTCATGCATACGTGTGTGTAAAACCCCCAGATTTGGCATCAGTCCTAAACCTTTGTAGCATTTTTGATTTTGGATCTTCCTCTGTGATGAACCTAATGGAACAGACTTGATACTTGGCTGTAAAGTGAATGAATGGGGGTTTTCGTTTGGATGAATTGGGCAGCTATTTTTAGGGGTAACAGGGATTTGGTAGTAATGGGACATTTGGGTAGGAATAAAAAGGCTGGATGTGTGGAACAGTGACTTTGGGCTTTGGAAACCCAGACCTTAGATACAAGCTCATATAAATTATAGTAAGTGAAATTTAACCTGCTTTTGAATAGAATTAAATGGTTTTTGCTAAACCAATAGTCAAAGGTGACTGATCTGATCTTCTGTCTTTGTCTGGATTTACATTCTTTGCATGGCTTCTATGAATAAACCAAAATTTTATGCTTACTGCAAATGAAAAGTGACATGAACTAAGGGATTGACTCTCGAGTCTAATTGGGTAAATTTTCACCCAAGACATGAGAATGTGGTTGTCCGCAGGTAGTGTTTTACCTTGTGGTTTGTACAGGTTGTGGTTACTTAATTTGTGGGGTGGGAAAAGCCCTTGGCAAACTGTTAGTTTGTCTGAAAGCTCTTCTTGGAATGGTTAGTTCTGCTGTGCTACATATTCAGAACATGTCTCAGTAAAGCTAATGGTGAATGATGCTGTTGCGTGGAGTATTTATGGGATATTTTGCTACCTCAAAGGTCTCCTGGTTCAGAAAGGAAACTATGTGCTTGCTGAATTGAAAGTCTGCAGAGTTCTCTGCTCGCGGTGGTTTACTGTCAGTTGAAAATAAGTGACTGGATGAGTGTGCTGGTTGGAACACTGTTGCTGGAATCTTTGTGTGTGTGTGTGTGTGTGTGTGAGAGAGTGAGAGATGTATAAAATGGCATTGGTCATAATTAGATCTGAACCTGATTTTCTTACTAAGGTCTGTTTCATGGTGTACAGTATTACCATAATACCACTTCAGTCTAAACTTCACCTGTTCATAAGTTTCACTACACTGCTTGCATTTGTGTTGCAATAAGTTTGCTCTCTGCTGGTGTGGTGGAATATCATTACCATATGCAGGCACTGATTGCGACCTGTCTGCGTCCCAGGACAAATGTATGTCTGTCAAGTCTTTGCGCACAATGGGGGTGTGGACAGTAACGGAATGTGGAAAAGAATGAATTAGGTTTAACACTTAACGTTGCTAGGTGATAGTTATGCAGTTTACACAACTGCAAGAACGTAACAAATTGACAGTTCACTGTCAACTTATTACTGCTTATCGGTGGTTTTGGTTGTTGCTGCCTTAGTTGTCATACCGCAACACCCTTTTATTGTCTTGCCAAAAATATAATTGCCATCTTGTAAATTGTAACCCTTATAGCAGTGTGTGGCAAATTAGTTTGTTCAGTGACTGCTGGCAAACTTGGTGTGAATTTAACTCTGTAGTCCACTATAAAGGCTGCATATACCAGTTGTGCAATTACACATTTACAAATGAGATGGAGGGTATTGTGATGTGCTATTAAGTGCATTACATTAGTTTCAGAAACTACAATGGTGGGGAAATTACTGAAATGGAACCCTAATTTTTTCCTGTTTTGGATAATGCCTTTAAGCAATTAAATTTAGGAAAATTTTTGTATCCTAATCTCTGAACAATGTAAACACTGGGGGAAATTTATCCAAAATGTGGCAATTTCATGACCTCTGCTTCTTGGCGTCCATGTAAAACTAGCTGCTTATCAGTGTGGCCTATAGTACTTCCTAAAGGTTGCATATACTAGTGTGGTCCCTTCCGTAACGCCCCATTGTCTTTTGCCTGTGCTGTATATTGAGCACTGTAGTTTTTAAGGATTTTGTAAGAAGGCTCTGGGAGTACTTCTTCCTAGAAGGAATTGGTAGTAAGAGATGTCTGTGAAACACCTGTTAAACAGAAATTCTGAAATATAAATGCGATGCAACAGAAGTGATTATCTGTTTTTGAGCATTTTAGAAAAAGGCATGTAGTGTAACAGGTTTAACTCTTGTGGAAGTGGTTTATCTAAACATGGTTTCAAATGAGCAGTTTCCTTCGGTGCTGCATGTATTACCAGATTCGAAATCAAATTATTTTATCTGAATCAAGTATTTTAAATTAGGGCTGCACCTAGGCTCCGCAGGGTGGTACATCTCCAGGAGCTGGGTTGGGCAGTCCAGATTTAAAGTGTCCCCTTTTTTCAGGAATATGCTTACATTTAAATTCTCAGCAAGGTTTCGCCTTCATCACGTGTGCCTCTTGTGTGGTTTTGGTGAAATGTTGGTGGCGTTGAAGGACTGTAGAGATTTCAGTCCGCTACCTAACCTATCTTTAGGCATGGTAGCAAGTGTGTGAGGTTCACACTCCCAGTCTGGCAGTCTACCTCATTACGGCATTCAGCAGAAAATGCAATGGTTTGAGGGGGGATTTAGCACAGTGTGTTTTGATACCGAACACAACAATTATGAATATATTGCAGATCGCACTTGACAGCTTTTGGTTTACAACGGACAAAGGGAAAGGTGTCAGTACATGCACGGTTTGGATATGCTATTTGTCTGGAACAGAATTACTTTAAAGGCATTAGGTTGTTTGCACAACTTGAAGTTATTTTGCTGGCTATCGGTCATATTCAGGCATGAATGCTTCTAATATTGCACTCTTTTTTTAATGAAGCTCCTTCAGTTCAAATTGTCATTCATCAATGTTTTAACCTGCCCTAAAGCAGTTTTCCTTCTGTGGTGTCCGAAGTTGTATTAAGATACACGTGTGTGTGTGTGTGTGTGTGTGGTGACTGGCAAAAATGCATGGGTGACCAGCATATACAGGTCTTGAGAACTGAAATGATCAACTGTTTTGTTCTTGTTCATCTAATGTACAGTACTCTCTTGTGTCCACATTGCAGACGGCAACTCCACACTAACATGGCAGTCAGACTGTGCGATGTGGCTTCTCTGCTTAGAAGTGGTTCGTGGGCGGCTGAGCCTTGGACTGGGGTCTGTGGGATTTTTATTATTTATAGGCTAACGTTAATGATCAATGCTCAGACCATACCAAATACACCAGTCCTTGCTAAAACTGGAGCTGTAGGTCAAATTTTAAACTAATTTTGCTTATGCTTCCAGTAGTGGATATTATATGGGGACCTAATAATGGAACTGGTTCAATCTGTGTATTGGTATGGTCTGAAACTGCTTTGCTTTATAGGTTTTTGATGTGCTTTTCCTCTGTACCCTCCCCTTTCAGTGCAGTTAAACATTACTTCGTGTGTGTGTGTGTGTGTGTGTGTGTGTGTGTGTGTGTGTGTGTGTGTGTGTGTGTGTGTGTGTGTGTGATAAAATATGCATGCGCGCTCAAATGAGTGTACAGGATTTAAACAATGTCAAAGGATGTCTCTTCATGCAGTCATCTAGTTAACTTATGGAGCACAATTGTTCATATGACATTTTGATTTATCTTGTTGGCCAGTCTAAACTGTCAAGGGAAAAACCCTACTGGTCATTTTCTTAAATAAAAGTATTACCTCAAAGGTGCTTTTTTTCTTAAAACAAGTTCTGTTCAGTTTAGGTACCTGTGTTTTAGTTCAAGTAGCGGTTTAGCGCAGTTTTGACCCATTTTGTAAAAGGGCTGGGTAGAGCATACAGGTTTGGAAGAGAGCCAGAGTGCAAGTCACTTACGGCTGTTAATGGGTGCCCTTCCTTGGCGTGAGTGTAACCACCACATGCGGTGTGACGCTTGCATGACCGTCTCTTACCATCTACTACGAGTTCCTGTTAGTCTTCCTCAGCGTGGCCACAACATTGCTGCTGACCACCTTAAGTTTCTTGCTTTTGGCCATTTAGTCATTGTTGCAAAATTTTCAAATTTTTGGAAACAAGCAGACATGGTGCCCTACTGAGGCAGCCTTGTGATGCGTGATTCTGGTCTTACTCCACATGAAATCTCTCATTCTGAGCATGTCAGGTCTACTAGATGCTAACAAGGTACATGAAAATTTGTAGAGGAAATGTGGAGATTCAGACTACAGTGGTCAGTGATGGTGTGTTTAATGGCATGGGGTTGCATTACTTGCATTTGGCAGTCCTGAAGACAACTTGGGTGGGTAATTTTTAAAGTGAATTTTATGGGGAAATGGGACGATACACATGGAGCTTTTTTTTTTTTTTTCCCTCTCCAAGGCAGTTTTAAGATTGTTTGGATAACTTGACTATAATGTGAATATCACATCTGCACAGCTGACACCTGATTTTAAATGCAGGTCATGAAGTTTTATTAACCTTCGGTATGTTAGTGGAAATTTTAAACTTGTCTGATTTTGACTAAACTGCCTTATCTAAAGTTGACCTTGGTAGGCAACTAGGTAATGTTGCTTTTGAAACTAGCCTCTTAATTTCTCACCTTAGGTGCCCCAACTTGACTGAAATGTCCTTATGATGGAGAACACTGCTGTTGAAGAGCATCCTTTAACCTTTTTTTTTTTTTTTTTTTTTTGGGTTATTTGATGGTGGACTGGAAGTCCTGACTTGGCTTTTTTTTTCTTTTAGCAGGTTATTGCTGCCATGGAAACACAGCTGTCCAATGGACCAACTTGTAACAACACGACCAATGGTCCCACCACAATCTCAAACAACTGCTCCTCTTCTGTAGAGTCAGGAAGCATAGAGGACAGTAAAACTAATTTGATAGTCAACTATCTGCCTCAGAACATGACCCAGGAAGAGCTGAAGAGTTTATTTGGAAGCATTGGTGAAATTGAATCCTGTAAATTGGTACGAGACAAAATTACAGGTAAAGTATCACTCTTGCAGTGGATTCCTTTATGGTTAAGTTGGTTTGGTTCTTGTCACAATAGTGTTGGTCTCTCTCTCTCAAATTGCCTTCATAAAATAGCTTGCATGTTTTTGTCTTCCCAGTACTGATGCTAGGTGTCACATTGAGATTCTACTTCCCCTAACCTAGAATTAAAGTATGGGTCTTTTGCTTTAAGATGAGCAGTTAGTGTGACGGAAGGAGGCACCACCAGAGCAAAACTCTGATAATTATATGCCCTTTAAGTTGGAGCAGTTATGAAACCTACCCAGCAGCAAGCCAAGCTGCTCTCCCAATTAAATGCTTGCATAATTGTTAAACATCTTTTGGCTAATTTGTGTGTTTAAGCTTTGTATTCTAATCCCTTCGTGTGCTATGGGCACAATTTATTGTGACACTGTGGCTACCTGCAATGAGGCCTCAGAACCTGCTTGTAGAACAGTTCCAGTATTTATGCTCTGACTTGGAGCTAGAGACTGCTTTTTATTCCAATAGCCTTTGTCTACCTCGAGTAGTGGCAGGTCCTGATGTTTTTAGTCGATTTTTTTTTTTAGTTCCTGTGCTGATGTCTTACTCTTGTCAATATATGTGGCAGAAATGCATAGCTACCACTAAATAGACATTTGGTTTTTCAGCTTTGCCCTGATCTAGCATACTGGTCATTTTATTGGATCTTAAAAAAAGGAATGGATAAAGAATAGGGAAGATTGCTTATCACAAATGATCTTGGCTTTCTCTTGTAGGTGGCACATAGTCATTTGCATCACTTCCTGAAGTCTTGGCGTCATTCCAGAGCTGCATTCTTAAATGCATGAATATTTAATTTAGACTTTGCTCGAATCCAGCATTTGGTATTGTGATCATTATTTATTGGTAGCTGATCATAAGTTTCCTAGCTATGGCACATGCTTGCTTAAGCAGTGAATATTGTTGCGTAGCCTTGTCGCTGTACAGCTCTACAATGACTTGGATACAAAATGGAAACCAATTTTTCCTATAATTGCTATGAACAGTTGTCACATGGCCTCCTTTTAAAAATGTATGTATGAAACTGACTGTCGTTGGGCTTAACTGAACCTGGACATACAATGTTTATACCTTTTCGGCTCTTCCGTTGTCCTGGTTGCAGATGTTCTCTTGTGCTCTTAGTCAATCCAGTGCCCTGCCATCAGTGTTTATATACAGTTTTCACCTTCGACATGTACTGTGATAGTTCAGGGTTCTCGGGGGGGGGTCTGCCCGCGAGGTTTAACGGTTGTTTCAGGTCACTGTTCAGCATGGCCCATAAGCAGCACACCTTAAGCTTGTGTGTTCTGCTGTCACCACTGCACAAGCAGCTGTTTTCAGTGCAGTTCCCAAATACGGGAAAGGGGGTCCGGAAGAGTAATCGCTGCTACTGCGACTGTTTCTAAAAATGTCCCACTGCACAGAGTTTCAGTAGCACCACCTGCCTCAAGGCTTGAGCAGTGTTGTCTGTTTTCAAAGGCTGTTTTAATCTCTTCTAGTGGTGATTCTCGTGCTCCCTTGAACAGGAGGTAGATCAGAATTTGAGTGAATTTCCATACTGCTACGTTATGGTATCCTCCCATATATTCGGGAAAGGGGGGGGGGGGGCACCATTTTTTTGAGGGGTATAAACTTGCACTCGAGGTTTAAGCTGTGATTAATGATCCAGAGCAGCAGGGCTCTTGATATTTGGGAAAGGCTATGTAGTCAATTTTTTGTTGCTGGATAGAAACAAGATTTGATATCTCTGCGTTCTGTACCTGTAAGCATTACGTTTATAGTTAATGTTTGTTGCTTTATAGGTTTATCGGTTGAACTACTTGAGCAAAGTACAAAATCAGCTCCATGTGCAGCACTGGTCTTTCAGGCTGTTGTGGTGGGGGTGTGCTGCTAAATGGCTGATTTAGACTTGATCTTGAAAAGTTTGACCTGTCGTCCTTAGCAAGTGATGCACGTTCAAATTTGTTAGCCCAGGTGAAATTGAGATGTGGAGAAACGGGATATGGAATGTTTAGTTCCAGTTAATGCATGCAGTTTAGTGTTGGGTGTGGTGTCTGCCTTGGCCCTTATACAAGGCTGGGGGGCTTCTAGCTTAATGCCTGTAAAAAAATACACACACACACGTGCGCGTGCGCACACACACCACTGAAACAAATCATTTGGCTTCCAAGCTGTGTTGACTCTTCATACGGGACCCTGAACCATCTAGAGACTGCTGAAAAGGAGTAGGAGGAGAAAATTGAATTAATGTTGCATTTACTTGTATGCCTGAAATGAGCTTCCTTTTCGTAGACACCACATTGTTGGTCCTTATTGCTAGTTCACCTTCATGAAATGCATAGTCGTATTCATGCAACAAGGGTGTGGGGGTGTGGGTGTGTGTGGGTGTGGGTGTGTGGTCATTATGTTCTGAGGGCTGTTTTAAATATAGCAGTCTTGCTGTGCAAAGCATCTAAATGCTTTTTTTTTTTTTTTTTTTTTTTTTTAAATTTCCAACCAGGCCCTCTTTTTTGGGGGGTTTAACCCATCCCATTTCCCCACAA
>JAAGVU020000015.1:9993839-10018117 GCA_011763525.2 Mormyrus iriodes | reverse complement strand
GCAGCTTCTTGGCGGGTGAGGGGGGCGTTTTGGGGGGCACCGTGGGGTGGGGCGTGGAGGGGGTGTGGAGGGGGGGGGGGGGTTCTCTTCTTGCCATGCGAGCAGGTGGCGGTGGTGCCAGCGGGATGACACTGTGGGGTCCCTGGCTGGCCTAACTGGTAGCTCTTGGAGCCCAGCATCTGAGCTTTCGGTTTGAGTTCAGCCGAGCCTGGGAAGAGTCCAGTCCTGGGGGGGGACCTGGGTCCCATTGCTTCTGAGGTGCTGTCTAGTTACTGACCCCCTTACCTGTAATGCCAGGTGGGAGAGCTTACCTGAATAACTCACTTTCTATTGTGAATTCAGGCCTTAAGATTTGGACCTGCACGAATGGACGCCATGCAGTATGATGTTGACACGCGCTCTCTCAATACATCTGACACACATTACTGACATGTTTACAAATCATAAACATCCCCGTAGCCTCTAGTTATCCCAAGATAACTTTTTTTTTTTTTTGTTACCGCAGTGCCTGACACTGACAGCAGAAACAGTAGGGCGGGGGCAGAGCCCCCACCTCTACAGCTACTAGGGCAAAACAGCCAGCTGAAGCGAGGGACCTGTAATCCCATCACGGGCAGCTTAGATACCTCATGCATGGCTGCTCTGCTGCTTCAAGGCTTTGGCCCCTTTGGTGTGAGATGGCTTAGTGGGGGCATGGAGGCCCTGGACATGATGTTCATGCTGTGTGCAGCCAGCCTCAAGCAGCGTGTGTGTGGTTGGTCGGTCTGTATATTTTGACTGACATTGGGAAATGGCTGAATATAAATGTGAGGAGGGCGTGGCTAATACCTGGCCAGGCATTCAGGGTGTGGCATAAATGCTGGAGGTATGCTCTCCTGCAGCACAGCTGAATTCTCGCTGGCATTTCATTGCTCCTGATAGTTCCGTCCGTGCCTCTGCCACCTCGGCCGCTTGCCTAGCACCGGGGAAGACCCAGCCAACCCCTCAACCCTTTGCTATCTGTCCATCTCGCTCCCTTCCCTGCGCTAAGACCTTTCTGCAGGAAGCAGCCGACCATGACTGTCAGTATTGCCAGTGTGGAGGACAGGCCCAACAAGACGTCTGTGAGCCCTGGGACTGAGTCTGTTTAGTGGCTGGGAAAATTGAATATTTGCCTTTAACCAGTCATGACTTGTCACACTCACAGAGGAGCTCACCAGAAAGATAAAACATGCATGAAAAAATTATTTTTCAGCATGACAATTTTGAAATCTTTGGTTTAGTGCAACTAATCAAAGTTAAAAACTACTCAGTGGGGCCTGAGGGACTCGCTGTATTTATTCAGTCCTCATTTCAGCCACCTACGTCGAATTCTTCTGACATTGTGCAAGCAGCGCGCTATCCTGGACGCTTTGTCCCACCTACCCCCCCACTTCTGTGTAGCATGGCAACATCACTGGTGTATATATGAAATGCTAATCAGTGGAATTCCTAATGCCTGAAAGAGGTTATGATTTATGCTTGGACTGACAGTGGCACACTGTGGGTTTATTATAATTTCCAGCTTTTTAGGGCGTGCAGGGAAATGCTGGTAGATCAGATACGTATGGAAAACCTGCAGAAATGGCAGGCCTCTTACTATTGCTGCCTAAATGAGATTTGGTTCTGCTCAGCGGTGCCCCCGGCTGTATTTCCCCACACGGCGGCGTAAATCTTGGCCGGCGCTCCAGGGGAACTGGGAGGATGGCCGCGGACGGGCAGCTTAATGAAAGTGCACCCAACCGAGGTAATTAGTACAACATCCGCAGGCCCAGGGGCCACTGTTCTGGACCAAGAGGGCCAAGCACATCAGCCGGCGGTGAGGCCAGCTAACAGGAACAAGACCGTTGGAATCCATCACTGCTACAGCGGGGTGAGGTGGCATGGGGGGTAAAACTGAGCTGTGGCTTGCTGACACATGGCTGGAGGGGCCCCCTGTCTGCTGGGGCTTCATAAACTGCAGGCTGACTTCATACATAGGAGTGATGGGGGCAGGCCTCACACATGCATAAGTGTTTTGCAGGGGTGGGGCCAGAAAGCTGACTGGCCCCTGAAGTCTCCCTCTCCTGTAACTTACTGATTTCAAAACATTGGCTAATGTATGAAGAGAATACTCTGTATGAAGTATTACTCTTATAGCCCCCCCATCTCAAAAATTAAAAACCTAGAATTGCCCCAGGCAAAAACTTAGATAAGGTTGGGAACCATCATGGAGCGTGATCCCGAAACGGCTTCTGTTCTCACAAAGGGCCTGTTACACCATAGAGACGCGTCAGAGCCATGCAAAGAGAACCTGTGCTGACTGACTAGTGGTGAAACCCATTAACTTGCTTTTAAAAAGGATATTGATTAATCCCACCAACCAGAGCGGCATGTTTGGGGAAAAACCAGCTATAACTGTAGACGGTCTGTAGCTTTACGCTCCTAGTGCTGTCGCTTGGTTCCATTGCTATCGTTCGTTCTTTGGTTTTTGTATTTTTAAAAATGGATTTTGGGTATTTAGATCTGGTCATCTCTAAGGATGGCACAGTGGCTCAAGGGGAAGCACAGCTACCTCGCACCTCCAGGGTGCAAATCCCTCTCTGCACTGTGTGCGGGCAGAACGTTCTCTCTCTATCGCACAGGTGTGCGCTGTGTTCTCTGGTACCTGCTGTCTAAAATAAGAGCCATACTTTAGTCAAACTCATATTGTTCTTTTATGTCCATAACCTCGCTTCACCTCCACTTGTTTACATGGTTGTCATGACACCAATGCTGGAAATAAATGAGATCGATCGACGCGTGCGCATGTGTGTCAAGGCATACCGGCGATCACAGCGTGAGGATACTGTCGCGGTCCTGAGCGGCTGATGAGATGGAACCAAAGTTAAGTTGACACAGAGTTTGCGAGGCTTCCCTGAGGGGACTGTGACCGAGCCCAAGTTAGACTGCCTGCTTATGTTAAACAGAGAAACTGGGCAGCGGGGACCATTTTCTGTAAACAGAGGTAAAACGGGGACACGTTGTTTAGCTGGTTATAGCCCTCTGGAGCAAACGGCTAGTCTCCTAAATGAATACGTAAGAGAGGAAAACAAGAAAATGGCAGACATGCTGAAAATGACTTTGAAATTTTAGAGTTGACTTTCTTGTCTGAGGGTGGCGTTTGGCCAAGCGGTGAGCCTGACAGACGGCCTAACGGCAGTGTGGTAGCTGGGTGCTGCGGTCCCCGTGGAGAGCTGTCTACTGGAGAGTTACAGGCGGCTTGCTGGGAGAAAGTGGTCTTCGGGGAAGGCCGTACTGCTTGTGTTTCTGTCAGGTTCAGGCAGCCAGGGAGGATAGTTGTTAGACCGTACGATGTTAGGAGGGATAAGGAAGCTAACTGGATTTTGTGAGCTTGACTTCTGCCGGCAGGAACACTCTGTCTGACACTTACATACAGCTGTTACATAAACAGCAAGATGTATGGTATTGGGGGGGATTCCATTACTTTTGAGAGACAAATTTTGCTTTCTTATTGCTATGCAACCAAACGATAAGAAGTCATTAAAGTTTGCAAATTGTTATGAAGCGGAAGGGCCCTGATAAAAGGGAATGGATGCAAATGTTTAGGCATTTTGGAGTCCTGCAGTAAATTAGTTTCTATGCAAGAACATACCATATAAACATTATTACTGCTACCATACCACCAGTTCTGCTGGCAGGGATGTAATTACTGTATGGATTCCACTGACACTGACAAAAGATAGCAGTTTGCAATAAATGTGGTAACAAGTGTTCTTGGGCTGGTGTTTAGAATTCATTCCATAATTACCGCATTAAAATGCACGTAGGTGTGTGCGTGGTTACGGAAGGAAGATAAGGCCTTAAATGCAGGTTTCAATCCTATCAGCCAGCTTCGAATGGGCTGGTAATTAGAGATGTGTGGCTACAACACTTCTAAAAATAAAAGCTAACTTTTCCCCGTTCTGTTAAATATGTGTGTGTGTGTTTTAGCAGTAACTTTGTAAAAATGTTACCTCTAAAGTGCTATCTAATGACCTGGTAAAGACAGCTTCGGGGTTGCCCTTAAGCAGTAGTTCTTAACTCCTGTTCCACCTGAATGTTTTCATTCCAACCCACACTGCTTTCAACCTGCCACATTCATTACTAGCCTATTAAGGACCGTGCAAGCCTGATTAAGGTAGGGTTGGAATGGAAACATTCTGGGAGGGGGGGGGGGCGGAACAGGATTGAGAACCACTGGGAGGGACATAGCAGGTCAGGTTGATGCTCAGAAGAACCTGGTGCTGCTATAGGCCAGCGATGAGAAGGTACCATAAACCAGTGATTCTCAACTCAGTCCTCAGAATTCCACAGAGAGTCCAAGATTCTGCTTCCTCCTAGATGCCAACAAGACTATATCAGGTATTTTGGTGTTCTCCATTGGCTGGAAGCTGGGATGGAACAAAAAATGTGAACCGTCTGGTGGTCCCCAAGGACTGGGTGGAAAACATGGCCATAAACCACAGCAAACGGCTGTAGGTGGAGTGGGCCACTTTCATTAATGAGAGAATTTACTGCTGTTTTCGGTAGACTGTGCTGAGGGACAATGAGCCCCATCCAAGGCGCTTTCCGCCCGATTTATCACGTTGTAGGAGAGCTTTTGCTGGGGATTAACAAACGCCACGGATTTCAGACACTGCTTACTCGCAGGGTTCGTTTTCGGCCCTGTACAAGTTGCTGTTCAGCGGCTTATCAGCAACGCCGGGGTTTAATCTCCACTAACCGCATAGTTGGGGGAAAAAAAAGCCGTCGTCCTTCTATGGGTGTGCTAAATTGCACAAAGCCCATATGGGCAGAATGTGGATTTTTATGGAAGAGGGCTAATTTTCTGTGTGGCACTGCTCAGGGTGCCTCCCAGCATCTTTAATTTAAAAGTTATATCCTCCAGCGGCTCCCGTGGGGCTGACAGTAAGCAAGCTGAGCATTTCTCACAGTGCAGCAGATAGGACACCCACGATTAACCCCCTCGTCAGCCATATAAACAAAGCTCACTTTCCGCCTTATGGATCAGCAGTGTCAGGATTCCACTGGTTCGTCTGAAAGCCGTCCCATTTCAGCTGTAGTAATATATTAAGACAAGAAGTCTCAATTCACTGGAGCTGGAACTAGCCCTAGGTGAACATAACCCTCAAAAAAGGTCAAATTTACTATAAGCTTTTTTTAGGTGTATTGTCATGAGGGTTTTAAAATTTTTTTAAATAAGGGTTAGGTGCAGGGGAAAGCGTGCCCCGGAGCATATCCACATGGCATGGTGACACTGCATCACTGCAGCTTGCCATCCAGCAGGCATCGAGCACCTTCGGTAAACGGCCTACCGGTGATGCTAAAGCGAGGCTAACAGCCCATCTGCTCTGCTAGGGGGCAGGGTCTTCTCAGAGGGGGCGGTGGCCTATCAGACTGCTCCTCATTTCACACAGGCAGAAGCGCAGAGCACCGACCGTCGCAGTAGGGAGGCAAAGTGGCAAACAGGCCTAATTGTATAACTACGTGCAAACCACAATGTAGAATTAAGCAGCGTCTTTTATAAGGCTGATACCCGATAATTACTCACTAACTCTCTGCTCATTAGCTGGATCCCGTGGCGAACTGGAGGCTCTGCAGAGTCACTCTTGTCCGCCTTGTCCGGTGGCTCGTCCTGCCAGCGTCTCGCCTCATCTGTCGGCCTAATGAGCGCTGGGAAAAAAAAATCCACCACAACCTCCCCCGTCAGTCCTGCCCCGGGGGTCAAACAGCCCCAGAAGGTTGAGAACTGCAGTTATGGACCCGTGACTGACAGGTATGTCCACGCCCCTCCCCCCCCACCACGGCTGGAGCCATCACCCTACAAGGCCTCCTCCTTGTGACTTCACAAGGACAGACCAAAACTGATGGTTTTTAATACTCCAGCCCCCAGCTTTTTCTTTACTTTAATATACGTCTGTGCTAATATTACATTTGTTTTTTTTTTTCTTTTTTCTTTAAACACTTCAAACTCAACTGCGATTAACAGACTCCCAAACTTACTCTCGATGTCAAATGTTCAGACCTATTCAGAGCGACAAATAACCCAGCGGCATCATGTGACAGGTGCCAAGACGAGCGGCAGATTCTGGGGGGTACATGTGGCGGGCGGCGGGGGGGGGATTGGGGTGTGTGACGCAGGCTAAATATTGAAATCAAAGTGAAAGGCTCTGTGTTTTTTATCTCATGGAACATTATAGAGAGCGTGGAAATAAATTCAGCGCCAAGTGAGTGCAAACCACACTATGAAACAATCTGTTTATATTAGTGAACAGATGGCAGAGGCTGGATACGTCGGCTCACTGCAGATTTACAGCACGGGCATCAATACACTGAGACGGAACAATATCTTGGGAACATGTCCCCGTTGTTCAGTGAAGGATGCCGCTGCCTTTTTTGGTGCTTAGTGGATCTTTGATCGCCGCAGTTACAAGCAGATGCCACTGAGGGCAGGGCTGGGCTTCTCCCCCCGCGGTCACGCGCGCCCGTGTCAGGTGGTCAGGCATGTTGTTCTGTTTCCAGAAAGTTCTATGCAGATGAACTTGCAAATTTGCTGCTCTGTTGCAGCAGCGTAGCTGGCTACACTCTCCCAAGTCTGACTGGGACATGGAGTGAAGTTTGGGGATGGATCACTATCACTCAAGTCAGGTAGCTACTGCGACCACAGCCTGTCTCTGGGAGGAGGCTGCTGCTTCATCATCATCCTCCTCCTCCTCATCTTACTCAGGGGCAGAACAGAGACAAGCTGACCCGACACTGGCCAAGGAGCTGCAGCAACACCACTATAAACACACTTGTGAAGACCATCATTGCAGCATGCTCACCAAACTCAGCGCATGTTCACACGCACACAGCCACCCAAACAAGCTTGAAATATGCCAACCAGGGAGCAATAATACTGGTTATTATTACCCTTCTGCAAGGCTTGAAGTTCAAAATATCTACAGCCAATTAAAAATTGATATGCAATCAGAAAGCCAGGTGCACTCTGGGATATGGAGTACGGTGGAAGCTCTTTTTTTCACACCCTGGCCGTGATGAACTGGATGGACATTTTTGATGTTTTGAGTTCTTTGTCAAGTGACAGGGCAGCATTCCTGCAAACGGCGCATTACTCAGTCAGCAGTACTGGTTCAGTTACCGCATGTGAATTGCGAGCTGCGTGCAGTTTTAACAGCATGTGAAACAGTTGCTTAGAGATTAGGCTCTCTTTACAGCACGTCGATGGGATTCAGATTACAGCCAGATTATATTAAGACACTAAATATAAAACAGGTTTAACGTCACGTAATCCAATAGGAAGCTGGATGTTTGTATAGGTAAAGGGCTTTTTTTTCTCCCCATAAAAGCTAAAATGCTCCTCAGAGAGTAGGCAGAGAAGCCACAACAGGGCAGCCATCTTCAGTGAGAAAGTGATCTCTCTCTCTCTCTCTCTCTCTCTCTCTCACACACACACACACACACACACACACACACACACAACGCTGACTCAGGAAACCGGATTCAGCAGCTCTGTTCGGCTATTGTGACTCGACACACACGCACAGTCGCCCACGCCTACCTCCACGGGGGGCTCTGCTCCGGGCTTCAGTCCCATCCCTTTTGGAGGGGTGGGGTTAACAGTAGAAAAGCCTCAACTGCAGTCATTGGGGGGGGAGGAGTGCATGCAATGGAAAGCACGGCTTAACTTAAAAATAGGGGCTAGCAAGAAACCCTTTACATTTCATATGACAGGAGGTGCCTGCAATGGTGCCCAGGGGATTTCAACATTTATGTAAACTCCCACAAAAAGGACGACGAGGGTAATGATCTCTCCTCTATTCCTCCTAAGCAGCTGCCTAAAGCGCTTTAGCTGCTGAGTGGGAGCCCATTAGCCTGTCCGATCTGCGGAGTTAGCGCTCTCCGGTGCTTCAGATGCCAAAACCGAGAGGAGGAACAGGGCATATCTCGCCCACCGTGAAAGCTACACCTGCGCTCACTAGCGCGCCACGTTTCTCACTGCTCACGTACGTACAGGTACAGGAATCATAGCAGAGCAGCAATAAAATGTCAACACGGCTCGGCTAGGAAGCGTGTTTGTTTTAATGGTTTGTAAAGTTAAGTGTTGATACATTTTTATTAAATCACTTCACACCCTATAATCAACACCAAGCTAAAAAATATAAAATAAAGAACTGCGTACACGCAGCAAGTAATTAACCCCGAGCATTTAACTTAACAGCATTAAAGTAAAAATCAGGTGCAAAATACCCATGAGTGTGGATTGATGATGGCGCAGTCAACCCATATCAAAAGGCTGGACAGACAGTGTTTGAAAACCATCCAAGGAAAACTAAGTAAGGGGCTTAGAGCTTGAATATGAAAAGACAGGCTGGAAAATGCACCCATGATATACCCGTACTGTTTTGTGATTTAAATACATTTGTTCATGTCTGAACTCAGCTGAGCGGCACTACTGCGGTCTTGCGTACAAGCCAACATGTTCAAATAACCGTATTCAACATCAATAATATATATATATATATGTGTGTGTGTGTGTGTGTATTATATATAAAATAGGTCATATCATCAAGGTTTCTACACAGCTGAAAGGGGTAATATCCAGGGTGATTAGATGAAATTCAATGATCCTTCAAAACTGAAAGGAAGCAATCTGGCCTAGATGCTTACTGCAGGTGATATGTCATCTGGTTGAATGTTCTGGAACGGCTCGCCAGCCTAGTTTTGCCAGCGACTCAGGTGTCAGAGTGAGCTGGTCCTTCACTCCTGTCCTGAGCTTCCCGTGGAGATGTAGGGGGTTAGGGTTAGGTGGGGTGGTGGTGGAGCAAACAGCGAGAAGGGCATTTGTCTGACAAACAGCTAAGAAAGAAGGAACACTGCTCACTTAGCGTAACGCCACATTTCAGAGGAGGAGTCCAAATGAAGTCATGGAATTTTCAGTCCAAAATAAGGCACCTTTAATGTGGTGGGTTTTTATACCCGGGAGGGGAGTCGGGAAGCAGGCCACACTTAGAGCTCGCTGTGCACCCCCCGCCTGCCCCCATCCCGCTGCTGCTCGCACGCACTGGGGGTCCACAGATCCATGACGTAGTGGCATTTGGCCGGCTCCTGCACCCGCCTCAGAACAGTCTCTGTCCCGCACGTCAGCGTGACCTAGAAAAACAAGATGGAGGCCGGGGAGACACACACCCATGGGGGGGTCAGCCTGGGTCACCTGCGAATCTCTCACAGCCAGAGTCAGAGAATCACTCAGGAAGTCACTGTCCTCGGCACATGTGGCGTCACAAATAAACACCACCGATTATCGGAAAGGTCACAAGATGCTCTCTCCACAATGAGGTGTCAAGGTGGAAACAGGTGGGGGGGGTGGCAGGTGGCACTCATAACGCCAAATATACCTGCACACACCTAGACGTTTATTACCTGTACAAATGTGATGGTCGGCTGCTCGATTCAAGGGTACAACAGCAGTCCCCCTCAGGCCATCTCAGCCTTCAGTCTAACCATGGCTAATAGCCGTACAAGCGGCCTATATCCGCCAGGACTCTGCTACCCAAAGCGTGCTTCTTCCTTCCCTTTTAAAAGCCTATTTCTGTTCAAAGGCCTGACACAGGGTCATAACTGATGTGCTGCTGCAGCCATTGAGGTGATTACCGCAGTCCTCATTTGTTAAGGAGAGCCATGTGCGTGTCATTTCTGCTGTACTGCCTCTAATTGGCGGCATTCTGATGCCCCAGCTTTGAGGAGGGGGAGGCTTAGCGCTTACTTCTCTGTGGGTTTCCATAGTAACCTTCCCATCAGAATGTCCTCCATGAACAATTAATTCTAGGACAGAGAAGCTACCTGCGGAGAGCTTTGGAGAACATGGGCTGAGGTGTTGTTGTGATGGCCTGAAGCCAAAAACACCCCCCCCCTTCCTCGCTAAAAGCCTGAGCTAGCGGGACACAGCTGTACCGTTGCCGCGGTGATCCGGTGCTTCCTGTAACATGCGCGTAAACTTCACTCTGCTCAGAACTTGTCAAGTTTGCTAGAGGAATTTTACCAGACACTAGGCAGACTGAAGGAGCATTCTTAGTTACGAGACCCAGAACTTCTCCAAGTGTGAGATCGATCTCTCGTTTGGGCTCAAGTCCGGCTGCATGGCAGTTGGAGAGATTGACCATATCAGTCCAAATGAATCGGCTTCGGTGCAAACCTTTATAGAGATGGCACAGAAGTAATGCATTGGAAATGGGCTTCTTGAAAGACGGCCAGGGAATGAATCCAATTACTGGCCTGATGAAGGGAATGCACTTATATACCACACCCTCAGACGAGATGACATCCAGGGATCATTTCGGCAGGATCTGAGCCGATGCGTTGTGAAACAATGCTGCTTCCCTACACGGTTTATTCCCATATCTTACTAAAGGGACCAGGAGCCCGTCTGTCATTAAAAGGCAGAGCTCAGCGAGGTATTTCAAATATAATGAGAGATGACTTCAGTGGAAGCTGTGTTTATGCTGTCTGTATTTTATTTGGGGACAGGGAAACAGAATGAAAGGAATTCAGTTTAGAAGACCAGAGATGGAAGGGTATGTAGATTTTTAGATACTAATTACTATTATCCATTTTAAGGGACCCACTAAAAATGAGATGATTAAATGTGTTACATTATTTAACGAAACAAATTCCACAAAAAAATGAACCTTATGAGTTAAAAAAAAAAACCCTATGAAAGCGATTCCACCCCGTCCCGCCCCCCCGCTCCCCACCTCCTGGATAGACTGAAGCACAGCGGTGGCTGACATTAGCATGAAATCAGCACGCAGCCAAAATGACAATGGGAAGCGCAGCGTGGTTTCTGATTGGCTGGTGAGGTCATGTGATCCACATGTTTTATTCAGTCGCCAGTGATGCATCAAAGCCTTTTCTTTCTACTCCTGCGTTAACATCCTGAGCACAAAACCAAAAATCAGCCCTTACAGCATCTGGATTGAAGATACCGTATACATGTATTATAAAGTATCTGAATGTGTGTTTTAAATATTTTAAAGTCAGTTTTACAGGTACAGAATAAACTGTACCGATACATCCACAATATACAGGTACACAGACAGTACTGATATAGAATGTGCAGCTACACATATATACCAAACAGGCAGAGAAATAAACAGTGCAGATACGCACAGACAATCAGAATTCCACAACAAATACACATATACTAACACAGACAAAATAGATACACACAGCCCACTCGCAGTCAGAATGCAACAATACAGATATACAGATCACACACGAGGAATTAAACAGTAGAGATACACACAGATTTCACACAAGGGGACTGAGACAGTACAGATGCACACAGATCTCACACAAGGGGACTGAGACAATACAGGTACACACACGCCCTGAGACACAGGGGGACTCACCAGCGTTGTGCGGGCGGGGCCCTGCCAGCACGGTGCCCCATCTTCAAACTCCATCCTGGTGTAAGGGCGCTCTGGAGGGCCTGCCCAATATCGCCACTTCCTGTAGAGTCAAGTGCAGGGGAGAGGTGAGCGGCTTCAGCTGAGCAGCCACTGAGGTCCCTGGCAGGCAGACTTCTTCCAAAGAATCAATCATTTAAAGATTCAGTCACCCAAAGAGTACATCATATTCCCCATGTGACACTGATGCTTAAGTGTAGGGTAGCGTACTCTTAAAAATATTAATGGATTAACTGTGCGGTCCTGAGAACCGGCAGCTCCTAGCAGAACAGCAGGGAAGACTGAGGCTACCCACAGCGGAGATACGTCTATCGAGGCATCAGCTAATTAGATCTCAGGCTTAACAGACAGGGTCACAGTTTGGCAGGAATTATTTATATTATTAGAGCAAACAAGAAAACAAACCAAAACTGAACCGATCCCAGGTGAGCCAAACAGCCATTTTGAAAACAGTATAGAACTATCTATTTGTATTTGTAATACAAATGCTGCTAGATGTCGAGGAATCAACAGTACAATTAAATAATTTTCCCAACTCTCTGTTGTGATATTGACAAAATACACAAGTATGAAAAATATTCAAATGGAGGCACAATTTATGTTTAATTATTTAGCAAATGCTTCTATGCAAAGCGACAGCAGAGTCAGCCAGTCCCTGAAGCCCAACAGTGAAACCACTCTACTGACCTGGGGTTTTGTTCCAACAACCTTCCAATTACAGGCAGTGTTGTAACCTGATGAGCCATAAACACCCCCAATGCTTGAAAAAACTCTCACCATTTCATGTCAGCAAAACATATATTTTGCTCATGGGAGTTTTACTTGCACAAAAATGTTCTGAGGGCAGAAGGAAAAATGATTGGTTCAGAGAGATAATCAGATTGCAGAGGAGGTGGTTCCAAGCAACTAGAGGAGGCGGGACCAAGACAGGTCTCCTCTACAATCTGACTGGTTCACTCTCTGAAACAATCATTTTTCCTTCTGTCCTCAGAACATTTTTGTGTAAGTAAAACTCCCATGAGTGTATATTTTCTTGGGGACCCTTTGCTCTCATTATACAGTGTTCCCATTGCATTTAAAATCTCAGCCTTGATTAAAGTCCCCTTTGGGGACTAACCTCCTGCACTAGTGGACCTCAGTGCACAGTTCTGGCATGGAGCTGGGGGTCAGGACCCTTCAGAGGCAGTGCTGTGGATCCCTGTGTACTCCAGCTGTCTGATGGTGACAGGGAGTGTTGGTAGGATGTCATTCAGAGGTCAATCATTCATACAAGCGAAAGTCAAGAGGGAGAGGGGAAACTGCCTGTCTTTTTCTGCACTCTGCTTGATTAGCTTTTAGCACCACCTGGCTTCACCTCCCCCCACCCCACCCCACCTCAAAACTGCCATTCACAGTCAGGTCGTCGTTAGCAAGAAACCCACTAAAAACATCCAGACAGGCCTGCCCTCAATCTCATTTCCATTCTTACTTAGCTTCCTAAAAAAGCCTTTTTTTAAACCAAAGCAATTTACAGTTTTTTTCCCCACCTATTTATACAACTTCTTTATTTTTTATTTCTAACATTCAGGTTAAATTTCTTTCTCTAGGGTACAACAGCTGATCCATATCGTCCAACCATCATGCTGAGCTGTGCCCCTGGAGATGCCAACTGTTACCCTTGTACCCAACTGCACACGCACATCCCCTCCTCACACGACGGTTAGGTGGGGGTCTTAAGTGGTGAAAGGAGACGAGGGCGTTTTCCTTAAGCACTAGAAAACGGGCATCTCTTGCTGCAGATCAGACACCCGCACTTTGCTCACAGTAAACGCAAATGCCGCATCCTCACAGAAACCAAACTCACAGCTCAAAGTCTCAAAGTATCTTCCCCCTACGGATGGATCCACCGTGCCTCCCTACAAAGTGCGCGCCTGTCAAGAGCTGGCAGACCACAAAATGACTCGGGGAGACCTACTCCATTTGACACCGGTGAGGAGCTTTCAGTCACAGTCGCAGAGAAACATGCCTGTTTCTCAGAAAGAGAGAGAGAGAGAAAGAGAGCGAGAGAGAGCCTCTCTGCATCTGTTTATTCCAACCTTCACGCATCACAGAGCTCCCCCAACTCCTTCATTCTCAGCATGCCACAGCAATTTAATGGGGCTTTAATGGAAAGGAAGGTAACGGCATTACCATGTACATCGTTTATTGCTAAGATTGGCATTTTAAAAGGCAATCGCATTCAGCCAATTTCCAAAAAAACATCCAGTTCCCCTAGAGGGTGGGGGCATAAAAAAATAACAGCAGAATTTAATTACAGCAGAGAATGTAAATAGATTTTCATTTGGTGGACGACCGTAAATTGTTCTCCTGTAATTTGAAGGGTCTTTTTTGTTTTCTCTGCAAGGACAAAATGTCACATGTTAGAACCAGAATTTTGTCTTATTATGAAAGTCATCCTGCATCCCTAGGTACATCTTGATATGTCATTAAGTCATATAACACTAGCTTTCCTGACGGAAAACTCTCAATCCACACACAGCGAAACATTTAACACTGCCACCCATAATGATGGTATATAGTACAAGGTATAATATTTTAATGATGCTTTTAATGGCAAGGCCAATTTAAAATGTAACGGGGCATATCCTTTAATAGCACCTTCACATAAAGGTGATGCATTTTTGTGTCTTTTTAAAAAGTTACACTAGAAACATGTATTGCTGATGAAAAATACTACAAGGACACAGTGTTTATATGAATTATTCAGGGATTTTTCATTTGTTCTGCAGTCAATGTTTGCTAACAAACAGAGGGATCGATGAATGATCAATGGCAATGCATTCTAAAGGGCCCAAAAATATGGAAAAACTACACTACGGTCACCAAAAACAAGCACGTAAACAGAGAGCAATATTCTTATTTAAAGTATTCAAAGAATTGCAGTTTTTCCCCAGGATACAGGGATTTATTTGGCCGCTCAATGTTAATTTTAGGATTAAACCCATTATTATATAGTCACTTGTTAATTTTAGAAGTGAACTCATCCCCGTAACGTGCATGATACCCTAAACAACTTCCCATCCCATGCAGAGTCACGGCAACTTGGGGGTAATTCTAGGATTTAAGATGGGGGGTCCAAGAGGGAAAATAATTCATACAGAGGGGTCAGCCTTATCATTAGCCAATAATATATTTTGAATTGATGAGTGACAGGGGAGGGGGCACTCCGGGGGACTTTCAAATGAGGCCAGTGTCTCTGTGGCCCTGCCCCCCAGTATACACCCCCAACAAGCTATAAAGCTACTCATTGCTGTTCACTGAAGAGCCACACTGCTAAAATGCTTTCTGAACTGCTACAGACAAACAGCGAGTTGTCATACAGCTTAAGACTTTTTATGGCCAAAGTATTTCACTGGCGGTTCAACGGCTGGCTAGGGAGACATATTTAACATTCTTAATCTAGCCTCCCTTCATTTGGTTTCAACAGAAACTCTTGTTGTGTCACCAGAACCCTTCTGTTCACAATATTGTCAAGAACTGGCCTCAGAACACCAGTATTGTTTAATTAATGTTTAAGTCTAATCCTTATTAAGAATAATTAGCTTTTAAAAAAGATGATTAGCGTTATGTTATTATGATAATACGTTGAGCTGATATAAGCACTTCTTATTTTAAAAATATGTGGTAGCCAGTAATTCAGTTTAACTCCATCACCGTGCTAATCCGTTTGCTCCAGGCGATAAACGCAGAAGATCCACACTAATCCCATACAGCACTGAGAATGAGTTAACCCCAGATACAGCAACATATCAGGCTGTCAAAAGCAATTATCATTTAGACAACTCTACTTGGATTTTATTCTGTGGTTAAGGCCACACACTGAACACATGGAAGACACAGGAATTTAAATTAACCAGGAGTTAACTTTCAAAAATGAAAAAGCTCATAATAATTACGATTATGATGATGTTTATTAATAACAATACAAAACATCTACAGAAAAAAAATAAAGGGATTATTTTTACGATTGGTGATTGGTTCTAATCCGAAACTACGTCCCATTTGCCGTTATGGTTCTACGTCGCTCCATTCTGGTACCGATGGCTAGCACGTTTGCAGACCTAACCTCAGTTATTCAAATATCCCAAATACTGTGGCAGGCCATAGCTTGTCAACTGATCCATTATGGAATAAAAAAGCAAAGAGTGCTATACAGTATGATTTAAACTTATCAATCAGTGCGAGACGGAGGCATTTAGCACATTCTTGCATATGGGGGACAGAGTGGAACTGCATCATGGCGTGTACTCTACCAGGCACTTAGGAAAATGAGAAATGGTTATCAGACCTGCATTGTGATGCAGGCATGTTCCCGGGGCTTTCAAAGAGCATGTCAGGACAATGCGGCGGCCCCCGGTCCATGCCGGCTCGGGACGTGGCCTGACACACACTCCCCATCTCCAGATGGTGGCCATCCTGACAGGATGTTCTAACCCGCTCTGGCCCACCCGGCCGGCTGCAGTGACCCTTGGCTGGACTGCCAGCTCGAGCACCTGAGCACGCAGGTTATCCGGGTGACGGGATGTGTCACAGAACTCCAGCAGCGACCTCGGCAAGACGTCAGCACGCCTCTGCAGAAGTACCAGCAAACGGTTTAGCTGCAGTGCTGGTCGATAATCCAAGCACATCATACTGGATCTGAACATCAGAAATGTTTACTCCAATTACAGAGCCTGTAATATCAGATGAGTCACCTCCATGCAGTCAGGTAACCATCTGCAGTCCGGACAGGTAGTGGCCAACATATCGCTAACAGATCTTGACTTGTGACAGAAAATAATTAGCCTAATTTACATGCAGTGTTGCAGTCATTCTCTGTTAATTGATGGTGATAAGCAGCCCACAGCATAGCTAACTCTGAATTCTCAAATGTGCAGAACAATCAATCACATCAGAAGTAGGAGGACGGGGCATTTTTACCACGTAAACAAAACACAGTGGAAATAAGCAAACACTAAACAGCGGGAAATAGGTAAAAACCCAAGGTGCAGCATTCCCCAGCCTAATCCATTTTACAGCACCATAATGGCTTATTATCCATGACAAGGCCTCTTATTTGCTGTGCCCAGAAAGTATATGTTATGCATTTCATAGGCATTTTTAAAAAACCGTTCAGACAAGCCTCCTTGAGAAATTTCCATGGTTACTCCATGGCAAGGAGGGTGGGGTTTATGATGTCTACCCCCCTCCCCCACCTCCCTTCTTGGTTCAGGCTTGCTAACTCAATTAACCATTACCTTGGTAGGCAGTGCCATGAAAGCCCTGTGAAATTACACGGCATGTAACAATGGAAAATGAACGGGTTTGAGACGCAACACATCGGCATCCAGGCATGAATCCCCGTAAGTGAAATCCGCCTTTACGTCCACTGGCTCAGTAATGTTTTTTTTTCCACCACGATTCACGGGCGGCATTCCCGGGTAAGAGGTCCACTCCAGCGGCACTTCAGCGAATGCCCTTGGCGCACTGAAAATGAGCCCATTAAGTTCAGCACTTTAATCTATAATTATGCTCTTGTTTTAGGGCAGTGTTGAATCTCTGCAGGTTAAATCATCATCACTGAATGGAAAACTAAAACCTTTCAAAAACGTATCAAAACAATTATGAATGCGATTGTTTTCAATACAAACATGGGAGACCGACAATAATGCATTAGCGGTGGTGACCAGAGTTACTGGCCGACCAATCCGAAGCCTCCGGCTTGAGGTCAAAGGTCAAACTGGCATCTGGTTTTGGTGTGTAACCACTTCACTGAAAACCAGCTTGACACATCTGCAAAATGTGAGACCGTGTGGTTTTCAGCGCTATGGAGTTTTTTTCTGGCAATACAAGGGCATCAAGTAGACAAGCTTGCAAGCTGCAGAGCCTGTGTCTGACCCTCTGGGCCAGAATGACCAACATGCATGACAATTAGCCTCTGATCATATTCTTCAGGAAACACTAATATAAAGTTGCACATGAAAAATTAAAACCAGACGTTGGGATACTAAGACTTTATAAAGCGATATGAGACACAATTTGAACTTAAGCAGCTGATTCAAATATGAAAAACAGTACACAAGATGGCCATTCCTGAGTTGAGAACGCTTACACTGCCAAGCCTACACCGCCAAGAGAATCGCTCTCTCTACACACGACAGGTCACGCCACGATTCCGGCAACATCCCAATCCCACAGCAAATGGTTGCCGCAGAATTCTCCGTCGTAGTAACCAGGAGCCATAGGCTAAGGAAGACCATCGTTACCGGCACTCGGGGGACCCAACATTCAAAACACACATAATGTGTAAAACGTGACGACGAGCCCCCAGGAATTATTAGCAGAGTTCCAAGTCGTTTTACAGCCAGATCTGTATGCACAACAGATTCTCAATGGACAAGCTCCCTCACAAAACAAAAGGCAGAGATACTGCTTTCCAGATGAATAAATGGCCCCCCAGCTTGGGAGGAAATCCACTCTTTGGAACACGTTCAACCTCCGTCGGACTGGCGGCTATAAAAACAGGCTCACAGATGAATTCGGCAGGTCCTGAGCACAGACCGTGCCCTGTCGCCTGTTTTTTTTGCTCTGATATGTGTGCTGGATCTGGGCTAAAATACCTCTCTCCATATCTGTTTTTATAACAGTGATGGACGTACAAGTAGGGGTGGGGGTGCTGATTATTTTGAGCTGGTCAGCTGGTGACAATCCGTCCTGGTGGTGCATTTTATATTCCTTTTTCTCTTATTATCCACCAAGCTGTTTCTGTTCACATCTCAGGAAGGCACTGACAGTTAACACAGAGTCAGCTCCGGCTAATCTCTCGGTTTATAAATGCACAGCTGAAGCTGAACAACACTATGCTAATTAACAGTAATTAATCTTAAAGGAAAGGAAAATTGTTACTGTCAGAACCTTTCCCTTATTAATATTTAATAAGGCACTGGGGCATTGTTTTAGATCCCACTGGAATGAACAATTATTGATTACAGAAACACATTTTCATAGCAGTAAAGTAGCATCGAGACTTTCCAGGCCCATTTCCATGCATCTCCCTGCAAAAGCACGATTCTCACGGCCCAGCGCCAGTTTCAGGAAGCTAATCCTTCACACAGGTGGCCCCGTGGGGACCGACAAAGCTGCCACTCGCACCAAACATGCCGCTTATTTATTCTAGAATTTTTCATCAAGACTATTTAATCACACGGCACCGGCGTGTAAAACTTCCGACCCTTAAACTGTTCATTTATATGCATCATATTGCAGGAGGAATCACTGATTATTGCAGCAAAATTGGGCTCTTTTGTGTTCCAGGTCCCTTGGGGAAATCCAGTGCGAAGCATGTAGCCTCAACTGGCTTGTGAAAATATTCCTTAACAAAATGCCAGACAGATTGACAATATTGTGGGACAACTGGAAATTCTGCTTCGGTACTCAAAAGGTATAACAGCAGACGCCATAAAAACCAAAGCTGATGATACGCTACGTACCTTAACCCCAAGGTACCCCAACACCCGACACAAGGCCCCAGATGAGTGGGGGATCCACTGCATATCCCCCACTGAGCAACTGCAGGTCAGGAATGTTGCTAGGCTACGTCATAAATATATTATTCAATGAACCGGTTCAAGGGAGACATGCGGCTTTGAATACTAAGTGATAGGAAACTCGCTAAGCAAAATAAAAAGCAGGCATGATAAGAGGGACCCGTTTTCTTCCTTTAAGAATAGACAGAGTACATTTCTCTTTTCATCAGAGCTGTATAGATTTTCTTTTAACCGACTCCAAAGTCATCGCTGGAAATAGGGGGCACTTATGCGTGATACACATTTGCAGATAAACCACCCACACCGACCCTAAGTAGCACATTGGAGGCGTGTGACCTTTGATGCGCTCGCTGTTAAAGATGTGTGCCACGTGGGGGCTTCTTACTTCAGTGATAACACATCTGGGGCTCAACCTGGCCTCCAGATACTACGAGACATGAACGCAATATTCATTCATAAGAATCATACCCCCTGACCCTCTCTCCCTGACCTCCAAAGCACCGCCTGATTGGTCCTTCGCCATTCTGCAACCGGTTAATAACAAACGCAGAATAGCACTGCATTTGGATTACCCGCCTGCCCTGAATGCCACCCCCCCTCAGGTTCACAGGTGGGGAAGGAATATGGAGTGGTTTTATGTCAAAGGCCCCGCTTTCCACACAAGGCTCCCCTGCCTGTTTTTACACTGTGGAGGTGTCCCTCTGCGAGCAGATGTGGGGCCCTCAAGGTCATCGGCGGTATGCCTCTCCTGCTGCCCCCCGTTTGACTGACATGCCAGCGTCATGAGAGCAGCAATTGTCTTTGCATGCCACGGATGTGGGACGGGGCAGAGCCAAAAATTTTCCGGCATGCTAAGCTTATGCATGTAAATACCAGCGTGCCGGCAGTGGGAGGGGTGAAGGAGATGAAACGACAAACTGCGGCAGAGACTGAAGCAGGCTGTGAGCTCGCAGACTGCACATAAGCGGGGCCTACGATGACACATACTGTATTAATATTTAAATTGGAGACGGCTGGAGGTGAGAGGTATCTAGTGAAGAATGCCTTTCACAGCGAAAAGGCACTGTTCATCCATGCTATTGTTCTGCGCTCTGGGGACGGAGGATAAAAAACTTGTTAATTACTCACTGGCGCTTACTGGGACTTGAATGAAGGAGGCGAGTTCTCAGGACCGCCAGCGCTGCCCCACGACCATATCGCCCGCAGGGAAAGGGGTAGGATGGCAGCAAAGAGCGTCATTTAACCTCATCAACCTAATCTTAAAGGGCCAGCTCACTCTGGCATGGTGGGGGGGGGGGATCAGATTGACAGATTGTTTTCCTGATTGCCTGGGTAACATTTTTCCCACAAGATCACAGCCTCAGAAAGAAATTGTGAGAAAGATGATTTTTTCCCCCTCCCCAGCCTTCATTTCTCCATTTTATTATTAAACAACAGGCATTTACTTTGAGACTGCTGCAGGTGCCCCCCGTGCCCCCCCGGATTATTATGATGGACCGCTCAATCACAAACAGGCCAAGCTGTTGCCACACATGCTTTGTTATCATTACACTGGTTTACGTCGCTACCGCTGATCCCATTATGCCGCGCCAGTCGGCGTGGCCTTGCCGAGTGGCCGCCGAAAGCTGGAATAGGAATGAACCTATCGGGATACATCAACACCCACCCGCCCTAAACCGTCTGCTTTCAGAAAGCCGCGCCCTGGATGTGCCCAAGCATCACAACGAGTTTTTAAAAGCATGCTCCACGTAATCAGCCCCTTAACAATGTGCCAATTCTTCCCAACAAGAGTAGCACACATTTTTTTTTAACAGCTAAGAACATGTAGTCGCTCTCCGCATAAACTCCACAACTCTCGTATAAACGACTCAGCCTGATTCAATAAACAAATCAACCAATTATTTTTTTTTTTTATATAAAAACTTTCAGCCAACAACATATACTTGTTTTTCTTTTAATATTAATGGCTTTTATTTTTTGCTATGTGACGCACAACGCTGCGTGATAAATGCTAGTGTTTAAATCAGAGCCCTGCGCCCGTCCTTCCTATGATGGGGAGAGCGGCACATCGCATGCAGATTAATATCAGAACACACAGATATTCTTTAAAGGGCTGTGCTCTGAGTGAGCGATAGCCTGTCTGGATAAAAAATGAACTTGTTCCCAGCACTGGGCTATGATTCATGCTTCTCCTGTGCACTCAGGAAAACGTGTGGGCTCTGCCCCACCCCCCCTCGCCAAAGCCGCAATTCCCTCGCTGCAAACGATATTACTGCATGTGAGTTATGGTCCATAGGATCCAAAGCAGTCATTTAGTTTCCATTAGCCAGCCTGAAGCAGATTAAATATTAAATAACCTCTTAGATGTGTTTGGCTTTCCAGGGAGTCCAGGTCGAGTCCAGCCTGAGTGCACGCGTTTGCCCCAGCCACCATTCCCCTAAAGTAGGCCATCCTCTAAGGACCATGCTGGCACTCTGCAGCCTGCCCTCCGTGTGTCCAAAAGCTGGCACTCCGGAGCTGAGCAGTCATGTGATCCAGCACTGTCCAACTGGGTGGTAGGACAATGGGCTTCGCAGTCAGCTTTGGGTGGAGCTGCTCGGGCCGTGATTCAACTTGGCACTTCCTGTTTGTGTGCCCTCTGGAGGGGGAGGGGGGGGGCTGAGGACTGGTCCAATGAAAAGCACACAATACCTCTGACCATCCATGTGTAGCAGCAACTGGCCAGATGCACCTCTTAAAGGATGGGGGACCTGAGCTCACACCAGGGCCTCCGGAGAGAACGTTAAACATTTTATATATGTGCGTCTGTGTGTGTCTTTCGATGTTTCTGTGTTTGTGTCTGTCGTTTCCGAGCGACTTGCCACAAAGCAACAATTTTCCCCATGAGAGCCCCAGCTGTACCGAGCGTACGGTAGAGTACCTGTCAAACGTAAACACCGCTAACCCCGGTGAACATAAAACAGCATGAATACAACCTCAGCATTTCATGTTTTTTTTTTCTTTTATTTCAGCTTTTCACGTTCCAGCTTCAGTATGGCATATAATGGAGAGGCACTTCCAGCAACATTAAGCATTAAAAGATTACTAAATGTCAACAAAATAGCCTTCATGTAATTACACATTACAAAGCCAGGCATGGCAGATGGCAGAGGGGGACTGGAGGGGCGAGATGACGGAAAAATGGCACATGCCATAATTAAGACGTCAAATGCTGGAGGCCCATAAAAAGGGAACAACTTGTGTTCTTCTTTTCATATTTATTTCTATGTACATTTTGCAGTTTTGCTGCATTTCTGTCTGTCCTACCGGACAAGTACATTTCCTCAGGGGATCAAGTTTCATATCATCAATTTAATGTCATTATCCATTATATACAATATCAATTTATAATGGGCTACATCTTACGCACCAGCCAGCACACACCCATTTCATATTTATGGCGCCGATGATAAACGAAAACCCAAAAAGAAACGTTTCAGTAAATGTTCTAATGCTCTGAAAATCAAAAACACTCTACCTACATGAGAATCTCTGAAGGGAGGGCAAAGGGACTGAGTGTACGGATTGGTATCAAAAGAAAGATCAACAATGAGAGATCTGACCAGTGACCTCTGAACAGCTCTACAGCACCAAGAGCAGCACAGAGGCACTCGCAGTGCAGGAAAATACCCAGGCAGGCTTTTCTCACTTCCACTATAACTAAGATGTACGACTGCTCGTCTCATCCCTTTTCACATTCACGCTACCTTAAAAAAAAATCCTATAATCACCACTGGTTGGACATCACATGGATACAAATCAGTTTGACTGTCTTTCCCAGTGCTTAGGGAAACCTTATTTTGGAGGAAATTTTAAGTCGCACAATATGATACAACGCAATGTCTCACGCGAACGCTCGTGTCGCGCACAACCCTGTTTGCTCGTTCATTGAACAAATGATGGATTTAAGGTAATATTTTTTTAAAGTGAAACCTGACTTACCCTAATGAGACCTCAGCCCCCGTGGAGCTCTTCTGAGTCACGTGACTGAAAGGACACAGCGAATATGTGTACCTGTGAGGAGGAACATGGGCAGACGCATTAGTGTCGACTCAACATGATGTACGCTAATAAGCACATTGTAAATGTAAATGGTTCTCATCCTCCTCCGATAGCGGATATTCTTGTAGCTGAAGCTGACACATTCTTTTGGGATTAACTTGAAACATTTGCAGTGCAACATCAACACAGAGAGTGACGTTACATTATATAATAGATAAAATGATAAATTGCAGTAAACATGTTTCTGCCTGGTTTCAGCCCTGTGACCTCTCGCGGGTTCGGTGAACGTTATAACCGCCACACTACGGACACTCTCACACTGCAGATGCACCTGATTCCCTGGAACGGGAAAGCTGAAACACAGCTAGTTCCCAGACTTCCTTTCACAATATACACCAATCAGCCATAACATTAAAACCACCTGCCTAATATTGTGTATTGTGATCTGACTTATCACTTGCCTAATATATAATGACAGTCTTGACAGACGCAATTGTAAGGAGATAATCACTATTATTCACCTGACAGTGGTTTTAATGTTATGGCTGATCAGTGTACACACCTAGCCAAAAAAACCAAAAAAAAACAAATGGGGGGGCGGGGGGGTGAAAATGGTTTTAGAAGCTGAGCTGGAGAGAAAAAAAGTGCGACACTTATAGAAGAAGATGGTGCTTTGAGAGATTCTCTGGGCCGCATCCCAACACAAACGTGGCGCCGCCAGAGAGCCGGAAAAGACAAGCAGCCATTACACAAGCTGAATTATTGAACATCAACAGGACCTTAGGGGTGCCTACAAGGGCGGGGCTACAGGGGCATTGGCCTGGGCTGAAAGCTGATTGGTCCCTGGAGTGCCACGGGGGAGTCACTTATCGATTCAAAACATTTCATTGGCAAACTATGCGGTTGGTCTCTTTGTATGAATTATTACCCGTTATGCCCCCCCCACCTTTGAATGAACAAATAAACAAATAAAGAAATACTTTGAATCGCCCCTTATGCCATGACCACCTGCACTGCACAAAGCAGATGATAAAAAAATGCAGAGCCACCACTCACCTGTGAAGGCAGGCTGGAGAGAAGCTCGACACCAGCCGGGGGTGGGGGGGGGTAGAGGGGAAGAGCGGGGTGAAGGGAAAAAAGAGAAGAAATGGTGGAGATCGCGGGT
>JAAGVU020000015.1:9975630-9987012 GCA_011763525.2 Mormyrus iriodes | reverse complement strand
GAGGGAGGGGGGGGCGGGGGCAGAGGTGGGGGGGTGGGCGGGGGGGGGGGGGTGGGGGCGCGGGCGCGCGCGGGGGGGGGGGGGGGCGGGGGGGGGGGGGGGGGGGGGGGGGCACATCCAAGCGCGGCTGTCTGCTCTCAGGGGCTGCGGCATGTCGTGTTATAAATAGCGGGCGTAAATGCAATGGGGGAGGGGCGCAAGTCCGACGGCCGGATCAAGAATGTGGCGGAGAGAGAGGGATAGAGAGAGACGGAGGGAGGGAGAGAGAGAGAAGGCAGAGAAGGCTGTGAGGAAGGAAGAGGAAAACAAAGGACGTAGCCGTGTGCTGGGGCCCAGGGAGGGGGGCGATGGAGGGGCGACAGCGGAGGACGCGGCAGGAGGGGAGTCTCTCGGCAAGATTAATGACGGCCGCTCTCCCTCCCACATCACACTTCCCGCATCTCAGCATCTGCTCAGAGTCCTTCTGGAGAAGAAACAGTCCTGCATGGGGGGGGGGGTGATGGGTAGGCGGACAGCACGCTCATGCAGGGCTCCCCCGCCCTATGGGGCCTGGGATAGGAGCACCCGCCCTAATGGCCAGCTAATGGAGACACGGAGGCCGGCCATTGCAGGCGGCTGCACCGTGTGTCACCGCGAAAATTCAATTTGCGGGCGTGGCCCAAATAAAGCACCCAGACATAAGCACATGACCTTCCTTTGTGGGAAAGGGGTACAAATCCCAGGGGTCTGATAGCTACCACCCAGAATGTTCCTGAGCTGGGATGTATGCGGGGGCCACGACCCACTATGGTACAGGAGTGCCGCTGACATCTGTGATCAGGCTAAGGCGGCCCCACCCCCGTTAGCCCCACCCCTTTGTCGGCCCCCCTGCAATGCAGACACATCGCTGCATTTCCGGAGCCAACAGCCCGACCCAACATGCCCCCTGGGATGTGACGTCAGAGCTGGGCGACCCGTGACGCCAGGATAACCTTCATGCTTCTGAGCTCCCGGGCGTCTCAGTGCCCCGCCCGGGGGAGGAGGCCGGGAAACGCAGCACACTCGTGAGAAGCATCCAGGCGCCTGCCCTCTCCCGACCTATCGGGTCCTCCCCCCTCCCGCCCTGACCGCCCTGACCGCCCTGACCGCCCCTCACAAACGCATGGCAGCCTGATCTAAAAAGAAAAGCAAACACAGGGGGCGCCGACGCCGCAGCAGCCTCACACAAGCGGAAAATTAGCAGAAAGAGCACCCCCCCACCCCCCCTCACTATATGACAATATCTCCAGTGCCTTGGCCCAGTGTTCTGGCTGGAAATGTCTTTGAACAATGATGCAAGCTCGTGAAAATATTATTTGCACCTCGCGTTCGCCGTTCAGTCAGGCTACCAAGGACACCGGAGCGGCATTCATTAGGGGGATTTCACATTCCACCGTTAAGTGTGAACGTCCCGCGATTTTACAGCAAAGTACGAACTTTAACGGCGTTTATGGGCGCGCTTCGGGAAGGACAATTACAAAGATAGGAAAGATCTCACATAATTATAGGGAGCTGCTTCCCCAGGATCTAAACCACTGGCTGAGGTGGAAATAAAAGAAACCACAAGCACCTAGAGGGAATTGCTGTGAGGGGCCACTGCCATTATCAGGTGGCCCCTGACAGCGCAGAGGGGAGTGTGACATCACCTGCGTTCCTATTCCTTTATTTGGGCGCCTGGCTCTATTTATGACTGAGTGCTATTAACTGGACAGGTTACCCAAGTTCTTGGGCAGTGGGCCCAGAACCAGGCTGGGTAATGATGCTTCAAGTCTAGCTTGTCCAACTTTCCACGGGCAACCCAAGAGGAGGAGGAGGAGGAGAAGGAACAGGATTGGAATGGGGTTGAAAACAAACTCACTCATAGACCACCAGCTGGAAACATTGCCCCTGTAGGTAGAGGAACTCTCTGCTGGAGCCAAAGTCTGTGGAGAGCACCTTCTCCAGGTTCCTGAAACGCAGGAGGACACAGCAGTGAGGTGACAAGCCGGGCACTCAAAGGCCGGCAGAAGCATAGTACGGTAAACCTTCATCTTTGAACAATCTAGAACGGCTTGATGCTTTAACATGTGATCTATTCTTTTGTCCTTCACAGAAATGTTTTAAGACATTAATCTTCTGCACACTTTTGAAGTGTAGGGCCTTGTTTATCATCTCCAAAAAAATCTGCCCGGAAAATGGCGTAAAGCTACATTTCATCAGGTTTTTACAATTTTACAGATGACGAAATCTGATGAGCAAGAGAATCGCTGGACAGGACCTGTCCTTACTGTCTGTTTAGCTCAGTCTCATTTATCCATCACTTTATCACTCTCTCTCTGGTCATCTAGATGCTGTGCTTTTTAAGAGAAGAATAAAAGTTTCTAATTCTTTGTCCTCAGCCATAGCTGGTTCTTTAAGGAACAAAATTAGCACGTCTTCTGTGTAGACGGAATGGCACAGAAAGCAGACACTGGAGAGTAAACCGCTTAGTGATGCAGCAAAGGCAAAGCAGTCAAACACAGCCTCGGAACCTGCCAGAATGGATCGGAACTTGCCGGAACAGGCCGGAACCTCTCTAATGCTCCATGCGAATGTCACCAGAAATCTCTCATTTTAAACAATGGAGGCAGGGGAAAGACTATTTGTTTCCATCCAACTAGTGGAAACTAGTGAGGAGTAGGGCTGGAAGATGAAGCTGTAAGCATCAGGGGCCGGGGGGGGGGTGAGAATATTAGTAATCATTTAACTCACCCCACCCTCTCACTGCTAGAAAAGTACCGGAATGGAGCCCAGTCTCTGCCTTTATTTTACGTATGAGGTAAATTACCTTGTTTTTATACTTCAAACAAAGAACTACAGCCTTTTCATAACTCATCACCCACAACATGGGATCAGTAAATATTTCAACAGCTTTTTTTTTTGCAGAAAACCATCATAACTCTAGCAGCCCCCACCCATGTAACCCCCCCTCACAGCTGTAATGAGGTGCAAGGCAACGTCTTATTGCTATGCAATGCCACCAATTATCTGAGGAAGGCCGAGAGCCGCTCCTGCTAATCATAAATGAGGGAGCAGAAATATATCTCCACCACGCAAGTGTCCATTTGCATATTTATGATGCAGAATTGCTAATGAGCTAAATGGGACACCGGCTTGGGGTGGGGGGAGGGTGGCAGAGTAGGGGGCATACCCAGGTGACTCCGTCCTCGAGGTCATGTGATTGGCGCTGTCACTAGGGGCTTCCGCAGGGTCACCGTGTCAGGGAGCGTGTGGGCATTCTCTGAATGTGGGACCGCTTTATTCATACAGAGAAACACACACACACACACACCAAGAGCAAAACCAAAGGCTTGTGTGCCAACTGTCACCCAGCAGACGTGACCTCTGGCCCAATCAGGAGTCACTTACCAGGGGACCCCAGCACAAAGGAGCGAGCAGTGATTTGGAGACTCGAGGCTATGCCAGCCATGCTAATGGAGGGGCTGTATTCTCAATTAACACAAGTTCAGTGTGCCACGATATTCATTCATACGGGCTATACACATAGCACATATCAGGCACCAAGTTTGTGTTTTATTCTAACACAGTGTTTCCCAATCCAGTCCTCAGGGAGGCACGGCTGGTCCAGGTTTTTGCTCCCTCCGAGCTTCCTGCCAGACATTCCACATTTTTGCTCCTATCAGAAGCTGACTGTGGGTCCCCGAGGACCGGACTGGGAAACACTGCCCCAACACAAAGTGCTAAAACAGAAAGACGAAAATTGGGGGAAAAGCAGATAAACGACACTTCTATGGCCAAGTAGGAGGAGCAGCAGAGGCTGAGTGGGGCCCCCCCTTCGCCACTCGGGGCCACTCGGGGCCACTGGGGGCCCTGCGTGTGGGTGAGTGTGTGTGTGCGGGCGTTTGAGCCAGCTGGCTGGCCGGCGTGTGCGTTCTCTCTACTTTCCAAGAAACCACATTTCCAGGAAGAGCTACTGGCCTACATCCACACTTCTAAATCGGAGGCTGTTTCCTGCATAAACACCAACGCGAGCATAATAGTTTAAAGCTCCGTGTCCCAGGCTGACACCAGGACCAAGCCCCGGGTGACGGGACCAAGCCTGAGAGATACATTTATAAAGGGAAAAGTATTTTTTTTTAGAAGTATTTCACCACAGTGCTATACCACATCCCTAACTAAGACAAGGGAGGATGTTAAGTATCACTCCATAGGAAGCCAGCTTGCTGCCGGCCATTTTCCACAGCTCCTGACCTTTCTAGGACCTGCAGGTGCAGTTAGGCCCACGCCAGGGCAGGCGTGGCTATCCAAAATGCGGGGTGGGGTGGGGGGGATCGGACCACTCCGCTGAGCAATACAGCTTAATCAAACACCTTCCCTCAGGGTCCCTCACCTGATCTCTGCTCTCGTGGTCTCTAAAGCCTCCTCCATCTCCTTCAGGTCTGCTTCAGGTCTTGCAGCTAGAGGGTGATAGAGAACGAAGAGGGTGAGATGGCCCGCTGGAGCAGGGGGCGACGTCCAGGTAGCGGACGGGGTCAGGTGAGTTAACCTGCACGACTAAGGCAAGCGTACAAGTTTCGATTTTTCCTATAAGCATCATTTCTATGAGCTCTTTATAGGGTTAAGAGAAGGAACATCACTGTGTGTCTGCTGGTTTCATGCTTTTTTTTTCCCTGCCCAAAATTTGAATTCCAGGAAACTCCTGCTCGCTTATGGCCATCATTTTAAAATTACGTTACTAGTGTGCCCTCAGAAACCGCTTCATGCATAATTACCATGAAGACCAGAACGGTTTATCACATTAACACTGGGCTGACACCAGCACCAGGCACCCAATGACACATCTGTAAACGGGAGAGTATTTCACCATAGAATTACAAGTAAAATACTCACACATAAATAATGCATGCTATTAATTAGGACTCGGAGAGAATTGAAAGTGCCATAATGAGACCAGCTCTCCAGGAAGGATGCTTCACACCCTGGTGAAGGGTATGAAGATTTGGGTGAAACGGCAAAGCTAAGTATACTCAGACGGGAGAGTATAGCTGGTCATTCATCAGGGTGAACAGAGACACTTGCTAAAGCAGTGCTTCCCACCCCAGTCCTCAGGGACCCACAGCCGGTCCACGTTTTTGCTCCCTCCCAGATATTCCAAATTTTTGCTCCCTTAAAAACATGGAATGTCTGCAGGTCCCGGAGGACAGGATTGGGAAACACTGTGCTATATACACTTGGGTGATGCAGAGCAATACTGTGCAAACACAATGCATATATCGCTTCTGACAACTGAAAGTGAAATCTAGGCTTTTGCCTAACAAACATTTTTCAAGTGCAGTAAATACTTTTCGGTCAGGGGATACTCCAAGATTGAAACAAACCTCTTTTTTCATTTTTATTTAGAAAAAGGTTTAAAAGCAGGATTTGAATCCTGTGGCCAACGGGACAACGAGCTCGCTGGGGTGGGGTGAGGGCTCAGCTGGTTGCCACCAGCAAGCAATTCCCTGGCGGACGCGTCGGGGCATTGGGAGACAGGGTGCTGCCCACGGCATCAATCTCACAAACTGATACAGATACAGAAAGGCAAGCGTACACACACACACACACACATTCCACCTGAAGCTAAGCTTGATAAGACTGAATGGCTCCTTGAACCAAAGAGACAAACCCACAGCGCTGATGGTTCCTACGAACTGTGTGAAAACGTGAGGGGGAGGGAGGGGGGTCCTTTCTGTCATGTGAATTTTAAATCACAGCTAAATCGCTGGTGTCTTCCACACATTCATCATTATTCCCCATTTAATGCTGCTCGCCGTTACAGACGAGCGTGAGTGATACCCACAGGAATTAAAACGGCCAAAGATCAGATCCTCTTCCACATGCTCACGCCAGCGTCCGCTCCCACGCAAAGGAGCCCTTCTCACCTGCGGTACGCACTGGCATTCAGAGAAGACAGCACCCCCGAGGGGCCAGGCGTACGTGAGCTACGGCCGCCTTTTGCTGTCCGCTCCCCATGTCCAAGAGATGCCCCTGGCACCAACCCTGCGACTTGTTATTCAGTGGCGCTTGCACGTGCCATGGCTCGCACCCACTCCCCTTCCTGCTTCCCAGCAAAGTACGGGGGTGACTGATATGATAATGAGATGTTTACGGCATGGTGCTTAACGAACGATGAGAGGGTGGGGGGAGGAGGAGGAAACAACGTACGAGGGGCCCCCTGTCATTATTTACAACCACCAAGAACAACAACAACAGTATTTTAGCTGGCAACAACAAAGTCTCCCCCAGGAGAGCAGCCAGCACAACAAAGTGCCAGGAATAGAGGGAGGATAATGGAGAGGAATCGCCTCTAACAGGAGCCACCGCCGCGCTCGGCATAAACAACAGATGTTCACTGGTGCCATTTGATGGGCTTCTCTGAAAGGCTGGTAATACCTCCTTTGGTTATATAAAACAACAGCTGAAGTAGAGGAGTTTCCTAATACAGCTTTAACTAGGAGGATCAGTGACCAATCACATTTAATCCTCACGTCCCGCCCCCCATCAGTCACCTGTACACGTCCTCTTAGAGGTGATTGGCCCTGTGACGTGTCAATCAAGGCAGATCAGCAAAGCTCAAAAAAAAAAAAACACTACTGGCAAATCGAAATCCCATTTTTGAGGATGTTCTTAACAGGTGTCAAAAGGCAAGCAGATGCATGCTGGGCGCGCGGTTCCCTAACGACTCCATCCATCACAACGTTAGTGACGGGCGAGAGTGTAAACCTGCAGAGTCCTGTCAGAGCTGACGCAAGTGGAGTCTGTCTTTACCGCCAAACTCCTCCGACAAACGGAGCATCTTTTTATAGAGACCGAGCTACCTCTCAGCTCAGAATCCATTGTCTGGCAAAGCAAAGCTATGCTGTCACTCTGTCACACCACACACAATACCACCGCTAATTTTAATTGTCTAATATATAAAAATATCACCACGGCGTTAAATCATCTACATGGCAAATGCTCCATCTCGTCTCGCTCTACCCTCTTCTGTTATTTATGAATTCAATTCTAAAGGGACTGCGCAGATATAAAAATGAATAACCTCTAAAAGTGTGACTCTTTCAGAAAATCTTTCAAATGGCAGATGCTTACCAACGCATACAGTAGCTGGTTTGCAAATTAAGCACAAAAGACGTGTTCCAGTTCGGCTGAGAAACTAGTCAAAAGAATGAATCGGATTCTTAGATACCTCAACATCCGCCGGTGACAGAGACGAAACCAATGGACCGGCACAATGTTCACAGACGTGCCACGGGGTTCCGATACTGTTTAAAGACGATAAGCGATAAATTCTGCTTTCCGTGCATGCAAATAAATACCGACATCTTCAGGCACTTCGGAAATGCAAAGCAGTTCTACGTCTGAATGTTAATTCGTTTACGTCAGACACAGGAAAAAAACGTTGCCTGAGATGATTATAATAATAACAACAACAACAATATTATTATTATTATTATTATTATTATTAATAATAATAATAATAATAATAATAATAATAACAACAATAGGGAACCAGCACCCCTGGTGCTCATGCCACTAAGAACAATACCCCATTTGAAGAATGCCATCCTTGACTACTTGCTCGCACCGGGAGGTGAGCAGAACCTGTCTCGCTTGGATTCGAGATGCGAGCCATCGGGGAAAGCACCGACTCCGGTGGCCGGTGTTCAGACCACCTTTCAGGTGAGGCCACTATGCTTCAAGGACTCTCAGGGGTCAGGAACTCAAGGTGGGAGCTGCATGGGGCTCATTGTTACGTGCCACGGGAAACAGAATGCTTTGTGTCTAACATTTGAAATTGCTAATTTGAAAAACACAAAACAGAAGCATTAATTAACATTCCCCAGCCGTCCAGAAGGGGCGAGTGGGGATCTCCCCTCCTAATTTAATGGACAGCTTTAATCTTCCAGCCGATTATCATTTTTGGCAGCATGGGACAGCATCCAGTGAGTCCTGGCAGGGTCTTCTTTCTGCTCCCAGCCACCCAAGAGGCATGTTTTATCATTTATAATGTAACTACAAAATTGGGGGAATGAGTGACTGTAGGCCCTTTCTGTTACACACCCACAAATAAACCAGGTCCTTCATTCACATGACTACAAAAAGAGTGGTATGCTGAGAACGTGTGCTACTCTGACACTCTACATATTAAGGCGTGTTGTGTTTGCTCTCATTAAACGGCATATTCTTTAAGCAGCTTTGAAGGAGCACAGCGGCTACTCAAATTATAAAAAAAAAGGCAGACACGTCATTTCCTACTGCCATTTTCCTCTTAGGTGGAATCGATTCTCCTCCCGTTTACAACATTCGGGCCCACAAAAAGTTCCAGCACGTGTGATCCTGTTGAAAGCAAATGATACAGAACCACCGATAGTTCCACAAGTACATGCAGTTCTGCAGTGTATGTGCTACTTAGGACCAAAAAGACCGTGTAGGCGAGAGATGTGGATTCAGTTCAGGAATATGGACAGTTCAGTTAATACGCGTGATCTGTGCTGAGGGTGTGATTCAAAACCACAGATAGGTGCATTAGAACACACAGCTCTGTGAACGTTTCAGGACCACGGATACTTCTAGCAGCATGTACGGAGCTGTTTAGAGGGTCAAGTTCAGGACCGAGGACAGTGCCAAGAAATGTTTGATTATTCTGAGTGTGATTCAGAACCTCGGAGAGCTCCATGTGAATATGGCTCTGCTGAGAGGGTTGCAGTCAGGACCATGGACAGTTCCACTGAAACACTTGATTCTGTAGAGAGTGTGATTCAGTACCAGGGAGAGCTTCCTCAGAGTCAACGATTCTGCTGAACAGGTCAAATTCAGAACCGCGGACAGTATCATGGATTCTGCTGAGTGTGATTAAGACCCAAAGACAGTTCCATCAGAACATGCGATTCTAGTTCTGAGAACGATTCAGCATCATCGCCAGCTTCTGCACCAACAGCGCTTTTGAGTCTATCATACTGACTGAGTACGGTTTCGAGATAGTGGCCAGTTGCACTGGCAGCACGTCAGAGCGGCTTTGAAGGAGGTACGTTGCAGTATCGCTGACAGGTTCGTCGGCAAACGTGGATCTTCTGGATAGATTTTCGGCTACAACAGCCTGCAGTCAGCCCCAAAGAAACGCTTTCAGGCAGACAACCGACTTCAACGGCGAATCCAGGCCCATTGATTGAGGATCACGTCCACTACAGTGCACTGTAACCAGCTGGAGGATCACTCGCTTCAGACCATTTCGAGGGCCAGCACATGAAAGCTGTCCAACACACCCGGACATCCAATTATAAGAGTATCTGAATGTTCCTTTGCACCCAGTTAAATCACCCCGTGGCACCGACACAAAGAAATAAAAGAACCTTGGTATAATGAGAGTCGCTCCTGTGTCAAACTGGTAACGAGGGCCAGCTAATAGCTAATGTTTCCCTATTCAGAAAAACAGGAAGCAGGATTGCACTCCCTGGCACATTAGCCAATGCACTGAAAGGACAACACTGTTGTGTACAAAACAGCCACAGCTCCTTGAAGGAACATCACCCAGCCGACCTTTTAGCGATGGCCTGTTGTGTGCCCCCTCCATCTCACACAGGAGTCTCCAAACTTGGCGTATGCCCGCACCCGGTAACTGAAAAAAGCCCCTTTTTTATCGAAGTCTGAGCACTTTCGGCCTCGTAATGCACACTGTTTCGGAACTTCCCGTACTGAAAACATTCCTATCTAGGTTCCAAGCAGAGTCTCTGTCAGTATCGATTTATCACTTAGTAGGACTGTCATATGCTAGTGGGGCTGGATTACTCTGAGAAGCTAAGGGCAGCCCGAGCAGGCCGCTCACCCCAGCCTGTTAGCGCGGCGCTCCAGCCGAGCCTGACGACGCGGCTGCCAACCGCAGATCCATTTCTAGTCGCGGAGGTGTTGCTGGGAGATGTTATATGTGGTTGGGGGGGGGGGCAGTCATCTTCACAACACATTTGCATAATTAGGATGACAAACAGATGTAGCATTTCTAAAGTTTGCTCAAATCAATAGCTCTTCCTAGCAAACCATGGTGAGATACCGGATACAAGAACGCTTACGTTATATATTAAAAGTCAAGAATTACAAAAATGTATAACTCAAAAACCTCATCAGCTTTGCAAAGAAGGAAAGCTCATGTTAAAATATATGGGAATACTCAGCACACATTTCAAAGACATGTGACTCTATTTATGTATTGATAACTGAAGATCAAATTTCCAAAACTCAGTCCATGGGATACGTTTGAGATATGGTAGTCCGTCATTGAATTACATGTGTGAGTTTTAGTTCCCATTACCGTACGCATGATGAGAAAGCCTGACTTTAGGTCATTGGCGGTCTAATTGACAGAGCAAGCTGTGGAAATTCAATTCCCTGAAAAACATCCTCATTCTTCACTCCAAGTGAAAAATGTATAAAAGTAAATGTATAAATAATAATAATAACTGATGATGATTATTATAGCACTGAACCCGCAGTGACACTGTGAACCTGAAGGGGGCGTTACCTGCCTGCACACACACTCAGCACCAGCACAGTCAAAGTGGCTCCCAGGATGAGAAGCGCTGCTCTACATTCTTACATGTCCGTCTGTTAACTATTTTCGAGGGTAACAGGTGCCCAGAACGATCAGACTGCGATGGCCTGAGGAGTAGGGGCCACTCCAGGCTTTGGAGGCAGAGTTAAAAATAACATATCTAATATCCTGCCCGTGTCACTCGCTTCCTTTTTGGGCACAGGTGACAGATGAACAGGTAAAAATGACACGGGACCCTTTGTTCGACGACGGCAAAGTGCGCTGCAGAGTGGTTGGCACGGAGGCGGTCTGCGGGGTGGATGGAAATTTGGAGGAAGAGGCAGGTGTGGCGGATGCACACACGGCGGTAATCGCGGGTGTTTCCAAACAGGTATGCCTTTTATCTCTGCTATATATAGGAGTGCAATCACCAGAAATGCATTACTAGGAGCCCATGGTTCTTTCATATCATATCGCTCCTTCAGAGGTAAAGGGGAAAAAAAACAAGAAAGATATCTAATGGACTGAGGGCTTTGTACTCTCCACCCACCAGCTTCTACTTCAGATTCCGTACCTCCAAAACCCCCATGGGAGGGACAGTTTGAGACCCCCCCCCCCCCCCACATCTGAATCCATGGCCACAACTCCGTTTCAAGCAAGATCTCACACTAACAAACAAACACATACGCACGCACGCACACACACACGCACGCACGCACGCACGCACGCACGCACACACACACACACACACACTCATACTAACGCGCCTGCACGCACACACATAACAGCATGTGCATACACACACACACACACACACACGCACG
>JAAGVU020000015.1:9930276-9959654 GCA_011763525.2 Mormyrus iriodes | reverse complement strand
GGGGGGGGGAGTCTAAAAACTACAAAAATGGTTCATAAGTTTCAAAGTGCACACCAAGCGAGTACAGACTGTAAGCCGGTGAATACCCACAATAGGCTAAGATATTTTAAGAAAATGATAAAAAAAAAATTTCCTTGATACAATATTTCTCATTGCAGAATGTGTAACAGTAGCCAATGTTTTTTCATTGTTCCTCCGTCATTTGAGGGGTATAAAAAGCATCATCACCCCATGATTCAGAATCCCTTTCATTTGAGAGTACAGTACCGTATAATAATGTACAATGTACTTTATTATTACTGTATTTAACGTTGGTAATGTCTTACTTGTGTAATTTAGTGATTAAACATATGTATGCAGGCCTACATGAAAATCACGTTGTGCATGGGGTCCGCGGATGGTTCGCTATTATCCATGGGTTTGGCCATCAGCGGTAGGTCTTGGAATGTATCACCGATGGATACAGGGGGACTACTGTAAATTTTTGTACCTACATACTGCCGATTTGCAACCTGTGTGTAAAATCTGCCACTTGAGCAGCATAGTATATTATTTTAAGCTTTTAATTGTACATTGACAGAAAACACAGATACTAAAAAGGCAGTCACCTTTGAATTCTGATGAATACAAAATAAAATTCCCAGTAATATAGTACTAGATGGCCAAATGCAAAGGATTATGGGAGGAGCATAGTGACTCCCCTGTGCACTGCAAAAGCACCTACAGGTAGCAGAGCATGAAGGAGAATCAAAGGCTTCAGTAGGTCCCGACAAAACACACATCACACGCTTGTAGGTCTCTTCCACAGACATCAAACTGGTTGATGTACAAAATTTGAAATTCAAGTCTAAAAACAAACATATTTGGGTCAATCCCTCATATCAAAGCGCACGACGACAATCCTCAAGATCCTTGAAAAATCCCTAGGAATTCCTGCCAACAACTTCTCGACAATCCAACAGCACTGGCTTACAGCACTTGGGTGTCACCCCCAACGAACCAAATCCAGTCCTCACGAGTCTCATCTAATTACACATTAATATTAATCATCCTCATAAGAACGCAAAGAAACAGTGCTTCTTAAACGCCAAGGCAGTCGTATAAATCGACGATTCTGCAAATTGTGAACGTGGACACCCTGAGACACAAAGACTTACCATTCAAAGTAGCTCTGGCACGGGGGCCTTCATCCGACGGGCCAAGGTCACCCTTCAGATCGGCTTTGATCTAGGGATGCATAATGGAAAAAGGTCAGTGACGTTCAAAAGGACCCTGACTACAGCCTCTATTATAAACACAGGCAGCGATTTGAGAGATACAGAAACCTTGACAGACAAAAGGGAAAATACTGAGGTGCACGCTGTGCGGTGGCTACTCATGGTTTTGTTCCCCTGGAAGGATCTTCTCTCCCCTTTGGAGTAAAACATCTACATTTCTGCACCAATCACCTGCCCCATACCCAGCTCATTCAAAAATATGTGTATTAACAACAACATCAATGTTCTTGTCTTTGGGAGCAACGCCATCTTTGCTATGATGGTTAACTCAGCCTCTCTCTTAAGAACGTCTTTCTAATCTAATCTCCAAGAAGTACAGGCTTGTGGTTTTGGTATGACTGCCTTCATACCGGTGTCTAGGAGGTGTGTTATGAGAAGGGTTTCCTTCAAACCAACATGACACGGTCAAACACTTTGCTGTGTCCACATAGGGGCAATCTACTCTGATGCCCTGCCCAAATCTAAATATCTAAGTAACATTTTCAACATTTTAGAACAATCTAATGCAAGCATCTCTAGCTCAGCTCTGTTTAGCCCCTAAAATAATGGCCCAGCACTCACAGATTTAATTCTCTCCCCATAAACAAAAATCACTGCCACGGAAAGCAGAAACACAATGAGAAATTCAGCTACCTCTGACAATCTTATTTGCACCACATAGAATCAGATTGTTCAACATGGAGGACGGCATCCAATCTTTTCACCTGGAGTGCAATTTATTGCCAAACGGATCATGACTCATTGCTTCCGAATGGAGTAAACACCTGTTTAAGGAGTGCATTCCCAGTTAGGGGTCTCCACACTTAATTCTGTGCATCCAATAAGGGAAAGACACTAACAAGCTGAAATGAACGGATCCAATCGAAGACACAAGCCAAGCCATATCTAAATTTCATATCCATGTGGCCAACAACGTGTTGTGAGACCACACTGTTATCTTAAGCACACGACACGGTCCTTCTCATCGCTTCGAACATGACATGACCGTTACCTCTAATCACATACACAAAACACGATTCCAGTTTTCAACCTGCCACAATATGATTGCTGTATTCATGGCAATGATTCAGGCACCAGCCCCCCAATTTCGAAATATATAGCTGGGTACAAAAAGATACATGCAGGCCCGTTAGTATAAAAATAATAATAATTAAAATGATGATGATGATGATGATGGTGATTTGAAGAGTTAGCATTTGTGTAATGCGGTGGCTATGGCTAATGCACCATCCCATTGACACAGACACCCTTCCCCTCAGCTTCCAGAATGTTCCAGAGTATAAGCTCTCAGCCACTGGATCACTCATCAGGCCAAAAGGTGAGAACGCCAAATGCAAAAGCAGTGCATGAATCAGAAACACATTCATTAATCGACATGCAGATATTTCCTGGTTCTTATCAGACAGACAGACATCATTTAGTTCCCGCACAAGTATTTAGAAGCGGAACTCATCATTTAGACATGAGGCCTAATCAAACTGAAAAGTGAAATGTCCTTCAGATGGCCACAAGTATTATATTTGAGACTTAGATGCAGTTTAAACACCTGTCTCTATTTAAGTGCCATGTACACCCATTTGTTTACGTGAAGTTGCATGGTTTGCAACACAGGGCATGTCTAACCATTAGGACCCATTTCAAGCAAATTAATCCCACGTATGACGGAGTCAAACACACACAGATCAAACCCTAAAGATGAATACAGTGTCTGGATGTCCAAAAGGGCCACTGGAAATACACACACATACCGCTAAAAAATGAGTACAATGCCGTGATAATTCTCTAAAGCTCACAGTGCCAATACAGTAAAAAGCATGAGCGCGTGGACACGCGTGTATGGCAGAAGAGGGGACGGAAAAGGGGCTGGTAATGGCAAACTGTGAGACAGCGAGGAAGCGTGTCTAACCGAGTCCTGATCTCGGCGCTCAAATGAAGGATGGAGAGGCCCGGCCGTGGGCTTCCGAGTGGCGGGCGAGCGCTAGTCCCCCCTTAACGAGAGGACCTTTTGATTATTTTTAATGACATCTATCCAAATCCCCACTCCACACTTGTTCCAGGAGGTAAAAGTTCAACAGTCTATGCCTTGAAAAGGTGCAAGCAAAGGCAGGGCTTTGAAGGAAGAACAAGAGTTTAAAATAGAATCTCATCGCATGGAAAATAATGTGCCCTCATTACAGCAGTATATATAGAATATTATATATTTTATATAGGCATATTTTATATATTTGCACTCACTCACACACACAGACATACATACTGTAGATCCAGGAGGATCACATACACTGCGAAAAAAGCATGAATTTCACGGTACGACTCATTTTATTTACTTTGTATTTTCTGATATTTAGTAAACACATATAATATTCATTTCTAGTTACTATCTTTTCTTTCCACAATTCTTACGAAGCCCAGGTCCAGTTTTATCCTTAATAATCCTCTCGGGCTACAGGAAATAATATTTAGGCCCTGCCGGTTTTCTCCTCCGTGCCAATATTAGAAACAAATGCTGCATTTCAAGCCAAAGGCCTCCACTGAATCCAGGGGCAATGTTTACACCCTTAATTGGTATTCTGGTAAATGTGCAAAACAAAGCATTATAACTAAACCCTAATTTACAATAAGTGACTTAGACTTACGTCAAATTAGGGACACATTTCAGCTGCTGTATTATGGCAATATAAATAGCCCCACAGGCTGTGCTCACATCCCATAAAGAACATCAGGACAGAAGTAGCTGCATCTCTCAGGCAAGGACTGTGATATAACAAATGCAGTGTTGGCATTTCGCAGAACATAAGCTTGACTATTATTGAGTCTTAAGGATTTGATTTGTATTTAAAGAAAAAGCATGCCACTGGGAACACTTTCGGTCCTGAGCATGGGACAAATCCATCCAACACTCTTAACGGCGTGCGATATAGACTCCTGGCATTGAGGATGTGGCCATTCCAATTGCAAGAAAGAGAGAGCGAGAGAGAGACAGCGCCCCCTACTGGGTATCTACATAAAACCATGCAGGATAAATACCCCACCAGCGCCCCCATGTTCAATCAGAAGATAATGCACTAAGACAGCACTCAGCCCTGCCTCCGGTGGCTACGTGCCTTCTTGGCATCCATCATGGCCAGCCCAGTCCTACCAGACAAGCAGGGAGAGGCTGCAAGTTCAGCCCAAGACAGGGAGTTCAGACCGAGGCCCTTATATACCTGATGCAAGCTGAAGGCCACCATGGGGAACAGCCCGTCTCTGCTGGTGGGAGTTGCTCAAAGCACCACCCAGCCTAGTGGCGACCACGAGCTAATAAAGTGGCACGAGGAGCTCCTGTAACTCGAAAAGTAGAGCATTGTGCTAACAACACAGAGGTGGTGGGTTCGAATCCCGTGGTGCTCAAAATTGTCAACCCTTCTCTCTATTATAAGTCGCTTTGTATAAAAGCATCCAATTAAAAAAAGAATTAAAGATAAGGGACCTCGAGGGGGCAGAATGTGGGGCAACCCAGGCTGCAGAATCACAAAATGTATGGGGGAGTAATACAAGACAATGTAACTACAGATGGTGGGAGTTATATTATAGTCACTAAACAAGTATGGAAGTAGATCTTCCTGTAACAGCTAAGGAGAAATGTCACAAAAGCTTTACTATGTAACATGCTCAGACAGAGCACTGTCAGAAACATCAGCTCTACACTGAACGACAAGCCGGAACGGACGACAATTCACCGGGCCCTATTCCCCACTCACATTTCCGAAACCCCCCCCCCCCCCACGTTTATATGTTACAAAAGCCATGAACATGAACCGATGATTAAAGGCTGAACTTGTGTCCGGGGGGGAGGATCAAAGGGAGAAGAGAAGGAGTGTGTATTAAAACAAAAATAAATAAATAAATAAAAACCCCTGACAGTAAAAGTGGCAGAACAGCAGCATTTCAGCATCGCGGGACGGAGAATGCGGCGGATAAGGACCGCGGCGTCTACATCAAACAAACTGTCACAACAGCACAACAACTAACGCAGCACCATGCTGATATCATTCTCTTGCTTTGCAGACAGGCGGGTGAGCCGGCGGGAACCGCGCAGCGAGCAAACAAACCATCGGGAAGCTCAGCCCCAGGAGCAGAAACAACGGCAAATAGTCCACGAATAAGCAAGTCAAAATGAGAGGTGCGGACCGAGGTATCTCGTTCCTCCATGAAATTAAATGTCACCGAGGAAGTCAGCTGTATCTTCTGATGACCTCGCTGCCTCATCAGCTTTGCCCGACAGAATCCAGAAATAAAAAACAATATTACAGAAAGGTGGACGGCGCTGTGATAATTCAGTAAGCTTTTGGAAAAACAGAAGTATCCAAATCCTCTGTTTGTCATCAGCCAATACAGTATCAGTGCCTTTTGTGTAGACATTACACAACTAAATGAGACTGAAGGGGAAAAGTTAGCTAATACAGATTCTTACAAAATAAAATAGACCAACATAAAAGACAGAACAGCTGAAGATTAAAAGATTATCTAATAAAAGCATAAAGGATTCCCCCCCCCAAGAAGTTCTTAAAATTCATTTCTTAAAAAGGATCACGTGTAAGATGAAAAGATTTTATTCTTGGGTGGCAGAAGATGCGCAGGAATATTCAACAAAGAAGCAAAATCCTGTTTCTTTTTGATGCTAATTATTTATATTACTTAAACCTGTACTAAGAGACCAGCTAAAATGTTCAAAAGCATTTAACGTAGGAAACAAACAGATAAAGCATTGGTTGCAATTGATTAATCATTTCTGGCCTATATAACGATTTGTTTCATAGTAAAAAATCATATCAGTGCCAAAACATCCCAAAATTCAGACAACTCAAAGAAGGCATGATGGGAAATGATACATCACCAAGATTTCTCCAAGGCAGTGGTTCCGAACCGCTGTCTTGCCAGGCAAAAGCCTGTTTAGTACCTCTAGACCACAAAAAATGCTGAGGACCTTGAAGTGAGTCAAATTAGCGTAACAATTACTTCAAAACAACGCTTAACCTCTTAGGAGGAATGAAAATGCACATCTGAACAAGCAGATCTGCACTGATCGCAAGAAAACAAGGGAAAAAAGTTGGAGAAAATGTGCCAAGAGGGTATAAGTGAATATCAGCTGCCTGGGGTATAAGTGAACAACTGCTTCAGCTCAAGGCAGGAAGACAGGCATGCAGACAGACAGGCGGGCGGGCAGGCAGGCAGGCAGACAGGCAGACAGAGACAGACAGGAGGGCAGAAAGGCAGGCAGACAGGCAGGCAGACAGAGACAGACAGGCAGGCAGGCAGGCAGACAGAGACAGACAGGCAGGCAGGAAGGCAGGCAGACAGACAGACAGGCAGGCAGGCAGGCAGGCAGAGATAGACAGGCATGCAGACAGGCAGACAGAGATAGACAGGCAGGCAGGAAGGCAGGCAGAGACTTTTTTAAACTATACAACTGTGTAACTTAAATGCTCAGCAACCAAAATGAATGGGATCATTTCTATGGTAATGACTCAAATGCGTTAAAAATAGAAGTTATTCCTTCCAACCCATCTAACAGCACCTCTCATTAAACATGTATTATACACACACACACACACACACATATACACATATATATATATACACATATATATATACACATATATATATATTTATACACTGTGCCACAAATATCAGAAACACATGCTGTGTGGCCACATCCTGCGTGAGAGTGGTACCTCGAATCACCCTCTCACAGACCATAAATATCAATATTCTTAAAGCAGCCACCCGATTCATATAAATGATACACAACTTTCTGGCACTCTCCAATCAATCCCCATTAAGAGGCAATTTATGGATTAAAGTGAAATAATAAATAATTCCCCAATGCTATGCGATAGCTTGCATAGTAATGGGTGGTTATGCATCAGCACAGGCCTTCAGAGCCAGCTGCTGTAATCGATGGGCATTTCCACAGGGCTCATGTTTGAGTGGTGAGTAGGGTGGTAGCAAAATGGCCACACACCTTCAGGGTTAGGCTTCCAGTCCAGCCTCTGCTGTGTGTGTGGAGTTTGCAGGTTCCATACAGGTTCTCTGGTTTCCTCCCACAGTCAAAAAACATGCTGTTAGGCTAAACTGGCATCTCTAAATTGCCCATAGTATATTATTGTGAGTGTGCATGTGCCCTGCAGTGGCGTGGCATCCCATCCAGGGTGTACCCCAGCTTTACGTGCTATGCTGCCTGAGATGGGCTCCAAGCCACATGCACTGGAGAAGTATCCAATAGAGGAACAGTCTCCACTTCCACATTTACCAGCACTGCACTACCTCACTGGCTATCTGCACATCCTGCACAGTGCACCACCTGCGTCCCGCAGGCGTTTATCGCTTCTCTTTCAGTGCTCACAGTACGTCTTGGGATATTTGCTTACTTCTGTAAAAATACTGGTTTTGATAACAAAAATCATCACTCCATTCGTTTACAAAAAATATGCATCACGTTAGAAAAAAACAGTAGTTTAAAGTAAAATTTTCAATGTTCATTTCAAGTAGTAATACACTGAAACCCAAATTATAATCTAAAAGAGCTGCTCCCATTTAAAAAGTTCATTCACAAGCAATCTTATTGGATGTTTTTAATCAGTGACACCTTTGCAGTAACATAAAACACCAAACATTTGTGTTTAGTATCCCTTTTGGAGCCAGTGACTACAACTGCAATTACCAGCAAAACGGCAAGAACAGAACTGAATGAGTCAGTCAAAAAAATTATGACATTTAATAAAAAGAAAATGTCTGTGCGGAAGATATGTGCAGGTACTGTACGTTAAACATTGCTTGTTAATGGACTAAATGGAACAAATTTGCAACATATTTACAGAATTAAGCAAGCGTCCCAAAACTTTCTGTGAGCACTGTACATACTGCACAGCAATTTGTCTTGCACTGTCGTGTCCCTTACTGCACTGTTATTGTCCTGTTGTCCCCCCCATGCACCTGCCCCTCCCCTGCAACTGCAGCACAAGAATTTCACTATGTTCCTCAGACCACACGTTACAATAAAAACTTGAAACTTGAGACTTGAATTAACCGCTTAGGTCAGGACTGGTTTCCAGCGATGGCCCGAGAATTACAACCCGCAGGGAACTGGAATTCAGGTCAAACCCAAGCGACGTCCTGGGGGAGAGCGGTTCCATCAGAGGAACCGTAGCCGCAAAGTGGATCGCGCTCCATAAAATGACAGAATGTGGTCCAATTTTGGGGGGGGGGATCCATGCTGGGGGGCCACGCACCGATCTGGAAGGTAACAGCCCACATGTATGTTTATGTGGCCCCAGCCACCACTAAGAGCTTTACCGGGTCAAAGGTCATTACTAACAATACAGACGCCACCGGTGCAGTAGGGGGGTGCATGATTAAAGCAGAGGGGGGCCCCATTTAGGGCAGAATTTCCTCACATATTTCTTTTGCAAACTGAAAAAAGCAGCAGCATAGGATTTTAGGTGCTAAAATAGCTCCCCCTCCCTAATCCCCATCATGGCCACAAGTAGCAGACCCAAAGGGTACAAAGCAGCTACACACCCCTCGAAAAAACTCCAATTCTGGCCCGACACCCGGCACCACCAAGGAGCCCTGCAGTACCTTGTTATGCATTAAACGCTGTCCCCTTAGAAATAGCAATTACCTACCGGCATGGATTTGTTTTGCTGAAACGGGGGAACAGTGGAAAATGAAGTGCCCCCCCCCCCCCCCCCCCCCCACATCCCCTCTGTGAAGCACCCAGCGCCCCTAAAGTAATAAGCCTCCACTCCGAAGCAGGAAGTGTACATTTGGACAGTGAAGGCCTCTGACCCTCAAAGATCACGAGGCTGTCGTCAGCACGAAGTGAGCTGATTCAAAAAATAATAATAATAAGGGACTAAAAAAAACTGAAGATAACCTGAACAGGCCCAAGGTTCCCATTGGCTGTGAGTCACCCCCCCCCATCACCTCCATGCACCCCGAACAACACAAAGTGTTTCAAAATGCCTTTGTGTTTCCCACCTCCTCCATGCATTCTTCTGTGCATGAATCGGGCCACTAAATTTAGTGTGTAATGAAAGCCGGGGAAATCAGCCCACACCTGGTGGGGCAGCTCCTATTCATGGGTCACGCCCTGAGCCAACAGGGCCGGGCAAAGCCACACGCTTTGCTGGGTCACTGTGCTTGAGCCCGGGCTCACACACGGCAAGTACAAGTTCCGCAGGCTATAATACGGGGGGTGGGGGGGGGGGGGTAATTAACTATTAATGGGCTTGTGTGTGACCCCCATGCATCATCCCTTCTGTGTTTACTTTGAGGAGAGGGTGCAGAACAGGAAAAGAACCGTTCTAAGCGGATGTCGGTGGTGGGAAACACAAGCAGCGCCCCCACAAAAGTGAGAGGAGAAGGTCACATCTGTCACTCTGAGAAGAATCCCTCCCTATCGGAGTGACGACCACGGCTCTGTGGGGGGACGGGTTAGCAGACGGCTACCTCTTAAATACACCCCAGAGGCAGGTGCATCATTAAACACGTTAAACACGACATGTGAACCCTGCACGGGAGCATGGTACTTTTACCCGTCATGTTAAAGTGCCTGAACACGGGATCTGGTGGGTTTGGTCAGAGCAGGAAGGGATGAGCAAGAACAAAAATACCGATGGAAAGGAAAAAACAACAAAGATCAACTGCTAAAATATCCAGCAGCTTGAAACTGTGATAACTTATTTTCCTCGTTATTTTACGTACCCATGTACTTGAGATGTGAACATCTCTCCTTTCCGACAATCATTGGACCACACATGTGGGAGGGGGGCATAGCTGTCAAGTCTCCCGTTTTGGCCGGGAAACTACCGTATTTTACCCCTCTTTCCCGCCGTCCTCCCGTATTAGCATTTTCCCGTAAATCTCCCGTATTATTATCCAACCAAACTTCACTAGGTATTGATAAAAATAAAAAGATCGGAATTGAACGTATTTATGACTGGAAGTCAGTGGTGTCATGAAGTGTCTCATTTGCTAATAGTAGCTAAAAAAGGTCAGAAAACAGTGGAGAAAATCCACTGCTTTAATAGATAAAGAAGCCAAAACTCTGAAGCTCGGGATTCAGGACAGTGGCTCCGGTGTCGCAAGTGCTGCGAGAGCTTATGCTCCGTTAAAAATAACCATATAACAGCAGTTTTGGAGTCCGTCTTCTTGCTGTTAACAGAGGAATGGCAACGGGAAGCTGCTGTAAATTTCCCGTATTTTGGGTCGGGATCTTGGGAAAAATCCCATAGTTTCAATGTTGAAAATTGACAGGTATGGATGGGATCAGCGATGACACGTCCAGACGTCTCCTCTTTGGGAAGAGGTGGCTCAGCTCCCAGGATGCCATGCCCCTAAATGGGCAGCATGCTACAGAGCTGATGTTGGCCAGTGACGCAGATGGACTCACCTTCACATTGTCAGCAGCCTGGAGACTCCTCCAGAGGGTCTGCTGGAACCTGAAGATATCAGCCGGGCCAGGCCCTCCAAGCAACGCCTGGGGGGCAGGAGGGGAGTAGAAAAGAGTTACTGTTACGGATAGACTGGGGTTTGGAGACAGTATCCATTACCCATCAATACAAGCCCTATGTCAAGCACTGCAGGCAAATCGTACATCTGAGACTTGCCAAATTCTCTGCGACCTGACTCTCAGGTAGCTGTAGTTATACAAAAGGTGAGACACGTTCTTAAGAAGCCGATACTTTGAATACAAAATTTAGCAAGTTAAAGGCTACCATCCATCATAGGCATCCCACTCATCTAAAACCTCAGACTCGATTTTAGCCAGCAGTTGTAGAGGTGATCCTTTGAGAATATGCATGAAGATGAGTGGATGCAGAATATGACCCCTAGTGGACGCTCCTGTCCAAAGCAATGGACACAGCTTCTGATTTTACATGTTCAAACAGCAGGTCATTCACCCAAGTGGCAACCTCAAACCGCAACCATTCGTGTTACAGCAGACCATAAGGTTGCTGTCCCTCTGTTGGCAAACACATGTCCAAACCGGTTCTCACACAGTTTGAAACGTTTCGCTCCCATTTATAGGAGAGTTGGGTGTGCGCGAGGTCACACAGCAGGGCTGCCATCAAAGCTACTCTAGAGCTCGTGGTGGCCCTGACCTTAGAGTGCTGAGCCCAATTACACAGCAGGAGCCTTTTCCCTACCGGACCGACACCGAACCTCAGACAAATCCAGCGCCAGGCAAGCCCATTAACACCTAAACGCATGGACTGTTGAGTTTCCTCAGAACTCTAAATTAACACCCACACCTTTCTCTGGAAGCTTAAGCAGGTTGTTGAGTCTTCCCATGTCAATCACCGCTTTGGGACGACCACCAAACGCGGCACGTGCTACAAATCCTTACAAGCTCCAGCTCAGTCCCGTCGTTTACCACTTACACTGTGAGGAAACACAAGCTTCCATTTCCACCATAATTTCACTTCCCCCTACAGCCTTTGGTTGTGTCCACAGCCTATTGTGAAATATCCTTTACAAGCCACCCTATTAATTCCTATGAATACAAATACCAGTAGCGCTGCCTTTAAGAGATCCAGAAAGCATTCAGCGTCTTCAGTCTCTCTCCACAGAGTGAGCCGTTAACTCGGGAAACGTATTAAGCGGCACCTTCAGCCGCTTTAATTCATTTAAGTCTATTTTTAACAGGCGGGTTCGCACTTAAGGTTCGCCGTCCTCTACGTGAAAACAGCAGGTGTGAAATGTGTCATCGCAACCCATTAAATTCTGAATTAATGACTGTGGATAGTTCAAATCCCTCATTCAAATATTATACATTCTATTATCAGACAACCGAAAAAGCAAAATAGTACCATTCCGCTTATCAAAACATATTAAAAGGTATTACATGCGAGTTTTCACTTTGGATTGACATTGATTAAATTACAAAAGCACAGCTTTCTTGATAATGTTAATCAAATCTTTAAACAACGATTCCTATTTTTATAAGTGTTAATTAATTCTCCTTAGCAGAGGCGGCAGAGTCGCTGGTACAAACGCAGTCTCCTTATCTATCCCAGCTGATGGCTAAGATGGGGGAGATTAAACTCGTGATTCACTGAGGAATGCAGCCATTTGAATGGAGAAACACTGTACATCAGACTGCTTTTCTTTGGCATATAATTATTTGTCCTGGTAATTAATGTTTATATATAAACACACGTAATTAGTTGTGGAAAAGGGTAGTCAGGAGTCGGCATAAATTGCCCGCTACAGTTCAACTAAAACTGAAAAAGTTTGAAATGGACAGAACTGCAAAAAAAAAAAAAAAAAAAAAAACTCCAACTGCTTAAGCATGTCTTCCAGCACAGCGGCTTGGCTCACGGTTTGAAGCTCCTGTGAATCTCACGATCATAATGAAGCCCGCCTCCCAAAGAGAAACGGGATCAGCACCCCTATGAAAAGGGTAAAAATGACCCGAAAAGCCCCTGAATGGTCAATCGCCCAGCAGCTTTTCCTCAGACATGATAGGGAGAGACTGGAGAGCCAGTACAGAACGTGGCGTCTCTAACAAGGTCCCCACAGTCCAATAGGGCAGCCAGGGCTTCGCCAGCTCTATGATGACATGCTCCAAAATTTCATTTTTAGCCAGAAATAAGCAGGATGGAGGAGGTTATAACGTAAACTGGAAAGTTATTCTTTAATGTAATATAAAACACGACTGACATTTTCCAGGAAGTGGCTTATCACCACTCTGAGGGTGAGCGTGATACAATTAAACGTTAACAGGCGTGCTGTTCACGGCATCCCAGGTGATCCTCCTACTGGGATCCAGTGACACCAATAGCCCGTCTCTTCTGGCGTGCTAAAAACCTGCGTTTTTTTCCTCTGACTGAAACAAAACTAACTCACCATGTACCCAGAATCCACTGCCTCGGGGAATTTCACAGCATATCCATCCATCCGACTTCCAACCACTTATTCAGAACTTGGTGCCCTAAGTCTATCCCAGGCAGAATAGGGGACAAGGCAGAGGAACAAGTCAGGCAGGAAGCCAATCCATCACACTATGAGCAAATGGGAAGGACTTGCCAACTCCTCATATACAGAGCAGAAGCCTATACAAAGAAGCAAGATTTCTTAGTTAGTCAGATAACCTGGCGAATTTAAGGTAGTCTGGGCTAAATTTAAGTGAACAAAGATAATGTCCACTTACCCCTATGTTATTTTTGGGGTTAAAGTTACCCCAGTCCATTTTCAAAATGAGGTAAAATTCTATAGAATCAAGAATTTTGAATGGAAGACATAAAATACACAAGGGTTAAACTGAGGTACCTTAAATCCGACAAGTTATCTGGCTAAGCAAGAGATCCTGCTTTGTGATACAGGCCCCAGAGGCAAGAATCGAAACCCCAACTCCAGAAACAGCGCTAACCACTCAGCCACCATGCTGTCCAATTACCAGCAAATCAATCCTAGAAGAAATGTAACCTATTTTCAAGGTATTATAACAGTGGAGGTTTATAAAAGGAAGAGGGGGGGAAGGAAGAAACTTCTAGTACCTGTGAAAAGCCAGGCAGAGCCTGGGGGGGTTAATTAGCCAGGTAGACATTCAAAGATCCATAGGGCAAAATCAAGTCTAAAAGAGTCTGGGGTACAATCGGTCTCCGACACAGACCTCTGCGATGACAAGGAGCTGCCAAAGCCCAGACATACTCCCCATTACCCTACATGGGACTACGGGGACACAGGCTGGCACCGTAAAAATAAGTTAAAATGACATTAACGAACACGTGCCAGGATCGGGGCCGAGCGACGGAGAATCCGTCCCTCCTGTGAAGGAGATGTGCCGCGTACGAGCGTGAACCTGACAGCTTTTACCACCGGCCGGCGCGCACGGCAAAGCAGGATATCAGAATTCTACTAGAGAGCTCCTCCACCCCCACCAACCCACCCCAAAACTATTTTTAAACCCACCAAATCCCCTTTGGAGAAATTTTCTCTTATCTGTCAACCTTGGTAAAGTTACCGCTGACTGAAAGGGGGGGGGGGGGAAATCCTCAGAGTATCAGCTACAGCTCAAGGTCACGGGGACGCTGTAACAGTTTATGTGCGGGAGCCAGCACCATCACAGTACCGTGGAAACACCTGAAAGCTACATCCCTTACTGCTAGGAATTAGTGCAAAATATTTACAAAAAGACAATTAAAGAACATACCTAAAGCACAATAAGCCATCACACAACTAAGTAGGGCGGATCTTCTGATTAATGTATGAATGGACTTTTGGGCTGAAGTAAAATTAAGCAAAATAAAACATAGTACCCGTAGTATAATTTTAGACACGAATGTGCAGGAACACTGTTAACTTACAGTACGTTACCCTGAGGGACTGTATGATTAAAAACCAACTCGTAAAGTATATATATAAATAAAACAAACAAAAGGCACCCTGTCACTGAGAAGGATTTACACAGACCATACTTCTTCTGGGGATACGATGCAAATCTCCATCCTCCCATTTCCCCTGAGCTGTCACTGCCTGTGGCACTACGGAGTTTAACCCTGGGGCATGAATCGCTTGTCCATGTCGGGGCGTGGGGGCCGGGGTGAGGTGGAGGACGGCCTTTTAAATGCATCTCTGCCAAACTCTGCCATTACGACAGGCAGTGGCCCAGGGACCAGTGAGGCGTTCTGCATCGTAAAGAAGGTGGGGAAAAAAAAATAAATTAATTGCCGTGAAGAACGGAAGTGTTGTCATTAAAACAGCAAGGAGCACAATTACTCCTGCTGGTGGTCTGGTGTGAGGGGGAATAATAAGGAGCGCCCTCCGATGGGAGGCTGTGGGGGAAATAAACATTTACATTTACATGGGACAGAAGCAAGAATCTGAAGAGGTTGTGGTACGGGAAACTGGAAAAACTGCACTGCACTGCAAATTTCTGCACTGCATTACTTAAATTTGCTCAAACTACCGTATTTATCGCCTTGGTTGCATACGCTCCTCGCTGCTGTGTACCTAACATATCGCATTTATTCTCTGCTTGCTTTTTGCCCTAATTGCTAGTCGTCTATTGGCATGGTGTCACCAACAGTAGCAAGCCTTGCTGTCGGTTTGCTATAGCGTATACGGCGGTTAATGACGTTTCCCCACCTCTGTGAATCCCAACAGCTTTTCGTTAACCCATCATCAAGGTCACTCTGAGCTACTGACCAGGCGCTGGCGACGGCCGATAAAAGCCGATCGTGGTGTAATGTGTGAACAGGGACTGGTTTCGAAAGGTGTCCCCCCCCCCCGGATGCCACAAAGGTGACGTCGGGTGATTCCGGTGCACGTAAACATGGCTCGATCACACAGATCGATGTGAGGCTCACGGCCCAGGTGGCGTTTTATTAAAGCTACGGCGAGCATCCATCGTGGAGCTAAATGCCAATGTAATTATTAGCATCTAAAGAGGGAGCGCAGCAGCCCGGTGCCCCCGGGCGGGCCTACATAATTAATTAATAAATGTCAGCTGGGCATGGGCGAGTCCAGCTCTTCGTCACCTGTGCGAGCAAACGGGAGCGAGGCCTCACCCACCGAGCCACATACACACACGCCCGGCAGAGACCTGCCCTTTAATTACACGTAAAATGCATAAAACCAACAGTCCATCACCAGGTGACCGAAAAAGAGCACCACCAAATACACCTTAGGAGATCCGGTGACCTTAAATCCATACCTCGCCCAGCTGGCGGCAGGCCGGGACAAGAAAAACCACCTCGGCCAAACTACCGGCAGTGGTTTCCAAAAAATGCTGCAGACCCAGAACCAATGACTGCCTTGGTGCCTTGGGAGCTCGCCTAGTCTGGGAGGCTCCTGACGATTATCTGCATTGTTTGCTTCTATTATTTGCATTATTTCATTCTTTAGTTCATCATTCGAGTGTTTTTCTGAGAAACAAGCTATTCTGCTCCTTCAGTACAGCAGGATGTTTTTTTACTGGAGTGGTTCAGGTCAAGTACTTTTCTCAAGGGGGGGTACAGCAGGTTCCCTCCTGAGATCTGACCCACAAAACTCCAGGACACGGGTCTGCCTCTTCCCATCACGCCATGTGGGGCCCATGTGTCGGCGCACGCGTCTCTGAGCTGCTACCGTCAGCCCATCACGCTCGGGGCCCTGGCAGGCCCTCCCGGGGTCCCACGCATGCACGCACGCATGACCCAGGGTCACGGAAACATCCGGAAACCAGCCCGAGTAAACTTTTTGACTCTCTCGCCGGTTTGGGGAGGGAGGGACACTCGCATTGTGTCTGAAAACAGCCGACGGGCGAAACAGCAGCGGCAATCAACTAAAACAGCGGCATGGCCCTTGTGGGCAAAGCCGTTTAATCAATGTGAAATTGCACGAGGCATGATGCGTTGTTCTTTTCGGTTACTAAGAAACAAGGAAATGGAAAGGTCACCGCTGAAATACCAGTATGCCTTTCTTTACAGTCGAAAGTGGGTGGGGGGGCGATGTTATAAGACACACAAGACTAATAATGGGAAAGTAAAAGGTCAGTTCTGAGACTACAGCGACGTGGGCATTGTTACGGAACACAAACCGCCCTGTTCCCTCGCCTCCACCAATGGCGCGCGAGGAATGCTCTTAAAGGGGCAGCCTCCCCACCACTCAGATAAAAGACCAGCAGCCCACTCCGCCATAGCTACGCTGCTAAATGTCAATCGGATAAAAGGCGAGGCAGAGAGGCGAGCGTCGAGCTTTCGGACAGATCCCTTTCTGGTTACCTTATCAAACACGATGACAACCGCGCATAGGTTCCATTCTGAGCTTTCACTGCGGAAACGTGTCCGGAATGTTTAGCCAATTGTTACATTAGTGCCGGGCTACGCGACAAAAAAAACAACAGCAATGTGAAAGCTAGAGAAATATTTTGAATAACCACCTGTCTGCTAATTCATCCGTAACCACTCTGTCGGGAACATCACCTGTATTGTGTTACCTACAGCCAACCGGCACCGTGAATATCACCCCCTATCCGCAGGCCGTGTTTCTAGGGACAGGCACCGGCAGTGCAGTCCTAACAAGACGAGCACCTATGCAGAACGGACGACATCATCTGTTGGCTAATGAACACGAAGGTCACAGGCACGTCACCGATCATGCCGTCGTTTACGCTGCAGAAGGACCAACAAAAAAAAATTACATTTTACAACAAGCTGACAAAAGTAAAAGTTTTCAAACACCGTTCAAGAGAGTCCACACTGCTGGCTGATCTATTCTCCATGGGCAGACTGTTCCACAGCCTTGGGGCTACAACTGCAAAAGCTATGTCAGTCTACGCTGGTCTTATACTTGGCCCTGGGATAACAATAAGACCCTGCTTAGATGACCTGAGTGTCCCATTTACTGAGTATGGGGTAAAAAGGTCACAGATATTAGTGGACGCCAGATTGCTAAGAGCCTCATAAGTAAATATAAGATTCTTAAAATCTGTCCTATATTTAACTGGGAGCCAGTGTAGAGAGGCCAAGATAAGAGAAATGTGTGCTCCGTAGCCGGGTCTGCTTAATAGCGTAGGGGCAGCATTTTGAACTAGCTGACGGTCCTTTAGGGCTTTGTTTGAGAGGCAGGTGATGGTACAGGAGGGGAGACAGGAGTCAACAGGTCCAAGTGTGCAGCTCAGTGGGTCAGGACTCTGAGGAAGGTTGCTGGTTCAAATCCTACCCCTAGCAGAATAGTCATCTCCATTGGGCCCTTGACCAACACCACCCCCCCCTTCCAAAAAAGGGGGACCAGATAAATAGCTGACTCAGTGCTCTAACACCAAGCCTTACGTGTGTATGTCTTTAAGGGGAGCGAGACGCAATATGAAATGACTCGGGCATTCCAATGCACCTGTACTCCAGCAAATAGTAAACAGAGAATTTCAGAAGGATCAAAAACTTTCCAGGGAGGCTTTAAAATAAAAAAATAAAACATCTTATGTCTTGCAACCCTGCAAAAAAAAAAAAAAAAAAAAAACTGGTCAACCACACTTTTAATAACTAATGCATTTCTCCTCAAAATAACCTCACTGTCAAATTGGCCTGTTGTCATCAGGAATTTTTTAACTGGATTGAATGCCACTCTTGGGATTTCAGAAGGTCAGACTTTCAGCTAGCTTTTAAAAAACCAGCATTTCTGCACAGAAATTTCACAACAGAAAGTCGGCATTTTTGGGGATATGCAAGCATAAACGGCTTAAACAACAGGACTAAAGCCATCCATTCACGGTAAGGTGATGAATGCCACAATTAATAAAACCCAACTCAGCCTGACTGAGGAGTTCAAGGAAGGTTCCTGTAGAAAAGGTGCCGAATCCAGGTTGGTTTGGATTTGATCCGGCTCTGGGGCCTTTTCTTTGCATGTCGGACATTTCTGCTCCGCAACCTGCCCCAAATTATTCATTGAAGGGGATAATCACCTCCGCACAGACTAGCAGAGGTATGCAAGCACTACAGAAGCTCGGTAGTATCAATGTCTGCTTGCTTCACAGATGCATCCATATCCATAAAAAGATGTGCATTATTCATAAACAAAAATCAGATGACCGGTCTAAACCCACCTTAACCTGCTAGTAAAAACAGCATACAAAGCAGTCTCTTCCTGGTTTTACCATTAAATCTCCATAGTTTTCCAGTACAGCACCGAATGGCCCAAGTCAAAGACTCTATAGTTTCAGTTGTCTGATAATTTCCAGACTTTGACTGGGAAGAAATAAACACTAATGAAAAGGACGTTCCTATCGAACTAATTTAAATCTCTCAGGTCATAATGTTTGGTGAAAATAATTCCCTCTAAGCACAATCTGAGGCTAAAAATTAAAATAGGCTAAAATTAAATTTCCACATATTCTTCTATTTAGAAAGTGAATGTTATTTTTTTTATAATGTATGTGTAGGCTATAGGCTTACCTATATATGGAACAAAACCATTATTTGTTTCATTCACTCAGATAAAGTGTGCGCATCATAACAAGAAAAAGTAAGGAGAGAGTGATCAGACATGGCCAGACAAACAAACCTCAAAAAGTATTTTCTGAAACCATGCAGATCTAATGACAATAACGCAGATGACTCTGAAGTCAGGAAGGCTGCGGGTGGCATGGTCTATAGCAAGCAGAAATTATTTGATTTCAAGTGGTAATTAAAATGTTAGAAGCTAAATAGATGTACGTAAATTTTTTGGTTTGTTTGCAAATACTTTGTATTTGGTTTTATCTGAGAATATGTAGGCCGAAAGCAGAGGGAGAATCCTTGCGTTACAGCGTTGATTTACAGCATGTAATATTTGTGTAATAGTTATTTTTGCGTTATGTATGAGTCTATTGACAGATCCAATTTTTTTTTAATATAATATACTTTTCAAAAAATATATAATAAATCTGCATACCTTGATGATATCATTTATGTAGCCTGCCTATCAATTGTTTTTAAGCACAATAATAAGCACAGATAATATTTCACTGGAATTTCTCCCATTTGTCCAGGACATTGAAATCTTCTCACACTGGCACAAATTTTTTCAAACGGAAACGCTGACCCACACTGAATCATCTACACACCAAATACCATTCAAATGTGTAGCCATTAACAATCCCTAGCTTAGAACTTTGAATTTAATTACATCCATCTTCTGTAATTACTTACACAGAAGAGTGTAATAGAGAGCCTAAAGCCAGAATGCACAGGGATTGCAGTCCTCCCCCTCAACACAAGAAATCCAGCCCACCACCTTTTGTAAGAGACTGCATGCTTCTTTCCGTGACATCACATGCATAGAAAAGTGTGCTAATCATTTGATTATGCCTGCATGCCAACAGTAGGTGTCACCGTAGAACAATAGGGACAGAGGCCCAGCTCTTGGACAAATTCAATGAAACGTGAACCAAGATTGGCATTTTAAGTATCCTCATGGCAGGCAGGTGGCAGATAAGAGATAAGGCATCAAACCAACAAGCCACCCAAACAAACCTGCTTAAAGAATGGGCAAGACCCCAGCTGTGTGTGCAGGTGAGAGCGTGCAAACACCAAACGTAAGATGTTAGGCATGAAACTAGCATACAAGTTAAGGCCAAGAGGAAAACTTCATTAAGAACATCTAAGTGCTGGGGTGGTATGTATGGAACTATGCAAAAGTCATAGGCAGCCAAAGAAAATGTTTATTGCTATTTATTGGGTGGTAAAAATACAATTTAAAATTAGAACGTATGCCAATGAACACAAAAACAAACAAGAATTTCTTCTGTTCTCCGAAAAGTCATTGATGTCTTGTTGAATGGCTAGATAAACACCATTTCAGCTCCCAAACCTCTCCTCAGGGGCACCTCAGTCATTCCATGTATTTAAATTTTTTTATTTCATGACCAGCTCAATTAACTAACTAACAATTAGTTAAATAATTCAATACAGTAAGACCTTTGCACAGTACTGTGCATTCTTCAGTCTTTTCAGCACAAATCACGATTTGTTTCTTCCTATATTTTGTCCATCTGCCATTCAAGCACTTACATGAAGGAGCAAACGAAAGGTGTTCGATGAAAACGCACACATAAATTAAACATTTAAACAATTAAACAATTAGACATTATGTGGTGTAGTGTGAGCTGTTCTCGGCCATTGAGCAGGCTTTGACATGAGTCTTGACTGTGAGGCTACCGAGCTACAGAGGACTGAAACTTCAATGGTCGCCCAAGGTCCAAAGGAAAAGAGGAGATAGCATTGCAATCAGACGCCTTTAAGGGTTTCCTACAAATGTCATTCGGCAAAGCTCTCCATGGCACCCCGCCTCACCAATTGGAATTCAGGGATGAGTCAGCGGCTCGTCTGACAGTCAAACACCAATAAAAAGGACGTTCCTATGAAACTTTTATGAACGCAATCGCTCCATCCCGGCCTCCAAAAAGAAACTGCTCGTCTGCCGCATGGGTGACCAGGGGTGGTGTTCTTAGATCCGCCTCATTAATTAAACAAGTCTGTTTTATCATCCAGGAGATGGAAATAAGTGTTCCTTTGTTCCCCAACAGACTGAGAAGTCTGGCAAACGCTTTAAAGTGGTGAGAGAATAAAATCGACGTTAAAGATGCTTGTTACGCCGTCGGAGAGCTTGGGAGGAAACGGCAATTAAAACAGGAGAACTGTTTGCACTGTTTTCATTCTCTGTGACTCACCAGAATCGAACGGGAGATGATTAACATTAAAAAGCAACTGCGAAAAGGGCCACGCTCGCCAGCGTAAATGCAGGAGGCCAAACTCATCTGACTGTTCATCAAAAAAAAAAAAGTTTTAATTGCCATTTGGGTGCAAAACGATCCCTTTGTAGAAAGCCGTCAGCATGGCAGGTAGGTGCACCGTGGGTGTGTGGGGACATGTTTCGGCAATGGCTTCTAGACAGGGATACACACTCCTCTGGGACTCTCCTGTGAAGCTGATGTCACATCCCCAGGTGTGCGCTGGCATGACAGATTTCGGGGGTGTTCTGCGAATGAAATGTGCCTTGTGCCCAGAAGATCCTGAGACTGAAGATGCCCAAACAAGCATGAGCCCCCCCACAAAAGGCAGGAGGGACTGCACTTTGCTCGTCTTTAACCCAGACTCAGGGGTACGGAAGATGCCCAAGTAAGGTACCTGTAACTGTGGCGTTCACTCTATCCACTTCTGGTTCTGTACGACTCTTTCCCGCTATATTTTAAAATTTATTTCTTATCCAAATCTTATCGTCCAAACCCATAACTGGAGCTGCGATACTTAATTCACATTCTTTTAAAATGCTGGATAATACAGATGTTGCAGCAAAAAAAAACACATTAGTACAGTGGAAACCGCTTATAGTGATCACATCTGTCTGGGTGAAACTGATCACTATAACTGGATGATCATTTTTTCTCTTTTCTTTATGTCAGATTACTATCTACATGACATTTGTATATTTATTACATAACTATAAGGTAATTAAATGGACAACGTCACTATTTACTGAATGTCACTCTTTCAAAATACAGTGCAGCTGTTTCAAATGCTTTTCAAATTACAGTACTGTACAAATTACTGAGCAGTGTATAATTAAAATATGTTATAATGGGCTACAGTACAGTACTGTACATAAAATATAGCATACTGTAGTTTCGCTGCTGCATATCGGTGGCTTGTTATTGCCAGTTTATCATAAGCTTTGATGAGTCTATATTTGACATTGAGAGAAAATGACTTTTTTTCCCATCATGTTTTCTCTGCACGTAGCATTAGCCTCAGGTAGCCGGAAGCAGATGGGTCACCGCAAGGTGAAATAGAAAAGGTAAAGTAAAAAAATGAACTCCCGTATTTTTTTTTCTCTCCATATGTTGTGTTGTATAAAAAGACCCAAAATGAACACTGTAAGCGGACTACTTGATTACTATAAGCAAATTATTTACATAGTATTTACAGGAATGATTCCGTTCCAAGCTTTTTGATCCATATATATGGTTCATCACTATAACTGTGATCACTATAAGCAGTTTCTATTGTATTGGCATTTCCTGCAAATTTAAAGCCCAAATAATTTTGCCGGTCATACTGAAAAGTCTGATGTTTCAGTAGATGCAACAAAAAAAAAAAAAACAAAATTCCAGCAAACAAAAGAGTTAAGTGCTGAATGCAGAGTGGAACAACAAACATCCCTGGCATCACCTTTAGGTTTGCTGAATCACACAGTGCTCCGCTGCTGGATGTTCAGCCATCTGCTAAACATATGCTTACGACGAGGCCCTATAGACCCGGGAAACACACATGCGACCGCTAGGACATACTTGCCCAAGTCGGCTATTTTGCAGGCTGCTTCCGTACAACAGGTCCTACACGCTCGCTGACACGCCGACCCCAGCACACACGTCCTTAAACCGTGGCACACGCTCAGACACACACAAAAACACACGCACTCTCAAACACACACACTCCTCACGGGGCTGAGGGAATCGCTTTGTGCGAGCCAGAAAAGACAGTCATGCATATTCAATCAGAAGCTACTCTAAATTCTGATTAGCAGCCCCGGCGACGGCTGTCACCTCCCCGCGTGGCGTTGCCGTGGCGGCATTTTGACAGTGATTACATCTTTACATTAGAAAGCGCCAACATTAGGCCCCGCTTGTTTACAAATAAGCGCTGACTGACGCTGTGATAGAACGAGAGCGGGGGGCGTGGGGGGGGTCGGGGGTCTATTGCACATGGTTTACGATCTCTGCGATTGCTTACGAGTCTGTTTCTTTGGGATGAACAGAACGGAATCGCATGCATGGTCCACGAGGTTTGCAGTCTTTTCACACAGCTCTGTCACACTTTTTGCAAGGGCAGGGCTCAGTGTCCAGCCCTACATAACAGAGGGAGCCCCTCTTAACCAACCTCCACACCCCCAGGATAACCTCAACATGACCTCTCAACCAAAATTTACCACAGAGATACACCTTCACTAGTGGGTTATGCAGACTGGAGCATAGGTGATAGGAAGACAGCATGAGAGAGAACGAGAGACAGGAAGATGGCACGAGAGAGAGTGAAAAAAAGACAAGAAGAGGACACGAGAGAGCGAGAGTCTGGAAGAGGGCGTGAGTGTGAGAGAAAGAACAAGAGTCAAGAAGAGGGCATGAGTGAGAGAGAATGAGAGTCGTGAAGAGGGCTCCAGAGAGAAAGTGAACGAGAGACAGGAAGAGGGCATGAGAGAGACCGAGAAACGGGAAGAGTGCGTGAGAGAGAACGAGTGACAGGAAGAGGGCATGAGAGAATGAGAGAGAGGAAGAGGGTGTGAGAGAGAACGAGACAGGAAGAGTGAGAGAGAACGAGAGACAGGAAGAAGGAGTGAGAGAGAACGAGAGACAGGAAGAAGGAGTGAGAGAAAGAGACAGAAAGAGGGTGTGAGAGAGAACGAGAGACAGGAAGACGGAGTGAGAGAGAACGAGAGACAGGAAAAGGGCGTGAGAGCGCGAGAAACAGGAAGAGGGCGTGAGAGAGAATGAGGATCAAATTTATCCTCATTTTGAAAAAACAGACAATTTCCAACACACATGACAGGATCCTGTCCATCGACATCCATCCACAGCACTCTGATGGAAATGATGGGTCAAATGCCAGACTGGCACCACATCACCCACTTTCTGCTAGGAAACTCATTTACTAACACTTTATTTTATTCTTAGGTACATAAAAACATACTGTTTCAAGATGAAAGGCAAGTTACTGCAGAAGGAAAGCATCAGAGAGGAAGCCAGCCACCTCCACTACCAGCTGTCGGGCCTTAATCATGGCCATACAGTCCTGCATTCACAAGGCACACATCGCCAGTCAGGAAAAGCAATTGGCTCCTTCATATATTTAAAGAATATGTCTATTCATGGAATCTATTCCAAACAGAAGATGACATTAACTCGAAAGAAACAAGCAGCTCGAACAGAGGCAGCAGCCGGCAGAAAATAAATACAAAGATCTCTACACCAATCAAAGTGCATGGCAACAAAAAGATTAAATGATCTGTGAATGTGACTTTAAATGAACAGGGCTGAGCTGATGGCAGGCTGCCACCTGCTGGTGAAGCGTGGAAGGGACACTCGTTTCTGCAAAAGCTTAAAAACGGGGTGTTCACCAGCAGCAGGGAACTATGACATTTGGCTCCTGGTAAACCGTCAACGAGCCAAACCGCGCAGCAGGGATATCGCTGTGGTCTTCAGGAAAATGCAGCATTCCTTCATTTTTTTGTTTTTTTTGCAGCCAAACGCAGGGAGAATCTAGCCTGAGCCTCTAGATTGGAACGGTACCCAGCCTCCGAATCTTCGAGGGGTTCCAGCAAAAGTATGACCTGTCAAAAAACTTCAGCGTTTGGATGGATATGTATTACAAAGATTTGCTAATAAAACATTTTCAATCTATATTCCTGGGAGGAAGCCCACAACAATAAGCTAAATGTCACTAAAATGAAACAGATGGTGTGAAGTTATCGTGGAGGGTTTGGGGGCTTGCCGGGCCTAACGAGCAGGACAGGGCGAGCGCAGGAACAGCTGACGGTGAGATTTATAGCGGACATCAGAGTGACTTTGCGTGTACGGGTCATTGGGGCACCGAGGGGAGGGGGGCAGGCAGATGTTGGCATTGCATGGGGGGGAGCATCCGTGTACATGTGCATTGCTAGTCCCAGGAGGTCTTTTAACGCACTCGTAATTTTATCCTCCTGGTCATTCAGCTTTGCCCATGGGGAGGAGGGTGCCCCCTAATGGTGGGCCATAGGGCTCCCCCTGCTGGTGAACGCCAAACAGAGTCTGGATATCAGCCCAGGAAAGACGGCTGACAGCTGCTCTATTTAAAAAGTGCCGGAACTTTCTTCCTTCTGCGTTATAAAAACTAGCTGCACTTTATCAGATGTTTCCATATGCTTCCGAATATATTCACATTTCCCATAAACGACCAACTGAGCAAATTACACATGTAGCACGAGACATTCGACGCTTATGACAGATGCCTTTACGGTGATTAAATCTACTTACACAAACAGCATGCATTTGTTAGTCATAGAGCTCATTTTTTTGCTGTTATTAAAAAAAAAAAAACAAAGACAAAGGTGAGATGGCTACAGTGTCCGGAGAAACCTAAACGTTAAGGAACGCACAGACAGCAGATTCAGCTACTTTTCCACAGGCCTCTGCCAGGAGCTTCCCCATGTTTGTGGTATAGTTCAATGTTTCCCAACATGGTCTTCGGGGACCCCCAGAGTCTCCACGTTTTTGCTCCCACCCAGCTTCCAGTAGGGACCTGGGAGGGAGCAAAAATGTGGACTGTCTGACAGGGAGCTGGGAGGGAGCAAAAATGTGAACTGTCGGGGGGTCCCTGAAGACCGGGTCGGGAAACAGTGGTGAAGATTAAATGACATTTTATCAACCAGGAGGCATAAAAAGGTGTGTCTGCTTCTCCCCAGACTGGCTACAATAGTGTCTCCTACTGTGTAAGTCAAGTCAAGTCAATACAAAATTCAACACTTTAAAATCAATGGTGGAAATGTAACTTATAGAAAATCCTAACCAATCCCAGTCATCAGCTGTGAATTTAACATCTGCGCAGATTTCATATGACTCTGACATGGTATCTAGCAGGTAGTTTTTATTAAAAAAAAAAAAAAAGTTCTTGTGATAGATTGAATCCTTAACACAAATCTACAATATTAAAATCTGCAGTACTCAAAAAATACCAGAAAAAAGTAAGTACAAAACTGATGGCAGAATATAATTCCAGTGTGTGAGATGGGGGAAAAGCAGAAATCAGCACCGTTTACTTTGACTAAGGCTGTTTGGACAAAGATTGTACAGGCAGGACCCTGGCATGACCCTCAACACTAGTAGGTGTGTGATATATGGGGGCCAGCAAGACTCCACCTTCGATCAGCAGGTTCCATTACAGAGACGTGCTTTGTTCTCGCATTACCCAGACCGCCCGAGAGAAAAACGCATTCTCCGCAGCACCGTGAGCAGCTTCTGGCAGCAACTGGTGAAACATGCGGAAACAGGCTTGGAACGGGGCCGCACGCAAGGCAGGAAAAACCACAGCCGCGCTCGCTGCTGCCTTGCAGAGAGATCGTGTAAGTCTTTGAGCATCATGATTGCAGAACGCGCTATGCTGGGGAAATAGCTCTGCGTGACACCACCACCCCCCTCCTCCCTGCTCTCGTTCTCTTGCTCCCCTGGGCTGCACGTTATGCAACACCGATACCGGCCCCGCAGTGAACCTGGAACCCAGGGTCGTTCACACCAGGTGACGCTGACTGAACAGAAGTGCCAGCTTGATCAAGGTCGCCGACAGGCCCGGTTTGGCCGCACCGACGCGGGACAGAGGGAAGCGCTCTCACCTCATCAGCCAGGTCTCAACCGCAGCACTGTGCCGCATAATCCACACTCTATACTACTCTATACTGTCCTCCAAAGGCAAAACACAGTAACTACACTGAAACTGAGGAAAAAGGACTTCAGAGTTTTTGAGTGTCCATCTGTACGTGTAATAGACAGGTAAATGGTAGCGTTTTATTCAAAACCCAGCATAGCTCAACTAAGATATTTTTTCGCAAGATAAAACGACTCCTAAGAGACCCGATTTCAGTCATAACTCAAATTTGATAAATATGCAGTTGCAGTGTTTTGCCTTTGTGGGGCAGTGTAGTGTCGGCTCACTGATTACGGTTTCTAACAGCGACACAGAATCTACACCGACGCAAATCGGTCTTTCTACATGCCAGGATGTCCCAGCGAAGGTCCGCACCTCCCTGGGTGTCTCAGTCTGCACGGAGTGAGCCTTCAGTCATGCCTCAGCATCTCCGTAATGAAAGACAGCAGGTCCCCGCATCCAGGGTGCCGCTTAAAAGCAGAACGCCAAGATGGCGCCGCCAATAACCCCACGTTACAAGCTCAGAGCGTCAAATAACAGGCCTTGGGGCAGGAAATGAGGGAACTCATTTCCTGCCCCAAGGAACTCCGCATTCGTCAGAGGGAAACAGCAGTGAGGCCGGCGTGTGCTGGTACACATGCCGAGAACAAAATAAATGTGAAAAATGAGAGGGACACAAGTCATCAGGCTGAGAATGCCAACCTTGATGACATGGCACTTACCGTGACTTCCTCTTCAGTCAGGCTTCTATCATCCTGCAAGTTAACCACCCCAGCCTGGACTTCAGCAACCGTCAGGCTGCCAAACAAACAACCAAACAAATAAACAAGATCATTCACCCAATAAAAAAGCAAGATAAATAAACCAGCATAAACAAGATTCTGTTCCATAAAGTATTTAAAATTCCATAGCTTTAAAGTCCATAACTCATTTGTCAACCAAGGCTACTATTAGACATTTATAAAGAAGCAAGTCGAGTTAATTATTCAACCTGAAGTCTTGCCATTTTAAAGATCTCAATAACATATCTGACAGTAACCCCACAGGAGGGGGGAAAAAAACATTTAAATAAGGTTATTGGTTATATAAATGAATATTCAGGGTGCGTAAGGGGCATATAAATGGCATTTCTTGCCATTTCCATATTCCGCCTTAGTGAGCGATTAAAACGCTCATACCCAGGCCCTTGTGTGTCAGAAACTATGCCACGCTGTCATGAATATTTCATCCGGGCGCATAAGCGGCTTTTAAACAAAGGGCTTCAGCAAACAAGGGGTTGCTTTGTTCTGAGAAGGCCGGCCAGAGCCCCAGATCCCCGAAAGCTGAAGCTGAATGACAGAGGAAGTCGCCCAAAGCTTACGGCAGGGCAGCTGGGCCCCGCGCACCAATACCGCGACCTCTACTGCGGAGAACCAAGACTGCACCTCAGGGGGTGGGCAGGGGGAGATACATACGGCCATTACTGGGACAAACACGAAAGCACTCACGCTCGTTTCTTCAAAAATACACACAAGTATATAACAGATCTGGCATAAACCTCATTAACAAGACAAACATAATTACTAACATTGTCTATGACCTTCACCTCATATAAAGCACAAAAGTACAAAAAAAACACAACATGAGAAATCTATCACAATAATGAGTCAAACATGCAAACAAAAGAAGAAAATCACTGGTTTGTTTTTTTTTCGCAATTACATTAAGATAATAAGTCTTTTGTTGAGAATTAAATTGTGCTGTTGTGATTGGTTAATTGGGGTCATGAAATGTTGAAGTAATAGAAAAATGATTTTCCCAAAGAAGGTTATTTTCAGGAAGCTGCTAGCTCCACATTTAAACAGAATCGGCTCTGCTAACAGTTAGCCCACGCCGTCCAATCGCAGCACGAGCCGGGAAAAGAGAAGCAATCAGATGTTAGCGTCATTGTCCCCCGATCGCAACACTGGCCTCGTTAGCAATTCGCACACACGCGAGCATCATCTGCCTCTGTTCCTCCCTCCCACTGCACCCCCGCAATGCACCAAGCGAGCGGCCCTCCCGGATATTTTGGCTTGATAATGTGTTTGTTTTACATTCAGGCTGAAGGCAGCCAGCGTCTGGGACGGGCCCGGCTCGGGGGGGGGGGGGGGGGGCCCCCGCCCGGGGGCCCCCTAACACGGTGCCCGCGCGCCCCCCTAAAACCGGGGCCACGGCTTCCCCCCCC
>JAAGVU020000015.1:9915218-9928154 GCA_011763525.2 Mormyrus iriodes | reverse complement strand
ATATATATATATATATATATATATATATACACACACACACATGCAGACACACACATACACACACACACATATACATATATAAAAATAAAGAGCACAGGCTTTGCCATGGTAACAGCAGTCTTCATTTGCACAGGCTTTATCATCCAGTACATTTCACATCTAAAGGACGAAATGATTGCCCTGAAGAGGGAAAGAAGCATTTCGCATAATGCTAATTACACATCTTTGCTAATTACCTTTCCACACAAGAGTTAGTTTATTATGGAAATTTCTGGGAAGACGCATGTGCACATTAACCCTTCGCCGAGCACGCCGGCTTCTTTGACCGCCGCTCCGCAAGCCTCTCTCTGGCAGCTCTCGCTGGCCTCGGCATTAGTTCTTAAGCTTATTTTCTTTATTATTCATAGCAGCTGGAGGAGGAAGCTCACCATCCCAGCCCCTGCCTGGTTTTGTCACCGAGAGCGACGGCAGCTCTATGCGGGAGTCCCGAGCCCACGCCCGCGTCACGCCACACCTGCTCCAGGCCTCTTATCCTCAGCACCCCCGGCTGCACAGCTTCAGAGAGAGATAAAGGCACAGACTCGCTCTTCGGAGGAGGGGGTGGGGAGGGGGGGGGACAAAAACCTCAGCTGCTGTCTGCCGGCTTCAATCTCCCTTCTGAGCCCCAGGTCACTTTTGAAAAGAAAAAGAAAAAGAATAAGAAAGAAAAAAAGAGAAAAGCAATGGGAGGGAGAGGTTGTGCTATTAAAGAATGCATGCCCACTTTCAGCCATGAGAGCGGCCTTTTACGGACACCTATGATACACAGCCTTTGATAAATTCATGAGGCTAAGTTCACTCGCCATCGCTTGGATCAAGAAGCTGGAGATTCACCGTGGAGGGTGGGGTCTGAGTGGTCAGAGCGCGAGGCGGTGCGGAGGAAACAGACACGACAGCCACGCCACTTATACCCGGCCGCTTATCACCAGCTCCTCACACCTAAGGTATCACACACCTGCGCCTTTTCCCTGCTTTTGGCAAGTAATTAAGAATGTGGCCCCTTTAAGAAGCCAGCTCTGGCAACACACGCAAGTGCCAAATGACGCCATCGGTCAACCGAACGCCACCAGCCCACTGCACCACAGCCAGTTAGCTCTACCTGAGGCCCAGAGCCAGACTCATCACAGTAAGCATGCCCCCCCCCCCACCACAAAGACCCACCGATGAAAAAGCGAAACATCATCTCATTAGGCTTTTATCACCGTGGGCTACCCCCCCCCCTTCACTACTGCAGGAGTTAAATGAAAAGGGTGTGAAAAACAAGGAGAAAGGGGACTGCTCTGAGTGTCAGGATCAAAGAAACAAGTTAAGTGATTACGATGGGCAAAGTCATAATTCCTCCTAAGGCCCTGCACATTCACGTCGTGGCTACAGTCAAGACCTTCCAGAAACACGCGTATAAGACCAGTTCATCATAGGTATGTAAACATGCTACCCTGTGACTTTTACATTATAGGAAATAAACCTTATTTAAAATAAAAATTTAATAAAAAAAAAAACGAAACATTTTAAATTTACTTAGTCATTCAGGTGTTTCGACTGCCTCCAACCATGGACGACCTTGGAAGACGCAGAAACCGACTGTGTGTCATTGAGAGTGACTGCACAGCTGTGATTTGACACTATTTTCCACCTTGCTGTTGATGCCACCTAAAATAACGAGGTCACCAATACGTACATGTCCAACTGATAAATATTTCTGATGTAGATGAGTGTGAATTTCAGGTAAATCAGTCGGCCACGGTCCACTGTCACCAATGACACGATGCATAAATTACAATGACACGATGCATAAATTACAAATAAAATCCTCTTCGAAAGAGCAGTCAGAATCTTTAATTTAAAGACAAAATTAACTGAATGGGATTCTTTTTGCGTTTGTCAATTGCCAGCCTTGAGCTGCACTCGTGCCTCTATGCGAATCCCCAAAATCATGGTTTGTTACATCACGAAGTGACAGCTTACTCACAGAACACCTGATCGCGGTGGGAGTCTACAAAATAAACAAGGCAGACAGGATCGCAATGGAACGGGACAAAAGAAGGGGGCGGGGGCATGTAAATGAGAAAGAATAGCAACAATAAATCAGACATCGTCATATAGGAGGGAAAAACATCTGTGATCTCGCGGTACGGCGACACCTGCTGAAGGGTCCCTGAAAGTGAAGATTCAGTCATCCGGCAGCCAAAAGCTCCTTCAGATCTCAGTGTATGGGAGCTGACAGCCTCGGGAGGTTAATGAATAAAAGGGCTACATAACGTCGCTCATCGATTAGTTTTGACAGCCCATTAGAGAAAATTTAGTAATGGCTTGATTGGAAGAGAGCTTATAAAAACCTACACCAAAGTGTTATAAATATTAATGTTGCTAATACGTCTTTGGATCAAGCTCTGGAGTCAGGCTACAATGTAACGTGCCTCTTCATTGGACGTCTACAATGTGACGTGCCTCTTCATTGGACGTCTATAACGTGACATACCTCTTCATTGGACAGCTTGTTCAGGAAGCTCCGACATACAGGCATCGCTGAGGATCACGTGCCGTCCTTCAACCTTAGCACTGAGGCTCTTACAGAATGGCATCTATGGAATCTTGATGTCCTGCGTTACATGGAGTTCCTGCATCTCTAAATCACCCACAGGGTTTGTGCCCAGTGATAGGCTGACATCCTGTCCATGGTGTTCACCTACCTTGAATTATGCTCCCTGCAATAGGTGCGACCTCACCACCCTGTGCAGGTTAAGTGCTCAGAAGATGGATCTTCAGACATACTTACCACTGACAGAGATGCCTATATTTCTTAACTAAAGGACAACTGTTCTGTTAAAAGCACACCTTTGCTATGGGATGGGCCTGGAGCTGACATTCATCAGTCCATGCCAATTGTGATCTGAATGAATGTGAATATATATGTACATTTTATATATTTACATTATGAAAACTGACTATATATATATATAGACACATATATATACACACACATTATATATGTGTGTGTGTGTGTGTGTGTGTAAAAACTACAAAATTCCAATGTACTTGTACAAATGTTAAATAAAGCATCATTTAATTTGCTAAAACAAATAATTCTCATGAAACCTTGCACAGCTGCACCCTAGTGGAGCAGAACATGCTTCAGGGGCAAATTTGAAACAAACTGAAGAAGACAGACAGGCCATCACGAACAGACGATATCCATTGATCCAGAGTCCATCGCTCCGGGTTATGGATGAGCAGTTCCGTAATTGGATCAAACTCAATGATGGCTCCCTTTTCTGCAGACGCAACCTCCGAATCCCTGACAAACCTAGCTAGGATGTGTCGCAACCGACAACTTAGCTGTGGACAGATGACCGGGTGATATTTGAGCTTTCGTTTCATGCCTCAGATCTGTCAGTGTCCTTGTGCCCTTTGATTCTGCATTGACTTCCATTGAAGAATGACTGACAACACGCGTTTCTGAACACGCTTTCGCCTGGCACTAATTTATATTTACGCAGAAACTCCAAGTAATTCTTCTGGATGACATAAGCGAGTCTGTCCAACCGACTTCTAAGCAAGATCTCTGGGGGACTGTATTAAACATAGGAATACAGAGCAAGACATGTGACCAAAAGGCTGTCGTTCGGAATCCCAAGACAAGCCCATTGGGACTTACATGGCGCAGAAGGCAGATTTGCAGCACGCAAGCAGCTTCAAACAAAGAAGTACCAAGCAAAATTCAAATTTAGCTAATTAAAACAACCATTAAGCCACTCCTATCACCACAAATGCTGCCAGTTACATTTACAAACACTAATCCACCAATTAGAATTAAATGATAATCCATTGCTGACCTCAACAAATAGAGAGAATATCAGCACCCCCTGCTGTTCATGTAAGTGTTTCATTTATTTTTAACGCACTGAGGAATACTGCATCTGTGTATCATCGTTCCTTAAATTCCATAGAGTACAAATAACAAGCTTAACCATTATCAGCAGTGGTGAGGGTTGCCTCCACACAAGATGAGCACTGATGAGAGTCGACTCCAGATTAATCACCAAGCCACACGACTCCTCTCCGGGTTGCCTTTCCGCATCCAGGTCCGACTCGATACCCGGAGGCTGGCTGCCACGGCTCCTTCCAGACGTTCGCTCACGAACGCCGCAGGACAATCACGTACGTCACACAATACTTCTGTCACGAAGACTCCCACCCCTGCCTAGGCTCGTGCCTCCAGGGCACAGACGGGTCGGGGGAATCAGACTTCATAGTCTGATGCATCCCCCACCCACGGGACAGGCGTGACCTGTGACCCAGCCAGACACCGGTTATGGTGGCCATGAAGGGGGGAGGGATAAAATTCACACGAAAGGAGAAGAATCATAACAACCAGGAAGACCCATAAGCTCCATCACATCTAATATTCAATCAAGGGAAAAGTTAGGCAGGGGGAAAATTAATATTCTTAAGACATTTGTCTGGTGCATTTTAATTATGAGAATCTCATTAGGATGCGAGGGGGCTCTTCTCAGCTTCAAACGGTACACAATGGCAATATAAACCTGCATACAAGATTCATAAAATAGCCGTGATTTATTCTGTTTGCAGATTAATTGGGCTCATTTGATTTGAGTCTTGTATAAACCAATGCATAACGCAATGCTCCTGCACGAACACCATCTCAGCTTTTAACCACGCTCTGACATCACCGAAAACACTAATACACATACAAAATATACCCAGCAGGGACACTCTTTCGATCCTGAGACAGTGTTTCCCAATCTGGTCCTCGGGGACCTGCAGACAATCCATGTTTTTGTTCCCTCCCAGTTCCCTACTGGAGCAAAAATGTGGACTGTCCGGCAGGGAGCTAGGAGGGAGCAAAATGGTGGACCGCCTGTGGGATCCTGAGGATCAGGTTCAGCAACGCTGTCCTAAGACATCAGGGACTCAGCACAGAGACCTAATCTGTCTAACGATCATCATATAGAATTCCCTTTCTTTGACGTTAGGATGATTGTAGCACCGCAAAGGTTTTGGAAAATACAGTCCTGAACTGCTGTGCTGTATGGAATCCTCAAATTGCAAGCGTAGTTGTTAAAACAGAGCTCATCCAATCATTCAGGTCTCATTTGGATTGATTCGGGACTTTAGCTGCCAATGCCCCAGGCTCATGATGCGTCTCTTATTCAATATACAAGTGCAAAAGCTCAGCAGTGCTGCCATAAAACCCGAAACACCCCCTGTGCCCAGCTGGAGTCAGACACTGGCACTGCGAGGTGAGCCAATAACTATGACGTACCCCTCAGAATGTGTTTGATATGGATGCCAGCGCGAGGGCGGGCCCTCGAGCCACACATCACCACCGCGTCCCTGAAGGAGCCCCAAGAAAGGTCACCTCGCAACGTGGACGGTGATGAACGGCCCCACCATGGCGCCAGCAAAGTCGTGTGACCTTTCACAATTAAAAGTTTTCCTGGGGGCAAGTCGTGGCGCATCAATCTCAGCACGTCAGGGTGATGAGAGAGGCACCTGTTGGCCATTTTTCACAAAGACCCATGATATTGTGTAACAGGCAGGAGGCAAGACGGCAACAGTTAGGAAGAGTCCATGTTGATGTGCGTCGATTAGGAAGGCACGGAGAAATTCACACAGTCATCATCTACACACCGATTCCCCTCTTGTTACTCATCCACATCTTCCTCCATCTCGATTCACAGCAGAACCAATTAGGATAATTATATAAAATGAAATAAGCTCCATTCTCAGGACCCGGACACACATACGTGACGCGTATGTGAATGATGATCTGCCCTGGCTGGTTATTTTTCAAGGGAATCTTCTTTCTGATCAATATGAAGTTGATTTTGAGAAGCCAGATCTCAGAGCCAGAGGTTTCTAGCAATACAGCTCAAAAGGACATGTTTTTACATCATGGTGTCGTCAGTCAGCTGGGGGACTGTAGATGTGTTTCATCCAGTAACCCCTGGCGGGTCAATTAAATTTTGGGGACAACAACAGCAACACCCACAAAGCAGATGGTCAGACTGAAAGAGAGGCACAGACAAACAGTGTAAAATCGGGGAGGGGGGGGTCCTATTACCTTCCCCCGGCGATTTCAGGACCTCCGTCACCTTGGTCTGATAGGCGTTGGCTTTCAGCTTCCTCTTCCTGAGAGCCTCCAACTTGGTCTGAAGCCCAGAGAGAATCCTCTGAAGGTCCTTCAGCTGGTTCTGTGGATGAACACGGAGTATTACGGAGGCCCAGGAGCAGCAGACCACAGCACATCATAAAAGGGGAAAATAAACCACACAAACCTTAAACCTCGAGGCAGAAATATACCTTATAAACCTAGCAGACAGGCTCTACATACACACAGCAGAAAATCATTCCGGCAGCCTCCGCCCGCTCCAAGTTACAACACTACCTCGCGAGGATTTCGAACAAGGACAAACTCTTCTTGCAGCAAGATGAAATAACAGATGTTAAAAATATAAGATATTTAAACAGAGACAGACACACACGCACACACACACATACACACACAACGTACTTGTGTGAGAACACTGGGACAGAAGATGGGGGAACAGGAATACAAGGTCCAAATTGCCAAATATCCACAGGACACAGATCATACACTATTTAAATTACTGAAGCCCTATCGTGGCAGAGCCAACTTGACAAGGAAGCTCAGTCCAATCTATTCCCCTGAAATAGCTTAACACTTCTAATGAGAAAAATAATAAGTGTGTGTGCATTCGTGCCCCCGCCCCCCCGAACATTCTGCGTAACATAATGATGGATACTGCAAAAGCTGTTTGGCCAAGGATGACTACTTTTCTAGGACGAGTTCCTTGATGAACTCAGTTTATCCACTGTGCCTTTTGCAGCGAAAGTGATTAATTGAGCTCATTTTATGTTGGTCATGCAAGCTGGAAAACAGGAGCGACAGAAAAAGAAAAAGAGTGCCCATCAATCGTACGGATGAATATCTCCCTCCTCTCTATCCAGAGCAACAGCAGTAGGACGCAACTGCAAAGTGAGACAAAAATAATGGGCGTCAGCCTCGACCTTCCTTATGAAAACGATATTAACAGACGGGGGGGTGGGACTCAGTATTCCCCTCCCATTGCGGTTCAGGTGTGGGGTCACGGCTTGGGCTTGGAACCCAGCCCCAATCTGTCACTCAATCGCTACGGCGACTGAGAAGGCACGACTAAAAATATCGAGACCGAACCCAAGTGCACCGTGCTCAGCGGCATGCCAGACTGGCCAGAGCACTAAACGTGGTAATGTGATACACGGTAGGCCGAAGCCTTTGGCACCACAGGGCTTCTGGAGCGACACATGGACAGGGATCGAGGACTGCGGCCTGAAACGGCAATGGAGGGATCAGGCATGAATACCCATAACGGGTCAGATGATCACGTGCTGTGTTATGGAAAAATAACCAACGGGAAGTGGGCGTGACCGGTCAGCGAGTGATGGCCCAGGATAGGATAACCCATCAAGGGTTTAGAGGCCTCAGTTGCCCCATTGGTTGCAGCGACCACCATCTTTCATCTCTATTTCATTACACTAAAAGCCAAAAGTGACAGTAAACAGTAGCGAGGGTGTCAGTGGCAGTATTTTGACACAGCTGTAATTAACCGCCGGGTTAGCCAGCCTGGTTAGCATGCGCTAACCCAAAGGGCACATCTGCCCTGTAACAGATGCTTGGACCTGTGGCTCCATCAAGGTCACACACCAATCGAACTGCTCCCCCCCCCAGCCCCACCAATTTCCCCCCAAATCTTCAGCACCCGAGAGCTACGGCTTCTCCCATTCCACATGTGGATTGCAGCCACCGCCTGCTACATCCATCCATCAAAAGTGATCTCTACAAAGAAGAACCCACTGCATCACACACACAAGCTTAAGAGGACGATTAAGGAGAGATTTTACAGCAGCCCCCCTCTCTTCCTAACAGCTGTGAGAGGAAGAGGGAGAGGGAGAGAGAGAGGGAGAGAGAGAGAGAAATGGGTACACGGCCTACCTGCTTCTCCTGCCATATGCTAACACCCTCCTTGATCAGCTGATGTTTCAGACGCATCCCATCATGTACGGCCCTCATCTCGGCCTCCATCGCCACTCGCTCCTGCTGACCCAGATTCCTGCCAGGGACCAGCTGCCATTAGCCATGCCGCACACTACACCGCAGACCATCGCTCCATCTCGCCCTCCCTCTCTCCCCACAGGAGGCCATGTTTCACTCGCAGGCCAACCGGCCAGGAGCTCGAACGCAAATTAATTATATAAAGGGGTAGACAGCTGAGGAGTGCATTTCTCTCTGTTTAGGGGGGTTGGAGGAAGCATTAGTAGGGGGGCGGAAAAGATGTCAATTTTATGATTAATCCTGGTTTGACGATTTGATATTGATTCACAAAATCCCAAGATCGAGCTAGTTAATTTATGCCTTTTCGCCGTGTCTTTGAAAATATTTTTGCTGAATTTTACTCGTATCAGTCCTCTTATCATATAGGTGGTGCTACTTTCTATCTCACTTATAGGTGGGTTGCAATAGTACTGCACAATCGCCTCGCACCGCCATCTTGGTGCATTGTCAGTCATGGCAATGGAGGACTCCGAGCATGTGAATGCAAGCAGGTCTACGCAAGCTGGCCGGAAATAACGTAATATAAAAGCAAAACAAAGAAAACAAAATAAAAGCAAATGATGTAAAGAGAGAACGGATGTTATTGGATGTGACCTGCAGTCAGTTATGAGAATTGTTAATTATCTGTTTTTTCAAACATCGTGGGTAACAAGTAAATGAAAGCAACAAAGTCTGCAGGTATAATTTAGTTATTTTTGGCTGGGTACAAGAACTAGAGAGGGAAAAGTGTGGATGAAATATTTCAGTGTATTCATGGGTAAAATTTCATGCTTAATATAGTTTTTTGCTATCTTATTTTCGTCAAGTGATGGTAACAATCAATTAGGTTACAGTGCTGTGCCAGTTGTCGATTTTACAACATATCTGGTTTGATCACACATTAGTGAATGTGTCTTAAATGTACAGTAAACGGAGTCGAAATGGAATCCAACTGGGCACTTGTGAATCAAAATCGTATTGAATTGTGAAGTCAGGGCTGATTCCCAGCTCTCAACAATACCCGTATGTTCCTCAAATAAAAGGATCCTGATTTATGTTTTGGCACATATCTCTAAGTTAAAGTTCATCTGTAACATGCCATTTGAGTTTTAGACTTGGCCATTATTATTTTCAGCTATTCCTTTAAGCCAAAAGTCATTTTTTGTGCTTTGATAGGGACAGGCTGGTTTTGTTTTTATGGAACTATACCCATATTTCCTCAAATAAAAAGATTTTGGTACACAAGCCTTTGGGGTCTTTCTTTAGTGGTTTTCACAATGTGTTTCCAGTGTCTCTACATGTGTAAATTTGTGTTCCATTAAGAGTTTTTTAAACATTTCTCCAAATATGGAAAGCCGCTACATAGTATTTCACACAGCATCTATCAGAATGGTATTGAATATCATCAGCTTGTGAATCCGAGTCGAATCAAATTGAGGCATCTGTGCCAATACCCAGGTCTAGTCATTAGGTTCATTGATATGGTCCAAACATCACAGCATTGCCTGGGCTGAAAGCAGACGGGGGCGGGGGAGGGCAGACTCAATGTGGACGGAGAAGCAGTCAGGATGTCCTTCACCATCAGCTGCTAACACCAGAGATGGCAGATTTACATAAAAAAACCCTAAGGGACATTCAAATCTGTCATAGATTTTAAAAGAATTATGATAAAATTAGCAAGATTTCAGTTTTCTTGTACATTCAATATCATTAAAATTAGCAGCACCATACAAGCTGTCCCTCTAAAGCAGCTTTCTGAATCTCTAAGGGCCGCATCCTGCATGTGAGATGGGAGGGTCTTTGACCCCTGTCTCAGTCCACTTCCTGGGTCACAGAACAATATCCCAGGCCCCTCTGCCGCACGGCTGACTCCCCGCCTGGTGTCCATAGCCTAGGGCCAGGCCTTTTTTCTCCCTATTAGGTTCAGCTGAGGTTATTGAGTTTTCCCATTCAGGGGGCCAGCACCCCACCTTGAAGAAAATAAGTTTTAGTGTTATTAGCTGAAGTACAGCTCGCTGGGGAAATATCTGTTACAGCCATATTTTCCAGCCATATGTCACTGGACCTCAGTAAACATTTTGGGTCCTGAAAACGCTGCCCTCCAGACCTCAGAAGTGGAAAGGGACTTTAATTGAGAGGAAGTGGGGTAGTTTAATCTTCTTTTTGTAAATAAATGTATTTTATGAGCGGGATTGACATCACAGACACCCAGCAGAATGTAAAGCACTGAATGGATACACACACACACACACACACACACACACACACACGCACACACACACACACACAAACTCCTAATTCTGTACTACACAGGTAAGTAAAGTCCTGAAACTGAAATTTAGCATATTTGTGTAACAACATACAGTAACAGCCGTTAGTTAATGTCTATTCATTACCCATTTAGCCTTTCATTCTGTGTCAATCACATTCCTGCAGTTGGTTTACAGTGATTGTTATTATACAGTTAAGGGCAATATTACACACCTTTAATTTGCACATTATTTTTACACATAATCTCCTAGGAAATAAGAGGAAATCCCATCCCCCGTGCCGTTAGAGGGCTGAGGAAAAATCTAAATAAGAAAAATCATTTACACACATTAAAAAACGAGCTGGCATCAGAGATATTTTTAAAGCACATTTCCAGCCCAGCGTGTGGAGAAAAATAGCAAGTGATGGTCCTGATACCAGCAGCCTTCGAAGACAAGCACCTGGGATTCATGGACCCATCACTGCTGCAATGTTTAAACAGTAACAGACACAAAGAGGAGGGATAATGCCATTATAGCTAAATGTACATTTCTAGAAGTCACACAACTGTATGTAATTCATTTCAACTGTATCTATGCCTTAGGCGTATCGACTGTAAGAAAAGGATTAACCCTGCCTCCGTGAGCAGTCTCACAAAATTGCGTCTTTACTGTAAATCGAAAATCCTGAGGACGCAGAGAGACATGGATCAGCCAGTGCGAGTGGATATCAAGCAGCCAGGAGCCACAGAGCGGGAGGAGGCTCGAGCCGGGGGGCTGCAGCGCCTTCGATTTTCCCGAAGTGAAAAAGCGACCCCTAGTGGCCAAACGAGGTACACGCGATATTTGAATTACAGAATGGACCTTATGACAGATCACTACAAATCAGACAGGTCATGTGATCGGCACCCTAGCCTTTGACTAATGCTCCATACCACTAGTGCTCATCATAGACGTGCATGTATCCTTTCCTAAAAATCACATAATAATAATAATAATAATTATTATTATTATTATTATTATAATAATTGCTGTTATTTGTAAATATTTACTTATTTATATAATGCCACAAAATATTTTGTTTTCAGAATATTCTATCTATTTTTTGTTTGCTCTATGTCTACAGTCTTTGCACTTTGTCTGTTATGCACTATATGTATGTTCATAAGTGAACTACATTCTTGCTGCTGTATGCACCAGAATTTCCCCCTGAGATCATTAAAGTCCATCGTACTCTTAAACTAAAAAGCTTCTCTGTAATTGGGTGAATCTACAGGGTCCCTACACTTGGAATTTTGGGTACAGCATTTGCGTCAATGTCCATCTGGCCTTCTAAACAACATCCAGGAAGAACATGCCGACCTCACCCCACTGGAGGCAATGCCCCCATCTCCTGAACCCGCAGTCACCCCCGGACATCTCGGGACCCGGGGCCACTGACCTGCAGGTGTTTGGGCAGTGTGTGCGGTCGTCGTACTCGTCCGAGCCATCACAGCAATCTGCAGTGGGTGGGGGAGGTAAGGAGGAGAGTGTCACGCATGAACACAGCTGCAACGCTACATGACAGATGCAGCAAGACCAGCAGCAGAAACACTAACGGGTGTAGAAGTAGCCGCACAGCAGTACAGGGCACTACAGAGCACAACCACTCCTCATTTAGGGACTACCTCAGTGAGCGACCATTCACAAACCCAACGGCGATGAGAAATTCATTTTCCGACCAATGCCTGAAATACCTGACAACAACGCGTGCCGGGGAAAGAGAGATATTTGAAGTAAAATGTACAAATTGTTAAAAATGTCCAGGTCATGAAAAAGAAAAAGTGAGGGTGGAAGGTTGAAGTAAAAAGATTTAAGTTTTGATTTTCACTTAGCAACCATTTCGCTTAACGACCTGGTTTTTGGAACGGAATTCGGTCGCTAAACAAGGAGTCCAAGTGGGTGTAACTCACAGGGTATCAGGCACTAACATCTGACAACAGAACAGATCTCTAGACGACTATGAGACCATGTGGTCATCATGTGATGAGGTACCCATGCTATTTGTATGCTGGGACGTGTCTGTGGTGTGACATTCTTGGGGGGCGGTCACCCACACAGATGGGGACAGAGCACTGCCCTTGTCCCCCCCGCTGTTCTTAAATGATACGAAGACAGGAGCATGCAAAAAGAGAGAATGAGAGACGGGGGGGTCATAAAATAGCCAGCTTAGTCACTGCAGATTTGCTTGCTTCTCTCTTGGAAGGGGACGGACGATTGGGCCTGTGGCGGCAATATAAGCGCTCCTTTGATACCAGGAAGCCTTCCTTTGGGAACCAGGAGATTCTTTAAAGGGGAAAATGATCTAATTACAGGTTTTAGAGCGGCAGGCCGCTGTGGGGGTCCTGTTGGGTGAGGAAAACTCCCGTCGCAAGTGAAGCACACCTTTTTTCTGGGCTGCCGCGGAACGATCCGGAGTACACATAAGTTCCCTTCCCGCCAATCTTCGACAGTTTTCACAGAGAGAGAGAGAGAGAGAGAGAGAGAGAGAGA
>JAAGVU020000015.1:9900138-9915118 GCA_011763525.2 Mormyrus iriodes | reverse complement strand
AGTACACATAAGTTCCCTTCCCGCCAATCTTCGACAGTTTTCACAGAGAGAGAGAGAGAGAGAGAGAGAGAGAGAGAGAGAGAGAGAGAGAGACAGAGAGAGAGAGAGAAGCCGTTCCCTCATCTCCACATTCAGTCCCCTCGAGGTACTTCTTGCCAGAGATGCGTCGCCTCCCCGCTCTTCCGTATTCGGATAATTGCGAGCTCCCAGACACCTTCCTTTCATTCGGAAAACGATCGGTTTTGGTTGAGGCGAGAAATCGCCTCAACCACCGCTGCTAAAAATCGCCTGAAAGCGAGGTCACAGCTCATCCTCGCATTCAATCAGAGGCACCCTTCCTGGGCGGCATTTGTTTCCTCTGATTTAATTACACGTGATACATGGATTCCACCTGACCTTCAGCACGCTTCATGCTTCCGGTTTCGCAGAGCATCTACAGAACAACTTAGTATGCATGGAAGGTAAACCCGATAGTGGATGCAGTTCCTCCATTGGTCCCTTCAAGATTTCTAATGACAGATGACAGTAAATATTTATCATAACACGTTCACTTTTGACTTACGATATTGTCTACTTGCTATGGGTTCATCTGAACATAACAGGATTGTAAGCCAAGGAGCACCTGTATCTTATTTGTCCTCACTAATCTATTATTTGTGTTTGTTGCTATTTATTGTTAGAGGTTGTTAAGTCTGAAGGGATGAATGCAAGCCAGTATTTTATTTTACTTGTACTTGTACAATAGACAAAGCTTTGAATGCTCCGCAAAACTGCCCCCTTACCGCAGATCCCATCATTGACACGGGAGGACTGCATGTAGCATGGCCGGAAGCCCAGGTTGACACAGTAGAACCGCCCATTCAGACATGCCGCCGTGCCTGTAAGAGGCAGAAAAAGGTCATGTGACTACACCCCACCAGAGGAGATGCCACATCAGAGGGACAGATGCTAGGGGGAAAGAACAGGAGAACAAACAAACAAACAAACGATGAAACAATCAAACAAACAATCAAACGAACAAACTAAACCCAGGCCTGTGGAGCAGGAAGCTTCTACTCCATGGACACCTGTATTAAAACAGTCACACACAGGGGAACCCTGCTAAATAACCACCCAGGCCAAAGCTAGCAAATATACATTTAGCAATGCATTGACAGCACACGTTATAAAATAAACATGCAACAGAACCATACGGTCTATGGCAGTAAAATCACAGGGCGTACAATTTGTACACAACAAATATGTTAACATTTTAATAGCATCAAAGTTTAAATAAATATTCTATAAACTATTACCTCACCTGAATGTCTACCACAGAACCCAGGGTGGCAGTGTTACTCTGCAACTAGAACCCATTTATAAAAAATGAGTACTAAAATATGTGTGTGTATGTATATATATATAACTGCCAGTTTAACATATATAAGTTAAACTGGCTTTTTCCAAATATAAAAAAACACATAAGCAGAAAGTCAACTGTAATTTTACCACATAACCCAAGGTGACAGAACTAGTCCAAAGCCTGAATCCTTTCATCGGGGGTGGGGGGGGGGGCATGCAAAATAAAGCAAAATACGACTAATGACTCCATAGCAAATAGAGATAAATACCAGGGACTTCATTTATCAAAGGTGCATATGCACAAAAAGACGCTGGAAATGTGCGTGCGCAGCTTTTTACGCAGAATCCCAAACAAAACCTGACGGGAAAAATGTATATTTTCAGAGAAACTCAGGAGGAGGTGTACACAACATTTTGTACAAATCGGGAAAAGGTCGCACCATTGTAAAGCGAAATGACCATGCACACACAAGCAATTCATAGGCTCAACCCATGCCTTCATGTTAAGAACAGTAAAGCTAAAAATGTTAACTGGGATGTATTTTGATTAGTATTATTTATTATTATTAATTTCATTACTTCGTACAACTGGGATTCCGTTTGTGTATACCAAAGACTATGCATTTGCCTTTGATAATTTAATTCGCAATTTCAAACCCTATGTCTTGTCATCTCTTCTCCATCAGCTGAAAATATTTCCGGGAATTTTAGACAGCATACTAAGCCTAGCATTTCAGGAGTACCTCAAATTAAAATAAACGTAAAATAAAGGGGGGGGTGTATGAGTCTGTGAGATGGAACTCATACCCATGATCACAAGGTCGCCAGTTCAAATCCTGTGACTGGCTGAGCAGTGTCACCAGTGCGTCCTTGAGCGAAACCCAAATTCTCCACAAACTGCCAGACCCTGTTTTCTCAATTGTACATCACTTCGGATAAAAACATCTGACTGTACTGTAATATAAAACAAATGCATGCTGTGTGCTTCCTGCAGCTCTGCCGTCACTGGCCATCGTTCCGGTAAGGGCCGCTCTGGCTGACGCAGGTGCATCACTTAGCCTAATCCTAATCCTGTTGTCCTGACACCCTGGCCATAATTAAACAGCAAGCTCCCCTGGCAATGTTTTTCTTGATTATCATCCAATTTACAACTCACTGTCCTCACACTTGCAAACAAAGGCACAGTATTTTTCCCCAAGGTCAGTTTCTCAAAACAAAACATTGGCAATAAGTATTCTGTCACAGTACAGGTGCTCTAAACGTAACAAAAAAAAACTACAAGGGTGAGTAGAAAAAAAATACAGAAACGGTCCACAAAACAGATAATTAGGGCATAGCAGAGACTAAATAGAAAATAATTATCAACATTGTTACCTGGTTCATCAGAGCCATCCAGACAATCACAATAGTCGTCATTCACTTGGTCGAATGGAATGATCTTTGAGCCGTCCAAGCAAAGGAAGGCCTTCTTCTCTTTGTAAAATTTCCTGTCTGTCATTAGGAAATAGCAATACCACTTAACCTGAGCAATCGAATGTCAAAAGCAAAGGATGAAAAGCCTTCAAAACCAAAGAATGAAAAGAGGGTGTTTGACCTCTTAAAAGTTACATTCCTGTTGTTAGTTTGCCGTTTTGTCTTGATATTAATGTGCAATTGATATTAATTGATATTAATTAATTATCAATAATTTAGTAACATTAAGTAACCGCACCAATCCTTTTCCGTGCGTTAGTTAGTACGTATGCAATATTTGCTATCAAATAATTATATAAAGTAAACGTGGATTGGAGAGACTTAGGAAAGTCGAATGGTGAACGAATGAAAATGTGTATAGAGATTTTAGGCTTCAAACAGCAAGTTATACAGCATGTTTACTGTTGCGAGCCTTTAGGAGTTGAAGAACTGGAAACGTGATGATGGAAAACTGCTGGGATTAGTGGACAAAATGCTAACAATATCTTGTGTGGGTCTTTTCACAGAACACTCACACGCGAGAGAGATTCCTCTTATCTTTTTCGAGTCCACAAATACTGCAGACCAAATTACCACTGCGATAACAATGTGGAACTGCATAATCAACGAAGGTCGTAAATAACTTGGTAAGCGGCCGCTCTCATTACATTGTCAAAGGGCAAGAGCACTTCCTTAAATAAAACCACGTGACATAGAAGTAGCTTTTTATTGGTCACGTATACTTGCGCAAGATGTTTTAGTGTTAACGTATAAAAGAAAAAGGCAAGTCACGCTACATTAAGTTCCAACACACAGTAGAAATATATTAGACATTAATGTAAGCATTTATGAATTTTAAAAACTAGGTTTGAAAAAAAACACATTTGTTTATCTACTGTGCTATTGTTTTTATTTTCCTTTTTTGCAGTATCTGGAGGGCTGAACGAAATAATTTCATAGTATTAATGGCGCACATATAACATTAAATTGCTTTCATTTTATACAAAATAGAACTTTCATTCTTTATGTCACCTCAAAATATCCTATACGACAGTGATAAGCGTTCATCCCTTTTTCTATTAAAAACGCATGTCCATTTTTCGACGTGGCTAATATTTTGTCAAGTAGGCTTTAAATAATACTTGAGTAAGTGATTCCTCGTTAGTATAGTGGTTAGTATCCCCGCCTGTCACGCGGGAGACCGGGGTTCGATTCCCCGACGGGGAGGAAACAAACTTTTGGACAGTAAATGCTTCAGTAGGGCTTTGTTCCCGTAATCGACAGATCTCATGTTAAAATCACGTGGTCGTCGACGAGATTTCATTGTTAGACCCATTACCAAGACTCTTAACCTCTAGTTGCTCCCGGGACCGGCAGCCCATAATTCCTCAACTGAACATCGGTTTCAGTAAAAGCGTCTGCTAAATGAATACATGTAAAATGGAAACGTGAACTAAACCACAAAAAGAGCAGGTTTGAGCAAACCGCAGAAAAGGTGACCTCTAGTGGCGTTTAGGTAAATTCTAGCCGACATGGCAAATGGATTAACTGTAGTTTAAAACAGTTGCCATTTAATTTGCATGTTAAGAGGACACAGCAATGGAATACAACAAACTTAGCTACAGCAAAGCAAAGGCCGGTTGTGCTTCCCAAATTAAAATGTGGTATTTCTTTGTGCTTTGCTTATTTATTTATTTTTAAGAGAAAACACAAACCCAAGTTTATGAATGAATCAAATGTATGGTACCATTGAAATCTGCTTCGACTCTGATGAGTTTCCCCAATGTTTGTGCTGATCCGGTACACTTCATCCAGCTCTGGAATTTGACAGGCAAACCTTAAGCAAGCAAGGATTTTCCTTGCAGGTCTCATCTAGCTGCTATGGGAAAAATCAGACTACCAAGATCTGAGGAGCCACATGCAAAAAAATATTTTAAAATAAATTAATGTTATTATTAAACAGTGAAAAGTGTCTTTTTCTCCAACACCTTCTTTGGTTTGCTGGACCAGAACCATATGGCAGTTCTATTGGTTATTTAATTATGTCTTATTCCTAACAGTGACTATTTCATATTTCTTCAATGGTTGTTATTAGTATTATTTAACTGTCATGCATTCCTTAATGAGGTATGGTGGAATTAGACAGAAATAGACAGAAATGATATTAAACGACTCATTTCTCATTGTATCATTATTGGCCTTGGACGATGAAGTTAACTCTTAAAAATTACCTGTAATCTTTGCCTGTCTATTGGGGGAAGCAGCTGTTTAAAGTGCAAACATCCCTGCATTTGAGAGGTTAAAGATTCAGTGGTACCATCACAACTACAATTGCAGAAAAAATATCTCAGGACCACAAACACAGTAAGAAGGGCCCTTTCCTTTACTTAATGTTAATGTTAGTGTTCATTTTTTGTTGTTTTTTTATAAAAAAAACAGGAAGACAGGAGCAAAATTTAGATTAGACCCACCTCCTTGAAAACCATTTCTTTCACTTTTAATAAGACCTCATGTTATGAATTGGTTCTTTATCTGCTATTTGCACAAGTACATTGGAATGCATCTCTTTGTCTACCCCATCTTGCTCTCCATGAGACACAGTCATGAGTGTAAGCTTGGGTGTCACAGTTCATGGTCAGCCAGTGTGCAGCACCCTAGGAGTTGGCAGTTAAGGGCCGTGCTGAAGGGCCCACAGACATATGACTGTTCTGCTAAGGCCAGGGCTTGAACCAGCAATCTTTCCATGCACGGGCACAGAGGCTGAGCCCACCAAGCCACTCAATGTCCCATTTTATTAATGAGTGGGTATCACAGAAAGAATATTATCCTTTAATTTGAGCTTCTGTTGGTATTTGTGAGGAAAGAGGGGACAAATATAAGAAGCCATCAGTCACAATTCAAGATTAATTAAGCATATCAGTTGACTGAAGGTCATTAAATAACTTGACAAATTGAGAAAACACATTGCCAGGGGTGGGGGGAGGGGTGGGGTGTCAGCCAGATTCAGCTACTTATTTCCTGAGAGAAAAGCCCTGATGTAATAACACAGGTATTCGGCATGGTGCACCCGGCAACTCAAAAAATGTTACACTGCCCTTTAAAATGCTTTGAAACATCCCAGAGCAAACAGGACAGGTTAATTCAATGGCTTTGCCGAACACACTTCATATGTACCGAGTCCATGACTCAGCTTTTAGTATCATTACATCAGCAGTCTACAATTTTCCTCAACTTTACACTAACAGCCTGAGGTCACTTTCACAAATACCAACCAAATTATTTGGTAGGCCTATTTGTGAATCAAAAAGGGACCATTAATCGTGAGTTATTATATTGTACAAAATATATCCTTTCCAACAGCAACAGTTAGTGAAATATTTAATTTTCTTACTTTTGTTGAATGCTTTAAGTTTTAGAGTGTAGCATAGAGCCTCACAGGATACTGAAGGATTATAACTTTGGTATATATTTACCTATGAAGCCCAACAGGCCACTCTCTTACCTGGGGCACTGTTTACATAAATGACTATTTACTTAAGTAATTCACGTTAAGTACCGTGCTTAAGGTTGGTATCCCACCCGGAATTTGAACGTAAAGTTTTTTGCCAAACTTTGCAGTAAGCTTTCTGTCTCATACAGTATTTAGACGCCTTTATAGTGAATTAATTATTGATTTGTTACTTCAGTTTTCAAAAGCTTCGCATCATAAAGCTGAATTAGAATACATTTCTGTAAAGTCATTCTACTTTATGTAAGAATCTAATAGGCTAATACAGGTCTAATAGCGCCCTGGAGTAGTACGAAACGCATTAACGTAGAATATCATCTATTGTTGTTTTTGATAATGGGATGAATTTTCCTTCTAAAAACTCAGTTTTTTGCACCAAAGTAAAACAATGAGATTTTATTATTTAAAAAAAAATGCACCCGCGACCCATATGGAATAAGCGGTTATAGAAAATGGATGGATGGATGGAAAAAAAAATGCAATGGGAATTTTAAAAGTCGAATTTAGAGGCTTTTTTTAAATACGAAGCATTAATTTTAAAATAATGATAAGTGAACTAGTTCATAAACAGTTCGTATAATGCAGTATCCAAGAATAGCAGCTGCATGTTTAACTCATAAAATTGTTTATTTAACAAAAAATGCGAAATAATTATTTTTATTTTGATTGGCGATTGCATAAAAATTGACATTTTTGCTTTTTTGCTTTTTATTCAGATTATGAAACTTTACAAAATGTACAGAATTCAAAAATATATTCATAACTAAAATATTGACACTTGGCATAAAAAATGGCTAAAAAATACAAGACCATAGTATCCGGTAGTATCTTAATCACGACGGGGATATTTACAAAAAATGTTTCGTATAAAATTTATACAGGAATGCTGGTTTTGCCTTCGCCCGACGGTGTCCAACGGCACTTAGGCTACTCATTCTTATCCACTAAGGTTACACATGGTATTATTTGTCATGATTTAGGCGTGCATAAATACTTGTATTGCACAAGTCTTTGCTCTCGAGGTAAGGTAAGTCTCGCATCATTCCGGGGAATGAGTAGTCCATCGGTGGCCGAAGAGGAAAAGCCGGGACTAACCCGGAGGTTAAATAGGGCGACATAAAGCTAGTTATGCCCGCACCTGAGCTAGAATAAGCAAGTCTCAACGGACTAATACCAAATCTCGGATTCAAGCCGTAAATGCTATCGCTTCCGATAGACGTTGCGGGGGTTTGCAAGGGAGAGAAGGCAGATTTGGCACTAAATGTCCCCAGGGCTCCTCCGGGAAGTGCGAAGCCCGCAGTCTTCTGCAGGTTCGCCTGGTCGCCCGTGGAGATGCTGACGCTCTCCAGGTCGCACCTGTCCTCTTTGGAGTTGAGCATCAGCTCGATGGCTTTCACAATGTCGCCCTTGCAATTCTTCACCACCGACTCGAGCGCGTCCCGCTTATGGTGAGGAAAGATCTTGGCCATCACATCAGTCGGGTCTCGCTGGCCGGAGGAGGAACCTGCGGGATTCAGATCGAGGCCTGGGTAATCCTTTTGCCTTTCCGACTCGCTCCCCGATTCAAGGTCTGAGGAAGACAGTGACCTTGGGCTTCCCATCTGGTCTGACAGCTGATCGGAACCGGGGGACTGAATTTCACTCTCCTTATCCTTATCCCGACTGGACGTTGAGTCATTTCTCCCTAAAGGAGAGGGCAGAGGCGCCGAGTGAGGGGCAAATACAGGACGTCCCGTGAATCCGCCATATAAACTGTATTTCGGCAACTTGTCACCTGCAGAAATATTAAATAAATTGTAGGTACAGTTTATCAAAGAGGCTGTACAATAAGCACTTAAGCTTACAAAACCGCACAGGTCTTCCCAGTGAAACCCGAGCATGATTTATATTTTGCCCGCATTCCCAGAGTCAAACTACTCTTACACTTACTTTAATAAGTGTCAATAAAATTATGATACCCTAGTGGTTTAAATAGGCCTATGTTAAACCGCAAAATGGGTGAAAGTAAGTTTTAAAATATTAAATGTAAGTATTTTATTGATTTAGATTATTCTCCCGAGATTAATAACAAAAATTACACCAAAATTTAAATACCGTCTTTCTGGTCGTCTATGCTGAATACATCGTATCCCGGTGTCCTGAGACCACAGTTTGCAGGACCGGACCCTGGCGCAGGGACCACGGACGCTGCCATGGCCAGTCCGGTGTCCGATGACCCAGATCCGGAGTACATGAAGTGCAGCTCCCGCGCCTCGCTCTCCTCCTGCGCCTGCTGCCTGCGCAAAGCCACCTGCGCCGCCATGACCCGCTGCCTCTCCGCTATCAGGGTGCATTTGGCGCACACGCAGTCCCTCCATCGGCAGAAGCGCTTGTGACCCTTCAGCGCAGACACGACGCCGTGATTGCGGCAGCGCGCACACTTTGGGGTCCTCGGGTACCCCCTTTCCAGGGACGGGCTGCAAGCAGCCGCGGCGGCCGCTCGTAGGAAGAGCGGAGGGCTTCGCAGCAGGGACGCCGGCACCTGCAGACCGCCGACCGACAGGGGCGAAGTGGTGTGCGGCGACAAACCGAGCGCTCTGCTGCTGGTGCCATCCATGTCTTTCAGACGTGAGGAGATTAAGAAGTTGCTGCTCTCTAAGGACCAATCCACAGTAGTGATCGCTTAGCAGAATTAAGTCCGTAAGCTATCTCTGCGGAGTTAAACAGACTAAGCACTCCACTTCTGCCCGTCGGCTTTTAAGTTCCCCTCCCAGAGGTGATTTCTTAAATTACTATGTCTGGACACCAAATGAGCTGCAACAAGTTAGACACTCCTCCTTTCGCTCCGCCAGGAGAGCATTGCCGTGCATTCCCCTTAACAGGTTTAATTTTTAAAAAAAACATTTTAAGCCGTACGGCGAATTAGGTTGCATTATGTATTTTAATTAGAATTTCGTTTTGTCACTTGCCCAGCTGTTCTTTGGCATGACTTAAAGGTTGCTTTAAATTAAGCTTTGTGCACTCTCGTACTTAAAATAGCTATATTGTGTTTTTAGTGCAAGGTATTATTACGACTCCTGTGAATAATTGCTGGAATTGTATACATCTTCTGATTGCTTTATGAAAGAACTTATCTGGAAATTCAACATGAATTGCATCATAAAACAAGCAAAAAACACATTTTGCAATTGCACATATTTAAATAGTACGTCATGTAGTCTGTTAAGAGTCATATTAGTTGCTTAATCAAGCTTCTGTTATTTAGGATATACATCGTTATTCATCCATCTTCCAACCGCATATCCAGAACAGGATCGTGAGCAGATCGTTATCGTCTAATTTTATCGCGATTAATAATGTACTTTAAAACCGGACAGGCATATCACAGTCTCATCACGCAGAATATTTATAGAAACGCATTATTATAAAACCAAGGCATGTAAATAATTAGTGATACGTTAAAAGCTATCTAGAGTCACCTTTGACAATGTCCATTATAATGTGAAGATAGTACTGACATTTTGTGTCGTCCTTCTCAGTTTATCATTACTGCCACAGTGAGACCCACCATGTTCGCAGTATAAACTGATATGCCTAGATTCTGATAATTGTAGACCACGTTAGATATCAAACTATGTCCGAGGGTCTATTAAAAGGAAAATCTTCAGCTTTTCCTTCTGCAACTGGGAAGGGTCTCTGTTTCTACTAAGCGCACTCTTCTTATTCCTCACCCTGACAACACCTGATTGGCTGGCGTTAGAGCCACTGGACAGACAGAACCGCCTGCCAGTGAAATTCAGCTACCTCCTGTTTCTCATTTTTTGTTTATACAAAAAGATTATATTCAAAGCATGTTTTCCATCCGTGTTTGATTTTAGCCTCGCGAGTGAGACAGTTATCCATCCCATGCAGTCTTTTAAGTATTACTTCAGCATTAAGTGCAACCATCCTGTTCATCACTTCTGCAGAACCTTAAACCCTGGCCACGATTACTGGTATCAGAACAGTCAACAGCAGGTCAACGGGTGTCAATGTTCAGGAAATGCTGCTGGAGGAACTGGACCAGTCAGTGTGTGCTTTCTGCTACAGGTCAGACACGCCGCCATGCAAATGTCTAAGAATTATCACCCACAATGCATCGATAAATGCATTAAGTTACAGGTTATATTAGATGCCCTCCAGTTTCTACCGAAATCACTGCACATTTCCCAGAGGGGCAGGTCATTCCCTGGGCCTGTTGTTCGGTCCTAATTAGCAGAACAAAGACGTTGCACAGCCCATCTGTCAACAAACACACATAATGATATCATTTTATGCATAATAACAGTTCTGCCACAAGTTTCTTTCAGATCCTGCTGGATTGGGTTACGCACGGCAGATTGCTTTGCCGTTGATACGAACATGCAGTTCCTGGAATACAAAGCGAACTGGACTTAAACCTGATACACAAATGACACACATACAGCCTAGCTTTTGTCCCTCAAAACAAAGCTATTTAAGTCGCTTGCACACTGTGAAAAAAGAGTTTAATTGTCTTCCTGCCCTTGCCTGATGTCTAATTGTAATACTTACGTAACTCCATATGTTTGAACAAACTGGATATGCGATCCTTCTGCAGCCAGCACAGGTAGCTTTATCGTCTGCACACATCAAACTTGGTGTAAAGGCTGGTGTAATGTATAATACCGAAGTTGACAAAAACCCTATTGCATTTTGCTCAAATGGATACATATTTATTAGTTACTGTTCCCATGGGCCCATTATAAACTCAGTAAAATAGACTGCAAAGTAACATAAAAAGCAATATCATATTAGCATGGATAAGCATATAAAAAAAAATCTGCAAATATATTGAATCCATCATCTCATGAGGGGCTGTTATATTTCTCATTAAATTTAAATATTTGTTCTTATATTTTCTTGTACGTGAAGGTTTCAATTAATTTTTAAACACTCAAATGTTAGTATGTACATGTGTAGATTAACTTTTCTATATAAAGAAGGTGTCTGTGATCCAGCCTAAACATACTGTACTTGTATGCTACTGGTATACACGTGGTATAAATTTATATTGGTATAATTTTTGTTAAAAAGAAATCCATTTTGTATTCATATTATTGCACACAAGCTAAATTTTGACAATCTGTAATTCAAAGTAGATATGTTTTTTTTTTCTTCCAGTTTTTGCTTCCCAGGAAGCAAAAACACACAAACTTCTCAAACACACTTTCTCAAACAATTACATGCTCATACACACATGCACAACTACACAGGCATAAACTCAACCAAAGATCTGTACAAGGGTGCAGGACAAAGCACTCTCTATAATAAACACTCTTTGTTTTGTGCACACACACATACACCACCCACAATATAACCATGTAAATACCTTTTCTCCTTATCTCATGAAATCAAACACCCTGACACATGCTCTCTTCACCTCTGTGGAGCACGCACACACATACATACACACACACACACGCGCACGCACGCACACACACACATACACACACACACACACAAACATTTTCCTGGTCTCTTTCCTGCCCTCCCTGTAGACAGCAGTCAGATTTAACAACTGAATAATAGATGAGCAATAAATTGGAATAATGACTTTAGTACCTGCTGGTTCCCCATGTTTTTCTACTGTTCCTAATGATGGCGGAGCCCCTCAGGCAGCTCCCAAGGCTGGGGGACACCCTGCCTCTTTGTCAGCCCAGAGGGCCAAATTAGGAGCGAGAGTAAACGACAGTTGATTTTGATCCAGCAAGTAGAAACACAGATGTGCGGCTGCATGTTACACAGCTGTTCTGTGATCGAACAAAGAGGTAAGCGTACAATGTGTATCAAAAAATAAGTTAAACATTCATTGTTGGAGATGTAATGGTGGGTGGAATTCAGGTGATTAATGTTTTGTCAAATTGCAGGAAAAGCCTGATGTTTATATTGTTTGTCATATAACAATTCTGATATTCTGGAAATGCATTGTTCTAAACACACAAGGAACAACACTACCTCGCATGCCAGCTCCTGTAGTGTGAAGAACTAGGGTTAAGTTCCGGAATGTCTATCCATCTCTGGTACTGAATGCCGAGATCTGTCATCTCTCAAAATAATGTTAGCATGCCCAGGAGGGTTGGATAGCCAGTTGACCTTGGACCCCCAGAAGTTTTTCTCCCTATTTGGGGATTTTTGGTTCCATCTCCTCCTTTGTCACCTGGCTGTCTTTCTTTCATTCCTTTGTCTTTCCATTTCCCTGTTTTTGTATTGTTCTCACTTTATGATGTTGCACTGTGTCACAACACACCCGTGTAAAGCACTTTGGGGCGACTCTGTTGTGAAAGGCGCTATATAAAAATAAATTGAATTCAATAAATACACAGTGTGCTCTAGAGTTGTAACCTGTCCTCCCCTAGACCTGTGACTCCGTAAGACTGCACATTGTCACCCCAGAAGTCCTTCTCACCCACAAAGTGTTTCTCCAATGGTCGCCATCTCATCACTCTCTCCACGTGTCCCAATCAGCTCGATCTCGCGGCTGTCGTGCGTTTCGCTGAAGGGAGATGCTATGACTCCAATGAAATAAACACCAAACGCAAGAGAAAAGGAAAGAAAAAAAAATGTGAACCCTAACAGCTGAATGGGGCATAAAAATGGTTTTTTGGAGGCCAGGTGATGGCCCTTCTGCTGGATTGTGTTACTGGCAGGGAGCTAATCTGAGATGAAAACCATCAGCATATCTAAGTCAAGTAAGGCGGGGAAGGAGGCCTTATCGTTTCATCCGTCTTGGAAGGGGCTTTTGCGTTGGTGCTGGGCTCTCCCTCAAGAAGGCACTCCCACTGCACTCCTATCTCCAGTCTTTTGTCTGATTGCAAGAGGTGAATCTCTTCATGGATGGCAGCAAAGCACCGGCACAGCAGGCAGTTGGTTTTCTTAGGATTGTTTACTCATTTTGTTAGATCACTATCTTCCACATGTGGTCTGATAAATGCACCAGGGCCTCAGCTATCCTATCCCCACAAGCGATATAGCCCAACTTAAACGGCACCAAATTGTAACATGCATGTCTTGGATAACCATTCATATAAAAATCACCTTAGAATCACCTTAGAATCAAGCAGCATTATAAACACAGCATGATGATTCACACTATTAAGGTGTCATGATTTTTTGAAATTAATTTTATTATATATAGATGTATGATTTTCTTGAGCGATTCAGATTCAATGACTGCTATAAGAGATGGGTTTAATCCTCTGTGATTTGAGAGGAAATCTTCTGGTTACAATTCAATGGCCTCAACCATCAGACCATGCATTGGCCAGTAGCTATGGCCTGAAGGTATACGGGACTGTTTAAAAGTCTTCAGCAAGCTATTTTGCTGGGTAGTGAGTGTATTTGTTCAGAAAAAAACACAATGTAATATTAGAATGTAAGCAAATGAACAGAAACACAATAAAAAGTAATAAGGTTTTCTTCTGGTCTCCAGAAAGTCACTGATGTCTAGTTGGATGGCTGCATGAAAAGTGCTTTGGTTCCCAAACCTCCCCAAAGGGACACCTCAGCCATTCAGTGTCTTTGTTAAATATCACCACCAGCTCAAGTAATTAATAAATAACTCAATAAGGCACTAATTAGCCAAACAAGTCAAAAAATATATGGGTGTATTGGATGGTCGCTGCAAATACTGGGGTGACTTTAGGAAGGGTTTAGAAATGGCTAGGCTGACACACTATGACAGACATAATATCATAATTTTATACCAACATGAGGGTCACTTAAACACCATTTTCTTTGACTGCCTAAAGCTGTTGCACAGCACTGTACTTGGACATGTTGCTCTTCTGCAGCAAGATGGTTCCTGGGTTCCTCGAATGTTTGAGCAAACTATGATGACACAGGGTTCCCCAAGATGTGCTCCTTATCGCACCACCGTTTTCGCCGTCACCCTGCAGCTGTGCGCAGGCCACGTTACTCATCTCATCAAACTTTGGCTTGCGCTGCGGCCTTCACAATGCAATCCTCCAAATGGGCTTTATCTCTGACTGACGTGTGAGAAATCTGATGGTGGCCCCATACCAAAAGATCTCCAAATGAGCTGAGGAGAGCCCAGTCACATCTCGTACTGTCACTGTGCAAAAAGATGGCAGAGACCTGACATCTTTAAGGATTTAAGGAGGACACGGTTGACTGTCAAACACTATATACCCAGGCACTGTGTGTGACGATTTTATCACCATCCACGTAATGCTGGGCCAACCTGTAAATGAGTGTGTGGGACACAGGGACTTCCTGTTCGATCACGGCTAACTGTGGCCACGACAAAAGCCTTCTGAGTCCTTAAATGTGCCATCAAGCATATGACCAATGGAGTGGGATAGCACTGCACAGAAACACATGCAGTCTGTCTGCCACCAACAGGCTCAACCTTCTCCCCAGGCCCTTATCCCTGGAACATGGGCTGCCCCCCACATGCTCTGTTTGCCTTTACCTACTATTGTGTGCCATCACTCAGCCATTGGGGGGCTAAGTGAAGGCCCTGATGGATGTGTGTCTGAGCAGGACCACCAGAGAAGCTGCGAGCAGCCTGAGAATCTATGTGTGTGTGTGTGTGTGTGTGTGTATGTGTGTGTGTGTGTGTGTGTGTGTGTGTGTGATGTATATATTACATTATAACATTGTGGGGATCATTTTTTTAGC
>JAAGVU020000015.1:9882533-9899076 GCA_011763525.2 Mormyrus iriodes | reverse complement strand
ATTGGTTGATTAGATAATTGCATTAATGAGAAATTGAACAGGTGTTCCTAATAATCCTTTAGGTGAGTGTATATATTACATTATAACATTGTGGGGATCATTTTTTTAGCCCCCACAAGAGGAAACTCAGTTTTATAAAAATCTGTGACTACAATCAAAAAACTACAAATGTCAAATGTCTTGTATTTTGTTTGGTTACTTATGGTTCAGGTTAGGGCTGGGCAGGGCTTAAGGTTATGCCCATAGAAATGAATAGAGAGTCCTCACAAAGCTATAGATGCCTAACCTTTGTGTGTGTGTGTGTGTGTGTGCATGTTCCTACTTGTCACCATGCCTGTCACTAGGCACTTAGGTCAGCGAAGCTAAACTTCTGCTCCAGCTTTTTTCACACCCAGCATGCGTGACGGTGCCCTGACATCATAACTGGTCACCCGAAGCGAGGTCACTTCCTGTAAGCTCTGAACCCCGGGGCTGATGGACAGGTGAAAGGGCACGGAACCGAATGGGATGGACATGCTCTGTCACCAGAGGAGTGTGAGCACATCTTACCTCACTGAGGGAAGCCATGAGGGAAAAGATTCAGCTCAGGCACTCAGCAGCGTCAACACTCTCCATTGGTGGCCATCTGCAAAGTCAACAAGACAAGAGGGCCGCCATTGTGTAGCTCCCAACAGTGACGACACAACACTCGCCTGGGTAATGGGCAGAAGGTAGATACATGGAGCGGTACTGTCCATTCAGCGCTGAAAGGACAGATCCCTCCATTATGGACTTCATCTCAGCCGTGACCTCAAAAGTTCAAACTTCTGCTAAATAGTATCCATTGAAATGGCCATTATGTAACGTCAAGCTGTGTTAAACAGCACTGACAGCTCCAAGTCTGCACTTGGAATGTTTAAGCACTTCGCTTGTCTGAAGAGCACATCACTTTGGGAGATTTGCAGAAAGTTTGTGGGATTAAAATGAAATCCCTCTTCTGCAACACTTTGCAATACTAATCGCTGTGCTTAAAATGTTCTGCAGTTGCATAACATGAGTATCTACACATATACACATCTTACAGTTATTATAAGCCTCTAAAAGATAACATGTTTTGTGTTTTGTGTGAAAAGAGGGCATTTTCCATATCTAACGTCTGCCTGATGTTTTAACACCTTGCCAAAAGCCCTGTGCTAATCACACGTAATTTAAGAAACAAGTTTGAACAAAACTCTACCATTTAAGCACTTATCGCTTCCTTGTAATGCTTTCTAAGGAAATCAAAACATGTCGGGTACTCACTTTATCAGTTTTGTTTCGACTAACACATTACTGAAGTCAGATACTGTGAAGAACCATAAAGCAGTGTTTCTCAATCCGGTCCTGGGGGACCCCCAGACGGTCCATTTTTTTTGGGGGGGACACATACTGCTACCTACATTGCGGCATTCAACCAATTACCATCAATAAAATATCCAAATGGCTATCCTGCATGCATATGTTTTCTACTAAACAAGCTAATATTAGACCAGTCCACCACCTCGCCTTACCGCCTGGTTGTCAACTTTTACCACCCCCCCACCCTGGCAAGTGATTTTTTTTCTGCGGGCAAAACTTTACTGGGATGTCCATCCCACCTCCGCCGATATGGATCTCCATTACCTCCTTCATTTAGCCTGGAACAGTATGAAATGTGTCTATATTGGCTCAGACACATAACAGGCATTGGGGGGGGGTGCTAAGGCCAAAATAAAAACGGGGGAGGGATGAGTAAACCCAATGCCCTATCAGATGTGCTACAATAACAAAGAGTGCCATCAGTGTCCTTCATCTCCATATCTGCACAGAGCTGTTATGGGAGAAACTCTGATCTTTCATTTTCAGACAATGACAGATTTAAGACTTGTAAACACTGGTGTCACAGATAATGTACTGTATCAGCCAAAATCAGATGGTTACAAGACAGATTAGGCTGCACATGTTTGCCAAAGTAGAATAAAGGTCATTCTTGGCTTAAATAACTTGTTTTTGTGTCTTGGAGATCTTTACAGGCATTTCCATTTTCTGTACATGTATGAGACCGAAATGAGGTCTGGTGGCTCTAGTCTCTTTCTTTGGTTAACCTTTGCACTGCTGCTGCTGGGCTGGGCTCTGATTTAGGATGAACCTGTACGTGTTTCATCTCATTCACTGGTTCTGTGAAATGCTGGCATTTCAAATGGAACTTATTTGAACTTCTTAAGGTGCGCTATGGAAAACACAGAAAAACATTTGAAAATGTATTTATTTAGCAGAGCCTTTTAACCAAAGAATCAGAATCTGGTTTATTCACCAAGTACAAACATGTACAAGGAATTTTGGTAGGAAAGGTGCAGGCGTAAGGGCGGAGAGATATGACTATCAGGAGTAAGACATGGTACATACAATAAATATATGGCTAAACAGAAGTCACGAAAAATAAAAATATGTACAGAACAACAGAATCTAAATTAATACAGTGCTCACAGAAAACCTTAGGATGCCTGCTTAATTCTGTAAAAACGCTGCAAATGTCCATTGACGAACAATGTTTAACATTTCTGCATATATCTTCCACACAGAAATTTTATTTTCATTAAGTGTCAGAATCTTTTTACCAACTCATTCAGTTCTGTTCTTGCTGTTTTGCTATTAATTGCAATTGTAGTCACTGGCTCCCAAATGGATACTAAACACAAATGGTTGGTATTTTATGTTATTGCAAAGGTGTTGCTAATTAAAAAGCACCCAGTGGGACTGCTTGTCAATGAACCTTTTAACTCAGCACAGCTTTTTTAGAACGGTAATTTGGGTTTCATGTGACACCTGATTCCCTGCCCTGTGAGGAGCAGGTAATTCCTTATTCTCTGTGTTCCCCATCCATCTCATCCACCCCTGGTGTGTCTGCTCAGAAAGAAAACACTATGGCCTTTGTCTTTACACATTAGCAGTGCTGTCCGGAACCTGTTCCTGCTAGTCCATGCCTATAAGCCAGTGTGACCTCTTCAGGTCAGCGGTGCTACTACCCATTCAGCTCCTACCCATAATGCCAGGCGGCTGCCACCTGAGTGTGTGACGCAAATACTATCCACAATCCTACGCCATCGCTAATATACCTATAACGTATGCAAAACAGCAGCATTGGGTCATTTGTAACATCCCCAATCAACCCACTGGAACAGCCACAAAACTAAACTCCCCGTAGCATCCAATAGTCCACATAGAGTCATCGACCGATGTCACCAAGTTGGCTTGGTTCAATATGGTCACGGAAACTCACCCCCTGTACTGAGGCACAATCGCAGGGGCCTCCAGGGGCCACGGAGTGCTGTAACCCTGCGTCATTCAGATAGCCTGGCTGATATAACAGCCAAGCAATGAATGACAAAGAAACCATGTCAATGAAAAGCATTGTTTCTAAATCAACATCTCTCACATTATTCATGTTGCTGAAACAGCCGAACAGTGTGAAACATATCAGCATAACATTCTAGCATAACGTAACTAAAAGCAATGTAGTTTTGCAAATTTTACAAAGAATAAACTGACAATTCTTTGCAAATCTGTTCAAAGGAACAAAATGGCTTCTTAAAATAGCTGAGATTTGTGAAAGATAAAGACAAGTTTAGGCAGTTTCTGTATGAGAAACATCTGTTTTAAAGTGAACGCTAAATTATTATCTTTTACATTAATTTGAATTTGCTTATTTGTGGTTTTTATGCTTGTTAATTTACTGTGTACACCTAAAGAGTAATGAAAAAAACTTTTTCCTCCTTACCTAACACCTTTCACCTGAAAATTAGTGAAGCAACATCATATCAGAAGATCAAGACTTGCCTTTTCTCACAGAGAAGTGCAATGAACTGTAACAAGACTGAAACAGTATGAAGAGCAGGAAACAATTATCTCTTTCTCTTGTCTCCGTCATATCAGCTTCTGTCTTACTTTACATTTTTTTCTCACGTGTTACTAGGCTCTCAGCAAGTATGCGGTTATCTGGAGGTGCCATGAAGTCTGGAAAGTGTTAGTTAAACATAAAATGAGCCATCATGCGAGCCATGCTTAACTTGCTGCAATGTAAATATTCATCCAGCACGGTATACTGTGCTGTAAATTGCAACATTCCCATCTCTGCCAGTGTGTTCTGCTGAACTTATCAAGTAATCGTACACACTATACCAATCTCTACAACTGTGGCCCTATCAAAACTCACTATACCCAAGGAACCATATTCATTACACCCATCTCTTCAACTGTGGAACAATCTAGTAATTATATTCGCTACACCCATTGCCACAACTGTGGACATACCAAGTAGTTCTACTCACTATATCTCTACAACTGTGGACCAAACAAGCAATCATACTCACTATAGCCAAGGAACCCAACCATTTATCCATCCATCCATCCTTTGTAACCGTTTGTCCTATTCAGGGTCACAGGGGTCCAGAGCCTATCCCGGAGGCTACAGGTGCAGGACAAGGAACAACCCAGGATGAGGTACTAACCCATCACAGGGCACACTTATACGGGCACACAATTTAGTAACTCCAATTCACTTTAGCATGTTTTTTGGACTGTGGGGGGAAAGCAGAGTACTCGGGGGAACCACCACGATGGCAAGAGAACATACCAACTTCACACACATGGAGCCACGGCAGAGACTCGAACCCATGTGGATATATCAAGTAGTTCTACTCACTATACCTACCTCCTAACTGTAGACCAAACATGTAATCATAATAACTATACCTAAGGAACTATACTCACTACACCCATCTCTACAAATGTGGTCCTATCGAGTAATCATACTCAATACATTCATTTCTACAACTGCTGAATCTATCAAGTAGTCATACTCATTTAAAATAAATCTTCATTCACCAACTGCTTCCTCCCCTAGGTTGCTTCAGGCACAAGGCAGGGGGAACCCCAGACTGGCTGACAGTCCATTGCAGGGCACACATATGCACAAAAGCATAAACTATGGGCAAATTAAAAAGACCACTTCACCTAGTCGTATGTTTTTGGACTGCAGAAGGAAATTGGAGTACACACACACACACACACACACACACACAGGGAGAGCATGTAATCACCATAAACATGGAGGTGGAGTGGGACCTCCACCCCTCCTGTGAGGCTGCAGTACACCGCCATGCTTCAGAGGAATGCTTTCTACAAAAATGCTTTTTCGGTTTTTTTAATTAACTTCATTTGTTCATAGCAATATAATGTTGTTGGTTTTTCGGAGTTACTGTAATCTCCTTTGGTCGTCAGCTACTAATACTGACAGAATAAAAGTTAAGAACTAACAGGTAAAAGGAATTCAGCCATAACAAATACAGTCAAAACAAATGTTAATGAGCCATTTTTAAAAACACATGAATCACTTTATTATGATATTTATTCTCATGTTCAAATAATAGCCCCAGGACGCTGTACTAGATAAACAGTTAGGAAGATGGATGAAGGAATAGATGGGCAGAAAGACAGATGGATGGATGGATGGATGGATGGATGTTTAAAAAGAGGTGCTAGTGTGAATATTTACAATAAACAAAGATTTTGGCACCCATCTCCAGTGTAGATTACTGACTGTTCCCTGACGTGTGAAAACCTCATAAAGATATATTTTTAAGGGTTATGACTGTTGTCGTGTTTGATGCACTGAAGCACAATGAGATTAACTCAGAAGCGACGGGCACCTGCTTGGCATTGAAAGGCATATCAAATCCAGAAGAGCTGAAGAAAGCAAGACCTGTGAAGAACAAGGCATTGAGGGACGACAACAGCAGCAACAAAGGCTGCAGTCTATTCAGAAGTGCAGACTACAAAATGGTGGTCGCATGGGAATGATTCACTGATAAAGCAGAGAGAAAAAAATTAAGAGGCGACCACAGGTGTGAAGAAAGAGCTCATAAAAGGGATGGGGAATGGGGGAGTGTTTAAAGGGTGCTTTGAGTTAAGATTCTCTCTTCTTAACAAGAAAGATAAAGTCCTTTTGTCAAGTTTCAGCTTATGTAACTCAAAAACAAAACTTATTGGTCCATTGGAGAAAACAAGACAGGCATAGGGGCAGAAAATACCATAACTAAACCTGAAAATTCAAAAGCAACTTTTCCAGTTGCATCCCTTTATCGTAGACCTGAAGACGCCTTCTGATTACTAGAGGTTCACTACGATCAGGCAATGCAAACAAAGCCTTTTATACACCGCTGCAGGCTTGGATTCGCCTATATGGCAAATATCACCAGAACATTCAATTAACATTCACAGAATTACCAGCTTTCAAGGTCGAAGAGGAGCAGGTAAGAGGAAAAGAGGCCACTCTCCACTCCTACCCTACCCTGAAATGACTGGTGCTTTTAACTGGTGGCTAAGAAGACTTAAAACCCTCATTATAATAATCCTGATGACAGTCTCTTTATGACACGTAGGCCTATACATACTATGCACAATGATTGTTAGATGGCTGAGCTGTATATTATTCATTCAAAGATCACGTTTTAAGAAGCAGAGAGAGGTAACCTGCTGGAAATGCTGTCGCTATATAGGGTATACAGTGCTTAAGACATACTTACATTAGACCCCATTACTCTACACAACAGCAAAACATTAAACACAGCTAATATTACTTAAAGACCAAACAATCTTTTGCTTTAATGAATCAAATCCTCACAGGGAAGGATGAAACACCTGTGACACAAACCATCCATGGAAGATCGAAAAATAATCTAACCCAAGACACCACTAAGACTATCTTGCTAGTTCAAGCAGAAATTCTGGTCCAGACTATGCGGACTGGAGGCTGAGTCATGGTATTGGAGACTACACATAGTGGTCTGGCACCGGCAGGATTCCCCTGGGGATGCCCCTGCACCTGGTGCACCTGGAAACAGGAAGGAGAACTGCATACACACATCGCAGACTGAGGCACCAGAGCATGTGCCAGTGAGCTCATGGGACGTCAGGCAGATAGCAGCCAGGGAATTGTTTAGGAGGTTGCTGGTTTCAACAATAACTCTACTAATGATTCTGTAGCTGAAGAACATTAAAACAACAGGATGTTAAATATAAAAACAAGCAGGCTGGGACTCTGTGACTATTTCTAGCACCTCTAATGTACTTGTATTCCTATTACTGAGCACATGACTTCCACTCATTCATAACACCTCTGATGTGCTTATATTCCTAAGAAGAAGTGCATGATCTCTCCTGCTCTGTAACAGCACTGATGTTCTTGTTCCTAATCGGCAGTGCATGGCCTCTCCTGGTCTGTAACAGCACTGATGTTATTGTGCTCCTAATCAACAGTGCATGGCCTCTCATTGCTTGAAACACCTCAGATGATCTTGTATTCTTTTTTTATTCCTAGCTTTGAGATTGCATGGCCCCTTTGTAACATATTCATGCTAGCTCACTATTTTCATTAGTTTATGTCCTGGCTAGGGGAGAGCTCAGCAGTGAGGGATCTCTCATACCTCCAGCGCTACAGGCATGAATCTCACCCTCTTTTTGTGTGTTTCCTCCAGGTTTCTCCTACAATCAAAATTAAATAGTTCAGGTCCTTTCAGTGTCACTGTATGAATGCAAATTTCCCCATAAAATGTGCTGAAAACTCAGTATTGTACAATAGGCAATCTAGAGTAAATCACAGATGGAATGTTTGGTAAAATTTCCTGATTATTTTTTGGGTACAAATCTGGGACAAAGAATTCTTCCACTTCAAACACAATTGGGCTGACAGAAAGTCCCAGTTGGGTAGAAGCATGAGTTTAACTGCCCCTGCCCATATGCCTTTACCCGTCGCAGCCTTGGGGCAGGATTAAGATCAAGAGCTTTTCATATGACCTCTGTGTTTCCTGTCAATCAGGGTGCAAAGGAGGAAGAAACATTCCCATGGAGAAAAACGTATATCTACCACGATCAAAACTTTACGTGTCCACTTGTTGCTAAGTTCAACAACTGGGCAAGATTAACAATGAAAAAAAAATTTAACTATTACTAGTGAGATGTTCCCACTAAGATAATACAGTCAAGTGACTCTGAAAGCATGTTTGGCATATTTTAGCTGAAAGACAATCCTCACAAACAACACCAAAAATGGTTTACAAATGCCACATTTTATCTGATAATTCTACTCCAGTATGGCCACATATATTTTTAAAGCTGCCAAGTACTTGTGACTTTGTTGTCACAACATCGGGCCCTGTTCCAGAAATGTAAAAGTCAAATGTTTTGATTTTTCACATAATAATGCTGTTTGCAACCTATTTTTAATTGACGACTTCCTTGTAAAAACCCATAGCGATGTATCGCACTTCATCATGTTTCTTCTTTAAGACTCAAAAGCAGTATATAGGGTTACATCAAAAAAAAACAAATTATCTAAAGGAATTCATTTTCAACTCTAGCCAATCAGGCTGCTTAGCTGCACCAGTAAAGGCTCAGTTATAGTGCTGCGTAGAATCTACACTATAAGTAGCCATGTAGCCACATACCCTACGCTGTAGTCTGAGCACTGTAGTTACATTGCTGGGGTGGTGTGCACCAGGCTATGGCACAGGCTACGGCATAAGGTACGCAGTTACGCAGCCACCAACAGTGTAAGAATAAATCAACCTGGAGGACTGCTACAGTGGCTTAGCAGGCTAAGTCTCTGTGCCTGTGATCAGAAGATCGCCAGTTTGAGCCCTGGCCCCAGCAGAACAGTCACATGTCCGAGGCCCTTAACCCCCAGTTCTAGGGCCGACACATGTTGGCTGACCCTTTGTGATGGAGCAGACAAAGAGAAGAATTCCAGTTTACTGGTACTCGTATTTGTGCAAATGGCCAATAAAGGAGTCATCATCATCTAACCAGGCTGTTAGGTTTGGCTTACAGAATCAACAGTGGTTCTGTTCTCCAACTTAATAACAAGGCAGGTAGAGTGTGGTAAGAAGGACTAGGGCTCTCAAGGTTAGCGACAAAGGGCAGATTACAGCTCGCATGGTCCTTCTCCCTTGTGTTCCTGGGTTTACTTCTAAAGATGCAGTTTGTGGAACTAAAGGGCCTCTCCTCACTTTATTGTGACTGGGCCATTGTAAACTCTCCTCTTTGACTGCAACCAAGTCTTTCATACACGATTAAGCTCATTAAGTAGCTTTTGTATGTTTTAATTAATGGGTTTCAGGAACCTGAAGCACTGCTTGTTGTTTCATTGATGGTTTCACATTGCACCTGAGTTGGTCTGCAACTAAAATATACAGGGGCGTCAGTAAAACAAGACATTTCACTGACCACACTAAAGATAAGATAGACTGGTAGCTTAAACAGGGGGGACAGATATATACATATCGTGCAGATTTATTTTCTGTAAAGGATATATTCGAAAAGCAAATTTCCAAAATTCAATGTCTCCTTTTTGCTGTATTTCGGATAAGACCGTGCAGGACAGTTAGGTCAAGCTTCCATATGTTACAAACTGGGGACCAAAACTCACTCAATCCTCATTTAATCCAACAAAGAACTTTTGATAGAATTCCAAAATTCTCTAAATCCACATAAATTTTCTCGAAAACGTATCCTGTAAACTGAATGAGTTTTGGAAATTTCAATACAGATATGTTTTAGTGAAAGTCTGACCTTTACAGGTATGTTACAGACATTTACCACATAGACTCAATCATTCTGCTAGATATTTAGCTAGACTGATAGTACTAGTGCTACCATACTCTTGCTAAAATTCATTCTAGAGAATTTTATGTGAAACCATTGAGTGAGTTCCGGTCTACCAGCCACCAGCACATACAACACAGCGGTCCCAATGGCTTCATCTCAGGACCCTTACGGAGCAGCTCTCTGCTTTGCCGGATGCTAGAGGTCCAGCGTGAGCACATTGAATCAGTGTGAGCACATTGTCCTGGGGGACTAATGGCGGGGATGAAAAACGTCCCGTGCTTCCTAGAGTCAGAGGGGAGTCCTAACCCCTGAGAGAGGGACAGCCCACAGGTTCTCCCCTTCACACAATAAACATCCATTCGCCCTCAGCAGGAAATCGCCGTCCTCCAGGAAATGAGATGAAAGTTTGGAACAAGATGAAAATGAGTTTTCTCCAGCGTCTGATATCTCCTTTAGAAAATGGACAAAAAAACTCTCACAGGAAGATCCGGCGACAGCCATAGAGGAGGAAAAGTTTGTATTTGGGATCAAACTGCCATTTAAGCCTCCCATCTCCCCTGCTGGGAAGCCCACTGTGAGGAGTATTAGGTGATTACACACCTGGAAGCTGGGATGGTTACAGTTATTTGTAAGTGTGTGTGTGTGTGCATTTTCTCAAACTACAGTGGGACTGAAAGGGAAACCATTGTTTATTCTTGGATACCTGTAATCTAAAGACATAGGGGGCTCTTTTTTAACAGCTCACAATGCCAATGTAGAAATAAAGTCCTCTTCCTGAAAATGGAAAGTATGAACCTGGGAAACCCATCCAGAATATTCCACTCTTCATGCCCTGCATGTCCAGGAATAAGCTCCTGGGTCACTGTGACGCTGCACTGGGTAAGTGGTTATGAAAAATGGACGGAGAGTATCTCCCAATTCATATTCCCATTCACACATGTTGCAGTCAATTGCCCTGTTTGTCTGTTCTATAGGTCAAATCCCTCATTGGTGGCAAGGATCTCTGACCTTTTCATTTCATTTATTTAAGACACTTTTTATCCAAAGCGATGCACAATTGGAAAGACGGTTCCCTTGTGTGGTTCCCCGATGGTGAAATGTGCTGCTGAACCACACCTGGACGTTAGAGTCCATCTCCACCGTCGAGAAAAGACTTAAGACCCATCTGTTCCATATATTTCTGTACTACTCTGATGTCTCTTTACATTCCCTGACTGTTCTTATATTGCTCTTCTGGTCCTTGAATAGTATTATTAGGTTATTGCTTTGTTAGAAGTTCTTGTGTAGCCCCCGTACTGCTTACACGTGTACCTGGGCATTCGGTGGAAGCTCAGCCTAGCTGCATTTATACCTACAGTAGTCAACTCTTTGACAGCATGCATGTTCGGGATTAGCTGTTAGTCTCAACTATATGTTGCTTTGGACAAAAGTGTGTGTTAAATATGCAATTGACAAGGCAGGTTCACACCATCCCTGGAGCAATTGGGGATTAAGGGTCTTGCTCAGGGGTCTAATGGTGAAACCACCCATGGGACTAGCAATCCGATTAGAGACACAGCACCCTAACCCAGTACAGAGAGCCAGACACCACCCTCCAAAAACAGTCCCAGATCCATCCAGATCCGCTGCTCTACTCAGCATTCCGCAAAGATGCCAAGATGGCATGATCATTAAAACATCACATGCAGTAGTATATAAGAGATCTTGCAGAGGGCTCCCCTAAGCAGACAGGGCTGGGACTGGGTCAGCCTCCACTACCAGCAACCATGGGAAGCCTCCCACTTCAGCTGTCTGTCAAACTCACACCCGGTGCCCTCAGCATGGTTTCACAGCCAATTAGCACCCCGTGGCGTGGTCACAACAGACACACGCAACGTTTGGATAATTCACACACCCCACTGGTCTTTCCCCACATAGGGAGATGAGGGCACACCATCTACTGCTAATCGACTAATAATTCAGCCATTACCTAGAGTTTAGATGTCTTCATCATGGCCACCAAAGCCAACTAAATTTTCATCAAGATGAGGGTAACTTTCTCCCAACTGCTGCAGACAGGTGGCCGCAGTTCTCAGCACCGATGCGAGGCAAAAGGACAGCTCCTCGCATCGCCGTCAGGCATGCCCGGGCACAGTCCCTAAGTGCTTTGGCAGCCTTAAGAGCAAACTGACCTCCATCTGCAGGTGCTTTTCTACAGCTGGCAAATCCTCCAGAGCTCCCTGTCAACACAAAGCAGCTCGCGGGCCGGGGGTGCACACAGCCTTTGCGGCAGCTAACAGGCAGGCCCACATTTGAAACACAATCGCGCTCGGAAGCTCATCTCAATAAGCTGTAGTCATCCGTGACACTTACAGTGTATTAAGCCGGTCAAGCGTCGCGGAGGAACACCAGGTCAGTGCATAGTTTCATGAGGTTTTTACAGCATTAAAAGGGTACGGTTTCATGGTACGCAGCAGAGGCAATAAACACAACGTGCTGTCTGCCGCCATGGCGAAATGTGCAGGATGCTGTGCCGGTCCAACGTTTTGCCGTTCAGTATAAAGAAGCCTACAGGGGCCCATAGAACAAGATGAAGAAACTGCCACACCACTGGATAACAGACTGCATGTCAGGAACACTTTTCAGACAAAGTGCGGACAGTAACTAAGGAACCAATACTTCTGTAAATACCACAATATTAGAGGAGGGTAATCGCAGCATAAATAATTAATTGATTTCCATTTCAAATATATTTCTTATACAAATAAAATCCGGTGATGGGTTGGCACCCCATCCTTGGTTATTCCCTGCCTTGTGCATATTGTTCCTGGGATAAGCTCTGGACCCCCGCAACCTTGTATAGGACAAGCAAGTAGGAAAAATGAATGAATAAACGAATTAATGAATATAAAATCAGCTTGAAATAATTCCAGCTGACTCCAGACGTATATCTATATGCCACATAGTGCGCTTTGAGGATTCCTTTTTGGTCAGAATACCCAATATGTGTGTACAGGCTGCGTTTTTCTATTCTCTTCCTAAGAAGCTTCTACTGTACTCTCACGCAGTCATTGATTTAATATAAAATCCTGATTTTGTGAGAAATGCAAAAACATGAGAAGATTCCAGTTTAATTCAGCATAAACAGTGGCGTAGACTGCCATCACAAGCCAATCAGGGGAGGATGGGACCCACAGCACCTTTTTCAGTCTTTAACGTGATAAATGAGACATCACCGCACGGATGTGTCACTCAGCTTTGCTACAGCCCACGTTCAGCAAGCTGTTAGGATGTGAGTGTGATTCGATGAGCAGAGAAGTACCTGGATGTAGCTCTGCGGGGTTAACCCCCGTCCAGGTGTGGACCGGCCCTATCCCCAACCCCTCCTCCTTCCATAGCCTCAGGGGATTTCCCTCCTCTGCCCCCCCCCCCCCCGCAGTTTGCTGGATTACGCTAAATCCTAACCTTTTAAAAAGAGGAGGAAGTTCGCGAACGCTAAGCTGAGAGGTGGAAATTAATTCCTTTAACCCTCAAATTAGTGGAGCTTGTGGGGGGGGGAGTTGGGGTCAGTACGTCCCTCATGCTCGTTAAAGCTGGCCCTGACACCCACCTTTCAATGCTCCCCCTGACCTCCTAACCCCTTCTCATTTTCCCATCATATATACAGTATACAGAACACCGTATATATGATCGAAATAGACATGGGCAGTAAGTGGCTCAGCAAGCTAAACTCCTATGCCTGTGATCGGAAGGTTGCTGTTTCAAGCCCTGGCCTTGGCAGAATAGTGACATGTCTGCGGGCCCCTGAGCAAGGTCCTTAACCCCCAGCTCCGGGGGTGCTGTATGCTGGCTGACCCTGTGCTGTGACCCCCCCCCAAGCTTGTTCTCATCTGTCTGTGACTCCAGGAGAGCAAGATGGGGTAGCAAAGAGAAGCATTCCAATGTGCAAGAGACAAATAAAGAATCATTTCATTTTAGAATCAACCTTCTAAGCGATTTTATTGGTCAGGGTGACCAGGAACCTAACCTAATGAACACAAGGCAGGAGGCCGGGGAACACCCTGGACGGGGGGTCAGTGCATCGCAGGGCACATACTCACACACAGTCTTACCCTCCAATTAGCCTAACTGCATGTTTTTGGGCTGCTGGGGGAAGCCGGAGAACCCAGAAGAAACCCACAGACGGGAAGAACGCGCAAAATCGCAGAGGAGATCCAGCACCCAAACCCAAGAGGTATGTGACCACAGTGAACTCACTGAGGTACTGTGCCGCCCTGCCTGGAGAACCGTAAAAACTGGATAACCCCACCAGGAAATCTCACAGCACAGGCAGAAAACGTAACTCCATTGGCTACACTCTCCAGCATCCAGAGAAATCCATATTTAGAATAATCCTTGATCACGGTCCATTGTCATTGTCTGAGTCACAGGGTCTGAAAGTACTAAAGCTTCCAGTTAAAACTACAGAAGACCAGTTGATCCTAATCCCCCAATGGACTGCGCAGCTTTCCGCAATATGATACTTCAATGGAAGAGGTATAACCAACAGTAACTGGCTTAGTTTAATGAACTGTGAAACATCTCTGTGGTGCTTAAAATATCTATTTCTACCAACAACTCTGGGCCTTGCCTCACAAATAATAGCTTTTCAAATGGCAATACATCCAGAAGATGTCAAGTGGAGGTCACTGGGTGCCAGCTGCTTTTAACAGACGGGAGAACAACTTCACATCCACGTGATTCACATCAAAAAAAAATTAATTTTTTAACAAGGACTAAACTAACATGGATCCAGGGCCTGTTCAGAATGTATTAGGAGTGTACGACTGCTACTCTGCCTGTAGCTCAGGCCCTTAGAAGTCAAGTTTCCCTGCAATTCGGCCGATTCACAACAACAAGGAATAAAAACACACAACTTTTAAAGTACAGTAAAAGTTCTCATAACCGGAATTCAGGTAACCGATACACCAAGTAACCAGTACAATTCAAAAGTATCAGTAGAAAAATTCAAAATTCATAACAATAAGTAATAATTACAGTATAATAATTCGACTAAAATTTAAAACTAAAAGAATTTTAAAAATAACAAAAAATAAAGAAGAGCATTGTGCAATACAAATGTCAGTTCCGGCGCATTCCTAGGGCGCGCAATGCTTTAGGAGTCTTTCGGCTTGTTCTGTCATTATTTACCCCGCGATCAATTCCGCTGCATCATGTCTTGTGCTGTAGAGTGTTAGAATAACTGTGCGATAATCATTACTGCGTGTGTATAAAAGGATTAAAGTAAGTATTACTAATGTGTTACAGTTCAGTGTTTTTTTTTTTTATCAGTTCAACAATCCGCCAGTGCCTTGGTTCCAACGTTGCAAATACGGAAACTTTTACTGTAACCAGTTTAAGCATACTTCGGAAAAAAAACTAGCATGACCTTTGCAGGCGAAATTCATGTTTATAATTTGAGATCCATGCCCTTTCCCTGATTATAGGGAGAGTGGGAGGACAACTCAGAGGGAAGAGTTTCATTAGAAGCAGCTGGTCATGTTTCTTTTATTCCTATTTTAGTGCTAAGCGGGTTTTAACAGGTTGTTCTGGAGGTCATCCTATGGGTGCATCGATGCTAAATCCTCCCTAATTTCAACCTGACGGCTTCCAACATTAACAGATTATTGTTTGTTTAAGGAGAGCTCCCACAAACTGTGTAATCCTCAGTTACTGAACTGGGGGGGGGTCACTCCCTCCAGCAGTGTGCCTATTAGCATGGGGTTCCTATGGAAAATGTCGGCATCCTTTCGTAATCCAATAAGAGTGTGCCGAAGCCGCTGTTTGCGTTTCCTAAGCAGCGAGAGAGGCCGACGGCGAGTAGCATGAGAACACAAGGAGCAATGGCTACTCAAAGACACTGTTACACACTGAGAAATGTTACATAATATACCATTCTTATTAAAATAAGGATGGGGTAACCATCTGGGCTTCGGCTCTCGGGGCTCGATTTCGGCCTTTTTCACTGGTTGGCTGCCTTGAGACGTACAGTGGGCCCTTGTCCCGTGCTCTAAAACAGACCTTTCCCACACGGTTAAGTGCTGAAATTGCTCCTCGGAACAAAGCGGGGCTAATTGCTAACTGCCACTTCGCATTATGTCTCGCGCATGAAAGCGACTGCCCCCCCCCCCATTCGAACACTGGGGCTATTGTGCCGGGCCAACCTGGAAACGTGAGAAATAAAAGATCCGATGTTAGCACCGACCACGTCGCATTCCCCTTCTTGATTGCCCCCCCCCCCCAACCCCCCACACCGGTGTGCACATTGGCAAGGTTACTATGGCAATTGGTGTCAGTCCTGGGCCCCCTCAATGATCCATTTTCTACACGATTGACTCTGAAAACTGCCGTCATAATCCCTCAATGTTTTCCCCCGTCCTGAACAAGCCCCACCTTGCGACAATAATCTCATGCTGTGAGTAGAGGCCCACAAAGGCCCCGGATTACATGGGGACACAGCAGAGGCTCAGGGGCCCCGCGGAACAATCCGTGTGGAGGCGTAGGGCCCATTCAACTCAACAGAATAATTTCGTCACACATGCCATATAATATCCACACAATTATAGATATCTTCTCTGGCCACGCCTTTACATCTGCAATACATCATGAGTAGAAATAAAAATTAAATTCTATCTAGTGCCCTGTACTCCTTAGCAAAGGCTCAAGGTCCTGCCATGACCTGTTTTGGATAAGTGGCTAGAGGATGGATGGATGGAGATGATAATTTCAAGCAGTATATGCTGGTCTATGCTTCCGCACAGGCAAAATAAACTTTTTCTCTAAATAATTTGTCTTTTCAGATTAATTCTGATTCAGAAAGTTCAAAGTGGTGATATCACTTGAGATGTGAATCATCGATCCATCC
>JAAGVU020000015.1:9855760-9882433 GCA_011763525.2 Mormyrus iriodes | reverse complement strand
TTGTCTTTTCAGATTAATTCTGATTCAGAAAGTTCAAAGTGGTGATATCACTTGAGATGTGAATCATCGATCCATCCCTCCTGCAGCGCTTATCTTACTCAGAGACAAGGGGATGGTGCAAATAGTAAAAACAAATCATCATCATCATCATGGTAGAATGAAAAGACAGAGAGGCAGACAAAAATGCCTGGTGGTTTATGATAATGTAATCGAAGAGCAAATTTCAAGAACTCACACTGCAAGGGATATGTTTATGAGAAACTTTCCGTGGACTTAGTGAGTTTTGGAAATTCATTAAAAGTTCTTTGTTAGAGCACATGAGGACTGAGTGAGCTTTGATTCCCATTACTGTAACATATGATGTGGAAAGCTGGCTTTAGACCACTGATGGATTCATCCCAAAAACAACAAAAAAAATGAACTGAGTTTAGGAAATTTGCTCTTCAATTATCCCTTCACACATTTTTTAATCCAAAGGCAAAGCCTGCAGTGCTGTCACACTTACATCAGTATTACTCTGCACAGCTGAAGGGCTTCACATTTCCCCAGAGAACACGAGCCCCAGGTCTTTGTCTCCATCTCTCCCTCACTCCACCGGCAGTTGGGACTTGGCTCTCCCATGGCCTGCTCGGGTGGGCGTGAATCTGGGAGACCTTCAGGCTCGCAGGAGGCCACGAGGAGCTCCGAATGTATTTCGAAGGGCTAGCGTGGAGAAGAAATCTAATGAGAAGCACCCAGTTTGAAGAAAAAGCCCCTCCTTACAGATAACTTTTTACCCCAATTCACAGCTCATTATGATATGCTTGAACTGACAGCTATGGCTGCAAAAATGCACTTAAACATAATGTACATGACAGTCTGTCAGGATATATAATGCACATGATAGGCTGTCAAAGTACATAATATGCATGATGGTCTGTAACATATATTAATATAATATATATATATATATATATATATATACACACAGTCATACATAACATGACTTGTCAAATTATACAGTGTATAACAGTTGGTCACAGCATATAATGTATATGACAACCTGTCACGGTACATAATGCATGATATCTGTTACATTCTTCACACACACAACTGGGATCTATCCTGCTTTTTCAAACAGCAGTTACGTGAAACTGAAACCACAGTAATGTGGTAATATAGCACACTGCAATCTGCCATTCACATTCTCATTGCGGTTCAGTTGGACCTGTGTGCCACCCAACATGCCACGGCCGTTTCCCACTCACCTAAAGTGTTATTTGTATTTCTGGGGGCTGGTGCTGGGGGTCCTATCGAACATCTAGATCCAGAGAGCCCAGTGATAAGTATCAAGGCCGCCAGCACCGCCGTGGGCCACACCCGCAGCCCTCATCTCTTCCTGCAAGCCGTATGGCTGCACCCCCTGCCCCGCAACCCCGCTGGGATGTGAGAAAGCATCAGGCCGTTCCCTCTGGTAGCCTAGTACGGGTCTGTGATGAGATCAGTCGATAAAGCAGGGTGGAGGGCCCCTACAGCAAAGATTCCATGGCAACCCAAATCAGCGAAGCCATAGCCAATGGGCTCTTGGCTGGCAGTTGCCTAAGTGCCATATCAGTCATCCAAACAAAGGCCACTCATTCAAAAAAAAATCACTGAGAGCATGGAAACTGCCAAGCTCCTTCTAAGATGGTCTCCCCAAGTCACTCTTCATGACTTCCAGCAACAGCATCAATAGCAGAAATAATACAGAATCCGGAAATTATCCAACAATCTGGCACAAAAGTAGTTGGCACCACATAATTAAAAACATAAGCTTGGAACACAGCATTGCTGGACCTGAGGATGCAGGTATTAGATATCCCATAATATTGGGTCCAAATTTACTGTCGTGATGGTTTACGGATAGACCTGCAAATCCCATTCCCAGAGATCAGTACTTCTGGTTTGGACCTGCTCTCAGAGGAGACCTATTCTCTTCACTCTGAGGCAGCTTTTTGTGGACACATCTCAAGTAGCACCTTGCAGCCGCTAGACGGCCAACAGCTCAGGAGCTTTATTTTCAGACTAAAGGCTTCAGGTCAGACTTCTAGCGATGAGGCTACATGATGTTCAGCTACATCATTCACCGGTATGTAATAAATTACATCATATCCTCTGAACCCTTAATTAAATTAGGTTGATACACATCACACTACTCATCAGACACACAACCATAGTAATATGCACAGAATACAGAATAAATACTAGTGCTGATGTTGAAGAAAAGAGTTCAGAACTCGGATAAACTCAGTGCTCTTCCAACTGACTCGAAAGCTTTAGAGATTCCAGATTCAAGATTCAAAGCGTTTATTGTCATATGTACAATAGAAAAGTGCATTTTTCTGTGCAATGAAATTCTTACTTTGCTGTCCACACAAAATGCCGAGGTACAATAAATAGAAAAGCTAGAATGGAACAGCAGACTAAAGAACCCCCCCATTGGGTAGGGTTTTTGGTTTGACCTTGATGGCTGCCAGGAACCTTCTGTTCGTGCCAAATCTATGTTCTTAATCACACTATCTTGCCGTTTTTTTTTTTGTCTGGAGGTTTCAAGTCATCACAGATAAAACAAGTTTTCACAATGTTCATCAGATCTTCCACACAATCAGCTTCTTGCCGCATGCATAGTTTGGCATGGTACACGCAACTGAGAAATTCAGATCCAATCTAATCACCCCATATGTGTATACAGCTTCTTTAGAGTAGCAATATCACTATCTCAGAGTCCTCTTTAAGAGAACATCTTAGGAATTATTACATTTCTTTACACAGTATGTAACATATAAGCAATCATTTGACAGTTCTGCTCTGAAAAATTCCTGAACAATCATTTTTGAGAATGGACCTGAATTGAACACTGCAGAACATAGTTTTGTGTATAAGAAATACCTTATACATAGTATACTAAACTAAAACTTATGTGTACAGGAACGTTTAAAGCAAAAACAATGGAAAAAGATAGGAAACCATTAATTGCCCCTTGCACCGGGAGTCAGCACCAATTAGCGCAGGACAAACGGATGGATCCCTTTTGGCACGGCACGCCATTTAGCCTGCAGTCGTTAATTAGGCAGATTATCATCAGCGTCAGTGGCACAAGTACCCATTGTGACCAATTAGCAAAATCAAGGGTCTGTAATACTAGACAAACAAACATAAACACTTAACAGTTACAATCTGTTCTGGCCCCGGCAACCATTCAATTGTAGCAGGATAATCAGAGAGCTGATTTAAATTAAAATGGCTGATTTAGTAACTGCAATCCACTGTCAGGTCAATGAACAACAAACTGGGAATTTTCATGTGGAAAACGGCAAAGAAGTGGGTAAAGGTGAATGTAAATGAAATGGTTCCACTGGCCGTAATGATGGAAAGGCATCTTAAAATAATTTAAAACAGAAAAGTCAAATTTTGTGTTAGGAAATATGTAGATTTATATACCTAAAATATAACACTAATTATTCATTATACATAACTAATAGTAGATGTTCTGCTGGAATGTTCTGTGGTGTATCATACAGTATTATGTGCATACGGTTATTATGGTATATTTTAAGTGAATAAGGCTGTATTCTAATTAATAATTGCACACGATCTCTCTTCAGGTCAGTCTGTTTAAACCAGTGACACTCCAAGAACTTATTCTGCTCATAACAATTGGCCTATCCGTAGCTGTCAGCATACCCAGAGCAATGACCTAGCCAGCTTTTGGGCTGTCTTGTTCAGGTGACCCACCCTGAATGTAAGACTTGTCCTTCCTGCCGATGCTTAATCCACTACTGACGATAAATCATCCCCACCCCAGTGAAACAAAGGCACGGGTTGCACAGTCTGCAAGACAGCAGAGTACAGACGCCACAATTAATGGCTCAGCTAAGCCACAGAGCAGGGCCTCCTCCCAGCCAGAGGACAGCAACAGCTGGGATTAGAGTGTGGCTCGATTTTGCCACTGTGAATATTATTTACAGGATGGAGGACCACCCCAGTCCCCTAGGGAACTTTCTGCATAAGGGTTACTCAAAGACCTGGCTAATTACTGACAATTAATGCCAATTAACAGCCTAAGACCTCGGGGCTTGAGCTGTCCACGGCCACATCATAATTAGTCAACTCTTCATTAATTGCGCAGACATTAAAAAAGGCAATTAAGAACAAAAAACACAGCTGTTAACCTAAGGACCTTGTTTCTCATTCCCATTGAGAAAAGGGCTTTCAAATGCGGACCGAAATAAGCGCTATTCTGCACACAAAGCGAAAAGGACACGCGGCTGCGTCGGAAAATGCTGCTGCTGTGTGAAAATGTTCCGTTTCTCATTCCACAATCTGCAGCCTGAACTGTTATTGTAGAATAAAGCTGCACGTTTTAGTTTGTGCTGTATAATGAGGCTTTCTTCCCCTTAAACTTTGAGTCGCTCTGGAGCTTTCTATGAAAATGTGTGACCCCCACCGCCACCGCGCCGCTCATTTAATCCTGCCGTACCCTTAAATAACTACATCTCGGTAGCAGCCCGCTAAATGCGCTAAACAGTCACCCGTAAGCAGTACCCTCCAGACTTGGTGTATATTCTGCTTGCATTTAATATCGATCACAATCAGTAAATGTGTGTGAAATTATTTGTGATTACACACTGCACAGCAAAAACTCACGCAAAAAGGCAAAGAATGGACGATACGTAGTACTACAAACAACTTCTGCATGAAAATAAATAAGGATAACATATAGAGATGGTAATTAATTAGCAGGCACTTTTATGCATAATGATGTACCATGAAGTAGATAATTAATCACAGATGTAAGTTGTCAAGGACCCGACTTAGGTACCAGTGCTGCTAGTGTGAGCGTACTGTGAGCGTTTGTTACATCACAGTGTCATATTCTGTCAAATTACAAACAGAATTGTTATTATATTATCAAACCTCTTTGCACGGTTTCGCACAGAGGGCCAACAATCAGAATAGTGGGCAACGGGGACTTGCAAAGAAAAGAATACAGTTGTGGCTGATTAGGATATTAATATTTAACCATATTTATTAAAATATTTAGCTAGCTTAACAGTAAAATTCACCAAGCTAATATAAGTAACATATCATAAGTGGGAAATTACTGTGATACGTTTACGTCATAAAGATCTTCCGCTATTGGTTGCAGCTGTACAGGAAGTGATACAGGCAGAGCCACATAATTGCCCACAGGCGTGTGCCGCGAGCGTCGGTTGAGGGCCATTTCCTCTCACAGGGACCCACTTCGCCATGTGCCTGGCTCATCACCATTAATCAGTCATGCAAGAGCTGCGGCACCGGGCTGTAACCTGAGCTGGGGACCGCAGCCACTTGGGAGGATGCCTGAAACCGCGGCGTCACCATGGAGGCGTCTCCCGTCCCTCTCGGCCTTCCCTAAGCTGCTGTCACTTAGCGCAGCGCATCTCTGAAACTGCACAGCATTAGCTTCTCCTCTTATGTCTGAACACACAGCATGCAGATATACATTATTATATACATTTTTATGAATGGGACGTAGCTGGACCATACCGTACAGTACAATATATAAAATAACAAATCACAGAATCTTAGCAGATAGGTAATTACTAAACTCTGTTAAAAGAAATTTTTCATTAAGTTCATTAAATTAATTTTGTTATATTCGTATGTAATTCAATTTTAGCATGACGATTGCTTAATTAAATATGGCAGAATTTGGGAAGACTACTTTAAACACTGTCATCTGGTGGACATTTAATGAAATGACTTCATAAGACACATTGACTTAACCGGTTAGGACTCATCGGAACGGTGCCAGTTCAAAGCCCATGCTTGGCAGTGATCATATCACTGTTGGGCCCTTGAACAAGACCGTTAACCATGAAAACTGCTCCAGATAAATGGCTGAGAGCTTCACTCTAACCTCTATACGTGTTTCATAGGAGAGACAGATAGGATATACGGTAACTAAATAATTTCTGTGTACCTGTACCTGTATAATCATATATGCATGGAAATAATTGTGTGTGACAGCTAACAGGAACAGTCTTGCATTTAAATGTTAGGAGACATATACAACGATGCTTTAAATAATGAACTGCAATCATTATTCTGCTTTGATCAGCACCAGCTACACTATTTCTGAAAAAAATAAATATTAGCATAACAGAACATTTGAAATGCTTACTTCGAGAAAGTTTTAAACATAGCTCTGTATACATAATGCGGTGGCGTGGTGGTCTTTAAAGTTTTGCAGTGTCTGCACAAGCACGATATAACATTGATACTATAGTCTGTTGTGTGCTGTTGCAGTAGCTACGAAGCTGCAGGAGTATCTTTTAAATCGTGACACTCATAATTCAAGATTTTTTATATATCGCGCTTCGACTTTCGCGGCTTCACTCTATCGCAGATTTTATATGTAAGCATATCTAAATATATATCGCGGATTTTTCTCTGGTTCGCGGATTTCTGCGGATAATGGGTCTTTTTATTCCTGCTCCATGCTTCCTCAGTTGGTTTGCCCTGTTGATTTCATACACAGCACGCTATTGGCGGATGGCTGAGAAGCTACCCAATCAGAGCACCGGAATGCAAATGCGCGAGACTGCAGTGCTCGTATTTTAGAAATATGATACTAATATTAAAGGAATAATCATAATATATATAACCGGTTAAGTAAAACAAGTACATTACTGTATTATAGTAAATATAATACATATTTTAACAAAGATAATTCTATTACAATGTGTTTACAACTGTATTACGTATTAAATAAACTCAATGATATACGATACGTATATTTGTGCTTAGTATATAAACAGTGTGTTTACATACATAATTTCAACGAATCTTACCTAATATCTAAGAGAATATAAAGGGTTTATAAGGGCTTAAAATATAAAAAAATAACCATATAAGCATATGGTTTCTACTTCGCGGATTTTCACCTTTCGCGGGGGGGGTTCTGGAACGTAACCCTCGCGATAGACGAGAGATCACCGTATTTTAGTCCTGCTTTTACCGAAGGATATGTTCAATGTACTTTCCAAAACTTTCTAAGACCAATGCAATTTAATTACTCTCTATCCACATCCCACAAGCGCTTATTCACAATTAAATTACCAAAATTGCAAGCGCGTCCCTCTCTCTCTGAATGTCCGCTAAATGATTAAATGATGTTAAAGATCGCCTACTTATACGGGTTTATGAAAAAATGCAGCATTATATTTGGTGATTTCCAGCAAGGTGTGCAAAAAAAAGGTAGCTGGCTGAGGAGAGAAAGTTACAGCGACATCTTTTTGTGCCACGCGCGTCTAGCGAAGTGCGGCGACTCAAGTCAACCCAATGTGCCTGCAGCACGTGGCACGTGGCGCGCGCAGAGCGCAGCTGGGGACCGCCGGCTCAGTCACGCGGCAGCGCTGACTTGAACCACCTGGGCCGCGGCTGCGGCGCCTGGCGTCTGGCGCCGCTTCATTTCCGTCCCACACAGACGGGCTATGCAGGCAGCCCATAGCTCACGGGCATTACCGTGGGTGGCAGGGTCCGCCGCTAGTGGGCATGTAGGATGTAAGGCAAGCCAGGCGTGTCGTCCCTCTCCGAGTGTAAACGCACCGGCGACCGTGGAAAATAAACAGTGAGAGGTACGCTGCAGAAGATGGGAGCCGGGATAGGAACCCGGCTGTCATCATTAACACGCCAGTCGAGGGGTATGATCATGCCAAGCACGCAGGTAGCCATGTTCGGCAAGACGAGTCACGTGACCACCTACTGCCGACGCATATGTGATCCCAGGTACTATTGTGGGCTTTTTATTTTTGCTTTTATTTGGGTGTAGATGGACATAATCTCGGGAAGACTCCAGTACAATTAAACTTAAAAACAATGGATCGCATTTTTATTTCATTAAGAGACCTAACACGGTGCTCAATCAGTAGGCCTAAGTACACAGAAAAATGACTCCCTGGCGGAATAACTTGCTCAAAAAAAACGATAGATTTTACTGATAAAGTTGCCTTACATAAAATGTAAGAATATATGCAACATAAAAAATTATTAGATACTGAACAAATAGGAATGCACAGAGTTAAGGAATAATAATGAGTAAGGTTAATGGCCAGTAAAAATTGAGCAGGCCTAGACTCAACACAATTATTTAAGTGGTAAAGTGAAGGAAACCACGTGATATGCTTGCACTCTGAGTTGCCAGTTGCGTTTTTTTCTGGTTCTTATTTTGAGGCGGTGGTTTTAAAGACTTTTTGAGATAATCCTAATTTTTTGTAATATAACATGATTTATCATTAGAAGGAATTCAAATACTACTGTCAATTATTCTACAAACCCAGCCCACCATTGATCAAATGATTGATATTAGACAGCGGACATAGGCTTATGTGCATAAAAGAACTTAAGACTTAAACGACATCATGCCATCTAATGCCTTCAATTTCATTGTCCCATGGTATATGGTATTTTGACGATATTCTGATTTTCCAAAGCCACACCATTTATTCACCAAGTGTGGGGGGGAGGGGGGATCCTTTTCAGGTTCTTTACAGTTGCTGTATTGCCGTATTCTTTTTCTGATTCACACATCAGCCATTTTGGCTAGCTCAGTTATTTTAATAATTTACATAATTTTACATAACTTCAATTTAATTTAATCTTTGGCCAGAATTTGATATTACATGGCTGGTTAAAGGTTAAAACTTTGGAAGTACGCCTCTAGTATTTCATAGGGTTGTGTGCATGTGACATGTGCAAGGAAGACATGCACATGATATAGCAAACAGGACAAACTGTGTTCCATGTGGTCGTGCATAGTGAGCTTGTATTTGGGCTTGATTTCTCCATCTTACTTTGCACAGTGGGCTTGTTTTCAAGGGTGAGGTTGCTTGTTTGTCCTGTGAGACTTGGCAGCACTGATCACTTTGGCTGTAGCAACAGTTCAAATGGAGCTGACAAAATTGTTCCAAGACTTTCCAATGTATGTTAATTTTGGCTTCATTTTGTATCTGTGTCATACTGAGATGTAACATTAACTGAGGCAATGTTACGTTTTCATTTATCTTGTAATGTTTTTTTTTTGTGAAAAATATTGCAATTTTATAAAGCAAAAAATGTTGAATTTACCCAAACCTAATCTACCAATAATGTCTGTCAAATAAATTGGTGGTGTTGCCATGAGTTGTGCTGACACAAAGTAGTCCCGACAACTGACTTACTTTTGCTCAGTATTGTCTGTATCGAATCCAAAATATTTCCATACAGCAGGAGGCGAATGTCTGTTGATTATCAGGGGCCTGCTGGATTTTTTGGTTAAGATAATTTGTCGGATTTAAGATAGTCTGGGCTAACTATAAGTGAACGAAGATAAAGTCCATTTAAATTGGGGTATTTAAAATCCAGTAAGTTATCTATCTAACCCAAAAGTAAGTGAGTGACCTGCATTAATTTGAGTATTGCGAACAAATAGTTTTTAGTTAAGTTTGCTTAAAATGTATTTGAGTTGAATTTACCTTAAAAATGCATGCAAAACGTTACGTTAATTTAAGTAATCCCATCATATCTTTTTTTTTGGCGTATAGGCCTAAATCTCAGAAAGTTTATGTGAAGCATTAAAATGTTTGCAAACTCTCCTACTTGCCATTATAATGACATATTATGGGTGTGGAAACACGCAGGGGCAATGGCGACTCTGGGGGCCCTATGCAAAAAAACTCCATGGGGCCCTCCCACCCACGCTCCCCTGACGTGGCAAAATTTATTACCGTTATTTTAGTGAGACGTCTAAATTAATAATATCAATGAAGATATTTTGATAAACCCAAGACATTTAATTTCACTTTTGTGAAAAACATAATGCACCACAAATCATAATTGTCGTTGCAATGCACTATGTAATCGGCCACCCTCAGGGGCCCCTCCCAGCTTGGAGCCCTGGGCTATTGCCTAACCTGCCTGTCCTGTCCCCACACCTCTGGAAACACGGTACTGCTTATGATAAAAATGCGCTGGCCTATCATGCATTTATCTGAATCTACCCTTTAATTCTGGTCATAAAATATCCTGGACGTCTCAACATGAAAGGAAGCCTTCTTCATTCATACGTTAATTTATAATCACATATTTCCCTCGAAAAGAGAAAATGTACAGATACTACACGATTACATCCATTTTTTTTTAATTACCCACCTATCTTCCAAACGTTTCTGGTTACTAAACAAACCACATAAAATAGGAAATACAGGGATGACATTTCTGCAGTAGCCTATATTTCTCAGACTAGCGGAGCAAATAACCTAATTATTACAATAAAAATGTTAAAAATCCATATTATTATATATTTTTTTCCAAATAGGCCTACCTGGTATTTCCATGGCTTTTTTACAACGTCATTTTCTGTTAGCAGTCTAAAATGAATCATCCCCGGCCATGTTTGGGTAAGGCTTAAGGTTAACAGGACTTATTACTCAGTGGAGCTTGTCACTTATGCTCAGTGATGTCTTTTAAATGGCTTCTAGCAGCTCCGAAATCGTTGTTCTTTCTCCGCTGGCTACTGCCCCAACACAAGCGGCATTATGCGCTCCCGGTCACGGCTGTTGCAGGTCACTTTTTCCTCATTTTAATCAATTACCCCGTATCCCCTTGCTACAGCACTCTTGCGCATTGAGCGCTGAATTACGTCTATTTGTCATCGGCTGACATTAGTTTTATCCTGCGTGTCGGTGGAGCTGAATGGTCACATTTAAAACCGCCGAACTGTGTCGGGTGGCAATTTGGAATTTAAATATTGTTTCAATAGAGAGTTTACCACAGTACCGAGACCGAAATTATTCCCAAGGTTATTTAAAGTGTCCAGACTACATGGAGGCAACTGAATACATTGCAAGGGGTACCTTAAGCCATATGTTAACTCTAATGCACATTTCCTAATGTTTATTTTTATATAAGCAAAGGTAAGTACTTTAGGAAACGGTCTGATCCGACACACCTGCCTTGCTCCGATTAGTGGAATGTGCATACTGACGGGGTGTTTTTTAACAAGCAGTTGATTGCTAAAAGAAGATAGTGCCGATAGTCCTTCTCACTCACTGGAGTTTTCCAGGATTTGCACCGATTATGACGTTTACCTGGATTTATATCCACTTTTCCACGTTCTAAGCGCTATCCAGCACAGGATCGCAAAGAATGTAAACAACAATTTTCTTAAACTTATTTTCAATATTAGTTCACTCTTCAAAAACACCCGACATATCTTCCGCTGTTTGTTTAGAAAATCATGGTAAAATGATCGTTTTGTTCAATTTTACATTAAAATAATTTATTTTTTTTTAATTAAATTCATTATGTAGCCTTAATATTGAATAATACATTGAATAATATTGACAAATACATTAAATGATAATATTTACAATATTGAAATTTCAAATCCCCTTTAAAGTGAAAACGTCTAACTATAATAAACCGTCAAATGTTTTGTATATTTCGTTTATTGAACAATTTATTTGGTTAATAAGTAAAAAGTTTAGCGCTCGTTGTAGCTCAGGGGGTAGCCCAGCGGTCTCTTTCCAAGCCGTGCCGGAAGCTGCGCATCCATTAGTTTCTGACTCTGCCCGTCATTGATTTCTGTGTCTCTATCCCTCTAGTGGTAAGCGAAGGTATCTGTTTATTCAAGCATCGGTCAATATCGTAGCAAAGTTACGACAGCTTCTGCTACAGCTTATACTGTTTGTCAGCGCTGAGGTACTCGGTTGACTTTGTTGCCTTTGATAATGTCTATTTAGGTGTTTTTTTAGTATCTGTGATTATCCCTGCTGGTCTTTCTTTATCACTATTTTAAAATATGTATTGTGGTTTGATCAAGTGGTTGTGTATTTATTGTGTATATACGGAGTTAGTAATTTGTTTGGCATTTTCCATTGAATTATTGAGTTTGTAATTGTTTTTTTTTTTTAGATCTGTACTGTATTTAGTCTTGAATGTTAGATTTCTAGTGTAATTACTTCTTTGGTGTGAACGTGTTTTATGTGTTTTTTGAATTGTTTGGCATTGTACGGAGTTTACAGAATAAAGTATTGGAAAAAGAAAAAAATGTATATATTGTATATATTTATTAACTTGGGAGTTTGTATTGAATAAATCCATTGTATTGTTATTGATATATTTTATGTGTCTGTTTTAAAACGTATAACCTTTTAGTCTGGAATGTTAGTTCTATTTCTGTAGATGTCTTTTATATTATTGTTAGATTTGTTTTGATTTAAATGTATTAAATTTGTTGCTTAGTCTTATGAGGTAATTGCGTATAGATCTGCAGAGCACTATTTTCTGTTCTGATGTAATTACTTTTCTTGTGTAGCCATGTATTATGTGTTTTAAATTGTATGGCAGAGTTTGTTGAATACAGTATGGATCTGAAAAAAGAAATTGTGGCTCATTAAATTGGTCGTACACACAGTACTGTCTAACCACTATCTGTGGATGTTTCGCTACGGTGTTTTTATGTGTACAATATCGCATAATGTGTTGTTATCAACTGGTATTGCGAACAATGGCTAACGGTTAACCAGGCTAGAACTGGGGCCTGTTTCAGAAAGTAGGATTTCTTGCTTAGCCAGGTAATTTGTTGGATTAAAGGTAGTCTGGGCTAAATATGAGTAAACAAAGATAAAGGCCATTTAAACTGGAGTAAATTAAATCTGATAAGTTATTAGGCTAAGCAAGAAATTTTGCTTCTTGAAACAGGTCCCTGATATTGCTAAATGACTTTCCGACTGTCTGTACTGGAATGTGGTAAACTCGTGTGTGATGTCATTCCCAGCTTCGAATTAGACCTCCGAGGTAAATGAAACGCAGCGTCAATAAAACGGTGTCGTTTTCCCGTACAAGCAAGCCTCCTCGTCATTCACCGCTGCTGTGATTCCTCAGTCTGCCGAGCATTCCACTATGCAAAGTTTAAAGTTGTGTCCCCTCCAATATCAAACTCTCTCCTACTCTGTTACCTAGGAGAATCAGACATTTGAACAGATTAGCTGAGAAAAATCCCCATGTTACTGCTAGAAACTTGCAGGATGACCCGATGAAGCAGGGACGCTGCTGCAAAGTGTAAGAAGGACATTAAGCAAGCAAGGGCTTCATTCTAGACCAAGAAGCACATAAATGTCATTATGAATATGACAGAAGGAATGTGGACAAGCTAATTGACTGGTTACATTGGACCTGTTTGGCTCCATGGGTCAACGATGTGTCTGTCATATAGAAGGAAAGGTGGCGTGCAGCTCGGTGGATTAAGCCTCTGTGCCAGTGAACAGAAGGTCATTGGTTTGAGCCCCAGCCTCAACAGATTAGTCATATGTTTGGGGGCCCTTGAGCAAGCCCCTTAACCCCCAGCTGCAGGAGTGCTGCATACTGGGTGACCCTGTGCTGTAACCCCCCCAAGCTTGCTTTCGTGTGTCTGTCTGTCTCATGGAGAGCAATATGGGGTTGGCAAAGAGAACCATTCCAATGTACTTGTGCAAATGGTGATTGAAGGATCATTTTAAAAAATCGTATGACAAGAAGAACATCATCCCCATGGCTGAGTATGGAGGTGGCTCAGTCCTGTTGTGGGGGCTATTATGGAGAAAAACGAGATGCCTTCAAGTGCACAAGTTGAAGCTTGGTGATAGTGAGACAATGATTCCCAGCCAAACAAAGTCAATCACAGCTTGGTCAGGTTTAGGGATCGGTGCTGGAATGTCCTCGAATGGCCAATTCAGTCCCCAGAATAAAATCCCATGAAATATATGGTGGGGCATAGAGAGAACAGTGGCAGGAAACCAAAGAATATGAACTGGACCAATTTGCACATGAGGCATGGGCTAAGATTCCAACAGAGAGGTGTCAGAAACATGTGTCCACTTGCAGGAATTGCTGAATGGTGATTATAAAGGGTGTAGGCTGCTCCACAGAATTCTGACTTTGTGGGTGAATGATTTTATACATGGACATTTCTGAAGAGAACTTGATAACTATCAGTAAATTGAATTACGTTTGCAGAATCCCTCAAATATGTATTCTTTGTCTGTTTACTAAGACCTTAGTTGATGCATTTTCTATAATATTTTATGCACATCACCAAGACTGTGTTACGACTAAGGGGGTTGAAGTGCAACTGTAGGGCTTAGATCTGGAAAAAATATTACACATCAAATATTGCACAGATAATGTTCAATATAAATGATTACATATTATTTCCTGAATGATTTTTATCAAAAAACATTTCTTTTTAACAGAGATAGAGGTGCTCCTGCACTAGGTTTTCCAGTGTAGACCTGCATATGCCATGTGTAGCTCGACCAAGCATCAAAAGCTGCCCAGAGTTTTATTCTATACTTTTCAGGCTTGTTTGGCATATACTTCCTGAAAGGGCAGTCTTTGCAAAATGGAACCAGCCACCTACCTACAGTAACACTGGGATTGTAAAGGAGGGCTAACTGCTGAACCCACTTATCCCAGACATCTCACATCCTAGGAAGTTTGTTGCTGAAAATGTCAACTTGCCAGTGTCCACACTGCACAGGTTAGCTGTTGCCCCGCCTCATGATTTTCGTACCCCTACCAAAGTCAAAACCCCAAGTTTAGCTTGTTCCAACTCACTCTATAGATAGGCCTTCCCTCAAAGATCGTTATCATGAGAATAATGATTATTGACCTGGATATACGTGATGACATAACCAGTCCTTCAACTTCTGTTTTCGTCACCTTTGTTGACTTGCATGTGAGTAGAAAGACTGTGAGACTTTTCTATAATTTGACATCAACGTGTCTTATACTGTTACCAGAACATTTACAACAGGGGTCTCCAACCTTATTTGCATTGAGAGCTACTTCTAAAAATATGCTAAAATTGATCTGACGTCTAGTAAGTGTTAAGACTTACTCATTGGCTTCCTACTAGTAGCTTGCGGTCGATACGTTGTCAACCACTAATTTACAGAATCATCATTGTCGACGCGATCATCTTCATTGGAGTCCTGCTACACATCACTTACAGTGGCACAGGGCAATGACATCACATCACTTACAATGGCACAGGTCAATGACATCACATCACTGGCAGCGTACTGTTTACTGAAAATGTGAAATGATATAGGTTTGTTATATGGGCCAGGATCATTCAGCACAGACAAAACAATAAGTAATAAAAAGTCAAAACAGAATAGGCTTGAAATTGGATAAGTGAATTGGGTAATACCAATGCATACAGTGAATGTAGAGAAATCCAGAATTACACCACAATGATTTATGTTTACACATATAGCCCATCATATTAGAAAATGTCAAAACTATCAAGCTAAAATAAGGATTAATTTGTTTTTACAGATGTCAAAACAAAACAGGAGAGTTAAAAGCCATAAGGATGTTTTTCCTGGTTATTTTTCAACTGCCCTCTGTCAGTAATCTATTGGAATAACACCTCCTTCGGGGGTATGGTGCACCCAAAAGGTAGGCCACTGATTACACCGCCTCCGACCGCGCCCTTAAAGAGGTCATGTAATGACGAAATCTGGCCTTTAGATGGCACATTTCCCTTATGCTAGATGTCTTCATCTGTTGTCAGAGAACAATACATTGCTTATATAATTTACACAGGGCTGCTGCTAGAGATTTAGTACCCCATGAAACATGATACAAGATAGCTCTACTGTCACTATGCAAGTACAGTGAAATAACGTTTGGATCATACTGTAGAAGCTTCAATGAAAACTTAAAAATAACTGAAGCTAGAATTAAAACTAGAAAAAAATTCAGGAAAAAATATATAGCATATAGCAAGTACAGATCTACAATATAGAGGTATAAGAGGAATGTTGTGCATGAATTATTGCACATGAGATAAATTATTGCACCTGAGAAAGGCAAAGGTTGAGAGTTGTAGCATTACTGCAGGATAATGATCATTATCAACAGTATTGCACGAATAATGGATTAAATGGAACACAATTGTGGTACTGAGATGAATGTGATAGCAGCATTGTCATGCAGACAACATGGGTGATTGTATGATGGCTAGGAGCCAGAACAGTTAAAGTGCATATTCTGTGTGTATAGTGCCTGATGTGATGTGATGTCATTGCCCTGTGCCATTGTAAGTGATGTGATGTCATTGCCCTGTGCCACTGTAAGTGATGTGATGTCATTGCCCTGTGCCATTGTAAGTGATGTGATGTCATGTGATGTGGATATGTGATATCTGATGTGATGTGTGATGTCTCAGTTCAGCTGTGTGACAGCCTGGGGGTAGAAGCTTCTTCAGTCTTGCCGTGTGAGCATACAGGACACTGTAGTGCTTGCCGGACTGCAGAAGTGTGAAAAAGTTGTGCCTGGGGTGGGTTGAATCACTGTAGATGTCCCTGGCTTTGTTGCTACAGTGGGTTCTGAAGAATTTCATAACATATTGGGCCCCCAACCCAGACCAATCCAATTATGTTTCAAATTTTTTCAGGCTTCTGTCTCTCAGGGGCCCTTGGAATCATCCTATCTCCCCTGAACACCTCTGAATTTACAAGTTTAAGAAAAAAAAATAAGAGTTTGGGGCTCTTAATGATAGCACTAATGATATTCTGAGACTTAAGACTTAACTCAGAGAATTAACAGTTGAACATAATGATTCAACAAATTGTTCAAAAACAGGAAACTTTGCAGTTATTTTTTACGTAAGTATGAGTGGCACATAGCGCTGGGAAAAACGGTCTTAAAACAAGATTTTTCAGTATTGTAGAGCTGCAGTTTCTGAGCACTTCACAGCCAAGTACTTTAACGAGCAAAAACCTGCAGGGGGTGTGGCTGCCTAACACAAGCTCTGCGTACCTGATGACCTTGATAAACTTTTGTTTCGTAAGCCCCATGTACTTTTTATTGCATACGTGTCCGTTCAGCGATATGTGAACCAAAAACCAATAGATAATCAGGGATTATGTCATCTGTGTTTATGTGAACTAATTAATTTCTCACGCTCTTGGCTGATGCTAATTTTCTTTAATGTAGCAATGCGACATGTTGAATTTAACATATTAAACCCTTACAATACGTCTTGGTCTAGGGTCAGGCACAACAAAAAGTAGAGTGAGAAAATGAGCAAAGCACCTCTAAGTAAAAAAAAAGATACTCCTTTACCTAACCCAAACAAAAAGAAAATATAAGTGCTCAAAACTTACATAGCTCTGCACATAGCAACTGCAGTGAGCACCTCTGAGAGACTCCCTTTCTGCAGGAGCAGACAGGCACAGGGCAAGTTTGGGCAACCCAGAGGCACACAGAAATCCCAGGGGCTCCAATCTGCAGAGCTGTGGGACTCAGGTCCAGTCTCAAGTACACATATGAACAGACTCTTGTCACACACTTAGGGTCAGTCTTAACTCAGATTCGAATGCTTGTGGCTCAAAAAGCCTTCCCAAGTTCATCTGGGTCCATAGTGTATGTCTGCAACGGGAATCAAACTTTACCCCCATAGTGCATTTTAAAGCCATAAAATGCTCACAGAACTCGGGTTTCTCAAAAGCAATACGTTTCTGTTGTTGCAGCATGGAGAGTCCCAACCATCGCAGGTATCATGCATAGTGTGTTACATACTAGATCTGCCACTGAACATCTTTATCTACAATTTATGTACTTTTAAGACAATTACAGAATGTTTAATTAAAAGTTTTTCAAATAAAAAGCCCTTGAAAGGATCTTTGTATTGTTTTATGCACATTCTTTTGCTCCAAAACTAATTTTAAAAGTGTTCAGCAAGATACAGTCATGTAATTAATGCAAGGAAATTATTGATTACAACAGGATGTGGTGGAGGTGTGTTTTTGTTTCCTTTGGGTCTGGCAAAAAATTTTTTTCTTAGTTGAAAACAATAATATCTTAGAGATTTGAGGTGGTTATTTAATCTTCAGTTGATATCGTTTGAATTCAGATTCAGGGTCTAGAATCGAGCTTGTGTATTTTCAGACTCGGCCTCCTCGTCTCAGACTCGCCCCCCCCGACTCGATTTCTTAAAGATATGGTCTTGACTCGACTAAGGTGGACTTGAACACAACACTGCTATTCTTGGAGCCAACATTCCAGGTGACATTCAGAGAATGCAAAATTTAATTTACATTAAAATTAAACATTTTGCTTGCTTCCACCACTGTCTTGGTAGGGAGTCCTTGAGTAATCCAAAGGGAAACTGAGAAGTCACATGAACCTATTCGCAGGATGAACCTATTCATGCCAATGTACGTCTAATTTCGGGACATTGCCCTTTCTGCAAAGATAAAAATGGACCATTCTTGGCACCTGCTGATGTGTAAAGTTTTCCCCCTTTTCAGTACTTTAGCGTGCAGACACGCACCGCAGCTGATGTCAAAGGTTCCTATCCCTAACCCATCTTGCCATCACCTTAGACTTTTTCAAGCTGCCTACTCTCTTGTCGTCCAGCTATCACCGATTAATTTAGCTGCAAAATGCCTTCAGACACTTAAAAGTCCATGTGTCTAAGGTGCAACTCTACAGGCAACATCACAGGGTCATCTTCATGACGGCTGCTAATAGTATTATCAATATAGTATTATTCTATCAACATAGCATGTCTATATGACTGAGCAATGAACCTATTATGAACAGAGCCAGTCTAGGACATTGGAACTGACCATGAAAAAATCCAAACAAAACCCAGCACGAGTAACACTCTACCTTGTGTAGTTAAACTCGGGCGCTCAAAAGTGACGCCCATTTATAAGCACTGTTTACGTTGCCTTCTACATAACATGCATGACTATTCTTGGAAATACAGTCCAGGAGGAAAGCAGTAACTGGCTCTCAATGATGCATCCTTTTTGGCATCAGCTGAAGGGCGTGCTCAGATATCAGTATACAAATTACACCAATACAGTGAACATATTCAACTGTTGCAAAATAATTCCGGCAACTGAAGCACATTCACACACGCTTTTGTGTTCTCAAGTTTACTGTAAGAAAGCATAGATATCTATTAATTATGAATTGTACCTTAAATGTCACGGTCTGACAATGAAGGAGGCAAGAGCAGGTGTGAGGATAAACAAATAAGGGGTTTATTAAAGGAGGTGGGAACGGGGAAAACAAAAGCAGACCACGTGGGGTCAAATAAAAGGCACAAACTGACAATAGGGGAAGGCACTGGAGCACACGCTAGGGTGACGTCAATGACCGGACTGGGAGGCACTCTTGTACTGGACTAACGAGGGAGCAGACAAAAGGCAGCTGGAGTGATCGACACATGGGCTGGAATGAGAGGCAAGACAAAAGATCAACACAAGGGAGAGAACGAGGCAGCAGGAATGCAGGGCGTGACATTAAGTCATATTTATAAGATTGAATTTCATGAATATACAAAAGCCTTGATGCACAGCTTGCTGTCAAGAGGAGATATCATCAAATTTTACAAGTTGACTTATTTGGCAATTTGTTTGAAACCGTAAGAACATATGCATGGTGCTGATTTGTCTTCGGTTTCCATAAGAACATGTCCATGTTGGCGTATTTCACTGTTATTTATATAAGAATATGCACGACTCATGGGAAACAGAATGACAGTTTTACAAACTAGTCCAGCTAGAAAGAGCAGTCTTGACTTGAGGGCATATTAGAAGCATTTTACATGTATATTAAGTATTCAGTTTAAGATGAACTGCCCCGTAATGCTGTATGTTCTGTTTGAAAAAAAACTGTTAGACTCTAAGTTTGTGCAGCTGGAAATTTACGACTTTGGAGACCAAAAAAACAAGAAGCACACACAAGCCTTGGGAAATCACCGTGACGTTCCCTTCCTGAAGAAACAAGTCTTGTGCTGCTTTCCCCCCATATGACACATACTTCAGTAGCTTATGTTGTCAAGCTATTCATTGTGCAAAGCAAATCTTATAGACGCTGCTTTTAAAACTCATTTTAAGTGCAAGTTTTCAAGAAAATATTGTTCTACAGCATCGGACTTAACACTAATAACTGCAAGAACAGAAAATGTGCTTTCAAAACCACAACAGTTCCCAGTTACAGATATTAATAATTTTTCTCCAATTAGATTCTAATGAACTGATAATGCTTTCTGCAGTGACAGCATGCATGACTTGACCCTGCAATCATTAATCACTTCATAGCTTGTCAAAGCCCAGATGCCTATATATGCTGTTCATGCAGGTCAAATGCATCTAGCTGCAACAGAAAGGGAACCAACCCAGATTGCATCTCTGTAACCATGAAAAAGAACAGTTCGCAGTTGCTCAACAGTCAAATAATTGCAGTGATAATGAGTCATATAGGAGTGTACTTAATAAGACAAGTCCCAGCACAGACATAGCATTCAGGGCAGTTGTGGTCTTCAACTGGCAACCATGACTTTCAACGGGAGCTGGAAAGTGGAGCAAAACGAAAACTATGACAAATTGATGGAACAGATGGGTGAGTCTATTCAATTTATAATGATTATTATCATTATTTATAATGATTATTAACATTCTTAATTATTTTAAGCATCAGGTGACAGGGTGCTTGTAATAAGGATGTTGGAAAGATTTAACTAATCAAAATAAGCGTAATTTTTACACAGCACTGTTAAGATACCACTGTATAAAAGCTGGCCGATCACGGTGACCCACAGGTGTCAATGTTGTGAAGAGAAAGCTGGCCGAACATGATAACCTGAAGATAACCATTGAACAGACGGGTGACAATTTCCGCATACAGGAGTCCAGCACCTTCCGGAAGAAGGACATATCCTTCACTCTGGGAGTCCTGTTTCAGTATGAGCTAGCAGATGGAACAGAGATCGAAGTAAGAAAAGAATCAGTTTTTAAAAGGAGATACTGCTTTTGCAACAGGAACCTAATGAAGACACTATTACTGTGGAAATGCCTAATACATGCAATTAATCCTATAATCAGAGCATTTAAAATGCCTAATACTTTCGATAAAAAAAACACACGCAAATGACAAATAAAATAATGTTTCGTAATTGAATAGAATCCCACTAGCGTTTGGCCCTTGCTTAAGAATTTCAGCACACGGACATCTCAAATATACTAAGTATCTAACATCTAACACTCTGCCAAACTCAGCAGAATTCTTGCTGTGCTTCGACACAGCCCTTTCACTGAATGTGCAGCTTCTCACACCCTTTCTTGCCTAAACTGACAGTTTTTTTTTTTTTTTTGCTTAAAGGGCACATGGGTACTTGAGGGAAACGTACTCAAGGGAAACTTCACACGGAAAGACAACGGAAAAGCGCTTCTCACCAACAGAGAAGTAACTGGGAATGAACTTGTACAGGTAAGCATGCATTTTCTCATGGTGCGTGTGTGTTGAATCCATGAAAACTTATAGGTGCAGGGCATGGGAACAAAGAGTCCATGTGCTCTGAAATATGTTATTAATAAATATTTCTGTTGAATGCCCAGTCTCTACTTCTTTTCTGCATGATACAACAACTGTGTTGTGTAATATATTACGTCAACAAATGGGCACTCACACGTATCTTGTATAGAAATGCTTCCCTATTTCTTGCAAATTAGTAAACAAATTGTGGTTTTCTGTGCTGATTCACTGTGGATAAAAGATAATTACTTGATTATTCACATTATAATACAACCCTAGCAACAGCCTCTTGGGATCACAAAGTTTTTCCTGTGTTTATTAGGGAAATATTAGAAAAATTACAAAACCACATGTTTTTTTTTTATGATTCTAAAATAGTACCACATGTACATGAAGGTGCGTTTTCCTAGTTATTCACGCTATTATAGCAATGCATCTCTCAGTACTCTCAGTATGACTTTCAATGATGGCAGTACTTCAGCAGATGACTCGAAAATAATAAATGGTTTTCCTGTTCTTTTGCTCAGACTTACAGCTACGATGGAGTCAATGCAAAGAGGACCTTCAAGAAAGTTTAGTCATATTAGGTGGGCGATGGCCACCACCACACCAGAAACCGTGCAGGACTACAGAGCGTGGTTTGAAGGGGTTTGAAAGTGATTGCCTCCGTCATGTGACCATGCAGGAAGGGTTGCTGTACTCAGCCACGCTGCACACAGACAAGCGCAGCTCTATTTCAGCAGCAAAGTTTTCACATATTTTTGCCTCTAAGAACAATTACATAAAAAATAAAATAAAGACACTTCAACCTCCCAAAATCAAAGTTTCGGTCTATGTTAATTTGCTTTCATTTCAAATGTCATATCTATATAGACATTCATCAACACGACCAATTTCGAAATTTGGAACTTTACATAGCTTAATATTGAGGGAAAACATAATATTTTACAAATAGCCTTTGCAAGCATGTGTACAGAAAGCAAAGCCTTGCATATTTCATGTTTAACATCAGATACGGTTACAGGACAAAATGCACTGTGAGATAATTATGCTGGTTATTAAACCACAATCTGGAACGGAAAGTAATACATTTAAGAGCACAAAACGAAAAAAATAATGAGTATACACAGAATGAGACTATGATAGTTATTATTATTATTATTATTATTATTATTATTATTATTATTATTATTATTATTGGAAGCTTTTGATACCTTAAAAAATATTCTGCGGGGTGTGGTGGTTGTTCCTTGTTATTAATAGTGGCACTTACATACTTTTTAGGCTGTTTTGTGTTGTATCAATTGCATTTTATCATAGTAGGATGGACGTCACTTGATGGCAGTACAGCCGTATAACAACTGACTTTGGATGGCTTTTTGGATTTGCCTCATAATGGTGAATGAGGAGATCTTTTGCAAAAGATCAGGTATTAACAAAGAAATCTTGGAGTAGTGATGATCCATTTAGTACCGATGCCCGCAGCGTGTATTGAGTACAGATGACGGCTCTCACTGAAACCCTGTATCGTTTCAAGCAGAGCCAGTCCATGACATAGGCGATCGTCTAGGGCACCATTAGGGGGCACAAAAGAGCGAGTGGGAAAAAAATGATAAAAAATACCTCTGGTTGCATTGTGTGACATTACAGTTATTAACCCTAGTTTTAATATTTCAATACAGTTCTTGTGAAACAGACACAAGCTAGCTAAGTAGCAGCCAGGTATCCTGTGCTACTGAAATGTTTTTAATATAAATGAATTGACAATTTTCTTTTATGTGGGGGGGATGCACAGCAGAATCTCTCCTAGAGCACCGGAACACCCAGGGCTGGCCCTGCTTTCACGGAGAATCACATGCCCTCGCGCCTCAATGCTGTGATGAGTTGAGTAATGGAACCCATAAAAAAAAAAGAAAAGTTGTCTTATTTGGGAAGATTTTGAAATGATATCATCCACTAAGGTAAATTGGTACCTTTTTACTTTGTAGTAACTTAGTGACTACTGAAGTACAAATCATGAACAAATATAGTATCTACTTAAGATAAAAGATGTATCATGATTCATCAAAGATGAACAAACATGAGATCACTATTTCCGTTGTGTTATTCATTACTTGTTCCTTCAGTGGTTCACAAAGGTTTACAGAATTTGGTACAGATATAGTAACAAATATAGTTGCAAGTAGCAATAATGGGGCTAAGCACACTACAATAGCATAAATGCCAGGGAAGGAAATTCAGAATGGGGATACACAAGAACAGAGGAACATATGAACATAGATCATATAGCATAAGCTAACACACTGCATGGAACATTCAAGAAAACTGCAAGACCAACGGATCAGGAACAAGTATGGGAACAGAATCACTGAGCAAAAGATACGTTCTTAAATTCTACCTAATTAGAGAGATGGAGGACAGGCTGTGGCGGCTTTTTAGAATGAGGCATAACCTGAGTATAGGCAGAGAGAAGGACAGAAGGACAGGATTGATTAGTAACATCTGAGAGAGAAGCTAGAGAAGAAGCAGAAATATAGAAAAGGATAGGATATGGGGGAGAACCAAGAGTGGGAATGAACACACAGCTCTAACAATGACCGATGGGGTAACGGCAGGGGCAGGCACGTATATACACAGGTAATGAGTTATAAATGGCAGACTGCTGAGAGGAACTGAGATACTACACCAGGATCCATTAGGAGCATATGGGAAACAAGCGACATCTGCTGGCTAAACAGAGACATGGTGAGACTGGCAGAGACAAATCCTGACAATCCCCAGTCATAACAAACACTTTTATAAGGCCAATAATTCAAAACGTATTAGGAAAGACATATTTTTGCTCTTTTCAGTGCCTGCCAGTCGTCAAATCAGACGAAATTTGGTGCACATACTCAGACTGTGGCCCCAAGTCGAAATACCAAGTTTGGTTTGAAAATGTCAAAGCAGGTCACACACAGGACCGCCAAATTTGTTTGGCAATGATTGACAAATGGCCTGGAAAGAAAATCAGAAAGAGGAAATACAAGACCATGGAAACACCGAAGATATGCCACGAAGTAACACACTGAAGGAAATTCTCAAGAAAATTTGCAACACCAGCAGATCCAGATCAAGTACGGGAAGTGATACACTGAGTAATGAGACACGTTTTTAAGTTCTACCTAAATGGGAGATAGGAACCAGAGACTTTGTGAGAGCGAGTTCCAAAGTTTGGGAGCTAAAACACTGAAGGCCCTGCCACTCATAGAAGATAAACTAAAGCGATGCAACACTAGGAGACTAGAAGCAGAACAGGCAAGAGTGTCAACAGAGTTTAGACAAGGATAGGATATTGTAGAGGACCAAACGTGGGAATGAACACTCAGCTCTAACAATGATCAATGGGGTAACGGCAGGGGCAGGCACGTATATACGCAGGTAATGAGTTATAAATGGGAGATGCTGTGAGTAATTGAGACACTAGGTTGGGAACCATTAACAGCATATGGGAAAGCCAGTGACAGCTGCTGGCAAAACAGGGACATGATGAGACTGGCAGAGACAAATCCTGACAATCCCCAGTCATAAAAACCACTTTTATAAGGCCAATATCAAAATGTATTAGGAAAAATATGTTTTTGCTCATTGCAGCGCCACCCCCCAGTGGTCAAATGACACAAAATTTGGTGCGCATCCTCAGACTGCGGCCCCGAGCTCAAAGACCAAGTTTGGTCTCAAAACAACAAAGCATTGCTGAGATATGGTAACACATCCTGATTGGTGGCTTCGTCGGCAGTTTCGTTAGGGGGTAACGGGGAATCGTCAGGAGCATATGGGATGGCCAGTGTCTTCTGCTTGCAAAACAGGGATATAAGGGGACTAATAGAGATGGATCCTAACAAACCCCAGACATAAGAACTACATTTAAAAGACCAGCACTTGAAAATGTACTAGAAAAAAAGTTTTTGCTCATTTCAGCGCCCCCCAGTGGTCACATCACATGATATTTGGTGCACATCCCCAGGCTGTGGCAATGAGTCAAAATGCCAAGTTTGATTTGAAAACAGCAAAGCATTCCTGAGATATGATCACACATCCTGATTGGCGGTTTTGCCACCAATTTCGTTTGACAATGATGGGCAAACAGCTTTGACAATCAAAAATCCCTCTGATATCTCTTATGAGGCTTAGGAGATAGATCATCTCTGAAAGATTTGGTGAAGATTGGACAAAATGTGTGACCTGTGGAAAATTCTTCCATTTTCAATGAATCATGAAAATTCCAATGGAGGAGACTGAGCCCATCCCTTGGTGTTCAGTGACATAAGAGTGCCAGAATGCTTTTTCAATGTCAAACCTTTCAACGGTGATTAGTTAAAATGCATTTTTGCTTATTGCCGTGCCCCCTTGTCGTGGAATGACACTATTTGTTTTCCTTCCTCAGATTAGGGTCCCAAGTCCATTTCCCAAATTTGTTTTTGATATATCAAACTGTTGCTAAGATATGGCCTCATTTCCTGTTTGGTGGCTTTGACATCAATTTCATCGGAAGACAGTGGCCATAGCTTTTGACGTAACATAGTGATTTGAACAAGTTTGGTCCCAAACTTCCACAGACGACGGGCAACAAATTTGGAGCTGATTGAATCAGTGCCCTAGGACAAGTTTGCAAAAGTAGGTCTTCAGAAAAATTCCAAATAGCGGAAACTCCAACATGGCAGTAATTGATAATAATGGGTGAATTCATATCGGGACGACCCAAGGATTCCGACACATGAAAGCTCACAATTCAAGGCCAAGCAGTTCAAAAGTTAAAACTAAAAATGTATCTTGAAATTTAACCTGATGGTGTCGCTACAGGGGATGGATGAATTGACCCCAAATTTGGTGACTGAATACTGTGGACTGTCCTATATCAATGTGCCAAATTAAAAAAAAAGTTACCAGTCGGTCATATGGGCAGCCATACACTCCCATGGAAGAGAGTATAATAAGAATAATAATAATATTGATATGAATACTAAAAAATGTACCTTTGGTGCTTGGCCCCTAAATATAACTCCAAGCAGCAATAATGGGGCCAAGCACACAAGCAGGGCATATGCTGTATGGCAAGAAAATCAGAAAGAGGAAATACAAGACAATGGAAACACCAAAGATATGCCACAAACTAACACACTGAAGGAAATTCTCAAGAAAATTTGCAACACCAGCAGATTCAGATCAAGTACAGGAAGTGACACACTGAATAATCCATCCATCCATCCATCCATCATCTACCGCTTTATCCGAGGTCGGGTCGCGGGGGCAGCTGCCTCAGCAGGGAAA
>JAAGVU020000015.1:9804590-9849913 GCA_011763525.2 Mormyrus iriodes | reverse complement strand
GGCTCTGGCACCGGTCATACAGGGACCGAACAGCCCTTAAAAGGGAGCCCGGCACCCCATACTCCCGGAGCACCCCCAGATAAAATGGAAAAACTAAAGCCATCTTGACTGGAATATATTTTTACACTTCATGTTCATTGTTGGGGTGGCATGGTGGTGCAGTTGTTAGCACTGTTGCTTCACACCTCTCAGACCAGGGGTTGGGTCTCCACCCTGACTCCATGTGTGGATTTTGCATGTTGTTTCCATGGTGTTTACTCTGGGTTATTCCATGTCTTTGTGCCCATAGCTTCCAGGACAGGCTCTAGACCCCCATGACCCAGCATAGGACAAGTGGGTATTAAGCAGTGTTTCCCAATCTAGTTCTCAGGCACAAGCAGACAATCTATATTTTTGCTCCCTCCCAGCTCACTAAAATGTGGAATGTCTGAGAGGGAGCTAGGAGGGAGCAAAAATATAGACCATCTGTGGGTCCCCAGGGACTGGATTGGGAAACACTGGTATACAGGATGGATGAACTGAAATTCACTGCTGCACAGGGGATGGCAAGTGATTTGGGTCCTCCCCAAAAGCCAAAAAACTCCTGTTTCAGAGGTCCTTGCGTATAGGACTCGAGTCATTATTTATTCTAGTTACCTTACTGCTTATAAATTCTCAACTGAGTAGTTGACCCTCAAGGTGATACAAGGCTGCTGCTCATTATGGCTGCTTCAGACATGTCTTTCTCATTGTATTTCCTAGTTTCAGTCCAAGTTAATCATTGGGACGAAACGTAAAAGAATCGTGACTAGCCTGTACTTCTGGTACTTTCGGAAAACTGAATAAAATGTATATAACGTAACTTTCATATCAATAAAACTGGGTGAATATTTAAAAATGTAATTTGACCCCGAGTACATTACACTGTCATGCCGCTTTTAACGTCCCGTAGATGCCCCTGTCACTAAAGAAAAGGTAGGTGCGGTGGATCGTACATTGATTTGTAGAAACGGAGCCAGATCTGTCTGCCGTTGTGATTACGTGATCTTCAACAGGTACCCGAGATTTTTGACTACGCCTATGACTTTTCTGACAATCGCGATGATTCTGGACGGAAAACAGACAGTGCTTTAAGCCAATCGAAACAACGTCTGCTGATCGTGTTACAGAGATTTGGCCAATCGTCTATGATAAATCTAAATATAGGCGGGACTTCATCGTTTAAACGATAGCTATTGGGTAGTCGGTAAAATATCCGGTCGATCGGGCAACGCCCTTGTCAGCTGTAGTCTTTTTTCAATACGGGGTACGAGAAAGAGAAGAAAAATGGTTCCGTCGTATCATTACCTGAACATTCGTACTGGTTTGATTTCTGGCTGTTTATTGTTTTTGATATTGCATTTTTCCTTCTAATATATTTTTTAGACCCCTAAGATTGCGGGTTAGTAACTATGTCACTCTCTTAATAAGCTGCTTCAGACATGTCAGTTCACCTAAATGCATTATTTTTGGAGAAAACCTTGGGGACAGCGTGTCACTGGTTTGAGCCCTGGATTTGGCAGAACGGTTACATTTTTATTAGGCCCTTAACCCCTCTGTGTAGGTTTCAAAAGAGCGCATGATGGGATATGCAAAAAGAGGCATTCCACTGTACTTGTGCAAATGGAAAACAAAGGATCATTTCATCCAATTGAAAACATGCAATCTGCACTCCCACAGAGCCAGGTCTGGGATTCGAGTCCCCAAACCAACAGGTGGGAAGCTACACACTGAGCAACTGTGCTGCTCAATGCTGATTGTTTCATAGAAAAATAAATATAACACGAGAAGCAAAAAATTGCTTAAAAACAACAAAAGAAATGTGTAAGGAATTAAGTCTCAGATGCATATGGATTATTAGCTATTTCGAGAGGCTATTTGTAAAGGTACAAATGCTGGATAATACAGTAAACACCAAAGCCAGATATTATTTCTTGGTAGACACTATGAATGTCAGAAAATTGTCAAACGGTCAGTAAAAAATTCCTTTTGTTTTGGGGTAGAACTTTAAAATTGATAAACAATAACATTTAAAATATGTTCATACTTTTCTAGAAATAACCAGATGTTTAAACATTTAAAGCTTTTGTTTCATAATACAAAAATGATAACATTAAGCCAAGCTTAACAAGAATGGGGTGAGAGCCTATAATATTGTTGTTCTCCTTCAAAGGAATGAAACTTAATAATTAAGAATAATATTTCCATCTGGTTGATCTTGCCTTAGGCCTTGGATTCAGGGTAGCGTTTGAAAACGCTAAGGAGTGTGTGAAGTGTGCTGGTTTCTGTGTATTTCAATGATAGGCCAAGATAGAGGAACCACTTTTGTAGTATACAAAACGGCCTCTAGGTGGCATGCTCGCTCAATGTTCAGTTATGTTCCTCAGTCACTAACTAGGCTCCAACCCTCCTGTGATCCCTGATCAGGAAAAGTGGTTACAAGAGGAATGGAAGAATGTACAGGTCTCACAAGTGTCACTGCATATATCTGCTGGTTTGCCCATGTCCTTCAACCACAAATGAAATGGAGTAAATAAGATAAGCTTTCCATGAAAAGTCTGATAAATACCAAACCTACTGCCAACAATATGCAAGTCTTAGAAACAGAAATTACTTTCAAAATAATTGCTCTGATTGTGTGATGTACTCAGTTCATCAATAGAGATGAACCACTAACTAGTTAATGTTATTCAACTTAAGCACCATGACAAACATAACTGCAGATTAACTGATTTCTTATTCTTAATTTATAGGCTACTGGTTTGGGAAGTGTAATATGTCCAACCACAAGACCCTATAATAGACAGTGAATGCAGTGGATAAGATCACTGGGACCCCTCTGCCCTCCATTGTTTACATCTTCATGACACGGTGCACCCATAAGGTCTCCAGCCTCCCAACTTTCCCAGTCTGTTTCATGTTCCGTCCGACAGAAGATACCAGAGCATATAAAGCAGCTCTGCCATACTCTGTGACAGCTTCTTCCCCATGGCAGATCTGAACTTTGCACAAACCCTGACAACCACCAGCACTCTGTCACTTTATTGCTTTATTGCATTATTTCCTGCATTTATCATTAATATTTTCATTTACTCCTACGTACCACACTGCAGCTCCATCATTGCCCATTTTAACCATTCACAACATTTCGTCAATCTTTACTTCTATATTGTGTGTCGAGGTTGCTAACGCAAATATTTAAATGTCTAGCTGTCCTTTTCCTAGTTTCAGTCCAAGTTAATCATTGGGACGAAACGTAAAAGAATCGTGACTAGCCTGTACTTCTGATACTTTCGGAAAACTGAATAAAATGTATATAACGTAACTTTCATATCAATAAAACTGGGTGAATATTTAAAAATGTAATTTGACCCCGAGTACATTACACTGTCATGCCGCTTTTAACGTCCCGTAGATGCCCCTGTCACTAAAGAAAAGGTAGGTGCGGTGGATCGTACATTGATTTGTAGAAACGGAGCCAGATCTGTCTGCCGTTGTGATTACGTGATCTTCAACAGGTACCCGAGATTTTTGACTACGCCTATGACTTTTCTGACAATCGCGATGATTCTGGACGGAAAACAGACAGTCCTTTAAGCCAATCGAAACAACGTCTGCTGATCGTGTTACAGAGATTTGACCAATCGTCTATGGTGAATCTAAATATGGGCGGAACTTCATCGTTTAAACGATTGCTATTGGGTAGTCGGTAAAATATCCGGTCGATCGGGCAACGCCCTTGTCAGCTGTAGTCTTTTTTCAATATGGGGTACGAGAAAGAGGAGAAAAATGGATCCGTCGTATCATTACCTGAACATTCGTACTGGTTTGATTTCTGGCTGTTTATTGTTTTTGATATTTCATTTTTCCTTCTAATATATTTTTTAGTCCCCTAAGATTGCGGGTTAGTAACTATGTCACTCTCTTAATAAGCACGCTTACGCATGTCGGCGATAGTCTTACACCGGCATAGCTGCTTGCTTACTTCAGATAAAGTATTCATGTATCCGCACAGGATTGTGATAGAAATTATACAAACACCTCAGCGAAATTCTGTACTGTCTGATCGTTACTAAAATTAATGCGTCTGGGTAGCTTAACTTTTTCTACAGGAAGTAGCTAAGTAGCTAATAGGCTAAGGGCAGGGCGGTTAAAATAAGAAATAGTTGGAAAGATTTAACCAGTGTTGACCAATTTGTCTTATTTTGTCTTTATGTAGACAAAACTACGTTACTGGGACCAAACATGGAGCAGTGGTTACATCTGTAAAGGTTTTCTGGGAGGTATGAAACATATAATGTTTTGAGTGCACCGTAATGTGTAGTAATTCATAGCGACTCTATTTCCATAATTGACAAAAATGTGTCTTTGCAAAAGTATAACACCACCATTGTGCAGGATACTCCTATAGAAATCGTTTGCCTAATAAGTTTTGTCTAATTGTGTAACTTTTCTAACAGGTCGGCGTGGGGATGCTTAATCACCTGGGACCGTGCCATCAGCAGTTTTTGAAATGTTAATGATTTATTGTGATTTTTTTTTTCTTCCAAAAATGAAACTGTTTGCATTTTGACATTTTCGCAGTATTTCTGGCTTTTGAGAAGCATCTGCATTTTATTATACGTGGGTTGTTCCAAAGCACTTTAGACCTGACCTGTAGGTCTAGAGCTGCAACTAATATGCAAGCAAAAACCGTCAACCATTTCATTTTTTTTCTATAAAATCATGACCTGAAACTGATGCATGAATCAGAGTTTGTAAAACGTTCTCAGGAAAACTCTGTGGAATTGGGTAGTTTCTAGAGCTTGAAATGTTAAATAAAGAAACATTTATATGGTTAAACAATTGACATTTATTTACACAATTATTTAAAATCAGTTAAAAATGAAATTACATTACAAAAGAATCTCCAAAAATTATTGTACAAATTGTGACTTTAGGTTAGTCTTATTTTACATAGAAAACCAAAGGCACTGTGCAGGAAGGTGTGTTGGTAAATTAACAATTTTTAATAAATCACACTAAGCATTTACATCAGACCAGGATAAATAAAACCAGATGGTTTGTCGATACCTTCATGTTGCAAGCTGTCATGCATCTACAGAAAGTGGACATATCTCAGCCTGGCGTAAGACAGTGTCATTCTGCTTTGTATTTATACCAACAAAACACAAGCTTTAAAATACAGAAGGATTTTGTTCTGTGCATATGAGTCGGAAGCCAAAGTTGTGCTAGGACATCAAAATATGAGTAAAATGTATGGAAATGCTGTCACAAGCATGAATTCAAAAATGTAAAGATATCTGTGGGGGTGAGGGCGGGGCACAGAGATGGAAACGGTCACCCTCGCAGGGCTGTACATCCCTGTGCTCTGCTCCTGCAAGCATGTGGCCACAACTCCAGATATAGTGTGGAAATGTTAGGTTTCAGTGTCTCACACTTCCTACCTATACAGCAAATTGTCTTGGCGGCTGTCGAATCCTTCAGGTCCCTTTGCAACCCCCCCCCCCAACTGCACACAAATGTATAAATCAATTTCTAAGGGTTTGGCAGTGATTGTTATATGAGATACAACAGCATTTTCTTAAAGCAAAAATACTGCTTCGAAAAATAGTTTGTATAGGAAAACTTTTGCAATGTGAAGAAAAATTTTCCACTATTACACAAAAATACATTTTAATGGGGTGTTTGATCCTTCCTCCACATGCAGTGTAATGCAACCCAATAGCTAAGACTTACACTAACCCAACAAAAGTAAACGTAGTAACAGTGCTTAGTTCATATTGAATTTATATTGTCTACTTCAGTAGGCAAATATGCAAACAGAAAAGTTGCCATCTGGTGGTGAACAGCATTTTTAACAGACTTTTCTAGAACAGCGTTTCCCAACCTGGTCCTCAGGGATCTCCAGACAGTCCACGTTTTTCCTCCTGGGAGCTGGAAGGGATTAAAAATGTGGACTATCTGAGCGTCCCAGAGGACCAGATTGGGAAACACTGTTCTAGAAAATAAAGAAACCAGCAAGCTTTTGGTATTAAACTTCAAATGAAAATTCTCTTTGGCAAAACATTGCTTATCTGGTCTTCTGTATCCTCTGGGGTATTAAAAAAAAAGTCCTACATAATCAGAAGACAGCTAAAATTACAGACTAAGCAAAAACGGATGAGTCTTGTAAGCCCTATTAAATGAGTTGGAACAAACAAACTGCCGGAATTATCCTACTATAATTAAACATAGTCTAATGGCTAATGTTTTTAGCAGCACAATAACTTGTCAGGCCATCAGATATAAGTTTCATAAAAGTCAGAGAGCAAATTTCACCTAGCCTGCTGCAAGTTACTGGATTCCACTTAGCAGTAGACCTACTCGTTGTATAAACTGAACTGCATTAAAGATTAATAAAAATAACCGTGTCAGCAGTTAAATTAAAACACTGTCATGACTATAACCACTGGGAGAGGGAGGGCCATGTTTCTTGATGCAGATTGGATATTGAGGAGTTTGAGTGAAACTCCCGCAAATCTGGGTGACTTGTGTCCTCCAGCTCACTTCTGCGGGAGCAATCCTGGTTACCCTGCAGCGCCCTCTGGTGGTAGTACTTCTGCCTGTAGCTGTCAGTCATACAGCCATCTACCAGGAAGTAAGTGGTTGGTAGAACCTTGTCAGCTGACCCATCAGGGCCTTTCCTGTCACCTTCCCTGGCCAACAGCTTGCCCCTGTCCGAGTTCGAAGAGTCTAATCTCGATCTGATGTCTGATGGTGCTCGCTTTGTGGCAGGGTCAGGAGGCAGGCAGGGTGTGGGGGATCGTCCTGGAAACCCCACCTTAGAACTAGCCTGTGTGGGCTCCTGTAGCCGCCGTGCTTGGGGGGCGGTCCTGCTCCCGTCTGCAGTGTGAGAGAACGTCTTTGGGGGTAGCGGTGGCAGCAGGTTTTGGTAGATGGGCTGGGGGGGTTCCCTGGAGGGCGAAGCAGGGGTGACGTTACCGCTACTGGACCGGGAACAGCTGTCCTCAGGCTCCGAGGCTTCCAACAGGTCATCTGAGCTGTTCCACTCAGAGCTGCTTGCCTTGGCCAAACCCGGGGGCACAGGGCTTATTCGCTGGTGGCCCCACCCATTCACATTAGGAACCTTTGTATCTCCATCCACACCATCCACGTTTCCAGGGATGCCTCTGAATGCTTTTCTTCTGTGACACGCAGAGCAAAAAGACACAAATCAGTCTGCGCTATTCATCTTATTACTTTATTTCTTCAATTTACTTTGGCAAGTTAGGCTTAGAAAAGGTTCAAGATCATCTACCTTTGTAAAACTGAAGGAGATCTGAGGTGATGAGAATCTGGGAGGTTATGATCTTTGCCAGGATGGTCACCTAGAAAAGGAATCCACACATCAGAGTGCTTCAGTCTGCACCTCACTGCCGTTAGCGAGAAGTTCTGTTCTAATTTAGCTGAAAGCTTGTTATCCATTTTAAATCGGTAAAAAGGTAAAGATGTTTAAGGATACAGATCACCACCAGACCTCCTGGTTCCTGTTTAGAATAGGGGTTCCTAACCCCAGCCCGCAGATCAGTACCGGTCCATGGCCAGTATTCCACCAGGCCACGGAACGCTGGAGTCTTTGAGATGTTGGTCAATTTCCAAAAATGAACAATATTTTTCCCGATGTTTTACAATCTCTGAAATCCATACGTTATGTTCACATCTGAAAAAATGGAAATTTAGCCTATGAAATCGTTGATCGATCCACTGGTACACCCCCGGTCATTACAGTGGTCCATAAAATATTCGTTTGACGTAAACAGGTCTGCGGTCAACAAAAGGTTGGGAACGCCTAGTATAGAAGAACAAGATAGCAAGAGCAGAATATTTCTCTCTCCATGGCAATCACTTCCAGTCATTTTAGTGGTTTCCAAGACCCGACATGGAATAACATTCAACACCCCATGTAACACAGTATAGTTACAATATAGTATAGTATCAATGTATTGCAAAAATTAGAAACAATGACATCATTCTGAAATGCTTCCCCAAAACAGCATCTCCTATGAAATCCCCATCAGACACATAACCTAGTAGAGGCCATTTGGAGCCAACGGCTACAGATACATTAACTCAGAGGCGTGTTCTGCTTTGAAACTGAACCTGTCCAACAGCCTTTGGTTCCCCCCCCCACCAAGCCCCCAGACACTGCAGACAGGTACAACTGCTGGAGGAACAGAGGTGTTGGGTCTCTATTTGCAGCAGTAAGTAATGCATCTAAAGAACAGGAACAAAGTGTTTCACAGGAAGAGAAACCAGAGCTTCAGGCACACCTAGTGCTGTTGATGTTGCATAAAAGCAGCGCCAAGTCAACATCAGCTCAGAGTAAGGAGACACGATCAGGACACCTTATTTTAGGACCAAATGGGTAAATCAGCCACGGCAGGAAAAGGGGACTAATGTTGTCAAAAGTATCAAAACTACATTAAAGTATGGATTCTATCGTGTATGAAAGTGTTTCAATACTCAGTTTTCATGGTATCGATTCTACAGCCCGCACTTCCAGTTTGCACTGACCACTGAGGCTCACAGGCCACCAATGCGCACACCAAAACCTGAGCGTGGTCTCACACGCGGGGTGTTACCAAGACGACTAGTTCAGAAGTGTCAGAGCTTTTGCCACTAAGTTTAATAGATGACGAGCGAAGCCGGAACGGCGTCTGGAAATACGTCGCCTTTGTGCCAAAATAATACAGTGAACCAGAGGACGTATGCATGCATGCATGCAAGTCTGCCCCCGTTGTCAGTATTGTGCGGCGGCACACCACCACTAATTCAGTTTCATTTGAACATTTGTATTGCACATGATGCAATACAAAGAGTTACAAGTTATTTTATAGATACCTGTCTACTGAGTCGTGCAATTCTTAGAGGTGTTTGTGCTTGGAGACAAAAGATAAAGAAGACATGTAAAAGTAATGACACTCTGTTCTATTATGCATTGTAATAATACCAAAAAATCTAATTGTAATACTGTTTAATTATACACTTGTGAATATCTCTGAATGTGATTATATACAATGGCTACTAATGAACTTATTATGCTTTGATTAACAATGCAATGCGAAGGTTTTTTTTACATATAGTGACATGAGTTTACAAAAGGCTGTAAAGTTTTTTACTGCAAAGAAAATTGAAAAACTTTTTATCATTCATCATTGAGTTACATTATATTCTGTGTTGAGCATTGAAAATGGTCTTGAAATTCAATACTTTTCCTGGTATCATATCAAAGTTTGAAATTTTTGGTATTATGACAACATTAGAGGGGTCAGAAAAAAAAAACAAAATCAGAACATGACTGACCACAAGGGACTGGGCTTCACTGCTTATTAAGTGTGAGACGCTAAAGCTACATTATTAGCCAAATACGCATGTGGATAGCGGCTTGTGTGGAACCCCCCTCCCCCCCTCCTGATTGTAGCGAGTTATGCTCATTCGTTGGTTTATTTGACAGGGACAATGCATATTGATAACACTCCTGCAAGAATGCCAGAATTAGCCAAAAGGCTAGCGTTCATCTGTAGTCCATGGGTTCATCTCCATGTTAAAAGAAGAGTCCATACGAAGATCAAAACATTCTCAATACAATAAAATAACTTATGGTCCAGTTCTCAATCTAGTTGGTTGGAGCGCACAACTTCAGAGTAATTAAAACCGGTACACGTTGTCCTCAGTGGCATTCGCCAGGCACTGAGGAAATGATTGTTCCCTTTGTTATGAATGCGCAAAACAAGTTGAACGTGATCTTGTCACATCAACACCTTCAGGGCTTGGAGGAAATCAATGGACCATGGAGGAATACTGCATGCGGGTCAGTCTATGAATGGGAAAAAATTAAAGAACCTTGGGGGAGATGAAGCGACAAAGACTGCCCCTTAAGAAATCATCACTATCAAAGAGTACAGAAAGAAGCAGGACATATGAGGATCTTAAAACATCATCATGAAGGCGACAAGCAGATTTAAAAATCAACAGAATAAGTTTAATACAGCTTCAGTGGTCTGAAATTTCAAGGAAGTATGATTTGGTCTGGATATCGTCATCCGGAAACTGAACTGAACTGGTTCTTGAAACGCCCAAAGCGAGAGAAGCCCTGATTTCATGTTCTTGCGTCAATGGAGCCCGATGTGATGCAGAACAGAGGGTCACAGACAAATCTGTTCTGGCCAGCAGGGACTACATACTAAACTGTGGCTTCATTTCACACTGGTGCTAAAGACTGCAAGTGGATGAAACATTGTGGTGTTTGAGTTGACAAACCGGTCCCTAGCAACCGGAGTAATAGGTTCCACATCTGAATGAAGCTCCTCCTGCTGATTGCACCCATTTCCCCAAAGGGCAAGACAAACACAAACACTCGCAAGTCACGGTATCTGAGCAAAGACATCAAACTGAACAATGTATCCTTCAGTAATGCCAGTCTAACTGGCAAATGACAAAAAAAATTAAAAATAAAAACTACCTTGTTTAACCTTCATTACAGAACTCACTGAAATGCTAAGCAACAAAGATCTGGACAGACTTATTTAAACTACTCGCATTTATCCATGTTTGTCTGAGCCATGACTACACAAGCTGCCCTTTATTGAAAATTCCACATGCCATAAATGTAATCTCTTACTTAATTAAAAAGTGCTACACAGAAATCATACCATAAAAAAACATTAAAATGGGAATCAAATTTTTCACGCTTCTTTGCCAGTGGGGAGGCCACACCAGCAGAGGGCACTAGAGACCAGTTCTATTTTACAACCACAAGCCTCAAACAGTCTTTCAGGAAAGAATCAATTTCATTGTGTCCACTGGGTACTATAATGAATCTCCTTAACATTCTAATATTTTAAAATATATTAAGGGCAACTGGCTTCTTAAACGTATTTCATGTGTTCAAAATCATGCCTCTATCTCCATCTGCAACTTAGAAACACTATAAACATACTTTTTCAAATTTTGATTGATTTCTTAAAATTTTCCTGATTTATCTGCAAAATAACTAAAATAAACAAATGATGACATATGAGAGAGTTTGATACGGGAGGGGACAAAAATTATGTTGTCCCCTCCCATATCAAACTCTCTCATATGTCATCATTTGTTTATTTTAGTGGGGGGATGAATGAATCCAAATTAAATATTGGAGGGGACACACCCCCCTAGCCCTCAGTTCCTATGCCCCTGTAAATAAACATTCTCCAAACAAGCTCCAAACAAGTTCAATCTAGACTTGGCCATAGCACTTTACCACTGCACAAGGCATATTATATCTTGAGAAAGAAAATTAGGATTAATCCTGTATATTAACATGTTGTCGTTTAATCCGAGCTGCCACATTTAATCCCCACGCACATTAACACATCATTAAGAAGCCACTTCTGCAAAGACCAAAATTAACCACCAATCCTGTGGCATTCAAAACGTCCACAGACGCCAAGTGGCAGGCCATGACAGCTCCCCGGCCACCAAGCGATCTATTTCTGGAGAGGACACGTCAATGCCTCTGGCACTCCGAAAGGGCTGGAAGAGGTGTGACCGATGACAAAGAGACAAACTGCCAAATGCCAGCCACCTAACAACCAACATATACCGAAAAACAATCAACAACACAATTTTCAATGAGGCAACTAATTACCTAATTTTGCAATGGCACATGCCTCATTCTCATTTTCAGTCAAGAGTGTCGCGAGGGATTTTGAATTAGACCATCATATTGGGCTCCCAACCCAGACCAATCATGTGCCAAATTTTTTCAGGCCCCTATATTCAGGGGCCCTTCGAATCCCCCTAACTTTGCCTCCCTGCACAGCACTCCTGTTTTCAGCCAGTCCATATTCAGGGAAATTTGAAAGCATTATACTATATACACATGCAGATATAGACACTTAGCTGATTTTTGAGGTTGTGCTGGAGGGGCTTTAGACCCCCAGTTAATCTACACTAATTAGTTTTAGTGCTCTGGTTTTCCATAAATCTCTAGTGATGCTCCTGTCTGTATCCAAAGCTACTCCGACTTCTAAGCCTTGGTCTTTACCCATGCTGGTACCTGCAGTCCTGCTATAACCCTAACCCTAATCCCAACGACACCATAAGACACTAATGCATAGAGAGGCATCGCAAGCGGCGTCATAGGTACACGCATACCTGAGAGGCCTCACCGGCAGAGGAATCTGTTTGGCCCTGGGTTCAAGCACCCGGCAGCCAAAACCAGAATTCCATCCAGATGGAAAATGGGAAAGGACACTCCGTGCCAGAAAGAGTGAGAAGTTGAGCAATGGTACTCAAGAACTTGGATCCCCCCCTGTAAGGGGCCAGGGGAGGCATGAAGACTGGTGAAGGTCAGTTTAGTGGGTGAGCGCACGATTTATGGGCCACGGAAGTGGGAGCCTGGGCTTTGCACAAGAGGCAGCTGTGAAAAGCCTGACCTTTGGAGCAGCCGTGTGAATTATAGAGGGTGTCTCACAGGCCGCCGTTTACGCGCACGGCGAGTTGGGAGAAGTTCCCAGGAGATACGACTCTCACTCCAAGCCAACAAAAAAAAAGGTCAAGGGAAGAGACATAAATCAGAGCTCAATCTGGAGGAATCAGAGCTCCGTGTCTAATCAGATGCCATGGAAACCAAAGGCCCTTTTATAACAGCTGAGTGATGCATTACAGTGCAAAAATTGAAAGCGGGATTCTCAAGAACACGACACATGATAATGTATGATAAATTTCTCTTTTACGATTCATTTTCTGCACCAGTAAACAACTGGAACCGATTATCTTAGAAAGTGCCCTGCTAGCTCGTTTTGTGTGGCCACAGACGACACTAACTTGCAAACACTTTAATTTAATATTTTTAATGGCTCAATGTAATATATAACCTGTTGTATTGTACTCCTGTACAATTTCAACCGCAGTGGCAATCAAATCTGACCTGTTTCCTGAGGGTTAGTGGCAGAAGGTTTCAGAAGCCTGAGCTGGTCCTAATAACAATTGATACTTTATTGATCCCCATGGGGAAATTCTCTTTAAGCCTCCCCCAACATGCTCTCTGTAGGTGAGAGCAATAAGGCCGTGAAGGGCAGCCACCTATGGCAGCGCTCAGCCAGAACTTCCACAATACAGACATGTTTGCGTGCCCAGTGCATTTACAGTATCCATGTACTCTTTGTATGCATTGTGTGTACAGCTGTGCGACATGTAAAATAATGAAGCGCATGGGCATGCGTGTGTGCATGCGTGTGTGCATGTGATGCATCACCTTTGGGAAAGGGGTCCTCCTACCCTGACTGGCTGGGTTCATAGACATAACGTCACATCGATTTCCTGTCTGGTACCCAAGCTGGCTTTAAATAGCTAAGAACGGTGGGGTTGCTCTCCAAGATGGCTGACCATACTGCCGTCAGGTGTGAAGATCTGGGTTTTTACCATGTCAGTGCCTTCTGACCAAATTTGAACACATTTCTCCTGCCTGCCCTGCTGTTGTTCGACTGTCCATCCTGCCATCTGAAGCAGCACCAGGACCTGCCTGCCATCACCTGCCTGCGCCCCCACCTCCCGCTTTGAGACTCAAATGTTAAAATTGGGACAACATGAACTGGGACTCATTTGACCTCCTTCGACAGCCCCTGGAGGATGGGCTCCCCCTTGGGCCTGGTTCCTTCCAAGGTTTCTTCCTTCTAGGGAGTTTTTCCCTGCCACTGTCACCTCTGGCTTGCTCACTCAGGGCTTTGGGTGGGGATAATGAAAAGCATTTTGAAACAATGCAATATTGTGAAAACGCACTATATAAATAAAAATTAATTGAATTGAATGGAAAACAGTGTACAAATTCTCTTGCGCGCGCACACACACAGCGGAAACATCATTTGAAGAAAACTGGATGAAAGCACCCACTGACCGTCACTGAGACATTTCACGTACACCAAAGGACGGATTACATTTTCACAACTTTGCGTTTCACGACACATTTATGAGGTAAAAGGACATTCACCGCCATAATAGCTTAGTGGTCACAGAAACAGTCACTTCAAAGCTCACTTCAAGTCCACGAAACAAAGGTTAGACGAGCTTGCTGAATGATTCCAAATTCAATGCTTTCTAAGAATTCAACAGTGGAAAAATAATATTGTGTGTGTGTGTGTGTGTGTGTGTGTGTGTGTGTGTGTGAAGGAGAGAGAGATAGAACTTATCAAGAAGGATATTTGGTCAGTGCAGAAGGCCACACTACTCTGAAAGAATCATTAGTCCAGCCTCTGCACTGAATTATTGGCTTCATAATATAAAAAAAATGCAAATTTCACACAAATCAAGGGGAGCCGTTCCTGGGCTACGACGTCTTAAAGCATAAACTGGGAAAACGGCCCCCCATTTCTTTTTAAAACTTTAACGGGGACACAGGGACGCCTAGGGAAAGGTTCTTTCCTCCTCTCTTTTGGGAAGAGATGAAGTGTCATTTAGCCGTTTTCACACCTTTAAAAAGTCAAGAGCAACTTCCAGCTCCGTATGTTTCACCTCAGAAGCTTTCATTTTAGATAAAAATCTATTTTTAAACATTTTATGATTCTGCAGAAACCCGGCTAATACTTGGAACAGGAAGAGCCCAGCCAAAAAGCAGAGGCTGGCGTTTGGCCTGACAGAGCAAGGCTGGGTGGGGTTGATGGGAAACGTGGGGCCAAGCGTGCGTCGAACAGCCACTTACCATGGGAGGGCTGGACCAGCAGAAAGTCAGGCTTCACATAGTCATACCTGCCAGGATGTGGCCGGTCCCTGAAATACACAGGATTTCAAGTCACCGGGATGCAAACATGGCTGGCAAGCAGAGATCTTTCTGGTCCTGTGTTCTTAACAGATTTATTTAATCCAAAGCCTTAACACAGGACATCGGGGGGGGCGGGGGGCACAGTCTATGACATGCAAACATCCCACTCCTATTGGATCGGAAAAAGGGCACACTAATGCTCTCCATTTTCATTCCACTGCTGACACCAACGCCAACGTTCACATACTGAACAAGTGCAACCTGAACACCCAGTGCAGGACATGGACTCCTGACAAAGTCATTTACTCTGTTTTCATCCCTCGCAGATGTTTTCCAGCAAATCAGATCTAACCTGCCGCCCTGTGCCATGAAATGACAATCGCACTCTTTACTACAAAGTACAATAACAACTGCATTGTTTGCAGGAGCATCTGACTTAAGAGAACATGCAGGTCAGTGAGATGCATTTTATGCCATTTGTGAGGTGGGGTTTTTGTTTGTTTGTAAGGACCAGTTTCATTTTAATCACTATATTTATACTCCTCCTCTGTGTCGTTACCAGAGAGAACTTGTTGAGGATTCACCCAACTATGTAACTATACAGACATCACAGCACAACCAGGGCTGACGGATATGTATATCCACCCTCGCTTAGACTCCACCCCTAAGGCTTGTCCAGCTGCCTATTACTTTTACTTCCTTTTGCTGATTTTATCTTCAACATTTTCACATACTGAACAAGTGCAACCTGAAATCAATGGCAGAGTGAACAATCCAGTGCTCGGTACCTCAGAGAAAATGCACAAGATGCTTTACATGTTTCACCTTTTATTTTTCTTTCCAAAACAATCCACAGATTTGTATAAATAATTGGGTACGAATGCACCCTTTGCGATGAATCAGCAGTTAGTGCTGCACTGCAGCGGGGGAAAGCAGAACAGATAATCAGCCAAGCCGCGAATTTGAGAACATTACCAAAATGCCAGTCTGAAATCACCATGTATGAGTTTCATTACTGGGATGAAAGCATTCACAGCCTTTACTAGTGCTGTGAGGGGCGGGCCTATGCGCGTGTCCTTATAATACACCATTTTCTATAGGTTAGATTCTCAGGAACAAAAACCATTCTGACCAATAGGAGCTGGCGAATGGGAATCTATGCTGTCACACTAACCTATAGAAAAGACCATTAAACCAAAGCAGCTCATACCTCAACTCAGGTATTGGCTTCAGCTCCTTGGCAACAAAGTGCTCCACACCTGGAGAGTCGGGATTGGTAGAGCCATTGCTGATCCTGTCACTACTCTCGTATCCAGATTCTGTGCGCTGGATTTTCCAGGTATCATTCCGAACTGCCAGGTTTGACCCGCCCTTAGTCCTCTCCTTGTCTATGGTGCCCCGGCCCTCTGACTCCAGTGAGCTGCGGCTGCCCATCTCATTCTTCTGCTCATCCTCATAAATGGTCACGAGATTCTTGGGTTTGCGGTCCTCTCTAGCCCAGGCATGCTCCCGTTCGTAGAGCGCCCTCTCCTGGCCGGGAGGTCTTCGGCGAGTACCCTGCTGCCACCTGTGCTGCTGCTCCTCGTCCAGGCTGCTCAGCACGCTGTCCACATTGAGCGTCTCCCGCATGGGCCGCCAAGCCCTCGGTCTGCTGCGGCCGGCTCTGTCCCGGGACTCCTGGCTGCTGTCTGTGTCATAGCCATTGGAGAGGTCGAACCGCCGACTCTGGACACTGGGCAACACCTGCACCCGGGATGGGGAGAGAGCTTCCTGGGTAGCTCTTGGCAGAACTGGGGTTCTCTGGCCCCTCGAGGGCCCCTTCCCCTGGCTGCTGTAGAGCCGCTGCTCCGTGTACTGCTTGAAGCCGCTTTCAGGGGGCGAGGCTGAGCGAGAGTACGTCTTGTCGGGGTTCACATCTGCAAGGGGCAAGGGCAACATCACTCACTACAATGCCCGCTTCTGCGTTTCATGTCCCAGAGGATAACCGAAAGTAAGAACAGTCACCTGCTAAAATGAAACGGTGTTTATGTGTATTGGATACCCTGCTGCGCCGGTACAGAGCGCAATTATATAAAGAATAAACAGCACTCTGGTGAGAACATATGGCTCAGGGGCATGGTGGCGTCACACCGATGAAGGAAACCTCTGTATTTGTCACTGATACCGAGGCAAATGTCCTTGGCACAAAGCAGAGCCCCCCTGGGGGTAAACAGCGAAGAAAGCGAAGAATGCAGGCAGTGCTTTGGGACCCCACAGGGCAGACTCACACTCTCTGTACGCTCTGAGGCCATGGGATCCAGGTCCCAGCCCATGGCGGCACGGGCGGCGTAATGACGGCCTGTGTTTCCCAGATCCATACGGTGGGGTGCTGCAGGGACCCAATCATCTAAATCCTGCCATCACAACCGGCGAGTGTTACCATGACGACCTGCCAGGCTGGCTCGCCCGCATTCTGCCTTGCCACCCTTCGAAGAGGAGAGCCCGGCTCTCACATTGTGACCTGCTTTCCTACAATGAAAGTCCACTGTGGCGAGGAGCGTTTAGATGGACACGCCCCCTTCCCAGTATGCTCTGCTTTCTGCACAGTCACACAATCGGCCCCATTTCGCCAGTCTCTCCTCCCAAGGAACTGTGCAAAACAAAGGCTTTCTTATCCACACTGCCAGCCACCTGCCTGCGAAACTATGCAAACTATTCTTCCCTTCAATATCAAAGCAGAACGAACAGGCCCCACCACCCCCAGTTAGCTGTGTAGGATCAGCCCATCCTTTCCAACACTGATACAAATTTAAATTATAAAAAAAGTAATCACTTCTAATCATTCACATTAACCATTTACAGGAGCTATGCAAAATAAACATTCCCCAGGCAACTATTTGGACACCTTCCCACACAAATCATCCTGATTACATGGTGCATCAGGTGACCTCCACAGGCCCATAAGAGCATACGCAGTGCAATGCATCAGCTTTGCTTGGCCTCTGAAGAGGGGGAGACAAGAAGCGTCGTCAACACTCCCCACCTACATGTCTACATACTCCAAAAGCTTGGATTCACCCTCTGCTATGCTTCCACAACAGGTCATGCCGACTTTAGTCATGCTGACACTGCAGTCACCACGTCCCATTCCGACCCCCCCACCATACAGCGGGTTCTGTCTCTCTCTTTTTTTGTATTTAGCAGATGTTTTTATCCAAAGACACATTTTTGAGACAGCGGGGTCACATTGTCCCCGGAGCAACTCTCCCCAGAGCCCAACAGTAAAATCACTCTACCAACCCTGGGATTCAAACCAGCGACCTTCCAATCACATTCACAGTGACCTAAACCCGCTAAGCGGCCCACCTCCACTAAGAAGTGTGAGCCTGCTGTTTAATATGAGTCGGTCACTCTGCTGAGCTTGGCAAGACCCAGGGTGGAGACCCTCATCCTCACCTCTCAACGTTCCCTCTGCCGCGACCCGCTGCCGCTGGGTCCGCTGATTCCTCTCTGGGTCCCTCCGGGCCAGCGTTCCGCGCACCTCCCCGACGCGCTGAGCGCACTCTCTGGATAGCTCCTTCAGCTTGCTCCTGGGGTCCATTTGGAGGATCCTCACTACAGAGAAACAGCAGCCCAATTTGGCCAATGAAGTTTAACAGGAACCCCGCCGTACCTGATGTGTTTGCAACCCTCTGTCTCCATCCTGGGCACATTGTATTTCAGTGTTAAAATGAGACGTCGACTCCTAAAGTTTACGCAGCAGAATAATAGGCTACACTGAGCCTCAGCTGGCAGGACTTACGGTAAAATGAGTCAAGAAGATTATTGACAAAGAAAGGTCAGGTTTGGCCGTTCACAAGGGACTCATGCTAGTACCAAGAGATCACAGCATTAGACCTTGTGTGAATATTTGGCACCCAAGGTACTAGTGAAAAGTTTGAGTTCACATGCTTAAAACTCAGCTACGCTTTAAACTGTACACGCGCGTCTAATGTCAGAAGTGAAAACTTGTCTTCTTGACTCATGGGCCCAAAAATATTTTAAATCGAAGCGCCATGTATCTGAGAGACACAGGGGGTGAGCGTATGAGTTCTGTAGGTGTAGCTCCTGCCATCAGGCACGGAGCAGGCAGAACTCGGCCTGTGAGAAGAAAAGTGAAGAAGCCCTCGGACTAACAATCGGGCCGGTTCCGAAGGAGACTAATGACCGGGTCAGTCCAGCCTCCAGCTCTCAATCCCATCATATGGGATGAACCTGACCGAAGAGTCAAAGGCCAGTGACCTACAAGCCCCTGGGAATCACCACAGATGAGCCAGGAAGACATGGAGCCATTTCCTGCTTAAATCTGCACCAGAAGCCGTGTGTTTGTGAAGCTGCTATCAAGGCTTGAAGGAAGGTATGAGATAATCATCCTGAATGCTCTTTGAATCTTGTATTGTGTTTGGTTACTTATGGTTAAGGTTATCGCTGGGTAGGGGTTAAAGCTGTCTCTGTGGAATGAATGGATGGTTCCCACAAATATATAAATACTAATTTGTATGCGTGTGTCTCTCACACACACACATGTATATAAACATATGTATGTATGTATGTATGTATGTATGTATGTATGTATGTATGTATGTATGTATGTGTGGCGCAATAATGGCATGATAACAGTACAGGGCATGAATTAAATTAAATGTGGTATAATTAAGTTTCTTGTCTTCCTGAATGCACAACCCCCCCAGCAGTACCAGGTCCTCTTCCCCCGCTCGTCTGCCCGCTGCCCCGGATGAAGGGTGTCCTGGGGGGCCCCGGGGTCTGCAGCCTGGGCTCCGGCAGCCCATCGTTCTCTGACCTCCTGGGTCCTGTGGCGACCGTCTCAGGCACTGGCCCACACACCAGGGGAGACAGAGAATGCAGGTGAGAGCAGGACAATGCCCAGACCATACCTGCCGAGGGCGATTCCGCCACGATGACGGCGGAGGCAGGGCGCTGTCCATCACCAATCGGCATAAGTGCGGCATAATCTCATTAATAGCGATATAATCAAAATCAGTCCCGCAGACAGATTTTGTGTCGGGTTAAACTGAGCAGCTGCTAGCCCACAGAGTTTTAGGAATACCATTAATACCATTAAAGGAATACCATCAAAGATAAAAACTAATGGAATGCATTTGCAGATGAGTTATGTGTGGTCATCCTCAACTGCTTTAGAACAGTGTCTCCCAATCTGGGCCTCGGGGACCCACAGCCAGGTCAGTCAGTTCACATTTTTGCTGGGCGCTGAAAGGGAGCACAAATGTGGACCGGCTGTGGGTCCTCAAGGACTGGATTAGGAAACACTGCTTTAGGGAGATTGTTGGATTCATATGCAGATGTAGTGGGAAAGGAAGCTCGCAGAGGTGCGGCAGGATCACGGCCGGGCGGAGGGGTGCTGTGGGGGAGAGCCGAAAGTTGCCCATCTTGCACTGAGACAAACATTTGTTTCCTATTTACCGAGCCGTCTATTTGGAGGAGGAGAGGCACAGGCCGTAAAAGCCAGACCTCACCGCTAACCGCGGCTCGGCTCTGTAGCAGAGTGCATCTGAGGACAGCCCGCCGGCAGAGCTGGGCCGCTGGCACGAGACACCGGCGCTGCCTTTCAAGGGGCTGCGTTCCAAAGGAGCAGATCCGGCAGGGCCCTTTCAGGCCAGCTAAACAGGCAGAACACAGCCGGAGAAAAAGGAATCTCCCAGATCGGAACAAAAAAAAAAAAAGCCTGGCCAGCCTAGGATGTCAAGCAAATTAAGCTGCTACCGAGAAGGAGTGCAACGACAATAATAAAAAATAAAACGGCAAAAATAAACACTTATTGGAATGCACAGGGAGTCTCAAGGATATTTACTGGAGCTATATGAGAATTTCTAGCTTATGAGCAAGAGCGACCTGGGGGGATAGGAAGGCATTTACCAGTTAAACGCAGCCACATTCTCGGGCTTTTGGGCCCATTACGGTATTCGGCACCAAAAAGCAGAAAAGCCCTAGACCGACTGAATGATGCACATGATCTCAGCACAGCCTTCAATTACAGGCCACGCTCACCCTTTCCTAAAGGAAAGAGCTGGTGAGGAACTTCAAAAATCACTGTAAATAACACTAAAAGGAGGACTGGAAACAGAAAGTACAGGGTAGAGTCCTGCACGGCCGGCTCTACCTTTTTTAAGGGCCCCAGGCAAAGCTTTACTTGTGAGCCCCCCCACCAAGAAAACCGGTGATCATTTCACTTCCTCCGCAGCGGAGGAATTTTTGGGACCCTAGGCGACTGCCTGTAACTAAAGCGGACCTGGTGTCAAGGGTCCCTCGCGGCTCACCTGGGGATTCTCCATTGACGGCGGACTTGTAGTGCGACCCCATGCTGGTCTGCCTGGGGGCGTCCTCGGAGGAGACTGCGCTGCCATCAGGGTTCGAGTAAAATAGCAGGAGGGGCTGAAAATGGCCTCGTATGCACTTAATGGCCACATCTTTCCATTTGGAGCCGACCTACAGCACAGAGGAAGGAACAGCCGTGATTCTGAGGGGCTAAAGAGAAGAAGCCCCCTCACCCCCAGCCGACACTGAAGAGCTGTGTCGTATTTTTTACAGTGGGCTGTTATATTACATGCGCAAGAACTCGTGCACCTAATTATAATAAGGTGATTTAATACCCAAACTTAAAATTGCCCAGTATCCAAAACCAATGGAAATGGAAATGCATTTACAGTTTATTTAGCAAATGCTTTTATCTAAAGCACTGGAATGTACAGAAAGCAAGGTCAGAATGCCTGTAAGCCTGGACAGCCATGAGACCCAAGAGTGAGAAGCTAAGGGATGTTGTGCTGCTCCTTAATAAGGGCTGGGGAAAGGCTACAAAAAAGCACGGTCGCTCTCCATTTCTGGGCAAAGAAACTCCATTGTCAAGTGAGAAGTGTTGCTCAGCTGTGGGGCATCAAACATTTTTTCTGCTTGATGGTGATCCAGTATGGCCAGAGAGGGAGGGAAAGGGCAGCTAGAGGCCAGGAGAGCGATGGCCATTCCCAGGGTGCCACACCAGATGGAAGATCAAACACCCCCACTCTATTAAGGACACACGGATCGCATTAAGCAGCACCCAGGGACCTCCAAGCCTGCCTCGCTGGCATCGTGCTCTGTGGAGCACTAAGTTCTTCTGAGAAAGCAGTCGCGTCCCACACTTAACGCTGAAACAGGACTCCAGTAAACACCGCCAGGGCCGGCACGCCACAGTAAGTCAGAACGCCAGCTCACCCGGAGCACTTATTCACCACAATTCCAGGCCATTTCTCTCAGACAAAGACTCAGCGTTCCCAAAACCCAGCCACCCTACTACCTGTGGAGGCTAGAAAAGACCGGGATCCAAAAAAAAAAAAAAGTAATTCCATCCACTGGTGACTGGAGTCGTAGGAACTAGTAGAAAATGGAAGATTATCCCAAGGATCCGAGCTTACTCACCTCCTTCACGGTGGCGTCATCGAAGAAGACCCATTTGGAGCTTTTCGTGTGGTAGGCGAAGGCGCAGTAATGACGGCTGGAGTAACATATCATCCCCACCAATCTCAGCTCGCTCTTCTTCGCCTGCTCATCCGTGACGCCGTAGAACAGCTGCAAGACAGACAGTTCATGGGTCATGCCTGGCAACCCTTCTGGTCTCATGGCTGCAGGATGTCACCTTTCCCCAGACTGACCCCCCTGAACCTGCCAGATCAGCTCAGCTAGACACAGACTGGGCTCATGTAACAGAAAACTGCCTTTTGCAGACCTAAAAGTAGTTAAAAGAAACATATCTTGGGGTATCAAATGGGACCAAGGAGTTCAGCACATTTGCAGAAGATGCATGTTCACTACATAATGGAAACACGCTCTGATGCTCTCCACCGCAGCAGCGTTTCAGCCACCTCTGTTTCGGCCAAGTGCTGGCTGAGGGTCCACCCCCTTTCCCATCTTCCTGCACCGAATAGCCGTTTACACAACAGTTCACCAGGCCTTTTAACACAAAGTTTAATCACAGGTCCTGCCAGGACAATGAATCAGTTCCTTTGTGAAACTCAGCAGAGTTCCACTGAACTAATCCTTGACTGGAATGTATGCAAATCCGGGAGAGCGGAATTCAGTCCAGAACGCTTTGGAATAAACACCCCCGGTCTCCTTCCTGCAGCATGGTCTGTACATGGCTCTGACCAGCGGCACCGAACCACCAGGCTCTTCTGGGATGAGACTCACGTCAAAGAAGAGAAGCAGAAAAAGAGGGAGATACTGCAGAAATAAACACAGAAGGAGAAACAGCGGAAGACAGTGGGAAATAACACAAGACCCTCAAAGGAAAGTCCCCTTGGGGTGGCTTGCGCCTCCTAGTGGAAGGTGCCCCCAAGGACGGGGATGAAATGAACCTTTTTGGGACATGGCTGAAGTCACTTTGCATAACCATACTATTATGCAAGGGCAGACACACGGCAAAAAATAAATAAAATCAGGGCACACATATGGTCACCAAAAGCAAAACGCAGAGCACAGAGGGAGCAGCGGACATCTGCAGAATAAGAAGAAAGCAGAAACTACAAAGACATCCGCTGCAAACAAACAGCTGACGAACACTCCAGCAAAGCGTTTCTATTGTTTCCAAACCCGAAGCAGGTTGTAGAAACGGGAAAGAAAACACACCAGTGACGTCAAAAGTGACCTCAAGAGACTGTGGCTGTCAAGGACCCTGTATTACCAGGGTTTCCATTCCTTATCATTAGTGTTGGCTACTTTGACAGGACAAGTGTAAAATTCTTTTGCCAAAAAAAAAAACACTTCTGCTGCAAAGACAGCATGCTCTGCTCTCCAACAGCAGCCAATTCCCTTCTTCCTCACAGGTGAGGATGGCAGCATTTAATGTAAGCTGTAAGGGGTGCAAGTATGACTCGTCTGTCAGACCCATCCGCCAACTAAACCCCACCTCGTAAGACAATTCCAATAGCCAAGCCCCGCCCCCAGTCTGAACTTCCCTTCAACTAAGCCCTACCCTCTGACAGACCCTTCCCTAAAATAAGCCCCACCTCCTGTCAGACCCTTCCCCCATGGGACCCTTCACTCAACCAAGCTTCACCTCCTGTCAGATCTTTCTCCTCAGTCAAGCCCTCCCCTGACATACCTTTACCTTAGCTAAACCTCACCCCATTAAACCGTTTTCTTAGCCATGCCCCACCCCTTCAGGCTCTTTCATTAGCAAAGCCCCATCCTTTATCAGACCCTCCCCTTAACCAAATTGCGCACCCTGATGGACCCCACCCTCAGCCAAGCCCCACCCTTGACAGACCCCTGAGCCAATCCTTGCCTCCATACACATTTTTCTCCTAACCAAGTCCCATCCCCTGACAGACCCATCCCTTAGCCCAAGCCACACCCCCCGAGCAGACCCTTCCCTTAGTCAAGCCCCGCCCCATTACCTCGGAGAGGTTGATAAAGGGTCCCAGCGATCGGATGACGTCTTCGGTCAGGTCAGACTGCTCGGCGTCCCAAACGAAGCCGATGGTGACGATGTCGGGAGAGTTCATCAGCACCCGGCGCGTGCGGATCCTCTGGCCACACTCGCTCTGCGCGGAGGGTGGGGGCACAGTCAGCACTTTTTCAGGCTGGGCGCTGCAAGACTATTTAAACTAAAGCGACACGTAACGCCATTAAAACCACACAGGGGACACTGCTGTTACTCAGCTGCGGTCACATGAGCATTTTACCAACACTGAATCCACAAACTCCTTTCAGTGTGATTCTTAACCCTGTAACTGATGAGAGCTGTGTTCCAGAGTAGTGCCCCACATGCAGGGAATCCTGGTAATTGGGACAAATAGCTGCAAGATTTGCGACTTCACATGCGAGGCTGCCATGTACAGCAGTCCAGGTAATGGGCACATCTGCAGTATGTCAAAGCACTTTGGGGTGTCACTTGCACAGGAAAGACAGACAATGAAGCCCCGAGCAACTGTTGCTGACGGCGACAAGCTTGCATCGATGCCGCTTGTTTTGGATATCTACGTACCGGACAGTTTCTCAGGTCCCCGACGGCACACACTGCGTACAGCAGCTCGCCGAACCGGTCCGATCGGGGCCTGTCACCCCTGTCGCTCTTATCAAATCCACGGTCCAACTGTTGGCTGTGACAGAGAGGATCAGGAGGAAAAAATGGGGATGAATTAAAGAAAAAAAGAGGGTGGAGCAAAAACATGGACTGTCTGGGGGTCCCCGAGGACCAGTTTGAGAAACACTGCACTAAACGAATGTACGTATTTATAGGACGGAATGTTTGATATGGTGGGCAGAGCTTACCAAAGATTTGTGGTGGACACATAGTGTACCAGCTCAGTGAAAGGGAGGGGGTCAGAGGATGCTCCACAGCTATGGCACACCGCCTACGGGAGGGGGGACATTAACCGGTAGCTTGTTACCCAGCATGCAACATTCTTCGTCCAACATGGTGCTTTAATGGGACTGGGACAAAGTGGAACAGTGAAGAGAGCAATGTTATCAGTGAGAGAAATGGGCCAGAAAAAGTGTTATTTGCAATAAAAACAGGGGCTGCTAGGTGTTGGCTAACAATCTATTAGCACATCACATGGGTCATGATGCCAGCTTCCCCATACCTGCTCATACAGCGTCATGGCGAACTTCTGATGCGTGATGCAGGACTTGGATGTGCAGGCGTCAGCCTCAGAGTCGGGCGCGATGTGCATGTGGATTCTTTCCAGAATGTTCTCCTGTTAAGGCCAGGATTATTGGAAGATGTGAGACACTCAAACTTCCTTTTGCGAGGGTCTGCTTTTGCATATCTGGTGTGCCCAGGTGCCACACTGTAGTCATGGGCATATAGAGCGGTCAGCAGGTGGGCGGACTGACCAAACACATGCATTTCTGATCACACTCATCCCATAACTGTGGAAATTACATACAGTATGTATTTTATGTTTCTGAGTTACCCCTGCTGAAGATTTTTTCATCTTTATGCTGATCAAAAATACATTTCTATTTCAGGTTTTTCTAATCTCTCCTAGTTCAGCTCTCCTCATTATGTAACAGAGACCATAACAGATCATCACAAGTAGTAGGACAATTGTAGAGGATTGACCAGAAATGGCACAACTGGATATTTTGGCTCTGTGAGCCTGGCAGCTGGGAAATACAGGTATCATGTAGGTGTCTGAAGATGATAAATTGTGCAAGTTTACCAAAAGCAGGAAATGTCTCTGACTCTTCTAGACAGAATTCTCGGGTCAGACTGGACTAGGGGAGTGGGAAGCTAAGGCCAGCGTAAGCTAACCTTAGGCAGAAAATATCTGAAGGAAAAAAAGTCCTTTGACGTCTCAGACTCTCCAATACACAAGGAGATGTATTCTTTTTTACTTCCCCCACTTTATTTACCCCGCAGGTGATAGGACGTGTGTTCCAGCTCAAGGGACGCAATGTTCCTCAGATTTCGATATAAATCCCCCGAGGTAGGAGAGTATCATAAGTCTAGAAGACGGAAACTTATCTACAGTCATGTTGCTATGGAACCAAATCAGATTTATAAAACAATCACAGAACTCCCAGAACTACAGATTTTTACTGCAGAACTATAGCCATAATTTTTACACTATCCCAGTGGACATTGATCCACTATTCCTTCAGCAATCAATGCCAAACTGATAAGCCTGTAAATGCATATATACATATATACAGTATAGGATAATGTTCCTATCTTTACTGTACATACAGTAGGCTAAACACACACAGAGCAAGTTAACATGCTATGTTTAGACTGATGAAAGGGGAAAAAAATGGTATTCTAGTGTTTTACTGATTTTCCTTCTCTTTGCAAAGTTTAGTTTCACTGGTTATTGGCTACCTAACTTCCCACTATTTACTGAGACGAAAGCTCATGGGAGTTTTAGTTACACAGAAATGTTCTGAGGGCAGAAGGAAAAATGATTGGTTCAGAGAGTGAACCAACTGGATTGCACAGGAGGTGGGTCCAAGCAACTAGAGGAGGCGGGACCAGGACATCTGATTGCTTGGTCCCACCTGCTGTAGTTGCTTGGACCCACCTCCTCTACAGTCTGATTCGTCAACTTTCAGAATCATTTTTCATTCTGCCCTGAGAACATTTTTGTGTAAGTAAAATTCCCATGAGTGAAACAGAAGCCTTTGCAACTTTACCATGGATTTGGACAAAACCTTTATCTGCTAATTTAAAAGCTATCCCCTTTGTTAAGGCGCTCGCTAATCCATAGAAGTACAGAGACCTCAGTCACAGCATCAAAGTTCCTGCCCTCCCCATGACTTCAAAAGGGAGAATGATTTCACGGCTGAAAATTCACCATTAAAAAAAAAGAAAAAAAAAACGATATGTTGACAGAGTTTAATTACTCAGTAAGCACCACTATACCTACAAATTCCAGGAAGAATTTGCCCTGTGGGACTTTTACAATAATATAGAGACGTGTGATTAGGTACGCTTGGTGCCTGAAAGGAGACTCCGCCTAATCGTTTCCTCTGCTGTACCTCAGCTGTCGGCTGAATCCAACAACAAGATGCAAAACGGCATGGGGAGGGTTTTTTTTGTCAACACTTACTTTCATACCTTTTGACAAATTGTAATACTTGTAAACTGTGCCATTTCTATACGGGGGCATAGCTAGAAATTCTGGGCCCCCTGATAAAATGTCACCTTGTCCCAGGGGTGCCATAAAAGTGGTGGTGGGGGGGGGGAGTTAGGAGGAGTCCAAGGGTCCCTGAGTGACAGGGGTCCTAAAATAATTTGGAACATAATTGAATTGGTCTGGGTTGGGGGCCCAATATTATGCGCCTTCATGTGGCCAAAAATCTCTAGTGGCTCCCCTGCTTCCCCATTATACAATCTTATAATTTTACATATTCAAGGGCCCCTGAAAAGAGCTGGGGCCCTTGAATTTGCCAGGGTATCCATGCCCCTACTGCACCCCATTTCTGTAAGTAATAAGGAGACAGTCATACCACATGACTCAGGATACTTTGAATAGACATTAACGAATGGACAGGGTTTCGATTTTAATAATGTATTCAAACGTATTAAATGACATATTAAAAGCATTAGGCTACCACAGCGTCGTTAATAGAGAGATTGCGGTTACATAAGCAGCTACAGTCATTTTGTAAAGGAGATCTATCCTTCGGTCCGACTGTACCAACGCTTTTATCTGCCGAACCCTCCCAACTCTTAGGTCACAGCAGGGTCATGGCCCCCCAGCGGGCTCACTCACAAAGCACTCAGCCGCGTCGTCCATGAATCCCAGCTGAAAGCGCTGCTCGTCCTTGAAGGTCTCAGCTAGGGCGAGCCGCAAGTTGTCTGAGGGCAGGGCACGATCCCGGCTGTTTTGGAACTGCGTGAAGATGCTCTGGGGGTGCAAGGAGGGGTCGTGCACAGGGAACAAGCAGGGGATTGTGGGTATAGGGTGGGCAAAACACAAAATAAGGTACCATGATGATGAGAGCTGAATTTCACCAGCCCATGACATGAAGTTCCCACACACCCACCAGCCCAATGCCAATGCCGTTGAGGGGACGTACCTTTAGAGAACAAAAAATGCAGGCTCCCCCCAGACAGAAGTGCCCAGAGAGCTGTCTCAGGCTGCGTCTGAAGATGTCCAGCTGCCATAGCACCTACAAAGGAACCGGGGAGACGCTGTGGTCACCACTCAGGTCCAGCCCCAACTTGGCTGCAGTTTCAAGCCAGATGACGGCAGAAGCCCTCGAGGCACAGTCAGCTCTGGTGACTCCCTGACAGGTGTCAACAGAGAGAGAAGCACAAAGCATTCCCTCCCTGCAATGCACCCAAGGGTGGAGGCCTAAGGTTTAGCAGAATGCTGGAAAGGCTCTTAGTGCGCCCCCTACTGGATATGAGCTTAAAGTATGAAGGCCCAGGCTCCATTGCTTTGGTCTCAAAGAACACACTGTTCAGTCACCTGACGAGGCCAAGAGACACAAAGTGCTGATTTCATCTCACATCACTATCATACCTCAGGCAAAGGCCAAAACCAACACACAAACATTACTTCAGTACTTCTAGAAAGTACCATGGTGTGTCATCTTAAGACAAATATACAGCGCACTGAACTAATATTAGATGGGCAGTTTTACACCAGTCAATCTACCAAAACATTGTTGATGTTGACACAGGTCACAGCTGTAAAAGCAGCTAATAATCTGAAGATCACAGATAAGACTGATTTTGGTTGGTAAAAATCATTACAGCCAATTCCAGCATTAGAGAAACACCAGACTGTCACCCAGCAAATAAACAATGTGGGATCAGAATGTGCTAAACAGACAAAAAGACACCGTCACCTATTCACTTTGTTACAGAACAAATATCGAAAAAGCACCGGCTAATGAAAAGTTCTCTCTGTCCTCATGGGCTGTGCAGCGAGTGAAAACACAAGCGGATTTCCCTATATATTAAAGCTAATGTTAATGCAATGATCAGCATTTAGTTAAAAAAAAGCTGGTATAATGGTACAATTACATTTTTACACAAGGTACAATTGAATTTTTAAGACTTCTATGTCATCACGAAAAAAAAAGGGTGAATTAAAAACAAAAAAATACAACTCAAACACACCCCTAAAAGCGCCTTACAGTTTGTGTCCCATTATCTCCCCTGAGTCCCACGGCGTTTAGTTAATTGAGTTCACACCATGGCAGCAGCTAGGACAATAATCACGGCAAAACTTAAGTTACATAGCCATGGTCATAATTATTTTTAAAAAATTAATAAAAACCTAACAAGGTAAACACTTGCAATAACCAGACTTCCTACAAGTTAGAAAATTCGAAAGCAGGTGCTATTCATTGACCTTCGTTAAAAAAATAAAAAATAATAAAAATATAATAATAATAATAATAATAATAATAATAATAATAATATAGAATTGCCTCTGGTTTAAGCTTGGTAAAAGCATCAAAGTATTGACTGGACGAAACATCTGCCTAAAAGATTTAAAAGAGCAACAATGTAAAATGTGCTTAAGTGCCAAAGGGCTTTGGTCACATGACTCGAGGTCTGTAGCTCACCTGTACAGCACTGTTGAGAAAGCAGCTGTTCTGCCCTGGTTCATTCAGCAAGCCCTTAGTCGGGGCCAGAGACAGCATGCTGCCGGGCTGGTAGGACTTCCCCAGGTTCCCCGTCGGCTTCTTGAAGAACTTGACCCATGCCATTGGTCCAGAGCTCTGCCACCGCGTGTATGCAATTCCAAGGCGCACTGGGAGCAGCCAGTGGGGCCAGGGTCTGGAAAGGCCTCGTCCGAAAAGGAGACTCTCTCGATCCGCTGCCGGCCCGCCGGCTGGCTGCACATCCGCTTTTAGGGCGCTAGTCCCAGTTTAAGAGGGACAGGATTCCAACATTCCCCTCTGGAAATGGCTAAGGGCGCGGCTCGAATTAAATACCACAAAATGCAAATAAAATAGGAGGGCGGGGGGAGCTTTAAAAAAAAAACAGTCGGTGGCAGGGATGTGCTTTGTAACCGGAAAAGAACTTTGGCAAGTGTAGACGTAATTCATGGAGTTCAACAGGCTGCACTGGTGTCCCCAACAACCATTTGAGGCCGGAGTGAGAGTGCCCCCTAGAGGTGGCGACCCCTCCAATGAAACAGTGAGTAAGGCCAAGGCTTGGGCTCATCCATAGGGCAGGTCTGAAGCAGATGTTCTGAGCATTGGGCATCAGTTAGGCTTCATCAGTCTATGGGACAGAGAAAGTGAGGACAAATCAATACATATTCCATCTATTCATTTAAATAAAACAAAAAAGTTATTAGCCGACTAGCAAATGGATACACACTAGAGCTGTTGACCTCTAGTGGGGAAAAAAAATACATTTTCAGTTACCTAGGCATAAGCAATATTCCCAATGAGATCAGAATTCATTCAAGAAGTCACTCAAAAAATATTTCCATAAACATCTTACAGCAAATCTCAAATCCTAATTCAAATTAATGAAAATGTTTAAATCTTCAAACAATTTACCGTCATATCTATAAGTGATGTGCAAGAAGAATAATACATAGAAAGTTGTTTTCCGTGTACACAACTTATTCATCAACTGACCAGACTAGTCTATAGTACCGGCAAATATGCATAATCTAAGTTCATGCTGTAACATGCATTGCCCTTAATCCCATTTCATCACAGAATATCCACAGTATGCTTATTTATTTTTTAAAAAGCCCTTCCCAGCATGAATGTCCCAGAGCACTTTACATAGAGATACATACACACACAGCATGCAACTCAAGCAGAACAAGCCAGAAGATGGTAGAGGAGAGGAACGAAGACCCTTTAGGTCAGACTAGCAGGGAGAAAACCTCTGGAGTCCAGGCCAAAAGGTTGCTCACCCCTCTGGCACAGATGAGCAGCAGGTAAGGTAAATAGCAGGGCTCAACCAATACATCAGCTGGCCAATAAAATCCATTATTAAGCCGACTGTGAGAAAAGGAGCTTCTTACTGTGGAAAGACCCTGGAAAATGCTGGAAAAAATGTGCTTCCTGCACAATAAACTCACAAAATACTCTTGGGATGATTAGAAGTGTTACAATTCATCATTAGTGACAGGATTGTAGTTACATATGGCAAACAATTCGGCCATTTTGTTGACAGTTTTATTTATGGAATTTTGACATGTGCAATGCAACAGATGGACAACCAACTTGGACATGGATTCCGCCAAAACAAATATAAACCTACATCAACTTAAGTGTCCAAACTCTCTACCTTCCCTACACCAAATAAAAAAAGAAATGCCCTGTGAAACCAACACACTGCACCGACCTGAAAACAGGCAGCAAAACAGTGAGAAACACGAGGCCTCCGTGTCCTGCCGTAATGAGGGCAGTGGGAGGATTTAACGCATTAACAAGTTGTAATACCTTTCCCAAGGAATGGTACACAGAATACAAGCTTATCTGTAGATGTTAACATGCCGAAATCGATCGCTTTTATGTCGTTAGCATGTAGTAAAAACTACTCTAGAGCGAAGACAGACTAACAGGACAGAACACACAGTGTCATTCCTTACACAATGGACCAGTTTGACCCAACCTGACCCCATATTTTTGGCGTCAATGAGCATCACAAAAAATATATGTAACCATTCGGCCTGAACCAGGCTACAGACACTAAAGCTGAGTAAAGTTGACACCAACAGCCACAGGCAAAATCTAGAAGATAAAAAAATAATATAGCGAGTGAATACAGCAGGCGTCACCTGGAATATGTTACAGAGGACCCTTAGGCCTGTATTACCTTATTCTTGACAAGAGGCTATTCCCACATGTTTTAAAAAACAGCCTTTTACCCATCCTCTGTGGACCACTACTGATGGCCTTTTTAAGCATCTGAATTTCTACTAATCGACATTTAAATTTGCAAAATTCAAAAGTTCAATACCTCACTTAAAATAATTTTTAACGACCCCTGTCCCTGCTTACTTGTAAACACTGAATGAAAATCATGATTATGAGCATATGCTTAAAGAAATATATTCTTGCTGGCATTTAGGATTTAAAACAAGCTCCATGACACGTAGAAGCATTTCATCTGAGCTTGGAATGCTTTTGATTAAACTGTAAATGAGGAATGCATGAGGAGTGTAACAGTCACATTCACAGATGTCTCCACTCATTAGCATTGATTCCCATTAGTATTAACCTATTTTTTGTTACAGTGGCTCACAAGCTGGTCCTTGTCTGGTTCCTTTCAGACAAAATTTCTGCTAATTTTAGCTTCATGCTAACGACAGAAAGATAGAGTTCTTACTGATGCCTTAGGTCTGTACTGAGGTAGACTCAACAGCACGACAGTATTGGTGATAATGACCCCATCGTCACACTGCAAACTAAACAGGGAGAATATGCTGGAAACGGATCCTTAACCAGAGGAGCCAAGATGAAACAATACACCATGTTGGTAGAGCACCTACCGCATACCAAGGCTGTGTGAGTAATGGTAAGGATGTAGAGTAGGAACCTGCAAAACTGATTAGCTATATTGCTTAATACTGCCTTAATTAACGGTTTTGTTTTTCTAAACAACAATCTGGACGTTTCACAGAAAACTCTCAGAAAATATTGGAATTACTGACCCAATTTTCTTCAACCCATTTTATTTAAATCTCTTGCAAATCTTCCATGTGTGAGGACTAAACTGCCCTGTAATTAAATTGCACACAATCCAAAAAAGCGAGCAAAATTCACTTCACAGTCATTTTACTTACAGAATTTCACTTCAGATCCAAACCAGCAAAGCCCTCCATCTTACACCCTTTCTCAGCTCTGCATGTAGCAGAATTCGACTGCAGATCAGCGCTTAACCACTAAAGCAAAACCGAGTTCAGAGAATGAGTTCATTGAATGGATGTCTAATATCCCTGATCCAATAAAGTAACTTCATCCTTAACCCATCACTTAATCATGACAAGACAACAATGAGGTAACCAAACAAGTATAACAGCATGTCTATTCCGGCATTCAAAGAATTCTTAGCTGCCACTGAGCTGAGAGCACAGCCAGGCAGGCTTGAATGCAATACTGGAATGGGGAAAACCGGCTCTCGGCCGAGACCAGACCGCACAGTTCAAACAAAATGTTCCCACTGAGGTTCTGAAAAACACTTTCAGAAGCTCCCAGCATGCTCCAGTCCTTACAGTGACCCTCCGTGGCAAAAGAACTCCAAAGCCAGTACCTCCAAGCTGTGTATCAAGTCAGGATTGGCCAAAAGGTGCACCATGGTGGACATTAGTCACCCTATCACCTTGCATACGAGATTTTCCTGCCTAGTCACCCTTTGCCTGCTAAACACCCAAGTCCATTAATTGTTCATGCAACACAACACCCATTACCCACATGAGAAAATCCCCCAGTAGCATATCAGTGCTGATGCATGGCTCCAAGTTTAATTAGTGACACAGGAGACTAGAACAGCAGCTGTGTTCTCATCTAGCAACATCTAAGAGGTCAGGGTGACACTAGGCACCAAATTCACTCCATCCCTAATATGGCACCATTCAGTAGAGATATTAAAAATAAAATCTTAAGTGTGGCTACCACTCACATGCAAGCAGATACTAAACAAAGAATTCAAGTCGCAATAAAAGAATCCAGCATGACCCTTTTGCTTGGATGTAATTACCTGACCAATTATAGCATTAGATTTCAGGGGACATTGTTAACCCGTCATAGGCAATGGGTGGGGGAGGTGGGGCACCCATACAGATGCTGCCCAGGTCACAATGGTCTATATAATGATATTCCGACCTTACGAGGGGTGAATAATGTACTGGAAGTGAAAAACATTCAATAAATTACATGAGATATTCATCATTTTATTATAAAACAGACTATGTTAATGATCTTGCCCAATTGTAGGCTAATGTAAGTGTTCTAAGCATGTTTAATGTAGGCTAGGTTAAGCTATGATGCTTGTTAGGTTAGGTGTACTGTATTAAAATGCATTTTCGCCTTACGATATTTTCTCCTTATGATAAGTTTAATCGGAACGTAAGCCCATCATAACCCGGGGAGAAGCTGTACTAACCTTGCATCAGGGTTTGCTTGAAGTGCTTTTTAATCAACTGTCCAGGTTCAAACTTGTATTATAGCAGCATTGTGTACATTGGACACCCATTATTTCTACTGGTTCGAAATTACAGAACAGAAGTGATTCAGGGACAGAATACGTCATAGCCGGACATGCCTGATCACCACCACCTCTGGTCACAAGAACTCCCATTTGTTTTATCCGAGCAGTACCGCACACCCATTATCTTAGCCAATCCCACAGGCTGCTCCCCGCCAGCCAAAACCCATTATGTCACAGAGGCCCGGAGTGATCCGAAGATCACCTGCCGCACCTCTCCTCAGCGTTCTGGAGCGAGGCTGATGGGGCCTTTCATCTGACCATTCATCCCACACCCTCAGAGGTCTCAGGTCAGTTAAGAAATCAGACAGAACATGACAGGTAAACAGACAACTATGTAAATCGCAAACATTCACAGTCGGCCCAAACTGTTTCCCTGACATCATCTCTCTTTGTATCACATCCTTGAAGCGATGCAGAACTCTTACTCATCAGTGAGTAACAAGTCCGAAACCCATCATGTGAAATTCTGACTTCCTTTAAAGGGTGGGGAGGACTCAGGAAGGGACGGCGAGGGTGTTTATACAAGGCTAAGCGATGAAGCCATGCTTAACTTCGTGGCTGCAGGGCCGAACGTCAATCCAGGCACCCGCTCCATGGCCTGACTTGACCCCCCACCACCCCTCCCCCAATCTCCACGATTCAACAGATTATTCATGAAGACTACACCAGTCAGCAAGTTGTTTAGGTGCATTAAGAGTCAGCCAAGAAAAGCAACTACGTGGGAATGAGCCCCTATGAGGGAGGGGTGGTTTAAGCAAACCCATGAATTTGTCCGGCAGTTTTAATCAATGTGGGACAGGAAACTGGGAGCGTGGCCGTCAAGACTTCCTTTATTACTTTCCATTTCCAAACACATTTTAATAGGCAGTGCTGATATAAATGTGGAGTCTCTCGTACAGACACACGCACTCAGCCTTGGGACACTGAAGTCATTTGTAACTGAAAGTTTAGTGCCCGGTCTGGGAGCTCTTTAGGCGAAAAAAAGGTGACACTGTGCCAAATCGCACAATGTTCTTCCCTCACAGTCCAGGCTAAGTGCTCATCCTTTCCCATACTTGGTGTCCGAATGAAATTCACATCTGAGGCCTTCAACAGAGACTGAAACAGTGAGGAGATCTGAATTTGCTCAAAGCAGACAGTGTGGTCCCCTTCTCTGAAGCTGGAGACATGGCAGCAATGCTCACTGACCCTGGCTCTATGGAGGAGGGGGCATCAGACCAAACCACTTCAGGGGAGGGGAAAAATCCACAGCTAATAAGTTACTACTCAATGCTCTGGGGGAAAAAAAGAAGGTTATACTGCTGGCCTTTAGAAAGTGTCTCCAGTCATAAGCTAACAATTTTTATTTAAGGACTTAAAAAAATGCTAATTTTGACACATTTAACAGTATATCTAAAATGAACAAAAATAAGTCAGGATACATCCTATTCAGAGGCCTATAAAAGAAGATATTTAGTACAACCTGTTGGTAAAAATATCTTTTCAAATAGGTCTTTCATGCTTGGCAATATTTATTATTTTTTATCTGTTCACAATATTTTCAAAAATGTCTGTCTTGCTCGGTGAAAGGAAACCACTCCATTATTTCGATTAACTAATGTTTTCTCTACCCTTTGTAGGCTAATAAACATTTCCTGCCGGCAATGATAAAGAGCGCACATTCAAATCTGACAGCTCCTCCCCACCTTCCGAAAATAAGATCAGAACCAAGGGATCGTGCTGGAATTCAACAGGTTTGGCAGCTTTTCTGAGAAACACCCAAATCAGATCAGAGTGAAGCCATGGCTTTCGTTCCGGTACAGAAGTCTGAGCGTGCCGACTCAAAAGACACAGTCGGGGAGGGGGAAGCTCCCACAGTTTTCATAAACAACCACATACTATCGATCCACCCATCTTCTGCAACCGCTCATCCAGGACAGGGCTACAGGAGGCTTGGAAGTTATACCGGAAAACAAAGGACACGAGAGCAGACACACTGTACAGTACGCCAGACAAATTAACACTTTTTAAAACTACTTTACAGATCAACAATCCCATCTATAAGAGCCAGTAAGCACATTTGCATGTGCTCCTTCAGCTGCCGGTAGCGGCCCATTAAGTCTCCGGTGTCAGTTTGCATCCAGACTGATGACTGTTGTGGCACCCAGTAACACAGATACGCACTATCTGCAGCAGGGAAAGCACGGATGCCGGAATAACGTGACAGAGGTGTGTGCGTTCCGGAACATAACACCAGCCTTTCACGAGACCTGCTACAAAGGCACCGTGATGGTCGGGTTTCCAGTTTCATACTGGTCAAGGGCCCTGCACGAGTTTCGTAATAAGCCAGCTTCCTAAATAGTTTACCGACATGAGACAAACGCAAATATTTAAGATTATAAATATCATTTCTTACTTAGTCGAAATACGTAATATCCCCAGGACTATTTCCAAGCTTACCCAAAGTGAACTCTGTTTAACTAGATTCCACCCACTGACAAGCTGAGGACTCATATTAACCATTATAGTGAAGGGAGAGAGGAAAGACGCCACAAAAATCACAAAATCTGCAAAAGCGAACATGTGGCGTGTGCAGGTCAGACAGGGGCAGGAGGAACAGTGTACAGCTGTCTTCATACAGAAGGCAGCATGTCCCGCTCTGTATTTCAGTACCTGCCTTTAAGTAAACGGAGGGGGAAAGTCACTCCCTTATTGGGACAGAAGAAGAACTTGACAAGGAAAACCCATGAAAACCGGCTCATAAAAAGTTACAGAAAAGTATTATTTGAAAAGCTCACAGTCTAATAACCTGTAGAAAAAAAATCATATTGTAGAAGACTATCAATTTCCCTCATGATATAAAATCCGGACATAAAATCAACAAATAGTTTTTATAGTAGACAATCTTTCCTGATTTCAATCAACACCCCATCTCTGTGACAGCACCTCCTGTTAAATAACCGAAGAGGGATTTCAGTCACAAGGGGAAGAATACTATACCATGACAAAGAGGATCATTTAGAAAGCTGGGTTGTGATTAAACAAAGACGCTGTATGAATAACCAATATGTATCTGGTGGGGGAGAGGGAGATCTGATGAGTAAACCATGACAGAGCTTCTAACCTGCCACGGTAATGGCCGTGTGCCGCAGTCCCTCAGAGTCCGAGCCAGGTCACCCAGTAACAACGCAGTGGCAGCTTCCTGTGGGCTTCCTGCAGGGCTTCCTGTGGGGCTTCCAGCCGCCCCAACGCACTTCAGCATGCTCCCACAAGAACCTAGCTTACCAGGCAGGATCACAAACTCGCGGAGAGCGGCAGAATCCCAATGCTTATGGGGGGGGGGGGGGGGGTCCTGGGACACTTCATTCCGGGAGCACAATCGAAACCTTTTTCCCTCCCAAATAACACATCCTTTCCAGTTTCCCAGGGCCTAAACAATAAATTTCAAGCCCCCACCACTGACACTGCTCAAGTAGGTCAAAGGTCAACTGCTTTTACAGGGTGTGATTCTGGAGTTTAAGAATTATCAAATTTATGTAACAGATTATGTAACATAATGGCGCATTACTGAAAGATATTAAGTAAGGGCACATGCATAATATATTTATATACAACATACAATGCCTGTGTATCACTGTAAACATATCACAAGACAGGTCTATAAAAAAAAGTATTTGCAGTGTTGACCTGAAAACAAGATGATTATTTTTCAGTAAAATACGTACAGAAAAGGTGGTGTCATTTTTTATTCGGGGGTCTATACAAAAAAGGGGATAGATGGCGCCAAATATGAATTTCTGGTGTGAGCGTGAGAGTCTGAAAGCGTGCCACGCCAGATGCGTGAGAGTTAGAATCCCTGGCAATGCATGCATTTAGCGTGTATCTCTGAGTGTCGTCTAAATTGCTGACTTCCCTGGCTGTGCCGCTGCTAGTATTAAACCAATAGAGGTTGTTAATAAGGATAGTAACATTAATTTTAAAAGAGCCGTCATATCATTTACTAAAAGACTCAACCTTTCCCTGCCAAATATTTCTTACCCTATTCATGAGGTTCTGCTGCATCGAAAACATTCTGCGCCCTCAAGGGTTGTGGAGTTTGTAATATTCATTATTTACGCCCGCCCCCCCCCCAAAAAAAAAGAATAAATCATTCGTTTTTTGGAATGTTTGCTATTAAAAACTTATTGTAATCTGACCTGTGGTTGCTTTTTAAATAGTTAACTTATAACATTGTTCTTGTCAAATAAAACTATTTTTCTTTATAAAGGTAAGATTTGGTATTCCAAAAACTTTTTTTCTTCAAAAGGATAGCCGTCAAATCTTTAGAAGGAGCAGAACCGCACAGTTCTTCAGTGGATGGGCATTCCCAAAACACAGAGAGCTGGCATAGATCGGTGTTTGCCAGTCCAGTCTTTGGGAACCCGCAGACAGTCCACGTTTTTGCTCCCACCCAGCTCCCTGCCAGACAGTCCACATTTGTGCACTACAGAGCCAGGAGGGAGCAAAAACATGGACTGTCTGCAGGTCCCTGAGGACCGGATTGGGAAACACTGGCATAGAGGAAACAGCACCGCACAGAGGAAGGAATCACCAAATTGAGGCACAGTCACATCCTGTGAGCATGCAAGGGTCCACACAAGCTAGGCCCAGTAAGGGCAGCAGGGAGAGGCTTCAGCCAAAACAGCCAACTCTCTTAAGTTCACAAAACACGTCATCCGTGTCAAATATACATGCCCCCATTCTACTAAACCACTGACCCACTTTTATCAAGAGCTACATTTACAGGCCGAGTCAATACCAGGGGATAATAGCAGGTTTTTCTACATGCCTTGGCTCCCTGGGGGCTCAATAAACATCAGAGCTCACCATCCCGAAGAGACGCCATATTTCCCCAAAGAAGCCTGCTCACCATTACAAGATTTTCAGCCTTTCTTGTATAAACATACTCTATTTGAAACAGAATTCATAAAATCTACATATTTATCCAGTTAAAAAATGAAATCTGAGTAATTTCCCAGTTTGCCAAATACAGTATTATGTACAACAGGGAAATTCTGCAGTAATTAATAAGACACTACAGTGTATTTACTGCATAATCAGCCTCAAGCCTACAGTAAATACTACTAACATGTGCTTTACAGTGGCTGCCATTACACTGTATGCCATAAACTCTGCATTAAGCAACCTCTGGTCAATAATGTTCAAATATAGTTATAAACAATTACCTAAAATGACTTTTAAAAGGTCAAAGTCTTTAATGTAAAATTATAACTGCACCAAATAATTCTGATATTTATTTACTGAAGTGGAACCTTAAAAAAGCAACCCTATCAGTATTTCGGAGGCGTTATGTACATAAGGTCACGGCAGGAGAGTAGTTCAGCTCCCATTCTGTTAACACATGATGGATATTTAATATCTTTAAATTTAAACTGGTCTATCGCGAAAAAGTCTGAACTATTTGAGAGATTGGAGACTAAATTTCACTGTCGTTCCCTCTTCCTACTTTCAAGGAAAAAAACACAAACAAACATATAAACGTACACATATAGACACTAACTTGTCATCCGTTCACTTTGGTTTAAGTTTTTAGCAGCATATATTCTGTTCAATTTAATATGCTTTTAATTTTTTTCCCAGCTTTGCAGTAAAACACGGATGCATACAAAACGGTAAATCGTTTAATAACAACACTGTACGATTGACATTATTAAATTTAACACCATATCTAACAAATTCTCTCTCCAAAATATAACTCTCACTCCGGATGTCTAGGTCACTACTACGAAAACTCCGCACGGATAAACTTACACATGTTGCAGTTGATCACGACTGTTGTTCCGGCTTCTGTTCATGCCAAAGAGATCAAATCCAAACAACTACATCCTCCTTCGTTACCGTCTTTGTAGATTTAGACATTTTTCTCTATTTGTTGCTTTAAAGGAAAACCCAGAAATGTCGCACACTACCGCGTTACTATATTGCCACCTGCTTCAAAGTCAGTAAACCGAATAGTAGCGGTAAATTTTCCACAAGAAGACATTCTGCAACAATGGGGTTAACTTAACTACTGACTTTAAATCAGTTACTTTGCGTGTAAAAAAATATTAATTTAATCGTGTTGCGTTAGTCCAAGGAGATCAGACTTCCTCCAAACGGAGATAAACATCGTACCTGTATTCAGGTAGGTTTCCGTCACATGCGCGGTGGTGTGCTCGGCAAAATGGCGATGCCAAAGTTTGCACTGAATATATCGCTCGGCACTCACCGAATCGGGGCAAATAAGTCGACTTTCTTCGCTGTTTCGGTCAGTGATCCCCGTTGAACTTCTTGACTGACAGCCTTGCTTGCTTTTAAAACTGTCAGCCGTGGAAGATCAGAGCTCCCAGCGTGGGACACCAGGGATCTTCGCAGGCTTTTTAAAAAAGCGCAGAAGTTACATGTCGCGCAACAGATCAAAGGCAAGCTTCGCAACAGTGCGGTACTGTTTTAAAGTAGCAGTTGTAACACTGTATCAGGCAGCTCTTCTTGTTGTTGGGCAGTATTTTCCCGTTGAGCGCGCTGGCGGCGTCTCTGGAACTGCCTATCCACAGCGCAGTCGCTGCTGAGCGGCGGTAGAGTGTCGCGATCTGCTCCGGACACCTGAAATACTGGACTAGTGATGTTTTCAGATCGGAGAGGTCAAACCCCGCCTCTAGTGTACAGTATTTACTGCAGTCTACTCACCCACATAAAACTGACTGTGTAACAGAGGAGAGGGTGGTAGTTGTCACCCCTCCTTTCTTTGTCTTTCGCATATCACTCTTTTCAGGAACACGCCGGCATGCGGACAGGTAGCGCCTATTCCGGCTCGGTTTCAGGTGCGAAGTAACAATAAGAAACCGAAACCTGTCGCTGTTTCGCAAGCTCCTGCGCCGAATTTAGCGCTGCCGACGGCTGCTTGTGCAATGAAAAGTATTGCTACTGGTGTTAATGTGGATCTTATGGATTAACAGGAGATTATTGGTTTCAGTGGAAAGATAGACAAAACTATTAAGATAGATTTCAACAGTTAATTTCGGTTATACATTGTATTTACCCGCTTCCTCAACCTTTTATAAATAATCTTTACCATACAAAAAGGAAACCCCTGCTTTATCCGAACTATACAGAAACTATCGTTCACCCCTGTCAATTATTAACTTAACATTAGCTTTAGCACCAGTGCTACAAACAAAGAAAAATGAATGGGTGCAACACATACTGTATGTTGCAATTCGTAATTTCCTGCCATTACAATTGTTGCATAGAGTTTTCAACACGAAAAAAATGTATTTCAATAATCGCATAAAAGATTAACGAATCGTGACACAACAACGGGTGATCCGGGAGATGCTCTTGGGCTGGGGGCGTGGTTAAGGGTAGGCCTATATAGGTTATAAGTCAGATATTTTACTTGAGCGGCGCAGCTGTGACATCCGGCTCTATACCTGGTTAAGCAATTGTAAGATAGAAAGACGAATTGTCTCCGTCTAATGATTTTTCTCAGCTTTTAATTTTAAATTTTAATTATAAAATTTTACGCCATGTCAAAATGTTGTTTCCCTCATTCTTTGGCAAATCAAAGAGGAAAGCCCACTGTCCAGTAAAAGAGGCCAGGGGTTTCCCCCGGAAGTACTTAAAAGAGGGACAGAGAAGAAAGAAAAAAAACTGTGGCTTTTTCCTTCAAAAGTACGTCCCAAAGCCAGTAGGTCTTGCTTTGACTTAGGCTTCAACTACTTGAGTAGCATGTAGCTAATTTTATGCGGCGTGACCTATAAGAGTCTGATAGGTGGCTGTGTGTCATAGCGGGGAACCAACACTGCTGGAAAAACCTCAATATGTGTCCAGCCCATGTTCTAGACTGCTTTGCTTATAGGGTATTTTTCCTCATTGTAATGCAGTTTTAAAGTATTATAGGATACTTTGTGGGATAAATTGTGCTGTTTGCTCTTGCCTTCAATCGACTTCCACCTCACATGCAATAGACACCTAAAGATTTCGTTAAAAATTAAACATGCATACACACAGCTGTCATTTTAAGTTTATAGGCTATTTTTTTCTGTTTCAAAGAACACCACATTGCAGGAAATAGATCTATATAGATACCCCCCACTCCTCAAGAAGGGCATCTTTGTTTTTGTAGTTGTTGTTGTTTTTGTCATGATGTAGTAAAGTAAGTTTCTGGGCAGAAGTCCAAGCCCCCCACCTCCCCAGATCCATACATGAGTCATTGGGCTCACAAGCGGAGAGGAAATGGACAACAGTCACATACAGCTGGAATTGTTAGAGTACCTCACCGCGGTCCACAAAAGAATGGAACAATAAGTCTTTTCACATTATTAACAAACTAAATGGTAGCTGTGCAAAATGTACAAGCAGTTCATATAGCAGCATGTCGTATACAACTATATACAACGTATACAAAGTTGGGATCAAGAAGCATTGGGAATCCCAGCAGTGTGGCTACAGTGTCATAATCACATCATATCTGCCATAATAACTTAAAATATAGAAGCTAACATGGCGTTGTTTGGAAGTGATCGGTGTGGATGTGAAGAGGGTGGATTTATCTGGTTTTAACTGGAACTCTGAGGAGGCAAGGAGATGGGCCATTCCTGCCTTTCTGAGAACTTTTCTTGACATGAAATGCCACCGTATGTACTCAGCTGTAGAGATGGATTCAATTGCAAAACTTCTTTGTTTCTCCAGACCAAACAGACAACACTATTGCATATGGTTCAAAGATGTGCAGTGGGGCTTCTGAATTTAATATTTGTACTCGCATTTCTCATTGCTCTTGACCAAAACCCAGGCCAGAAAAGCAAACAAACGTTATAATTAATGTGTTTTTGTGAGGTTTGATTAAAAGAAGAGCCAAGAATAGGGAGGTGGTGCACAGATGTCAATGTAAGGTCATGTGACACGTGCTTCTTTGCGATGTATTTATATATAAAGGTAAGAGGCATCTTGTAGACCTTCAGTGACTACAAGAAATTCGGGTTGTTCTTTCAGCATCAGACCAGCACTTTCTTTCCAAGAGCACCTAGTACAGGAAGTACCTCGGTAATTAGGTAAGCAACCAACATCAGTTACAGACAGCACCGCTGGGGAATTATCGTGAGGGAAAAGGAGGGCAGAGCTTCTGTCCAGAAGAGTGGGTCAGGTTACTGTCCATTTTTGTAGTAATTTGTTCCCCCTGTACCACCTTATCTCCAACTTCGGTGTACGTCGCATTTGTTTTGCGCAGAAACCGAAAACCAGAACTCTTGCCTGTCAGACCTGAATGTCTCACAACTTCCTTACATGGGCCATGTCCTCCCCTTGCTGAAACCGCAATTTTCATTATAATCACACTTTATGCAGCCCCCCCCCCCCTCAGTTTCCTGTTAAACTTTGGCCAGTACAGAATTTCCCAGGTCACATGCTCCTGTCCACCAGGTTGCCCAAACTCTCCAGTACTAGAAACCCTTTTCCTCCACTAAATTCATATAAATTAAGTTTCCTGTTCATCTCTATAAAACTGTGAGTTATGCGTAAAATAGTTACATTTATTGTCAGCGTTTTAAAGAATGATCTGATTTGTCATTATGTTTTGTGGAATATTGACTACTCTTTTTGAAATGACACAGTGTGACTGCATACAGTATAATAACCTGTTTATGGCTTTAAATAGGTAGGAGTGTGAATACTCAGAAAATGTGTCATTTGTTATTATTCAATATTTTTCTTTTCAGACTGCAAATTAATGGTATTAATTTTCAATGAAACAGATAGTGTCACCTAGGCCCCACTAAAACTACTAATATCCGTAGGTCATAAATCATCTATCTGACACATGTATGAATAGAAGGTCAGATTACCCATGCATGATTTTAAATTATTCCAGCCATTCATCTTCACGTTCAACACCTTCCTTAAACCTCCTGCTCCACCCACCACCCTGACTGTTCATGACTTAGCCGTGTTTTTCCAAAGAAAGTAGCAGTTAATTTTCAGTACCAGTCATTCACATATAACCCCTGTCCACAAACAGTGAAACGCCCCCTTCATGGCCTTGTCAGTGAAGATTTTTCAGTAGTCTATTTGTGAGATAAGTGCCTATACAGGACACATGTTATGACAAGACTATTGTCACCCTTCCCTGACAGGGACACCAGCCTTTGCTGTTAACCTACTGTAGATTCGAAATTCAGCAGCGTGTCTGGTCCCGAAATGGCCTCACATTACACCCCTCAGTGTCACTCTTCCCTGGCTCCCTGTAGGTGCTTGCATCAAGCTCAAGTCCATGGTGCTGGCCTTCAGAGGTGTTGATGGAACAGCACCTACCTCCATTGTGTCGCTCATCAAGACCTGCATTCTGTCCCACTCTCCACGGTCAGCAATCCAGCATTACCTGTGATCTCTCCACCATGTGAGAAGTCTCACTCTAGATTGTCTAAATGTTGCCTGCTGCCTGCAAACCAAATTGCAAACCCTTGGGGCCAATAAAGCCTATCTAATCATCCTGATCCTGTCCTACTCTCTGTCTTCATTGACTGTTCCATTGTTGGTATCCCTGAAAAATTAGAAAATAATTGGACTGGTCTGGGTTGAGGGCCCAATATGATATGCTTTCATGGACCCAGAATCTCTAGTGGTGCCCCTGATTGCACTTTCCGTAAGACTGATCATTGCAATCCATGCTAACTGCACAGTTACTGATTGTACAGGTCAGTCAGGCTCAGTGAGAATGACCTAAAGATATAGCTCTAGGTGTAATATGAAAAGCAGAATGATTACACAATGTAACACAATTTTTGTTCCTGGCTTCCAAGTGTTATATTTCAACTGCTTATGTCTAAAGCC